>CM038677.1:254133834-254733834 GCA_021605205.1 Aegilops longissima | reverse complement strand
TATGCATAAAGGATCTGAACATATGATCTTCCACCAAATAAGCCAACTAGCATCAACTACAAGGAGATAATCAACACTACTAGCAACCTACTAGTACCAATCCCGGACTTGGAGACAAGAATTGGATACAAGAGATGAACTAGGGTTTTGAGATGAGATGGTGCTGGTGAAGATGTTGATAGAGATTGCCCTCTCCCGATGAGAGGAGCATTGGTGATGACGATGGTGATGATTTCCCCCTCCCGGAGGGAAGTGTCCCCGGCAGAACAGCTCTGCCGGAGCCCTAGATTGGTTCCGCCAAGGTTCCGCCTCGTGGCGGTGGAGTCTCGTCCCGAAAGGTTGCTCTTGTGTTTTCCTCGACGAAAGACTTCATATACCAGAAGATGGGCATCGGAGAGCCACCAGGGGGCCCACGAGGTAGGGGGCGCGCCCTAGGGGGGCGCCCCCCACCCTCGTGGACAGGGTGTGAGCCCCCTGGCCTTCATCTTTGGTGAGGATTTTTCATTATTTATTATAAAATATTCCGTGGAGTTTCAGGACTTTTGGAGTTGTGCAGAATAGGCTCTAATATTTGCTCATTTTCCAGCCCAGAATTCCGGCTGCCGGCATTCTCCCTCCTTATGTAAACCTTGTAAAATAAGAGAGAATAGCCATAAGTATTGTGATATAATGTGAAGTAACAGCCCATAACGCAATAAATATCGGTATAAAAGCATGATGCAAAATGTGCGTATCAACTCCCCCAAGCTTAGACCTCGCTTGTCCTCAAGCGAAAGCCGATAACAATAAATATGTCCCCATGTTTAGAGGTAGAGGCGTCGATAAAAATAAAATGCGGACATGAAGGCATCATGATTATTCTCATAACAGCAACATATATAGATATTGTCATATGATTACTTATGTTCAAGTGGTGATCTATTCACAATGCAAAAGTATGAATCAGAAACCTTATTGAGAACCAACAAACTATAACCTGAGTCATTGAAGCAATTGCAATTTATCATAACATCGGAAAGAGTCTATGTCAGAGCTTAAAAGCAAGTCCACATACTCAACTATCATCTAGTCCTTCATAATTGCTAACACTCACGCAATACTTGTGGTTATGAAGTTTTACTCGGACACAGAGAAAGATAGGGACTTATAGTTTCGCCCCACAACCTTTTACCTCAAGGGTAATGTCAACAATAATAACTCATGCTCCCGTACATCCAATTTGATATATATATCAGGTTCTTTCCAACATGCTGGGCATGACAAAGGATAAAATGAAAAAGGAAAGGTGAAGATCACCATGACTCATGCATAAAGTAGAAGATAATAATAAAAGATAGGCCCTTCGCAGAGGGAAGCAGAGGTTGCCATGCGCTTTTATGGTTGTATGCATAAAATCTTAATGCAAAAGAACGTCACTTTATATTGCCCCTTGTGATATGAACCTTTATTATGCAGTCCGTCGCTTTTATTACTTCCATATCACAAGATCGTATAAAGCTTATTTCTCCCACACCAATCAATCATACATATTTAGAGCAATTTTTATTGCTTTGCACCGATGACAACTTACTTGAAGGATCTTACTCAATCCATAGGTAGATATGGTGGACTCTCATGGCAAAACTGGTTTAAGGGTATTTGGAAGCACAAGTAGTATTTCTACTTGGTGCTGAGAATTTGGCTAGCATGAGGGGGAAAGGCCAGCTCAACATGTTAGAGGATCCATGGCAACATACTTTATCTCAGATATAAGAAAACATAACTCATCACGTTGTCTTCCTTGTCCAACATCAACTCTTTAGCATGTCATATATTAATGAGTGCTCCCAATCATAGAAGATGTCAATGATAATATATTTATATGTGAAACCTCTCTCTCCTTATTACTTCCTATTAATTTCAACGATGACCAAAGCTATGTTTGCCAACTCCCAACAACTTTTAATCATCATACTCTTTCTATGTGAAGTCATTACTCTCGATAAGATCAATATGAACTCTTTGTTTCTTTTTATTCTTTTTCTTCTTTTCTTTTATTCACTCAAGATCATGGCAAAATAATCAAGCCCTTGACTTAACACTAATCTTTATTATATATAGCTCACGGACCCGATTACATATATAGATCAAAAAGCAAAACTCAAAACTAGATCATGCCATAAACTTTATTCTACTAGATCAAGATACTACTAATAGGATCAAACTAAAAAAAACGGTAAAGGTAGGAGTTGTGATTGTGATACGATATCGGGGCACCTCCCCCAAGCTTGGCAGTTGCCAAGGGGAGTGCCCATACCCATGTGATTATGTCTCATTTGTCGGTGAAGAAGGTGGTGGTGATGGATAATCGCACATCGAGCGTAAGAGGTCCTCCAGCTTGCGGATAACGCCCTTCAGTGCGACAATATGCTCCTTCAACAAAATATTTTCTCGTGTGAGATACTTGTTCTGTATACGAGCTAACTCAACCATCTTGAAAGCTTCGATCTCAGTTGGGGTAAGAAGATTATGATCAAGTTGAAGGATGTCTTCTGCTGCCGGAGCTTGATCCTCCGTGGCCTTCTTGATCCTTTCATCCTTGTTGATCTTCATGTGTTCTTCCCTCTTCAGATCTATCTTCATTAGCCAAGCATCGTTGTCACCATTGTTGGAGGAGGGGGACGACATGATGCCTAGCCTTGAAAACCCTGACAGAAAACAGCTCGAAACAAAAACAGAGGATAATTGCGTGATACGGGAGTCAAAACCCTCGGAAGAATATATAATGAATTTTTACCGACCAAAATACATATCGTGCAAGAAAACAGAGTCCGAAAGGCACACGAGGTGCTCACGAGGTAGGGGGCGCGCCCACCACCCTCGTGGGGCCCTCGTGTCCTTCCCGGACTGCTACTTATTTTTCTATTTTTCTAAATATTCCAAAACAGAGAAATATTGCCTTAAAATTGTTTTGGAGTCGGTTTACTTACCGTACCACATACCTATTCCTTTTGAGTCTGAAACAGTGCAGAAAGTGTCTCTTATGTATTCCTCCGGGGTTACGGTTTCAATAATATTGGTTTCAACATTTATGGGATTACCTGAGATATAATGTTTAATTCTTTGACCGTTTACCACCTTCGGATTCGTGCCTTCGAAGTTGTTGATTTTTATGGCACCGGAACGATAGACCTCCTCGATTACGTAGGGGCCTTCCCATTTAGAGAGAAGTTTTCCTACAAAAAATCTTAAACGAGAGTTGTATAGCAATAAATAATCACCTACATTAAACTCACACTTTTGTATCCTTTTGTCATGCCATCTTTTAACTTTTTCTTTAAACAACTTGGCATTTTCATAAGCTTGGGCTCTCCATTCATCAAGTGAGCTAATATCAAATAACCTCTTCTCACCGGCATGTTTGAAATCATAGTTGAGCTCTTTAATAGCCCAATATGCCTTATGTTCTAGTTCGAGAGGTAAGTGACATGCTTTTCCATAAACCATTTTATACGGAGACATACCCATAGGATTTTTATATGCAGTTCTATAAGCCCATAATGCATCATCAAGTTTCTTGGACCAATTCTTTCTAGACCTATTGACCGTCTTTTGCAAAATTAATTTGAGTTCTCTATTACTCAATTCTACTTGACCACTAGACTGTGGGTGATAAGGAGATGCAATTCTATGATTGACGTCATACTTAGCAAGCCTTTTACGGAAAGCACCATGAATAAAATGTGAACCACCATCAGTCATTAAATATCTAGGGACTCCAAACCTCGGAAAAATTAACTTCTTTAAGCATTTTAATAGAAGTGTTATGATCAACACTACTAGTTGGAATAGCTTCTACCCACTTAGTAACATAATCAACAGCAACTAAAATATGTGTATATCCGTTAGAGGCAGGAAAGGGTCCCATATAATCAAAGCCCCAAACATCAAATGGTTCAATAACAAGTGAATAATTCATAGGCATTTCTTGACGTCTACTAATATTACCAATTCTTTGACATTCATCAGATGACAAGACAAACTTACAGGCATCCTTGAAGAGAGTAGGCCAATAAAAACTGGATTGCAATACCTTATGTGCAGTTCTATCTCCAGCGTGGTGTCCTCCATAAGCTTCGGAGTGGCACTTGCGTAGGATCTGTGATACGGAGCATCCCACGCTCATCCCCATGTACACTCCATCTACTCTCCAAGCCCCAAGGATAAATAAGATGAGACATCGACTATGCGCCATTGGACCTAAGGTGAACTCGCTCCTTTCCGAATCTTCCCTTTCCGCATGTAAGACATGGATGCTACTTCAAGCGCGGACCTTGTGCATACTCAGGTACACCGAGGAGACCATGGAGAGCCCAGGACCAAGGCCAAGCATGCGCGGAAGCATGGAAGAGGAGAAGGAAGAAAGAGCCGGATACTCTGAGCCGGACATCGGCCCCAGCCGGACATCCGGCCCTTCCATAAGCCCGGACATCCGGCCCGAGCCCGACATCCGGCGCCCATCACAACTTCACCGCAAGACTACAGGCGGACATCCGGCCCCAGCCCCGGACATCCGGCCTCCCACGAAGCCCGGATATCCGGCCACTCGCCCGAAATCCGGCGCCCCACCCGATTCGGCGAACCAGACCCGCCAGCCGGACATCCGCCCCTTGCCGGACATCCGGCGTCTCGAAAGCCGGGACATCCAGCCCGGCCTTGGACATCGGCCTCCCCACTGCCTGTGATGCATCCGGACTTGTCCCTTGTACCCCTCGCCCCGAGACTATATATACTTCATCCCTTCCTCTTTTTAGGGTTAGCTTTGGATTTGCTCATATTTCGGTGTGAGAGCCTTTGCTCATCCACTTGGCTACTTCTCCTTTGAGATCAGGACCTCTGCGGAGAAGATCCCCCAAGCGGATTCAAGACCCCCTTCTAGGGTGGACCCATCAAGACCTCCTCTCGGAGAAGAACGGCTACTCGTGTATCCTTACCTTTGTTGTTCTTGAATCTTGTGCCACTCTATGTATTCGATAATCTAGCACTTGTGTGATTGACTTCTTGTCGGTTGAGTGACTTCTCTCTCGTTTTCCCCGTGTTTTCCCTCTTGTTCTTCCGCGTGTTCGTCGTGATTCACCGTAGGATCCGCTCCAACGTGAAAGATCGCCCACGTGGGTTCCGCCCTACATCATCTATGGTATCATGAGCCACGTTGATCACGTTTTTGGAGCCCCTACCCTCTTTTCTAGCTTGATTTTGTTGATTTCGTCCTAAATCCGAAAATCCCCACCAAAAATAGCCCCTAAATTTTTTTGTGATTTGTTAGTTTTGATGATGTTTTGTTGATTTTGATCCATGGATTTGCTTGGTTTCGAGTGGATCTAGCATTTCCCCAAGTTTCCCCACTTTCCATCCACGAAATCTCTCAATTTTGACCTTGAAATCATCAATTTCCGCCCCAATTGAAAATTTCCGCTTCAAACGACATCGGGATTCGTCGGGCGGACATCCGGCCATCCGCGGACATCCGACCCCAAGCGGACATCCGGGCCTGGGCGCCAAATCAGCTCGATTCTGGACATACACCCCGAAATCCGCCCTGACCCCGGATATCCGGCCCCTGTCATTTCTGTTTTTTTCCGCTTCACCGTTTCGGCCATAACTAATTCATCCGGAGTCCGATTTTGACGTTCTTTAGCTCGTTTTGAGCTATTGACATCCCCCTTCCCATAAAAATACTACCATCACCATTTGACTCCATCAAATTTTGTGAACTTTGGCATCTTTGCCTAGGGCTTCCGCCACATCCTCCGCATAACCACCACCGACTTCCGCAACCTAACCAATTTTGTTCCCCATAGCATTAGTGGTTGCTTGAGTAGTGATTCGAGTCTCCTAAGGTGTTTCGGCTACTTAGGGACGATTGCTTCTTCATCAACCACCACCACCACTTCCACATAACCTTGCCCACCATACACTTCCGACAACCCAACTTAACCCAATTGTTGATTGAGCTTTTTGAGTTGTCGCTTGTGTCTCCTAAGGTGTTTGACTACTTAGGTGCGGCAACTTCAACTCCGACACGTGTATAGCCCATCATTCCACTTCCGCATTGCCAAGTGCAAACCACCACCGCATTCCGCTACCACCATTTGACATTTGTCATTTGAGCTTTTGAGTTCGCGGTTTTCCGTTTCCTAAGGTGTTTGACTACTTAGGGCGAGTCTCCATCATCTTGGTATCTACATCAAGAACACCGCCACTCATCATCGCAAAGGACGGTAACCTCGACGACACCATTGTATATTCCCCTTGCAAATTGCATTGATAACCCCTAGCCCATTTTGCGTTACTTGCCTATCGAGACTAGCCATTTGAGTATTGCCGGCAACGTTACTTGTGCACATTAGTGATCATACCTTCCATTACATACCATACCATATCATATTGGTATCATATCATCCATTGTGTCTCAAGTTTGTTCCCGCATATACACAATTGCTATCTTGGTTTGTGCATTGTGCAAAGTGACCATAGAAAAAAAAGAAGAGAAATAAAGCTTTTAAGCAAAAGAAAAAGAGCAAAGAGCTTGTAAGCAAGTGCCATAGCATCATACGACATTGCATATAAGATTGTCATATCCGATCATCTTGGATCATCTTGAGAGAAACACCGGGAACCATACATACATAGCATACTTGGGATAAAAGTTTATCCATTTTGCATCTTATAGGTTGTGCACAAGTGTCGTATCCGCCTATTGAGTAATCGTGCTAGCGTCTCTCTTGAGTTGTGCAACACGAGCGTTTTCCGTGGATTCCACATTTTGTGCTCATTCCTTGGTTGCACGACCCCATTTATCTATCCGTGTGTGTGTTTCCGTGTGCCATTCTTTGCTATTGGTCTACTTGTTTCGCTTGCGAATTTATGAATCTCTTTCAACATTATTGACTCTTGCTAACATTTTGCATTAAATTTTTGTGCCACTATCCTTTGAGCTCCTCCATAAGCTTTACTTGTGTAGGTGTGAGAACCGACAAGGATTGGTACCAATAGTGCTATTTCATTGTCCGCATTTGAGTGAACTTGATTCATTTTCAACACCGGTCAAGGTACATTGGTATAAGTTCTTCTCTTTCTCCCACTCATATTTGCTCGAGTCTTGTGATGGATAGGCAAGGCATCTCATCTCCGGTCTACAACAACAACGACGGCGTGAACAACTACATCACCAAAGCGTCTATCTTGAGCTACAACGACAAGTGCAAGGCACACAATCAAGATTGCGAGGCGCGCCGAGAACATCTCCATCGACATTCATCACTCCGAAGCAAGGAGAAGGGACTACTTGACAAGAAACTTGCCGCACATAAAGAGGAGCAAGATGCAAGGATGGAGGAGATTCGGGCCTTGATCAAGTCTTCTTCCCCTTCGTCATCTTCAAGGCGGCGACATTCAAGCCACAAGTCTTCGGAGCGCGCAAACGACGCAAGTGCACATCGTCCTCGTCCACATCTACATGGCGACCACCATCACGTTCGTGATCAACATCGTCATGAAGGGCAAGTCACCTCCAAGCATCATGTGCACGACGACGACGAACGACATCTACTACGAGCTCAAGCACGACAACGACATCATCATCATGAAGATGCTCCACAAGCGCAAATGCACAAGTCCCAACACGCCAAGTCGAAGCTTCATAAGCACAAGAGAAGACCGCGAGACGAGCACCACCAAGACGGCGCTACGGCTACATCAACCACTTCGGCATCTTCGCCAAGTGTTCTCAAGGCATCTTCGCCTTTGGACGTACGACATCTTCGCCTACTTCCCACGTGTACGCCTACATCGACTTCATCAAGTCCAAGGCGACTAACTATGAGCGAGGGCGACACTTCCATCTTCGGAAGCCCCTCAAGGAAGATGGCCGAGCATGGGAAACTCCCTTCGGTCATGGAGACGAGCTATGAGGTGCCACATCATATGGGCCTCCAACACCAAGACGGTGACAAGACGGTCGAGCAAGGGCCATCCCCTTCGACCACGGCGACGAGCGCGAACCTCTTCAACAACATAAAGACGATGCCCACATTGGACTCATACTCCGAGTCAAGCTACGCGACCGCGCATGGAGACATTTGCACCTACATCTCTCCGGCACCCACATATGTCGAGATGCCCCAATTGCCATGTGAGGAGAGCCACCCCCCCCCCATGAGTGACATGAGTGACTCCACCATACGTGACATTGAGAGCATTTCCTATGAGAGGATGAGTGTGACCACCACTAGCCCCACACATGAGAGCATGCCACACATCCTATGTGAGGTTGAGAGCCATTTGAGTGACTCCACCCACCATACTGTGAGAGCATCCTTGAGGGAGTGAGTGAGCCACAACACTTAGTGAGTGAGGTAGTTGACACGGCATGTGAGGCCACTATGATTTCTAACGACTTAACCTCTACTCCTAGTGTGTTTTCTTCTTTGGTGCTAGGTCTCCTACATGACGACATGCCTATCCTCGACGAGTCTATTCCTACATTGGAGACGACGATGGCCATGGTGGACGATGATACACCCCCCACATGGTTCCATCACGATGAAGATGACAACGAATGGATCATTGACACCTCACCTACAACACATGAGCGATGCTCCAAAGGTAACATAGGTGATGGTGCTTCTCTTGTCCCACTAGTGGACTCTCTTGACAATGATTGCTCCCATGATGTTGACACACCTATTACCATGCTTCATGCTAGTGAAACTTCTTCATGCCTTGACTTACCTATTTATGATGAATATGATGATGAGCATGTTGAGTTGCCTAGTTCTGATGCTATGCTCCATAGGACATCTTGTGAAAATTCTATTGGTCACTTCATGTTTGACAATCCATTGAACTTGTCATATGCTATGAGTGAGATCTCCCATATTGCATCATTTCAATCTCAACATAGTAACTATGCATGCCCCATTAAAATAAATCCCATTTGCACTTATGGCATAGATGACGAGATGATGGTCATTGGCTTTTGCTTTTATTGTGATGATATTGCAATGCTTCCTTTACATGATTTGCGCAATTCATCTACTATGTCATGCCATGATCACATTGAACCAAATATGCTTTGTTTTGGATGTTGTCAATATTCTCCATGTGATGTTTTCATTAATGCTCATGAGGAGACCCCCATAGTTTCCTCATACATATTAGGAGATTTCGATTCATCCCATACTTTGCATGATTCCCATAATTGCTTGCACCATATGCATTCCATGAATAACAATGCTCTAGATATTACTCATGATGAATTACACAATTTGAGTCTCCATTATGCCATACATAATAACAAACCTATCATGATGGATGACATGTTTCTATATCACGCATCTCATTTATTTGAGCATTGGCTATTTTGTGCTAACCAACACAAGCACGTATGCATCATGATGGATGATGTGTACATCTACCACGCACACACAATTTTTCCTTTGTCTTTGTTTTGTGTAGGTACCCACATACACTCGTCAACATCTCAATCCCATGAGTTGACGAAACGAGCTCTTGAGAGCAATGATGCTTTGGGATCCCATGGACTATACTCACCAATGTCCCCTTCGCGCAAGGACTACGCGCAACTCCTCTACTTGGCTCTCACACGGCTATGGGCTATTTACCACTTGTCAATTCATGCTCATTTTACCGTGTTCACTTTGCATGCTATGCTTGCTTCTATACCTTTGCCATGCAATTGTGACCCTTGCTTGCACTTACCCATGATTCACAATTATGCTACTTCTATGTGTATTTACATGCTTGGTGGAGATCCTTGTTGCTTTTGCCATGTTTATCATGTGCCCCATGCTAGTGATGATATTTTGCTCACATCTTGCCTTCATGCTTGTGACATGTCATGTGAAGTATTCACGCACACTATTTGCACCCATGACATGATTGCCTTGATTCCTTCTAGTACGTTGCATCTTCGCACTACTAGCTTGCTTCACTTGATTGATATGATTGCTTGCTATGTTGCATCACCCATGTTCCACTATTACTTGCTTTCTTGGGTTGATGACATATATGCTCATGCCTCTCACATGATATATCTTGATCATGGTCTCTTGTGTCCATTAGTTGCCTCTTTCATATCCACTTGTATTGAGTGCAACCATACTATGCTTATTGATCTTGGAGACTTTGACAAATTACTTATGATGCATGCTTGTTTGATTGCGCCTATTGTATTTGGTTGTTCTCGCATCATATGCCTCCATACTATGAAATGCTCCCTTTTCCTTTCTTATGATGAGCATGATGCATACACTTGTCGGGTATCTTACCACACGAATGATAGGTTTCGCACTTCCGCTAACCTCATTTGTTTTTCCAAGTGTTTGTCATGTTCTTTCATTTTGAAGGATTCACAAGGCATTACCTTCATGAGACATATTGGTTATGTGAAAGCATACATGATGTGCAACTCCAACATCTTCCGGAACATTCTAAAGGTGAACTCCTTCCCTTTGAGCCATCCTCAAATACGCATATTGGATGGGTCACTCTTTCATTGTTGTTTCCTTCTTGTTGTCTACATGATACATCTCGCGGACGGAGGAGCGACATTGGAGATTGGCTCTATGGACCTTTACATTGAGGAGCGCTTGGACTTGGATGCACCTTCGGAATTCCACTCTTGCCACGACTTCGAGCATTGGTACACCAACACCTCCATATTTGTTGATTGTGCTCATACATGTCATGCTCGATGGACATATCATACTCACCACAAATTTGCGTCTTATGCATGGATTGACTCACATTATGATTGCCTTGTAGCATCTTGTATTCCCATGTCATCCATGATATATGAGCTTGTGCACTTCCTTAGCAAATTTGTTGTGGTCTTCCTTGATGGCATATTCATACATCATGATCATATTGCCCATCATCAATTGCATGATAACATACACATGTTGCGCATCCATTGCCATATTCATGCTTTTGATGCACCATCCCATTATGACATCATTTTGCACCGTGGTTGCATTCATCATATTCACAACACATTTGTGTGCACAATGATTGCATTTCCTCCATGAATGCTTTGCATCTCATTCTAGATCATCTTGATAAGCTTCATGCGCTTTGTCACGACCAATCTTGCCGCACGGACTCATTCTTACATGATGGACACTTTGTGTGCGCTAACCATTGTATTTCAGTGTTGCTTGTGTTTGCTCTTTTGCATGTCTATCACTCCGGCGACACCTTGGACTACTTGGATTGCACCATATCTTCAACTTCGTCCAACTACAAGTCCGTCTACGACAACCGTTTCCATGGTGATGAGGATCACGATCCGAGGTCGGATCTTTCCTAAGGGAGGGGAGATGATGCGGAGCATCCCACGCTCATCCCCATGTACACTCCATCTACTCTCCAAGCCCCAAGGATAAATAAGATGAGACCTCGACTATGCGCCATTGGACCTAAGGTGAACTTGCTCCTTTCCGAATCTTCCCTTTCCGCATGTAAGACATGGATGCTACTTCAAGCGCGGACCTTGTGCATACTCAGGTACACCCGAGGAGACCATGGAGAGCCCAAGGACCAAGGCCAAGCATGCGCGGAAGCATGGAAGAGGAGAAGGAAGAAGAGCCAGATGCTACAGGCCCCGGACATCCGGCCCCAGCCCGGACATCCGGCCCTTCCCGCAAGCCCGGACATCCGGCCCGAGCCCGGACATCCAGCGCCCATCACAGCTGCCGCAAGACTACAGGGCCCGGACATCTGGCCCCCAGGCCCCGGACATCCGGCCTCCCACGAAGCCCCGGATATCCGGCCACTCGCCCGGAAATCCGACGCCCCGCACCCGTTTCGGCCGAACCAGACCTCGCCAGCCCGGACATCCGGCCCCCTTGCCCGGACATCCGGCGTCTCGGGAAAGCCCGGACATCCAGCCCGACGCCCGGACATCCGGCCTCCCCTGCCTGCGCGCAGTGCATCCGGGACTTGTCCCTTGTACCCCTTCGCCCCCGAGACTATATATACTTCATCCCCTTCCTCTTTTTAGGGTTAGCTTTGGATTTGCTCATATTTCGGTGTGAGAGCCTTTGCTCGTCCACTTGGCTACTTCTCCTTTGAGATCAGGACCTCTGCGGAGAAGATCCCCCAAGCGGATTCAAGACCCCCTTCTAGGGTGGACCCATCAAGACCTCCTCTCGGAGAAGAACGGCTACTCGTGTATCCTTACCTTTGTTGTTCTTGAATCTTGTGCCACTCTATGTATTCGATAATCTAGCACTTGTGTGATTGACTTCTTGTCGGTTGAGTGACTTCTCTCTCGTTTTCCCCGTGTTTTCCCTCTTGTTCTTCCGCGTGTTCGTCGTGATTCACCGTAGGATCCGCTCCAACGTGAAAGATCGCCCACGTAGGGTTCCGCCCTACATCATCTATGGTATCATGAGCCACGTTGATCACGTTTTTGGAGCCCCTACCCCTCTTTTTCTAGCTTGATTTTGTTGATTTCGTCCTAAATCCGAAAATCCCCATCAAAAATAGCCCCAATTTTTTTTGTGATTTGTTAGTTTTGATGATGTTTTGTTGATTTTGATCCATGGATTTGCTTGGTTTCGAGTGGATCTAGCATTTCCCCAAGTTTCCCCACTTTCCATCCACGAAATCTCTCCAATTTTGACCTTGAAATCATCAATTTCCGCCCCCAATTCGAAAATTTCCGCCCCAAACGAGATCGGAATTCGTCGGGCCGGACATCCGGGCCTCAGGCCGGACATCCGGGCCATCCGGCCGGACATCCGGGCCCCAAGCCGGACATCCGGGCCCTGCAGCGCCAAATCAGCTCGATTCTGGACATACACCCCCGGAAATCCGGCCCCGACCCCCGGATATCCGGCCCCTGTCATTTCTGTTTTTTTCCGTTTCACCGTTTCGGCCATAACTAATTCATCCGGAGTCCGATTTTGACGTTCTTTAGCTCGTTTTGAAGCTATTGACATCCCCCTTCCCATAAAAATACTACCATCACCATTTGACTCCATCAAATTTTGTGAACTTTGGCATCTTTGCCTAGGGCTTCCGCCACATCCTCCGCATAACCACCACCGACTTCCGCAACCTAACCAATTTTGTTCCCCATAGCATTAGTGGTTGCTTGAGTAGTGATTCGAGTCTCATAAGGTGTTTCGGCTACTTAGGGACGATTGCTTCTTCATCAACCACCACCACCACTTCCACATAACCTTGCCCACCATACACTTCCGACAACCCAACTTAACAATTGTTGATTGAGCTTTTTGAGTTGTCGCTTGTGTCTCCTAAGGTGTTTGACTGCTTAGGGACGGCAACTTCAACTCCGACACGTGTATAGCCCATCATTCCACTTCCGCATTGCCAAGTGCAAACCACCACCGCATTCCCGCTACCACCATTTGACATTTGTCATTTGAGATTTTGAGTTCGCGGTTTTTCCGTTTCCTAAGGTGTTTCGGCTACTTAGGGACGAGTCTCCATCATCTTGGTATCTACATCAAGAACACCACCACTCATCATCTCAAAGGACGGTAACCTCGACGACACCATTGTATATTCCCCTTGCAAATTGCATTGATAACCCCTAGCCCATTTTGCGTTACTTGCCTATCGAGACTAGCCATTTGAGTATTGCCGGCAACGTTACTTGTGCACATTAGTGATCATACCTTCCATTACATACCATACCATATCATATTGGTATCATATCATCCATTGTGTCTCAAGTTTGTTCCCGCATATACACAATTGCTATCTTGGTTTGTGCATTGTGCAAAGTGACCATAGAAAAAAAAGAGAAATAAAGCTTAGTTTCTTCACATCTCTGCAAAACTCGATCAAGATTGCTCAAGCAATCATCAAAAGAGGATCCATAGACGGAAATGTCGTCCATGAAAACCTCACAAATCTTTTCACAAAAGTCAGAGAATATAGCCATCATGCATCTTTGAAAGGTAGCAGGTGCATTACATAGACCAAAAGGCATACGTCTATAAGCAAAAGTACCAAAAGGGCATGTAAAAGTAGTCTTTGATTGATCTTTAGCCGACACTGGTATTTGAGAGAAACCAGCATAACCATCTAGAAAGCAATAATGTGTATGTTTGCATAATCTTTCTAGCATTTGATCGATAAAAGGTAAGGGGTAATGATCTTTCTTAGTAGCTTTATTTAATTTGCGGAAATCAATTACCATCCTATAACCGGTAATAATTCTTTGTGGAATCAATTCATCTTTATCATTAGGAACAACAGTAATACCTCCCTTTTTAGGGACGCAATGGACAGGGCTTACCCACTGACTATCAGCAACAGGATAAATTATACCTGCCTCTAGAAGCTTTAGTATTTCCTTTCTTACCACTTCTTTCATTTTAGGATTCAAACGTCATTGAGGATCACGAACTGGTTTGGCATCTGCTTCCAAATTTATTTTATGTTGACATAGAGTGGGACTAATGCCCTTAAGATCATCAAGAGTATATCCAATAGCAGCACGGTGCTTCTTCAGAGTTTTTAACAATCTTTCTTCTTTATGCTCTGAAAGGTTAGCACTAATAATAACAGGATATATCTTCTTTTCATCAAGATAATCATATTTAAGATTATCATGGAACGGTTTAAGCTCAAACACGGGATCACCCTTGGGTGGAGGAGGATCCCCTAAGATTTCAACAGGCAAGTTGTGTTTCAGAATAGGTTCCTGTTTAAAGAATATTTCATCTATTTCCCTTCTTTCATTCATAAACATATCATTTTCATGGTCTAGCAAATAATGTTCTAAAGGATCTCTAGGAGGTACGACAATAGAAGCAAGACCAATAATTTCATCCTTACTAGGCAATTCTTCTTCACGATGTTGTTTACTAAATTTAGAGAAGTTAAACTCATGAACCACATCATCCAAGCCAATAGTAACAACATTCTTTTCGCAATCTATCCTAGCATTAACGGTATTCAAGAAGGGTCTACCAAATATGATGGGACAAAAGCTATCTTGTGGGGAACTAAGAACAAGAAAATCAGCAGGATATTTAGTTTTCCCACGCAAGACTTCAACATCTCTAACAATTCCCACCGGTGATATAGTATCTCTATTGGCAAGTTTAATTGTAACATCAATACCTTCTAACTCAGCAGGTGCAATTTCATGCTTAAGGTATAACACTAGCACTAGCACCCATGTCACATAAGCCATGATAACAATGATCTCCTATTTTAACAGAAATAACAGGCACGCCTACCACAAGTCTATGTTTATCTTTAGCACAAGGTTTAGCAATTCTAGCGGTTTCACCGGAGAACCGAATGACATGCCCATCAATATTATCAGCCAAGAGATCTTTAACAATAGCAACATTAGGTTTAATTTTAACTTGTTCAGGAGGTGTATAAGTTCTAATATTGCTTTTACGAACCACAGTTGAAGCTTTAGCATGATCCTTTATTCTAACAGGGAAAGGTGGTTTCTCAACATAAGAAGTAGGAACAATAGGATCATTATAAGTGACAGTCTTTTCTTCAACTTTAATAGGTGCAGCTACTTTTACTTCTATGGGAGGATGATATTTAAACCACTTCTCCTTGGGGAGATCAACATAAGTAGCAAAAGATTCACAGAAAGAAGCTACTATCTCAGATTCAAGTCCATATTTAGTGCTAAACTTACGGAAAATATCGGTGTCCATAAAAGATTTAACACAATCAAACTTAGGTGTCATACCTGACTCCTTACCTTCGTCGAGGTCCCAATCTTCAGAGTTGCGTTCAACTCTATCCAATAAATCCCATTTAAATTCAATAGTCTTCACCATAAAAGAGCCAGCACAAGAAGTATCGAGCATGGTGCGATTGTTTTCAGAAAGCCGAGCATAAAAAATTTGAATAATTGTTTCTCTTGGGAGATCATGATTGCGGCATGAATATAACATTGATTTAAGCCTCCCCCAAGCTTGAGCGATGCTTTCTCCTTCGCGAGGCCAAAAATTATATATATAATTGCGATCACGATGAACCAGATTCATAGGATAATACTTTTGATGAAATTCCAATTTCAATCTTCTATAGTTCCATGATCTCGTATCATCACATAGCCTATACCATGTCAATGCGTCTCCCTTCAAAGATAAAGGGAAGACCTTCTTCTTAGCAACATCATCGGGTATACCTGCAAGCTTAAATAATCCACAAACCTCATCCACATATATTAAGTGCTCATCAGGATGCTTTGTTCCATATCCTGTAAAAGGATTAGCTAGCAGTTTTTCCATCATACCCGAAGGAAATTCAAAAGGAATTTCATTATCAATAAGTTCAGTAGGTTGAGGAGCAACTCTTTGCTCTACTGGTCGGGGTGAAGATACCCCGAACAAGCCCCTCAGAGGATTACTTTCCATAGTAACAAGTAGCAGTAAATTTCAGCACACTATATAAATTTTTCCTTACCAATTTCCACCTACCAAAGGCGCTTCACTCCCCGGCAACGGCGCCAGAAAAAAGTCTTGATGACCCACAAGTATAGGGGATCTATCGTAGTCCTTTCGATAAGTAAGAGTGTCGAACCCAACGAGGAGCAGAAGGAAATGATAAGCGGTTTTCAGCAAGGTATTCTCTGCAAGTACTAAAATAAGTAGTAACAGATAGTTTTGTGACAAGATAATTTGTAACGAGCAACAAGAAACAAAAGTAAATAAAGTGCAGCAAGGTGGCCCAATCCTTTTTTGTAGCAAAGGACAAGCCTGGAAAAACTCTTATAATAGGAAAAGCGCTCCTGAGGACACATCGGAATATTGTCAAGCTAGTTTTCATCACGTTCATATGATTCGCGTTCGGTACTTTGATAATTTGATATGTGGCTGGACCGGTGCTTGGGTGATGTTCTTACTTGAACAAGCATCCCACTTATGATTAACCTCTATTGCAAGCATCCACAACTACAACAAAAGTATTAAGATAAACCTAACCATAGCATGAAACATGTGGATCCAAATCAGCCCCTTACGAAGCAACGCATAAACTAGGGTTTAAGCTTCTGTCACTCTAGCAACCCATCATCTACTTATTACTTCCCAATTCCTTCCTCTAGGCCCAAATAATGGTGAAGTGTTATGTAGTCGACGTTCACATAACACCACTAGAGGCTAGACAACATACATCTCATCAAAATATCGAACGAATACCAAATTCACATGACTACTAATAACAAGACTTCTCCCGTGTCCTCAGGAACAAACGTAACTACTCACAAAGCATATTCATGTTCATAATCAGAGGGGTAATAATATGCATAAAGGATCTGAACATATGATCTTCCACCAAATAAACCAACTAGCATCAACTACAAGGAGTAATCAACACTACTAGCAACCTACTAGTACCAATCCCGGACTTGGAGACAAAAATTGGATACAAGAGATGAACTAGGGTTTTGAGATGAGATGGTGCTGGTGAAGATGTTGATGGAGATTGCCCTCTCCCGATGAGAGGAGCGTTGGAGATGACGATGGTGATGATTTCCCCCTCCCGGAGGGAAGTGTCCCCGGCAGAACAGCTCTGCCGGAGCCCTAGATTGGTTCCGCCAAGGTTCCGCCTCATGGCGGCGGAGTCTCGTCCCAAAAGATTGCTCTTGTGTTTTCCTCGACGAAAGACTTCATATACCAGAAGATGGGCATCGGAGAGCCACCAGGGGGCCCATGAGGTAGGGGGCGCGCCCTAGGGGGGGGCGCCCCCCACCCTCGTGGACAGGGTGTGGGCCCCCTGGCCTTCATCTTTGGCGAGGATTTTTCATTATTTATTATAAGATATTCCGTGTAGTTACAGGACTTTTGGAGTTGTGCAAAATAGGTCTCTAATATTTGCTCCTTTTCCAGCCCAGAATTCCGGCTGCCGGCATTCTCCCTCCTTATGTAAACCTTATAAAATAAGAGAGAATAGCCATAAGTATTGTGATATAATGTGAAGTAACAGCCCATAATGCAATAAATATCGGTATAAAAGCATGATGCAAAATGGACGTATCACTGCTCCAACGACGAAACCCTCCATCACAGCGGAGCAGTACCTCGGGCTCCATCTCTAGACGCCTAAGATCTTCTTCGCCTCCTCCGACAGCAAAGTCAGCCGGAGCATCCTCACCGGCCAACCCAATCACGCTGAGATCGACATGGCTTCGCCAAAGAGGTTGTACACTTGTTGCATCTCTTTTTTACTCTACATGTTATATATATTGTCCACTGAGCACACGGATTTGTTCCTTTAGTGTCTCCTTGAAAGAAAAAACGTAGGAATTTTAATTTTCACTTGTCCTCCTTTCAAATTCCTCTTCATGAAGCACAAGACTAAGAGATAATAGCATAATAGCATTATAACCGTACATTTTCTTGTGGTTTGACTTAATCTCACCATGCTTCTTTGCATCCTGTGATCTTCCATTTGTTGTGAATCAAACACCCAGATTGGCAGAAATCATGTGTTTTTAAATTCTCTGTTTTGCACATGCATTCCTATCCTATTCCTGTCTATTTCCTATCCCTGCATTGTTGGAATCCTCCAATTCCAACGAGCCCTTACAGAATTACTTCTCTTACAGATAGTTTTCAAAGAAAACCTTGCGTCGTTTGTCCTGCTCCTACTGCGCCGTCGTCCACCCCAGCTCAGCTGCTCCAATGACAGAAGGGTCCAGCATAGCAGGGATCCGGCCTCCAGACTGTCTTTCACCGCCTCAGATCTTCTTCCGCGCCGCTGGCAGCCATGAAAACTGCATTACCATCATCAACCGAGCAGATGACCTCGAGGACTACACGGGTCCGCAAGAGAGTCGCACTCTTCGTCGTGTCCGCTTCGTTATGCATCGCTTACTATTACATGCTACTTTATCGTCCTGTTCACCGATTAGACTCGAGTCGCTCCAAACTAATTGTCAAACTTGAGTTTTAAATGGTTGTGGGGTACATATCGGGCCGCTATCAATAGTATCTATCTACTATCTGGTTAATCTCCGGTGTCTACTATGAGTTTCATGTTGGGTGGGAAACAAACAGTAAAGAAGCCATTATTGTATTTTTTTAACTGAAGCCATTATCTGCCTACTGTTATTGGTTTTGGGTCTATCCACAGGTTGCTACCAAAGCTCTGGATTTCTGCATGCACTCCTTACATAATCCCACTATGTTTTATTCCTATGCATGACAGTTATTGTAAACAATGGAACTGAACATGTAGATCAAAAGAGACGAGCCTTGCGTGGCAATAAAATTTCATGCAGACGTCGCTCCATGCGCAAAGGCAGCCCCCCCTCCACGCATTTCGGATTGTAATCAAGAGGAAGATATCTGTTCTGAGGGGGATTCAGAAGGAGAAGACAACTCCTATTTACCCCCTGAGGTCTTCGCTCTAACTTGGCATGCTGATGTTGGTTATATCATGCATATGGTGCCTTGCATTGCTTACTTTATACATCAAATATGTCATCTGCTTAGTTTAGACATCCTTTATGTGAATGTCATCTGTTTAGTTTATTCATCGTTTATGTGAATTATGCAATGCCATCTTGTTTAGCCAGGCATCATATATGTGAATTTTGCAATGCCATCCTGCTTAGCCAGTCATCTTATATGTAAATTATATCAGGCCATCCTTTTTTTTCGTTACATATTACATTTGTCAACAATGTTAGTACATTCAACTGCTCTTCGTGTGCATCAACTATTTGACACGGTGATGGCAAATTCTAGAGTGAAAACAAGGTCTTCAGAGCAGACTATGCTATCTGACGAAGCGCATATCTCGCTGGTTACGGATAGCTCCTCGGAGGAGGATTCAGAGACAGATGACCAGTCCTATCCCTCCCCCCCCCCAAGGTGTATGCTCTAACTTGGCAGGGTTATGTTGCTCATATCATGCGTATGGTGTCTCGCATTGCTATGTCATTTGATTAGTTTAGACATGCTTTGTGTGAATGCCACCTGTTCAGTGTCTAATTACCATATATGTTAATTATTCATTGCCATCTTGTTGCAAGACATTATATATGTGAATTATACAATGCTATTGTCGGTGTCAAAACCGGCGGATCTCGGGTAGGGGGTCCCGAACTGTGCGTCTAGGCGGATGGTAACAGGAGACAAGGGACACGATGTTTTACCCAGGTTCGGGCCCTCTTGATGGAGGTAAAACCCCCTAGTCCGGAACTCCCTCAGTAGCCCCTGAACCAGGCTTCAATGACGATGAGTCCGGCGCGTATATTGTCTTCGGCATTGCAAGGCGGGTTCTTCCTCCGAATAATTTATAGAAGATTGTGAACACCAGGATAGTGTCCGGCTCTGCAAAAATAAATTCCACATACCACCGTAGAGAAAATAATATTACACAAGATCAATCTGCTGACATCTTTTTGGCGTGACGTCGCACCACTACCAAGCCTTTATTCAAATTGTTTTTACTGTTCCACCTCAGCGCGTTTAGCGAAGCGGTTTCCTTGGCACGTCTTGTCGAGGCGTAGATCGTGTTCCCCTTATTCCGAGATTCCCATCAATACGGACGTGGGTAACCCAACCGCGCCATTGATTGTGGCGCTTGGGAGATAAGCGAGTTTTACCAGGCCGGTGGGGACACATGTTTTTGTCCGGCCATATAAGGGGATAAGGATCCATCCTTTCACCTATGCCTTCTTCCTCCTTTGCTCATCCATTCCCGTGCACTCGAGCTCTAGCGCCCAAGTCCGCACTTTCCTCCTCAACCTTCTCCAACCATGTCGAGGCGGGAGGCAGATGGATGGCCTCCTCCGTCACGGAGGGCACATCACAAGATCTGCGGAGGCGGATACTTGTCCGGCGATATCGCGCCTAAGCTGCCCGACGCGGGCAGCTTATTCCAACCCCAGTCCCCATGAGAGGTGGTATTTCTCCCCACTTCCTCTGCGGACTAGGTTTTCCACTTCACCCATTTGTCCGGGGCTCATGTTCTACTACGGCACGGACTTCCATGACCTGGCCCAATTTCGTCCTCAACGTCTCGGCGTTTATCGTCGTGTCTGAGCCTTCCTCTGCATTCAGCCCCACTTGACTTGGGCTCAAGACCTTGATGTCAAGCGAAGGTTGTGAAGGGCAGCCAAGCGGAGTCTTGGGCGCCATGGTCGGCAAGATGGCGAGTCCTATGGCTCGAGGGTTCCTTTGTGGAGACAATAAAGGGGTGGCAATCGGGGTGGTTCTACATCACCGAGCCACGCGACCCTGAATGGGTGGCGGCCCCGAATTCAGATATGGATTCCCCACGGCTCTCGTCATGGAAAGAGACGGGCCTGAAGTGGGGGATTCGGACGAGCTATCCGGACTCCAAACACGCGTCCGAACCTGGTGGACAAGAATCGCGGGCTTGTCGGCGTAATCCGGTGATGCTCATCCGCGGATTCTCCCATGCCAACAACGGGACTTCAATTTGTGGGAGTTCGATCCGGCACAGCACGAACCTTGAGCGGCTCTTGATACCACGCACGAAGATGCAGAAGGTGCTGTTCAAGGGTGCCGGCCCCGCATCCGCTAACAAAGATCGCGGATACAGCTCGCGCGTCAAGCCAGCGAGGTAAGTTATTTTACCCTTTACGGGACTCCTTTTCATAGATTGACTCTCGTGGGTTACAAAACTCCCTATTCTTGACAGTGCGGCTGAAGGCGTCCGGACAGATTAACTGCTCGCTCCTTTGCCGAAGACCCAGCGGACGCCGAATAACCTCAAGGTTTTGTTTTCGCCACATAACATCTTTCTAATGCCGCATACAACCCTGCAGTCCGCCCAAGGATGATCTTCCCGTTTGCGTCGGCGGGTCCTTGGAGTGCGTCGGATATGGATTCCTTCCGACTGCCTCCAGCCCCGTGCCGCGGACGACGCCGAGTGGGATCCTGAAAAGGACCCACCAGAGGGGAGGCCCCGGAGGTGTCGCGAGACACCCTCCGGACTGTGCACGGACTCATCCC
This sequence comes from Aegilops longissima, assembly GCA_021605205.1. Classification (NCBI taxonomy): domain Eukaryota; kingdom Viridiplantae; phylum Streptophyta; class Magnoliopsida; order Poales; family Poaceae; genus Aegilops; species Aegilops longissima. Next base: position 254,711,824 of record CM038677.1, on the reverse strand, counting down.
GGAGGCGCGGTGGCTCCGGAGTTCGGCGGCGACCCCTTCATAAGAAGGGCAAGACCGAGACGCCGGCTTCCTCCGTCCCAACCGGAGGTGCGGATAATTCTGGAGGCGCTCAATGGCGCCTCCATCGAAGAAACACCGCCTTTGTTATGAGTGTGGTGATTCAAGGTTCAGCTCGCCAAGAGCGGGTTGACCGAAGCCTGCAATAGCCTTCTAACAGGCTTTGAGGTAAGAATTTCAACATATGTAAAATGGTACCGCATAGACGGTAGCCCACGATGCTCGGTTCGGTGTTCGAAAGAAAAGCGGACTGAGGATCTTTAGAAAGATAAGCGCAGGAGTCATAAAAATATGTCAATATGGGATTGCAGGCTGTCTTTCTGACCTCCGCCGTCTTGATCATGGAGGTCAATACTTTGAAGGAAAACCTCGGCGGTCCGAGAACGAGCTCGGCCATGCCAAGCAGCTCGAGGAAAAAGAAGGTGAGTAATACCTTATGAAAATTGTACCTTCTGAGAAAAGGATTTGGTTGCAAGAAAATGACAAGGATAACGTGGGTATTGTAGGGGCCGCTAACGGTGGCGACCACTGAAGGAGGCGGTGGCATGGCCGGCGTAATGCGGCCGTGGAGCGCACCGAGCGAGAGAAGCAGGAGGCGCGGGTGGTGGAGGTACAGCAAGAGCTCCGGGATCTCGTGAAAAACATGAGAACTTGGGCGTGACTCGAGACTCGAGAGTCTGAGCTTGCAACGGCTCTTGAGAGTGCCAAAACCGCTAAGGCGAAGCCTACAAGGCCCTCCAGAGATTGAAGCGGTGAAGAAAATAGCAGCAGGTAAGGCATTTTTCATGCGAGTAAGCATGTGAGTGTTAATTACCTGTTGCTTACCCGAATCGGAGCTCTCGAGGCGTTCGCAGAGCTTCCTCACAGCGTGTCCGATCTTTGTCGCATTCTACCGGGCGAGGAGGGAGTTCAGCGGAGAAGGTCTTCGGTCTCGATATCTTTGAGGCGGACATCCGGTGCCCTTAGCGACCAGTGAAGCAGCTGGTCGAGCTCCTAAGGCAGCCGAACAGGCCATGAAGGGTCGTATAGTTCGGCTGTGGCCTAAGGAGGCCATGCACAGGAGCTACTTCGGCCTGGTGCGGCGGCTGGTGGATGCGTGCCCGTGGGTTGAAGTTATCAAGCATTCCGCTTGTATCGAGGGTGCCGTCGGGTCCTTGCCAGCAAAAGGTGCCTTTGGGCAAGATGGATGCCGAAGCTCGTGGACGGACCCGCCACTAGAAGGCAAGGAGCATCGCACGCCGAGATGTATTATAAGAGTGTCTTTGAAGGCGCCCGCACTATTGCGGTGAGTGCTCCAAAGATGTAATATTTGAGTAGACTCGCATTTTGTTATCCTATCGCTGAAAACTTAGTTCATATCGCTAAGCAACGCTTGTTAATTTAAAATATTACCTTCAGGCGGCTGTTTATCAAATCGAGAGATGGCAAGTCGTCGGCTTCAGCCCCCATGCCACGAGTGGTGGGGTGTTCGGGATAAACTTGGCGCTCTTGTTCCCATTTTGGGTCCATATAGGGGGCGCTCAACACAACGAACAAGGCAACGGACTTATAATGCTTGAACGCTCTCACTTAGCCATAGAATTCTATAATTTTAAATTTCGTGAAGCCCTAGTCTTGGAAGGCGAATTTGGGGTGCTATCACGCCTTGGCGGACAATATCCGGCTCCTCGCTCTAAGCGGCATAAGTCTTTAAGGACTCATGAAAACCTCTCGAACAGCGACCGGTCTCTCGCCTCATCATGACGGTCAGTTTTAGCTTTCTCCAGGCGTTAACCCAGCCCAGGCTGGGCGGAATCGCGATGGGTTCTCCGGTGCTACCTTAGCCGATATAACGGGCGTAAGGTACCAAAACACGGGCCGGGCAAACCCAACTATTGACCCAAGACATGATTGAGCCGATGCATATAGTGCTATAAGTTCGGGTGCCGCACTTGTGAAAGTGTTGGACTCATCACACCATAACGCGGGAAACATAAGCCCCTGGTGTATATTAGCCGTACCGAAGTGTACGGATGCAACATGTCGTGAATGAACATATGTATGAAAAAGAAAGGCAATTATAAGCAAAAAGGTGTTGCATTGTTTTATTCAATAAGTGCTGCTACGAATGCAGAACGATACAAATAGTGCGATAAGCAAGGTAGGAGACTGTTAAACATGTCCCCCTTCGGGGGTAGGCTGCAGATTGATGTATGAAAATGCTCGTAATGGAGACCACCAGTATATTCGTTGTAGCCTTTATCCTTCCCTGGCTGTTGCATCGTGAGTTCGGCAGGTCTGCTTTGCCGGACGAGGCTTCGACAAGCGGAGTCCTGTGGTTAAAAAGTAAAGGTAAAAGAAAAAGGAAAAGGAACGACACACTTGAGAGCCCCTTGTGTGGTTGAGCCGCAGCTGGGTGTATTGTGGTCGTGCCCCCTCCCATGCCCATGGTATCTTGAGCGTAATGGTGTCTGCGAAGGGCCTGCTGACGTTTCGCAGAGGCTGGGGTTGGGGCCGCCTGCTCTGGCGTGCTCGGGCGTGCCAGTGGTCTTGTTGTAAGTTACTCCGGCGCGCTTGGCTGTGTCCGGCTGCAGCGGCCGGATTCCATAATTGCCTTAAGAGGCTGCATTGCACTTCGCCATGAGAGCCGCTGTATGTTCCTCCGTGCGGAGAGAGCGTTCGATGTTCCGTTGACCGTAATGACTCCTCGAGGGCCTGGCATCTTGAGCTTGAGGTATCGTGGTGCGGCACGCGTTGAACTTTGCAAGCGCGATGCGTTCGAGCAAGGCATGATAGCCGTTGCGGGCGGGACTATGTCAAAGATTAACTCCTCGCCGAAGTTATCCGGGATCCGAAGACCACTTCGGTGTAATTGAGCCTGTACAATTGGCTTCTACACCTGGTATGACGCCTTTAAAGGTCGTTTTGGTAGGTTTAATCCTTGAGGGGTCTATGCCCGTTTTGCGCACTGTATCCTGGTAAAGCAGGTTCAGGCTGGTGCCGCCGTCCATCAAGACTATGGTTAGGTGAAATCCATCGACGATTGGGTCTAGGACCAGTGCGGCGAATCCGCCGTGGCGGATGCTGGTGGGGTGGTCCCTTCGGTCAAAAGTGATCGGGCAGGAGGACCATGGATTGAACTTCGGGGCAACTGGCTCCATCGCGTAGGCATCCCTGAGTGCACGCTTCCGCTCCCTTTTGGGTATGTGCGTTGCGTATATCATGTTCACCGTCCGCACCTGTGGGGGGAAATCCTTCTGTCCTCTATTGTTTGGCGGTTGGGTCTCGTCCTCGTCATCGCTATGCATCCCCTTGTCATTGTTTTCGGCAATTAACTTGCCTGCCTGTTGAATACCCAACAGTCCTGTTGGTGTGGTTAACTGGCTTTTGAAGTGCCGTGTATCGCATGGCGGTCGAGTATTCGGTCCAAATTGGACGGACCCGAAGTAGTTCGTTTGAATGGCTTTTTCCGCTGACCAGGTTTAGAGCCTTTGAATCCGGCATTGACTGTCGTATCCTCAATATTGTCGCCGTTAGTGCGGCGTTTGTTTTTGTTACGACGCGGCCTGCCGTTTTGGTCCTTGAAGTCCGGACAGCAAGAATTTTTGCTGAGGTTGTTGCTGCGTGCTAGCCAGCTGTCCTCACCCGCGCAGAAGCGGGTCATGAGTGATGTGAGGGCTGCCATGGATTTCGGCTTTTCCTGTCCTAGGTGCCGGGCAAGCCACTCGTCGCGGATGTTATGTTTGAAGGCCGCGAGGGCCTCCGCATCCGGACAGTCGATGATTTGGTTTTCTTGGTTAAGAACCGTGTCCGTAATTGTCGGCGATTCGTCTGGCTGCTGAATTATGTGGCTTAGGTCATCGGCGTGGTGGTCGCACATAAGTGCCCCGGAAGTTATCGAGGAATGCGGCTTCGGGTCCTCCAGCTCCCATTTGACTCTGGCGGCAAGCTGTTGAGCCAATGCGGGCTGGTCCTTTAAGCTTGAGGGGAGGTATTTGATGGCGTGAAGATCGTCACCGCGGGCCATGTGGATGTGAAGGAGATAGTCTTGATCCAAACCGCGGGGTCTGTTGTGCCATCATAGGATTCAATATTGACGGGTTTAAGCCCTTGAGGATTTGATGATCCATTACTTCGTGCATGAAGCATAGTGGGTGTGTGGCGCCTCATCTTGGGCGATATCACGACGGGGCTCAAAAGATCTTCGTCTGTTTTGTTCGGCCCGGCCGGACTTATCGTGTCGGCGCGAGCGGTTGTCGCCACGTGCCGTGGGGGCCCACGCGATCCATAGATCAATCTTGATTGTCTTGCCTTGTCCTCCAATATATCTCGCAGGTCCGGAGCGTTCCCCTTTGGCCAAGTGCCTTTTGAGAGATGCCGGGGTACGGTTCTAGTGAAGGGCCTAGAGGCCTCTCTGTCGCGGCCACGGGGTAGTCGGTCAGCCGTATTGTCTCCTGGTGATGCGGGTTCGTAAGCCTCCTCCTCTAATCGGGGGAGCAGCTTGCGTTTAGGGTAGCTTTGGAGGCGTTCGAGCTCATGCTCTTCACCGCAAGGACTTGATCCATCCGTCGGCTAGCGATCTGATCAGCTCTAAGCTGTTGCTGCTTTTCTTTAGGCTATTCGCCGTGGCCATAAGCCTCGTCTAAAACGCTCTTGTTCGACGGGACTCTCGGGCACGACAATTAATTCGTCGTCGAGGCTTGCTTCGTCTCCGGAGGGAGGCATATAATCCTCTACCTCTTCTTCTGCCGCTCTCTCGTGAGGGCTGGCGTCTCCATCTTCCTGCGCTGGATCTTGCTGGAGTGGATTGTCTTCGGCGTTGTCCGGTGTATTGTTATCTCCGGTGCGGAATCTTCATTCTTCTGTGGCGGGATTTAGAGCGGCGCCACGACGCCGGGCGCTTGGGCTGCTTCTTGGAGGGTCATCCTCCGTTGTTCCATCGCCGTTCCCATCTTTTGGGATGTCCACCATGTATATGTCGTATGACGGGTGGCCTTCCGATGCCTGTAGGCACTGGGTCTTGGTCGTCTCCGGCATCATCGTCCATACCGTCGATGTCTTCGGAGTCGTAGTCTAGCATGTCGGTTAGGTCGTCGACAGCGTCTACCAAGTGGGTGGTGGGTGGGCATCGAATTTCTTCGTCGACCGTATCCCAACCTTCCTGACCGTAGTCCGGCCAGGGCTCTCCGGATAAAGAGAGAGATTTTAGTGAATTCAGGATGTCGCCAAAAGGCGAGTGCTGAAAGATGTCCGCGGCCGTGAACTCCATAACGGGCGCCCAACCGGATTCGACCGACAAGGGCGCGGAGGGTTCGGAGTCCGGATAGGAGTCCGGCGCCCTGGAGTCAGAGTCTTTGCAAAGGACAGGGATGGTGTTCGGCTCGATCGCCGTAGAGATTGTAGCCCCCGAGGCGGTGTCCAACCACTCGTCCTTGGTCGGGGAATCCGGCTCCGGATTAAGGGACGGAGCGGATACTGGTGCGGCCTCCAGGGCACTGTTCGGCTGCAGAGCTAGATCATGCCCATCGAGACAGTGCGGCACGCTTGGCTGCGGCTCGAATCCGTCGAAGATCAAGTCTCCGCGGATATCGGCCGTATAGTTTAAACTTCCAAATCTGACCTGATGGCCAGGGGCGTAGCTTTCGATCTGCTCCAGACGGCCAAGCGAATTGGCCCACAGTGCAAAGCCGCCGAACACAAAGATCTGTCCGGGGAGAAAAGTCTCACCCTGGACCGCGTCGTTGATGATGATCGGAGGAGCCATCGGGCCTATCGGCGACGACACAGAGGAACTCTTAATGAAAGCACCAATGTCGGTGTCAAAACCGGCGGATCTCGGGTAGGGGGTCCCGAAATGTGCGTCTATGCGGATGGTAACAGGAGAAAAGGGACACGATGTTTTACCCAGGTTCGGGCCCTCTTGATGGAGGTAAAACCCTACGTCCTGCTAGATTAATATTGATGATGTGTGTTACAAGAGTGGATCTACCACGAGATCAAAGAGGCTAAACCCTAGAAGCTAGCCTATGGTATGATTGTTGTTCGTCCTACGGACTAAAACCCTCTGGTTTATATAGACACCGGATAGGGTTAGGGTTACATAGAGTCGGTTACAATGGTAGGAGATCTACATATCCGTATCGCCAAGCTTGCCTTCCACGCCAAGGAAAGTCCCATCCGGACACGGGACGAAGTCTTCAATCTTGTATCTTCATAGTCTTGGAGTCCGGCCGATGATGATAGTTCGGCTATCCGAACACCCCCTAGTCCGGAACTCCCTCAGCTATCTTGTTGCAAAGGCATTATATATGTGAATTATGCAATGCCATGTTGTTTATCCAATCATCATGTATGTGAAGTATATCATGCTATCATTTTTTTGTATTGCGTGTTCCATTTGTCGACAACGTTTGTATATTCAACTACTCTTCCTGTGCATCAGCCATTTGAAAGCGGTGATGGAAGTATCTGGAGTGAAAACAAGGTATTCGGAGCAGACAATGCTACCTGCTGAAGCAGACATCTTGCTGGTTACAAAGAGCTCCTCAGAGGAGGATTCAGAGACTGATGACCAGTCCTATTTCCCCCCTGAGGTCTATGCTCAAACTTGGCAGGGTTATATTACCCATGTCATGCATGTTGTCTTGCATTGGTTAGTTTTTACATCATATATGGATTGCCATCTGCTTACTTGCTTACTATATAAATCATATATTTGAATTATATCATGCCATCATGTTTACATAGTACATACACATCATCTATCTGAATTATGGCATGGCAACCCATTTAATAAAGACATCATATAGTTATATCATCTCATCTGTTTAGTGTTTACAGTCATCATATTTTGAATTATGGCATTCTATCCGTGAATGTATGTGAATTATGGCATGCCAACCTATTTAATAAACACATTATATAGTTATGTCATGTCATCCTATTTACATAGTCTCATATTTTGAACTATGTCTTTCCATCTTTTTTAGTTAGCCATCATAATGTGAAATTGTGTCATGCTATCCTGTTTAGTTAGCCATCATATATGTGAAATTGTGTCATGCTATCATGTTTGGTTAGACAACATAAATATGAATTATTTCATGCCCTCTTTTATTCCCCACTATCCATTGCACCTGCTCTATCATACAATGTCTATACTTTCAATTACTTTTCTTGTTTATCAGCCATTTGAATTGGAGAGCGTGATGGCGTTATCTAAGGAGTAACAACACGGTCTTGAAAAAGATAGTGCTACCAGTTGATGCAGATAGAACCACAGTTGTACTTGCCCAAGGACCAGATCCACCACACATAACCCATACTCTCAGATTCTACCCCTACCCGGTTGGACGAGAGAACCAGCTACACCCCTTCTAACCCCAACCCCGGCAGATAGTAACCCAGTTCCAGTTGACACAGAACCGTCTCCACCACAGAGCACTCAAACAGGAGCAGTTAGTAAGGGAACTGCAGTGCCCAAAGCACGAGGGACCACCACTCGAATCCCAACTCAACGCTTAAAGGAGAAGAAGATTTGTTCTCGGTCAGGTTACAGATCTATGGTTCATACTCCTTTGCTCTTGCATTCTTGTATTTACTCATACCAACTATTTTCAAATTTGAAGGATGGAATTGGAACTCCAATGGCGCAATAGGTATGTTGTAAACCTGTTTCTTTAACTGGTTTGCTGTTGTAACCTGCTCTATGTTGATTTCAGTTTCAATTGAATAAACAGTTATGTTCTCATGGCATGCACATGGCAAGTGTTGTTATTGCTCTATAGTTACCCACACTTATATTCTGTCTATTCTGCTTTGTCTTGAACAAATATTATTTAAATTGTGTCTCTATCTTGATTTGGCAACAAAAACTAGAATGATATAGACCATAAAGTGACCATGGTACATAGATATATGTTTGTTTCATGTTTGTTATCCTGTCCACTTTACTACTGAACTCATTTACCAAAATGAGTTTCATATACAACATGGTAAACATGTGATGTGTCTGCTTGTTTCTCTTTTAGAATCGGACAAAATATTGGAGAAACAAATCGCGTTATCCAATGGTAAAGGAAGTAATCTGAGATAAGGTTCAAGATAGTGAGACATCCTGTTGGTCTCCAAGAAAGCTGATAAAACTATCTTGACGACGGTGAGGGAACCCAAAAGTCCTGTCTTGATGTAGTGTTTGAGTTCTTGGCCACTCTCACCGGCACAAGCTCTTGAACTCGCTGCTGAATCAGTTTATCTTCTTGAGTCTCAACTTCAAGTTGAAAGACATCGATCGAGATGTCTGCGTGGGAAGTCAAGGACCGAGGAAGTCCTGCGAATTCAGATGCATATTTTCCGGTGCAACAACAAGCGCTAGAGGATTTAAGCGCCAAACAAGAGAAAGTTAATAAGCTTGCTAAGCATCTTGCCGCATTATGGGTACCGTGATATTGTTTCTTGAGATCTTCTAAAGTGGTTTCAGTTCTGGATTTGTTTTGTTGCGGCGTTTATTTGTGTTGGTCGCCAACTTTGACAACCAAAGCATATGATATGTCGCTTTGTTCCCTATATTTGCCTTTGTTGGCGAACTTTGATGCCCAAAGGATGTAATATGTGCAATAGCCGTGATAGCCTAGCGTTAGTTGCTTGCTTATTTATTTCCTTGTTGTCTTGTTTATTTGTTTGCTTGTAGTCATTGCAGTTCTTTTCCGCTGTTAGCTAGTGGCTGCAATAACCTATTTTTAAAACTAGGCCACAATAACCATGGGCTAATATTTATGTAGTGACATTTGGGCCTCCCATCGTCGTAAAGCGATGGGCCTTCTACGGGCCGTAGAAACAATGGGCCTTCATGGGCGTATCATCAATGGGCCTTATACGGGCCGTATGATCGATTAGCGAACATGGGCCAAACAGAATCGCATTATGGTCGAAATGGGCTAGAGTTGGAATCGTCCGTTCATGGGCCGACCATAACGGGCCATCGTTAATAGGCCGTGTTGATGACGCTATGAAAACGCCCAACGTATTAACGGACCACAAGCGGGCCGATCAGTAACCACGGTGAATTTGGCCCTACAAGCGAAAAATGACAAGAACGGGCCGTAAGTAAATGAATCTTTGAAATGAGCCCAAGAATAAATGGGCTCAGAAGGCCGAAGATAACATGGGCTGGAAACATTAGCGGAATAACGGGTCGTTAATGGGTATAAAGTGATACACTTTGTTCATTACGGGCCGCCACCACGGGCCGTTAATGGGTGTAAAGTGATACCTTTGTTCATTACGGGCCGCTTTCACCACGGGCCGTTAATAGGCCAAGAGTTACATAGGGCCTCATATGGGCCGAAGACGTCATGGGCCATACATGGGCCGGCGAAAATGGGCCGGAATCATATTGGGTGGCCCAGATGACGCTATTGGGCCTAATTCGGATAGGGCGTAACGGGCCTTGGGTTAGCGGGCTGTAAATGGGCTATATGCGAACAGGCCGTTAACAGGCTTTACATGGGCCGGCCCGCCACCTTTTGACCAAGTCAAACGGGCTGGCCTTTTCACAGGAATGGGCCTCTGTTGGGCCGTGCCACGTGTTGACGTATCATAGGCGCCTTCTGTCCAATGAGTGGATGACATCTGTCCCAACGATGAGCCGACACGTGTTCCCTCCAGCCAATGATGATTTTACACGTGGAAAATCCCCATTGGTCGGGGCTGTTAACGAGTTATCGGATCCAAAACCCGACCCGATAGCTTAACAACGTTCCGTTATGGTGGATGCCATGTGTCGGTCACCCTTGACGAAAGCACTTCTATGACGCGCGATTTATCGTCATGGAAGTGGACACTTCTGTGATGATAATTTTGGTAATGTCATGGAACACTTCTATGACAGCACATGTATGACTATCTTGATTCTGTCATAAAATCGTCATGGATGTACATGCATGACAGAAAATGCGACCTACTGTGACAAACATGTATCATCACGGAAGTGTATTTTTTTTGTAGTGAGACAAACAGAGTGTCACTAGTATGCCTCTACTTGACTAGCTCGTTGAATCAAAGATGGTTAAGTTTCCTAGCCATAGACATGAGTTGTCATTTGATTAACGGGATAACATCATTAGAGAATGATGTGATTGACTTGACCCATCCGTTAGCTTAGCATAATGATCATTTAGTTTTATTGCTATTGCTTTCTTCATGACTTATACATGTTCCTATGAGTATGAGATTATGCAACTCCCGAATACCGGAGGAACACTTTGTGTGCTATCAAACGTCACAATGTAACTGGGTGATTATAAAGATGCTCTACAGGTGTCTCCGATGGTGTTTATTGAGTTGGCATAGGTCGAGATTAGGATTTGTCACTCCGATTGTCGGAGAGGTATCTCTAGGCCCTCTCGGTAATGCACATCACTATAAGCCTTGCAAGCAATGTGACTAATGAGTTAGTTACGGGATTATGCATTACGGAACGAGTAAAGAGACTTGCCCATAACGAGATTGAACTAGGTATTGAGATACCGACGATCGAATCTCGGGCAAGTAACATACCGATGACAAAGGGAACAACGTATGTTGTTATGCGGTTTGACCGATAAAGATATTCATAGAATATGTAGGAACCAATATGAGCATCCAGGTTTCTCTATTGGTTATTGACCGGAGATGAGTATCAGTCATGTCTACATAGTTCTTGAACCCGTAGGGTCCGCACGCTTAATGTTCGATGACGATCGGTATTATGAGTTTATGTGTTTTTATGTACCGAAGGTAGTTCGGAGTCCCGGATGTAATCACGGACATGATGACGAGTCTCGAAATGGTCGAGACATGAAGGTTGATATATTGGAAGGTTATGTTTGGACACCGCAAAGGTTTCGGATGAGTTCGGGCATATACCGGAGTACCAGGGGATTACCGCAGGGCCGGTCCTGAGATTTTGGGGGCCCGGGGCGAGACTAAAACTCGGGGCCATTAATATGGATGCCATAACAATAAAAATGAATATACCTATATATGAAATATTTATCCGTAACACTGAAATGCATCTAAATCAGTATGCATATAAAATAATTTATACATATTACCTTAAAATTTTCTTCTAACAATCCTCGATGCAAAGTCAAGTATGATGGGGTCAATGACAATATCATCCAATGATTTCTTCTCGATGCATAATGTTGCCAGATCATTTAACCTCTCTGAACCATTGTTTACCTCAGATAGTTCTTCAGTAATTTCAATTTGTAAGCCAGTCACAGTCATAGTAAATAAGATGTGGTAGGCAATGAAGATATTAGGATAACAATCAACTTCTTGGACATGCTCGAAAATCTCCATTGCAAACATTGCATCATCTGGCAAAGTTAATCTTATAATTTTTGATTCAAAAATAAGATCATATACCTCAACATCTCATGAACCATCAAGAGAGAAAGTTTCTGCAAATTTTGTGCAAGACTCTTCAAGTTCAATATCATGCAATGACTTCAGGGTGCCCGAGCTCAGTAACGATCCGAATATATAATTTAATCACCATGAGTTCTTTAAATCTACCTTTCAAAGAAGTGATCACCATATCAACCAAAACAAAAGAAATATTTAACTTGAAAAGCCTTCTCAGCTTCTAGGGTTTCATCGTCATAAATATTTCCGCACTTTGATTGTACAAGTCAGCCACAACTTTCTTACTTTTCCTTTTATCACTATCATATGGATACTTTCTTCCAGGCGGCATGATAAGACACAATGTCGAAAATAAATATAAAAAATACATCAATTGATAATTGTCGAACAGTGCCGATGTGTGGCTATTCATCTACGAGACTAGGAAGTAGGAACCGCAATATGAATATAAGATATACCTTAAAGGGTTGAATTGTTGACGGATGGAGAGCAAAGCGAGGTTGCGCCGGCCGCCGGGAAATTGAAATCGGCGGATGACCTGACTGAATTAGGAATGAAAAATCGATTTAGGGGGAAAGGGAAAAGAAGGGCCATGTGCACAATCGCGATTAGCCAAAAGACAAGCGTCGGCGGCTGCTGGGAAACTGGAAAGCGCTGCCTGAATACGTGTGTGATGGAATGGAAAGGGATCAATCAGTCCCTTATTTTTCTATGTGTGCGTACTGAATGAAATGAATCGATCGCTGGCTCATCCTCCGTGACACGCTGTGTGCGTATGTTATGTTGGGCATAGGCCATAGCCTACGTGTCTGCCGAGGAGGGGGCCCTCGAATTTGGGGGCCCGGGGCGGCCACCCCCTGCCCCTCCCCAGGGCCGGCCCTGGGTTACCGGAACCCCCCGGGGGCTATATGAGCCTACATGGGCTTTAGTAGGAGAGAGAGGAGGCGGCCAAGAGGTGGGGGCGCGCCCTCCCAAGCCCAATCCGAATTGGGAGGGGGGCCGGCCCCCCTTTCCTTCCTCTCCTCTTCCCCTTCCTTACCCCTCCTATTAGGACTAGGAAAGGGGGAAACCTACTCCTAGTGGGAGTAGGAATCCCCCCCCTTGGGGCGCACCATGAGGTTCGGCCGGCCCCCTCCTCCCCTCCTTTATATACGGGGGAGGGGGGCACCCCATAGACACACAAGTTGATTGTTTTAGCCGTGTGCGGTGCCCCCCTCCACAGATTTCCACCTCGGTCATATCGTTGCAGTGCTTAGGCGAAGCCCTGTGCCGGTAGCTTCATCATCACCGTCATCACGTCGTCGTGCTGACAACTCTCCCTTGACCTCAGCTGGATCTAAAGTTCGTGGGACGTCACCGAGCTGAACGTGTGCAGATCGCAGAGGTGCCGTATCTTTGGTGCTAGGATCGGTCGGATCGTGAAGACGTACAACTACATCAACCGCGATGTCATAACACTTCCGCTTTCGGTCTACGAGGGTACGTGGACAACACTCTCCCCTCTTGCTGCTATGCATCACCTAGATGGATCTTGCGTGTGCGTATGAATTTTTTTGAAATTACTGCGTTCCCCAACACCTTCATCCTAGAGCAACAAGTATAATCATATCTCAAGCATAGTTGCCGAGCATACCAACACAACATATAAATTTGATCCCATAATAGTTCCCCTTTTTGAGTCAAGCGCTAATCCCTAAAGTATTCACGTTGATCCAACGTTACTCCCACTATATAGTTGAATGGGGTTTTCTCAGGATTATCAAAGTAGTGCATAATATATTTCACATAACAAGCATCGAGAGTTTTAGGAGGTTCCCCATCTCCATGAGTAGCAAGTACACCTAATTTTTTTGGTATTTCATGTTCCATATCCATAACTAAAGATAGAGAACAACTTAGAACAGCAAATAAAATCTACTTAGTGATAAAGCAAACAAGCACACACGAGAATATTCACCCCACGCTATTGCTCCCCGGTGACGGCGCGAGAAAAAGGTCTTGATAACCCAAAAGTATAGGGGATCAATTGTAGCCTCTTTCGATAAGTAAGAGTGTCGAACCCAACGAGGAGCTAAAGGTAGAACAAATATTTCCTCAAATTCTATCGACCACTTACAACTCTACGCACGCTTAAAATTCGCTTTAGCTAAAACAAGTATGAAACTAGAAGTACTTTGTAGGTGTGATAGGATAGGTTTGCAAGATAATAAAAAGCACGTAAATAAAAACTAGGGGTTGTTTAGATAAAGACACAACTAAGTTAGTTTTAGTAGAGAGCATTTTGTCACGAGAAAGTTATTTGTCCCTAGGCAATCGATAACTTAGACCGGTAATCATTATTGTAATTTTATATGAGGGAGAGGCATAAGCTAACATACTTTCTCTTCTTGGATCATATGCACTTATGATTGAAACTCTAGCAAGCATCCGCAACTACTAAAGATCATTAAGGTAAAACCCAACCATCGCATTAAAGTATCAAGTCCTCTTTATTCCTCTACACAAACAACCTACTTACTCGGGTCTGTGCTTCTGTTACTCACTCCACCCACCATAAGAAAATCATGAACATATTGCAAACCCTAGAGCGGGGATCCCTCACGCTTGCGCTACACTGAGAGCACCATAGGACAACACCAATAATAAAACATGCAACTCAAACCAATCACGATCATCAATTAACCCATAGGACAAAATGGATCTACTCAAACATCATAGGATAGCCATACGTCATTGGGGAATAATATATAGCGTTGAGCACCATGTTTAAGTAGAGATTACAGCGGGTAAAATAGGGGTTACACCGCTGCATAAAGGGGGGAAGAGTTGGTGATGACGGCGGTGAAGTTGTTGGTGTAGATCGTTGTCGCGATGATGGCCCCGGAGATGTTCCGGCGCCACCGAGAGAGAGGGGGAGAGAGCCCCCTTCTCCTTCTTCTTCCTTGGCCTTCCCCCTAGATGGGAGAAGGGTTTCCCCTATGGTCCTTGGCTTCCATGGCGGCGGAGGGGCGGGAGCCCCTCCGAGATTGGATCTCTCTCTCTCTCTCTCTCTCTCTCTCTCTCTCTCTCTCTCTCTCTCTCTCTATTTCCATCTGTTTCTGCCTTCCCGGATTCTGTCCTTTCACCGTTTCTTAAATTTCCAGAGATCCGTAACTCCGATTGGGCTGAAATTTTAACACGATTTCTATCCAGACATTAGCTTCCTTGCGGCGAAAGAAGGGCAGCAACCGCCTTACGGGGTGGCCGCAAGGTCAGGGGGCACGCCCTCCACCCTTGTGGGCCCCTCGAGCATCGTCTCACGTTGATTCTTTTTCCCAAAAATCACATATATTCCAAAAATAATCTCCGTAAGTTTTTATCCCGTTTGGACTCCGTTTGATATGGATTTACTGCGAAACAAAAAAACATGCAACAAACAGGAACTGGCACTGGACATTGAATCAATATGTTAGTCCCAAAAATAGTATAAAAAGTTGCCAAAAATATGTAAAAGTTGTAGAATATTAGCATAGAACAATCAAAAATTATAGATACGATGGAGACGTATCAATAAGACCCATTTACTCCATTACCAAAAAAACAAAAATTGGCATGCACAAACTCTACAGTGTAGTACTCACTGCATTCATCTGTCAAACGAGCAAAATACAAAGCTTTAACACAGTCAACTGAAACCCTGCTATTCTGATTAAACAGTAGGCAAACGAGCTCGAATTGAACTTGAATTCTAGTAAAGAAAGTGTCGAAACACAATCTAATCGCTCATAATTGAGTACCAAAACAATCAAATGTACTGATTTTGTTGCCGAGGGGTTTTTATTGTATTGTGGGAGGGGGGGGGCACCCTTCGCCCATCGTATGCCCTAACACGAGCTGAGTGCGGACGACGACAATGTCATGGCCGACCGCGCTAGATCGGCCACGCGAGAGCCTCTTCGGTCTACTCCACAATGACGATCACATCGCATTGTCAAGGGACGTCGTAGTCCTCAAGGAAGATGGAAGATGTGTTTGGGTGGCATGGGGCTCGAATGAATTTGGGATGTCAGCGGGGGTCGTATCGCAAAGGTACGGTCCTTCAGCTGCCATGGATGCGTGACGGGATTATAAAAAATAAAGGGGGCTTTTACAAAATGTGCATTTTTTGCATGGTAATACGTGTCTCATTCATATTATAAAGAACAAAGTACAAGTCACGTAAAGGCCGACATGGCAAAACTGAAAAGATAGCAAAACATCTCTGAGCTTGACACCACGCCCGTCACCTGCCTCCGGCACCACCATAGCAGCCACCGAAGAAAAGAATGACGAATCGCCTCCTCACCCGAGCTCGACGCGCCTCTATCCCTGATATGCAGCTTGGCGGACCTCCAAGGTGGCTCACCAAAAGTGAAACCCTTGCTGTTGAACGAATCAGACCGGGGCAACACCCCGGACACGCCATCGAAATCCAGATCTGGCACCCCACCATGATTAAAACGCCGAAACCATACCTGCCATCCATGAACCACGAGCCCAACACATGCTCCGTCTTCCAGATGTCGTTGATACAGACCACAATCTGCATCCGCTCCTGGACTACCTCCCAAGCTCCACGTTGACACTGGAGCAAACGTCGTCGCAACGGCGGTGCCCGAGGACATAGGCCCACTATGAGGATACCGCCGCCGCCACGCCATCCTTACTTGAGCAGACTGGTTTCCAAATCCATCCCCAACCATAGGACCGATTGCCTCATCAGGAAAGGATCCGAAGAATCTTTATTCACCTATGTGGCGACGATGAACAATCTAAAAACCTAGACTACGAGGGACTAAAAACGATCAACACACGTGGATTCGACAACCCCCTTCATCACCGACGATCGAGGTCACCGGCGAAGGGGAGCCGCCGGAGAACGGTGTTGGAAGATCAGTCTCCCTTGGCGGCGGCTAGGGTTCCAGCCGTCACGAACGGGAGGAAACAACGATGCGTTATGTACGTGTGTACAGGTCTATTGTGTCATTTCAAAATGTGCATTGGACGCAGGTGTGGAAGGCGCACGTGGCAGCACCGCTACGCTCCAGAGTACACAGGACCGTACATGTTACGGTTGTGATACTCGCCATCAAGTTGGAGGATCGAAATGTGTAATTTTCTCCCTGTAGAAGGTACAGTTAACTCTAATAACAGAAAAACAATATAACCCACGATTTCAAAGTCAGCTGACATCGCAGTACACATCTCTTTCCCAAAAGAAAAATGAAACTGCAGATCTTCCTGTGGTGCTCTCAGCCTCTCAGGTGGCCTGCGCTCCGTGCTCGTAGATTAGAAGCATAACCGGAATCGGCGCGACGTGCGAAAAGCTCCTCATGCATTCAGGTGACGCGAACCGTGGAGGTGCAGTGCGAGCTACTCTCCCGCCTGAACGGGTACAGGATGACACTGCACGATGCCTCGGCGTCCGCGCTCACCCTGAACAGCCGGAGCGCCGCGGCCTTCCCCGCCACCGCCGTCTTGGCCTCGAAGGGCAGCGCGCCTGCCACAACGTCCACCATGTAGTGCCTGCTCAGGATGACCCTCGCCGCGTCAACCCGCACCCGCGCCCCGACCGTCCTCGTCGACCGCGCCGGGATCTTCCCCGCGGGCGCGGCGGACCGCCCCACCGCCGCGCCGCGGTACGTCACCGCCGTGACCACCTCGCCGTACCGGAAGGGCGCGTGGCTCGGGTTGTGCACGGTGACGTCGACGGCCAGGGAGAAGTTGAGCGCCGGCGGGAGGACGGTGAAGGCGGCGAGCTGCGTGTCCACCGCCGTTGCCACCACGCGCGGCGGGTGCGGGCGGAGCAGCAGGAAGTAGAGCGCGGTGGCGAGGGCCGCGCCGAGCAGGAGGGACGCCGCGAGCACCGCGCAGCAGCATATTACGGCGGCCTTCTTCTTGATCCTTGCCATGTTTGGCAGCAGCTCAGGCTGCAAGTGGGATCGTCCGCGGGTTGCCCACTTATGCCCGCTGCGTCCCGCCTACTTATGTGGGCTTTCGCGGCTATCCCACAAACACTAACGAAGAATAAGCGGTGCCCGCATAAGCTCACATAATGCAACTTAGGCTGCTGAACGAGTACGCGCTAGTGCAGGGCGCCAGCAGCGGCCAGCGGCAACGCGCGGTCGTTGTGATCTTGCAGCGCTCGTAGCTCTCTGCCAAGCGGATAGAGCAAAAGCATATACGTACATACGAGCGGCGGCATCGGATGAAGAACATGTGCTCACCGTCCAGAGCGCGCTCATCGTGCTCCAGAGCGCGCGCACCGGCTCCTAGGCCTGGGACTGTAGGGACGCCACCCTAGTAGTGTTGTAGTAGTCCTTGTCGCAGATACCATCCTTCATGGACACTAGCTTGGGGACATGGTTGATGGGTGGAGGTTGGCATGCGGATGACGAATTGGAGTAACTAGCGGCCTATAATGCTGGACAGTCTCACGATCGAACAACTAGCGGCGCCTCTGGCGAAGCTCTCGCGCGAGGGTAGGAATTAGAGGAGCGGCGGCATAGCAGGCGGACGCTTCAAGGCGGAGCTAGCGGGGCTTCTCCGGCTGCCCCTCGCCTCGGACTCATCCTCGCCCTAATCCCTCCTCGATCATGGCGTGGTCGCGTGTGAGCATGTTGGGGGGAGGTGGGTTTCGTTTTTTTGAGGTGGGTTTCGTGGGACAGTCACAGGGCCAACATGCGGGCGTCCACGAGAGGGAGAGTGGGCGCCGTCCGTGGCCTCGCTGCATCGTGGCCTGATTCAACGACGATGTGGCGCCCGCGGGTTAGCCCACTTATCCCACTTCCTAAAACGCAAGTTACGTGGGTGTCCACGAACACCAATTATGTGGGTTTTTAAGTAGGCATCGTGGACAGCCCGCGTCCACTTGCAGCCTGAGCAGCAGCAGTTGTCTGGAAGAAGCACGAGGGACGGCGGAACTTCTCGGTTGTGGCGTTTCTTGATCATTTTTTAAAGTGGGCGGCGTTTCTTCAATTGTTGTTATTAGTGCTGGCCTGTTAGTGCTGGAATTGAAGTTTAGTGGGGGTGTTATTACATCGAGATATCATGTGAGCGTAGTTCACAACAATGAATACTGTTGCATTGAAATAACAGTGACGATTTGTCGTCTCGAATTTTTTTTATTTTTTTGAAACTGGGCAAAAGATTTGCCACTTTCATTGATTAAGAAGAAGGTTTAGAGTTTTTGGCCAAAGACCGAATTACAAAGACATCACTCTCGCACTACAAGATTTCAAATATTTGGCCCCTGCAAGGCACCAACATTTTGAAACATCTTTGATTCTTGCAACAAGAACCCCAACCGGCACCGCGGTGTTACGGAAGACGCGTGCATTCCTCTCGTTCCAAATTTCCCATGAGATCAATATAATAAGAGACATCATCGGCCGTCAAGACTGCGATGCGTTGGAGTCAATGAGGTTCCACCAGGCTTTCACCGAATTTGTAGGCTAGTATTTGAGAACGATTCACTGTTTGTTTTTCAAGAATTTGTATTTCAAGAACTAGCAACGAGCGTTGCCTGTTTGTAACCGCCTTGTGGATCTTGTGAAGAACATCTCTTATTTTTCTCTGTATGCATTCTCAGGCTGCACAAATTCGGAAACACTGGCACACGCGGGGAAATACTGATTGTATGAGTGCACTTAGAAATGTTGACTACGTAGCATATACTATTATTTATTTATACAATACAAAACCCTCTAATCTAAGAGAAAAGCTTGTAAACTCACCGAAAAAAGTTACTCACTCCCACACTTCGGACGCACAGGTAAAAATAGTTAACCGACATTAACCGTGGACGTGCAGTCGGAGATGGTCTCCTGCTTGAGAGGGTAGGTGGTGATGCTGCAAGTCACCGTCGAGCTGGCCCTCATTTTGAGCGTCCCCAGCACCACGGCCTTCCCGGCCACCGTCGTCCTCGTCTGGAACGGCAGCATGAAATCCGGCAGGTCGAGCAACTTGGAAGCCAGTTCCTGGACGAATTGGGGCGTGAACACCACCTTGTCCGCCTGCATCACCACCGTCCCGCCGACGGTCTGTGTCGTTCGCGCGCCGACCTCCCCCGCGAGCACCACCGACTGCCCCACGGGCGAGCCGTAGTACGTCAGCTCCGTCACCACGTCGCCGTAGCGGAACGCCGCGTAGTTGGGGTTCTTCACGGTCACGTCCACGCCCAAGCTCATGTTGACCTTGGGCGGGAAGGAGGTCACGTCGAATTGAGTAAACGTCGAGCTCACCACCGTCGCCACCACGTGCGGCGCGCGCGGCCGGAACACGGTGAAGTAGAGCGCGACGAAGACGATGGCGAGGACGAGGATGAGGGCGAGCAGCACGCTGCAGCAGATCACGACGGGCTTCCTCTTCATCCTATCGAATCGGCTGGTGCGCGCTTGTTGAAGCCTTTGATGAATATCTTTGGGTTTGGATGTCAATTGGACGTAGTACGAGCAAATGAGACGGCCATATGTAGGACGGGGAGTTTCATTGGGATTACAGATGGATTTTGTTTCTGGCTGTTCGGCTTGGTGTGCGCATGCATTGTTATCCGTGTTGTTTTGTTTGGTTTCTTTGCAGGTTTGGGAGCGTCTGGAAAATCTCCCAGGCTCTGGTCTGGGGAGAACTGTAAACTGCAGGATGTACGTATAGAAGTACGTCTCGCATGTTATACCTCAAACTAAACGGCTGGTTTGATTTACTTAGCTTACAAGTTACATATACATGTGTGATTCTGGGAAACTAAAATAATGAAACTAACCAAGAGAGCAACCCTTGCGCAACTGTCATCATGTACATAGTTTTTCCTGTAACTATATCATGTTTTTTTGAAATAAGGCAAAAGACTTGCCATTTTTTATTAATTAAGAGAGAAGTTTGTGAGATACATGCCGCTCAAGTGGCACAAACACTAACTAATTACTCTCGCGGCATTACATTACCCAAATGCTTGACACCGGCAATAGCCCAAAGCGCTGCCTCCTCCTTAATAAAGCTAACAATCACGGCCACAGGTGCCGCTTTATTTCCTTAATAAGGCTAACTACATCATGTTAGATAGTAATATTACCTGAGGATAGTGAACATATGTTTCGCCATAAGTTTGAATCCGGCATGTTTAGCAATTTTGCCCGTCAAACACTCCTCAAATGATCTCGCAAAAAAGAAAGAAAGAAGAAAACACTCCTCAAATGATCTCGCAAAAAGAAAAAGAAAAAAACACTCCTCAAATCTATTGACAGCGACGTCCTGTCACCGTCACCCCAGCAGTTGTTTGCTTCTCCATGCTCGTTTCATTTCGTTGCAACTTACTCCTACGTACATCGTTTGGAATTTTCGGTGATGGAGGTGGACGGGTAGACCAAGTCCAGCAGGAAACAACAGGTTCGCATGTAGGCAGGACAAATCATTAAGCATTGTTCTGCGTAGCTCACTAAGCTATAACGCTGGCTGTTTCGACGGTTACATTCCTTGGCCTTATAAAATTCTAACCCAGGTGCTGTGCCTACCAACTTAGGGTCTTAGGCCGTGCACCTTTCACTCTAGAAGGGCATTATTATCAGGGGAGGGGACAAAAGTGGGCAGGGAACAAAAGAGAACACGTAACAGTATGCGCCCGCCCTGCCTCACCAATGTTTGCTCACACCGACAGCCACCTAGTACCTTCTCACGAATGATCTGTTGCAGTCCCTGACCTGGACAGGGCACCCCCAACCGTTTCCATGTTCCAAGGGGACCTCCTATATGGCGACCAGCGCACCCGAAACCAGGGAAGCACACACCCCCGCTCCCCCGCGCGTCCTCATGGGCCGGCCCATGTGAAAGGCGGGAAGCCCCTTTGTTTCTTATCAGTTTTTCACTTTTTACAAATAATTATTTCTCGTTTTTTTATAAATAATTCGAGATTTTAAAAAGTTGTGAATTGTGAAAAAATGTTTGTGAATTGTGAAAAAATGTTTGTGAATTTAAAAAATGTTCATTATTTAAAAAGGACTATTTGTGAAATGATAAATGTTCATGGTTTCAAAAGCTGTTCGTGATTCCAAAAAAAAATAATCATATATTAAAAATGTTCACATATTTTAAAAATTATTCACGAATATTTTTAAAATTCATTAAATTTAAGAAAATGCTAAAATATAAAAATTGAACGCAATTTCAAAATATGTTCGTGAAATTCTATAGAATGTTCATGAATTTTTAAAAATATGTTCACGAATTTGAAAAATGTTAACGATTTCAAAAAAAATGTTGATGAATTTGAAAAGTCAATAAGACATCCCTCCTCCAAAGAATGATACTCTCCATAACTATAATTATTCTCTCATCCAAAGAATGATAATCTTCATATTGATGTGATCCTTCTACCCAACGCTCGATGTTACTTTTCATAATTAACATGATCTTACTGTCTAATGATTCTCTTCATAATTAACCCGATCCTTCTGTCCAACTCTCAATGTTAGTTTTCATAATTAATGTGATCTTGTTGTCTAATGATTCTCTTCATAATTAACGTAATCCTTTCGTCCAAAAAAATATACTCTTCATAATTAACGTGAAACCAACAAATTGTACGAAGCCAAACAAAACCAAACCAAGGTGTACCATCACAATCACAGATAACTCTTTAATAGTAGAGCATTATGACATGTTTCTGCTATGCTATAACTGCCTTATCCGGCCAAGAACCGTCTGGGATTGGTCAGGGCAGATCCATGGCACCCCCTCTAAAAGTGCAAATAATTTACACTATACATCTAAGGCTAATTGTCTAAGGGTATCTTCAACGCCGACCCCAAGGCAGATATGATATATTTTTGTGGGACTCGTCTGGATACGACAAGTGCCCGGTGGCGGATGCTGGGGACTGCCGACCGAGCTACTTGGCGGCGTAGAAGTAGAGAGACTGGTTTTGCGGACGGCGACGGCGGCGACGACCCCGTCCTAGGCCTCGCCCGACCCCTGCACCCCGTCCCAGGCCCCACCCGCCTCGCTCATTGCCCTTCTTTATGTCGGCCGCCTTGTCCTTTGCCTTCGCTTTGAGGCATCGGGCTTGCCTTGTCTCCGAGTTGATCTTCCGAGTGACCACCTTCTCCGGATTCTTCACCTTTGTCGTCTCCAGCAGCTTTTCGTATGGGTCCATGCGGCAGCGGCGAAAAGGGCGAGTATTGGTATGGATAGCGGCAGGATGGTAGTCGAGCGGGTGGAGAAAGGGAGGAGGTTGTCGCAAAAATTGCTCCGAATGGGCAGGCTCTGTCTCGGTTTTGGGTGGGCCAAGGGTGTCAGAGTCCTATGTGTTGGGTGTCCTGACTCTCACAAAGCCCCCTGATTTGCGGGAAAAATGGACACCCGAATCGGTCTGTGGACAAATACAGGACATCATTGGATGGTTTGCGTCGGATAACTCGGTCCGGACAGTTGAGCGGTTTAAGGGTCCGCGCTGAAAATGCTCTAACATCTTAACGCTATTTGAGGACATTTTGTCAGAATAATAATGGTAATTTAGACCAAGCTATAGTCTTTGTATTGTATTTTTAAAGTTTGAATAGTCGTATTGAAATTACGTCGTCTATGCATTATATTTGTATAAACCGTGGGACTCCAGTGCTGAAGTTCATGGGCCCGCCACTAGAACAGGTAGAGTCATTTGCGTATGTAGTAGGAACTCACAACCAGAACGTCCAAACTGGAAAGAACAAATAAAACAAATTGTGGCACAAGAGGATGGATGGATTACGAGTGACGCACGCCTAGTAATTACGTCCAGGCCCTGTGCGGACCCTCGAGACGCAGTTCGAGCTGCTGTCCCCCTGGAGGACGTAGACCTGGACGTAGCACACCACCTCGACGGTGACGCTCACCTCAAACGCGCGCAGCACCAGCGCCTTCCCGTCCAGCCTCACCACCACCACGAACGGAAGCGCCCCGGCCACCACGTCGCCGGCGAAGTGCGGGCTCTCGGCCACCTTGATCCCGTCCACCACCGTCACCGGCGCCACCCACGACGTCGTCCGCCTGCCGATCCTGCCGGCCGGCACCACCGTCGTCCCCACGGGTTCGCCGTGGTACGTCACCGCCGTCACCGTCTCCCCGTACCGGAACGGCGCGCGGCTCGGGTTGCTCGCCATCACGTGCACGCTGGCGGACAGCGTGAGCGACGGCGGGAGGAGGCTGAAGTCCTGGACGACGGTCTCCACGGGCGACGTCACCACGCGCGGCGGGAGCGGGCGGTACAGGATGTAGAGCACGATGGAGAGGATGCCCAGGATGACGAGAACGCTGAGCAGCACGCAGCAGGACAAGGCGTGATGCCTCTTCCTCCCCTTCATGGCCGGTGAATTTTTCACTCAGATCGCGTACTTTCGGTGTGGCCTGTAGTGGTGTACCTGGTTGTGTGCTGCGTCGATTAGGATCTGGCTCCCGTTATATTTGCTACGTTTCTTGTTTGTATGTTTGGCGCTAGGTCTGAGATTTCTTGACCATGGGTTTTCAGTCCGGTTGTTTAGAAATTCGTGTGCATTCTGGGGAAGGAAATGGCTTGTTGGTGGTGCAGGGTAGTGCGGTATGGTACAACTCCCTCTGTTTTTTAGGTTCGGTTGGAGTATGCCTAAAACTGAAGGAGAGCTCGTTTGGGTCCTTTTGATTTTTTATTTTTATTTCCGAGAAACTTCCGATTTATTCATCTTCAATCATGACAGTACAACGAACACTAGGGATAGTAAAAATCACATTCAAATCCATAGACCACCTAGCGACGACTACACGCACTGAAGCGATCCGAAGGCGCGCCGCCGTCATTGCCCCTCCCTAGCCAAAGCCGGGCGAAATGTGTTGTAGTAGACAATCGGAAACTCGTCGTGCTAAGGCCTCATAGGACTAACGCAGTAGATAGTGTAGATCAGAAGGATCCAACATGAAAACACATGAATGTAGACAAATTACAACTATATCCGAGCAAAACCACCATGGCAGATCCGCTCGAGAGACACATCCACCCGTCCATCGATGATGCTAGACTCACCATCGGGATGGGGCCAGGGCAAGAAGAACCTTATTTCATCTTCAGAGAGCCGCTGTCGTCTTGTCTTCCTGAACAACACACAAACCTAACGAAACGCGAAGGAACAATTGAAAACAGAGCCCTCTCGCAGGCAAGGGCCGAGATCTATCGTGCCACGATGACCCTAAGGCCACCGAAAATGAGACGGATCGACGGCGAGGCCGGCGGGAGACAGGGGAACCCTAAAGTTTTCTTTAGGAGGAGGCAACCCGCTTGGTTATTTTGGTCAGACAATTGGTTTCTTTTGATTTGATCACGGAAATGCTATAAAAAGCCGGGTTTATCAAGAAACGTCTTTTGTCGGTCGATTTTTTTGCGAGACATACTATTCGCTCCCAGGCATGTTCCCAGATAATGGCACAATCGTTCGCTCCCACACACCCTTTCAAGGGAATGACTCCGTATGTAGCAATGACACTGCCTACATGTAGCATGACAATTACGAACGATAACTATTCTGCGTAGCATGACAATTGGGTTTGTTGTACCCTGACAATTCCTGAACATGCGCTGCTTCGCAAGACGGGTCATCGTTGGCCTTGTACCAAACCATCCCTACCCCTTTCTTCCCTTTATTTGGCCATGAAATCTGTCGTGAAGTCTGTGCCAAATTTCATGGAGTTTAGACATTTCAGTAGCTCTCAATAAAAAGGGTAAATCTCGGGCCTGTGAGAAATATTTGAAAACAATAATGTTTGAAGCACATTTTACCTTTTTTGCCACGAGCTCTTAGAATGTCATTTAAATTTTGCATGCACCTGACGCACTCCAGCATCTTGAATAAAAAAAAATTCAAATCCTTTTTTTTCTTTTTTCTATTTTACCGTTCAGCGGGTGCAGATCACATCTCCTTTATAGCCTTGAAGCCATTTCCAGAACCGACGATCTCCCCCAACACTGGTTGCAATCCAATACCGTCGCGCTCCCGCTAACACCGGTTGCATCATCGTCGTCGTTGCAATCATTGCCACTCAACGTTGTCATAGTCGAAGTTGCTACAACGTCGATGCTACAACCAATCCACCGCACCAGTATCATTGTTGTTGGTGAATGGCGAGCGTCACGACGTCAAGTAATCGAGGTTGAGGCAGTCGGCGATGCTGGAACCAACCCCCTTGTAGCATCACAACCATTGCCGCAGGCCGGTGCGTGTCAGAGTCAAGTCCAACGTGTAGCTATTGGAGATATGCCTAGAGGTAATCGTGTGATGATATTATTTCTCCCTATGTATTCATCAGTTATTTGTATTGTACTTGAGCGTCATTACTGATATGTATCAATAAGTATATGAATTGTTTGTGAGACTATATGTTATATGATGATTGTTCGAGTGGTCCCTAGTTGATAAGGTTATGCAGACAAATATCATTTGAGTAGTATCCGGTTTGGTTGATGATTATGTTTCGCAAGTCATGGGTATAGAGATGTTATCCCGATAGTATGGATTTGAGGACGGGAGACTTTGAGACGCAGTGAGATATTGTCTATTAGTCTGAAGTAATCACACATCACAATAATAAATTCGTTAATGAACAAGTGCAGCTGAAGCACCATATATTCCAAATTATTATTCCACTTGTATCAGCAAAATATTCCAACATTATATACAGATGATGTTTTTTTTTTACTTTTTTTGTTCTAGTTTGTTTGTGTGCATATAAATACAAGTCAACAAAAGGACTATCACACGGGACAAATGTCCAGCTAATACAACACATTTGGTCCACCAGTTCTTAACACATTGTTCCATCACAAATGCCCCACCAATTCTTAAAGCATTGTTCCACCATAAAATGTCCCACCAATTCTATATACTAGTTGATTTCCCCGAACATTGCGGCGGGATTTTAAAGAGTAATTTCAGACGTACTCCCTTAGTTTCTTTTTTGTCTGCATAGAACATTTGTCTGAAGTCAAACATTGTAAAGTTTGACCAACTTTATAGTAAAAAATAACAACATTTACAATACAAAATCAATACATTAGATGTGCCATGAGTTGAATTTTCATATGTTATATCTTTCATATTCTAGATGTTGATATTTTTTAATATAAGTTTGGTCAGACCTTGCATAGTTTGACTTCAAACAAATCTTCTATGCAGAGTAAAAAGAAACGAAGGGAGTATTATGTATGAAGAAAATTATCTAAATCAAAAGCTATAATTTTTCTAACGTAGAAATTTTCCATACTTGCACCGTGTGAACAAAGAGTATGCATGAGGTTTGCATGGGGCTGTAAAATAGTGTTAGTGGATGCTGACATGGCACATTTGATGAGATGAAAAGTTGCATGTTGAAAGAATTAGAGTTAGTGAGGAACAACTATTTGGAAATAGTGGAAAATATTCCAACATTATATACAAATGATGCTTTTCTTACTTTTGTTGTTCTTTGTTTGTCTTTATATAAAATACAAGTCAACAAAAGAACTATCACGCAGGATGATTAAAAAATGTACGTTGTACTACACATATATCCCACCAATTCTTAAAACATCGTTCCCCCACAAATGTACGACCAATTCTTAATATACTAGGTGATTTTCCGGCGTGCCGCGTGGGAATTTAAAGATTAATTTTAGATGTATTATATATGAAAAAAATGATCTAAAACAAAAGCTACAACTTTTTTAATGTAGAAATATTTTGTACTTGCACTGTGTGTACAAAGAATATGCATGTGGTTTGCATTGGGGTTGTAAAATAGTGTTAGTGGATATTGACATATTACACTTGATGAGATAAAAAAACCACATGTTAAGAGAGTTAGAGTTAGTGAGAATCAACTACTTAGAAATAGTACATATTGCAACCATAAATAAAAGTGTTTTTTAGGTTATAGGAAGTGTTTCATTTATACACCACAAATGTATCTTGTAATTTATTTGCATCTGAGCATACCTTTTACTTGGGCTTCTGTTATTGGCAGGGTTATTTTAACTTAGACTACATTTATATTGTTCTCTCTAGATTAGGGCATCTCCAACAGCGACCCTTAAATTGCCCACATACATTTGGACTGCGCTGTCCGGACCGTGGAAGCCATCTAACACGGCTGTGTATCGGTTCGCATGGCAGCCCGACCTTGTTTTCTCCCGCAAATTGGAGACAAACATGGGGGCTTTGCGGGCGTCCGGACCGCTGCTACACCCACTTCTGACCGCTCTGGCCCACCCAAACCTCCCACCCGCCCCTCCCACGTTTTCCAACCCATGCATCGCGCCGCTTGCTGCGTTGCATTCATGTCGGCCCAGAGCATGCAGTGGCCGGCGTTGATGCCCTCGATTTGACCGGATAGGAGGACGACGCAGACGGACGCGACATTTCGTTGCCGGTATTGAAGCGGCGCGCCGGTCGAGAGAGCGCCACCCGCTGCTCATCCGGCTGAACATGCCTCCTCGCCGCATTCAAACGGCCGTAGACTGCCCACCTTCTTCCATTAAAACCCATGCGTGTCTCGAGAAACCTACTCCGGCCACACGTCCGTTCGCAAGCCACCCGTCATTAAACACAATGCGATTGGTTCCACCCCCCGCTATTTAAACGATGCGACGCAGGAAAAATCGCACCACACTCTGCTCCCATCTCCTTGCACATCATTTTCTCCACAAGCTCATCACATCTGGCGAGCAGGAAGCCGAGTTCTCTGGTATACAAGCTGGCTAGGTGGCCCATCGAGCCCGCCGGACACGAGACAAACAACTCTCTGCTCCGCCTCCGTCGACAGTCCAAGCGACTGCAGGCAGCTAATGGAGGCAAAAGCTCCAAGCCAATGCGTCGTTCAGCAATTCGCCGCTCCAAGCCAGCTCGCCGAGGAGTGACGTGTTGCTCCACGACGACATGTGGTGGACCATGGCGGCAAAGGCATCATGCCTACCATGGACGATGTCGGGTCACATCGCTCCTCCAGTGCTGCTGTTGCTCGTGCTATCCGTCATCAAAGTGCCCGTGAATACACCCTGCCGGTGGAGGTCGGCGACGTGGCATCCATCACGTCCGCTCCCACCGCCATAATCAAGGAGAAGTAGAACACGGGAGATCGCCGCCGCTTGGGTCCCATAAAGGGCACCACCGAGGTGACGCCAACGTACACAGCCGGTGTCTTGCCCGGTTCAGCGAGGACCATCGTCGACCCCCACCTGGGCTTCACGGATGCGCAGTCCCCAATCCACTTCGGTTGAAGTACCCCCTTTGCCACTCTGATGATGAGTGGTGCAGCTGAACATAGAGAAGATACGTGGGAAGAATATACCTCCAGGGCTCACGGCAGTCCGACGAGCGGTCTACCGGACTTGGGGAAGACATGGGATCCGCCGCGGCCGGCCGTAGACTAGTGTAGTGTATCCGTGTCGTGGGAGTGAAGCTCCATGCGGCTGGATGTGCACGCAGTTTTAGCTATTTTAGTTAAAATATGTCTAAAATGTAATGAATTTCGTTTGATTTATATGAAATTCGTTGTGTTTGCATGAGTTTTGTCCAGTTAGTTGAAAAAATATTTAAAATGCATGCGAGCAGCGTTGGATGGCTGCCTCCCGTATCCGTGTCCACACGGACTGATCCTCACCTATTCATGGACGGATGCGAGAGGAAATTTGTGAGTCGCCGTTGAAGATGCCCTTAACCTCCCCCTTCTTTCCTCACTCTATCTCATCCACATGAACAAAACTTTTTCGATTGGCGTTGTTAAGACAAACCGACACCACAAAGCACAGGCCCTAGATGGAGTGTGAGAAGTTTTTTTTAATAGAGTGTGCTTTTCCTAATTCAAAATGTAGCATCAAGCATGTACAAAGTATGATGGGCAACACCAAAGATTGAAGAGGCAAATGAATATGTTGATTTGGAGCTGAGATTTGAGTTGACAAGAATATTAGCAGAAGCAACTATAGTTTGGAGCCTACTTTTGGTCTACATTTAGGCCTGAGGGAGCCACACATGAGGGGAAGTGTTGACGTATAATGTGCTGCTAGGGCTCTTTCATCAGATCGGTTTTTTGATTACATTGGCTAGAACGTGTACTTCTACACTTACAAGCAAAACGTTCCACTCGAAAGTTAAATATCGCGAGTCAGTAATTATACTGGGAAAAGAATTGTTGGATGACGAACTGGTTAATCAGCATACATTCTGTGCATGGTAAACTCATAGTGGACAGTCCCAATAGCAGCATGTTAATGAATTTTCTACTAGATTCCATTATAACCTGACATCTGCCGTGCATCTTGCCGGTGATCCTTTTTCCGATGATACACTAGCAACATTGCAAGAACTAGTACACATGACAAGTTACTGACGTAAATGATTCCGAACTCCGAAGAAGAGCAAGCATCATCGTCGTCGTGGCATAAAACACCAGTCGTACTGTAGATAAGATGTTCGAGGTCCACTACAAAGCGCACCCAGGAGCCCAGGTGGGCATCAAACTTTGGCCGTCGCGTCGGAGACGATCTCGCACTCCTTGGATTCCCCCGCCCTCCTTTGCGGCAGAGCGGCGTCCACCGCCGCCCCTCGCTCCTCCCTCCCCTTGCCCCAGAGCACGGCATAGAGACCGGCAACGAGGAGCGCGCCACCGATAATGCTGCACCCAAGCGACAGGACAGGTCATGCATACATACATACATACTGTACATGATTAGATGTGCAAGTGCAACGCATTTGGATTCGCATCTGAGAAAGCGAAGGTGTCCGGTGCTCGGTCGGGGTCGTGGCTCGTGACACGGACTCTTTTACTTTGCGATGCGGTGCACGAATCAAAAGAAGAAGAATCAGACAAATTTGGTTATGTGATGATGGTTCTTAGGTACGTACGTACCTTCCCAGGCCCACGTCTTCTCCCAGGAGGAAGGAGGCGATCACCATGGTGAAGACGAGGCTGAGCGGCATGGACATGGACAGGAACACCGGGCCTTTCTTCTCGATCACCCAGATCTGCAGGTAGTACGAGATCGCCGCCACAACAATGCCCTGAAACACAACCATTCCCCACGCGGACGCTTTTGAGTGCCGCTAGTCTCATAGCTACTGTACATTACTACTAGCTGGTTGAACAGTGTGCATGATTACCGTGAAGAGCACCGCGAAGAGGCTCATGCCGCCGGCGAGCTTCCACCGCGAGAAGTCCCTCTCCATGACGAGGGCGATGACGAACGACTGGACGCTGGCGAAGGTGCACTGGAGCGTCGTGTTGAGAAGCTTGGATGGGTACTCCAGCAACAGGGGCCCCTGCCAAGCAACAGACACAATGTCAGCTACGAGTACACTTCCACGAGGCAGCTGGAGCAGGGCAATAGTTTGTATTACCTGCTGTACTGTCCACAGGGCCCATATCACGACCGACGCGGTCATGAGGAAGATGCCCAGCGCCCAGTTCTTCTCCGGGCGCGCGTGCACGGCCGTGCCGGTGCTGTGCAGGAGCGGGTGGTGGTTCAAGGACTTGAGCTGGGGGCCTTGGTACAGCGCCAGCGCGACCACCCCTCCGATGCACAGAAGTATCCCCGAGGCCTTGGCCATGCCGTGGACGCTCTTCAACTTCAGAGTCTCCATCCTACAGTATATATGAACCCACTTGTTGATAAATAAACAAGAAAATCGCACTAAAAGAATTTCACCTTTCCAGTTTCTTACCTGAACATGACGGCCAGGATGAATGCAACCACGGGGACGATGTTGAAGATGGCCGACGAAGAGGTTGCCGAAGCATAATTCAGGCCAATGCTATACAGGTTTATCGTTCCAGCCATCCTGAGTGAGTGACACAAGAGCCAACCATAAGCAAATTTAGCAAGCAAGCAACAAAGTGGAGGTTCAGTGATCTAGGTATCGTCGTAATCGTCGACGCATATATAGTTATATACCCATAGAAGGCGTGGGCAAAGATCTTGACGGAGAGTCTGAACGTCAGCGGTGGCGCCGACCCCTGCCTGAAATCAGAGAACATGGGAGGGATAAGCGATGCAGTTGACCTCATCTCATGAACACTGAACAAGCCCGCCATGTCATGTCTATTCGGCTACCTGATCTCGAGGAAGAAGGCGAAAGGCGCCAAGAAGATGGCGGCGACGGCGTGGCGGTAGAAGACGAAGACGGTGGTGCTGGTGCCCTCTTCGAACGCCGCCTTGGTGAATATGTGCATGCAGGCGTAGATCAGCCTGATGAGCACGATCGTCGCGTACACCTTGCCGTTCCCCATGGTGTGTAGTAGTAGCTGGACCTAACGACTGATGCCTCACTTCCGTTGCGTCTGTCTGTCAGTCTGTCTGTCACCGAGCTCCCCCTCTCCTTATATATACAAGTACGTGTGGTGTGATGGCAAGGCGGCTGGTCGGTCTGTGTGAACTCTCAAGACTGAAGATACTCCGCTGAAGTGACATGCAAGGGGAAAGCATGCAAGTTCTCGGCATGTTCATGGAGGGCAACGATTTCAGGTATGGTAGCGATCAGGTTTATGTGCAATTTTCAGGGAAAGAAAAGTTGATCCCAGTTCATTTATGTGCATGGCTCAGGTTAACATGGCAGGATAGGCTTTTGGGACGACAGGAAGATGTTTTTAGGAGCAAAAGGATGCATCCTAATTGGTGGAATGGTGATGCAACGGAAAGGACGAGTAGTGCGCGGGCCACGGATGAATAAATTGCGACTTGGATCGGCAGCATGGCGATTTTTTGGATAAAGCGTCTGTAAGTTGAGCTTTGTTTAGGGTCACTGAGAAGCTTCCTTATCTCCTGATCCTGATTCCATTTATTCAGATGAATGATCAGCGTGCGCCATTGCGAAATACTTTAAAATTTCCAGATAAACTGATTTAAGAAGAGAAAAGGGTACTGAATTCATTAATGCTTTTGCTCAGGACAGATATTTCCCAGCTTCTCTACTGGCCTGAACATGCAACATCTATAGGGGTGGACCTACCATATAGACCTTCATGGTCATGGTCATTGTTAGAGTAATTTTTTTAGTTGTTTTATTATGGTACCCTCAAACTAATATAAGCCCTCCATTTATTCTGATCTGATGGATAGGATTGTTTGGCACTCCAGTATATATGCCTTGGAGTACTACCGTTAAAAGTTGGGGAGTACCACCACTTCGAGGGTAATTTGGTAATCTAGGATTATATCGTTAATTCTCTACTCCCTCCGTCCGGAAATACTTGTCATCAAAATGAATAAAAGGGGATGTATCTAGATGTATTTTAGTTTTAGATACACCCCTTTTTGTCCATTTTGATGACAAGTTTTTTCGGACGGAGGAAGTATTAATTAAGGGATAAAATCAACATGCAGGCGGTGATTAAGCTGGCGACCGAGCCATGATTCACGGGATGCATAGAAAAGGACTTCTTCACATCCCAAAAACAAAATCAATACATCAGATTTCAAAAGAGATAAAACGCGATGCGGTCAAATGCAACTATTAGTAATTACTAGCAAAATTGCCCGTGCATTGTAACGGGAAGAAAAAAATTACATGTCCCTTACCTGTGTCATTGATTGTCATTCTTCTCAACTTGCTGACACCGCCTCAAAAAAATATAGGTGAGCCAGTTATTGGAGTATTCTCAGCAAAGCAAAACTTCTGGAACAGATTTACAGCTACTAAAACTGAATTTTTACATCACATATAAGATACATGCTACTTTTATCGCAATCAATATGAGGAAGGAGTTTGCTGTAATACAAGCTATTTTGCTTTTAAATAAAGAAGTATAAGCATGGATAGACAAAAGAATACTTTCTTCTTTCAATTAACTATAACTGGACGGAGAAAAAATATTAAATGGATTTAAGTTGCTAAGTTATAAAAAAAATCCCTTCAAAAAATAATAGCAACTTCAATCCATTTGATTATTTCTCTCCATTCTATATAGCGAACCATAAATCCATCATATTCATCATCTGAAATGAAGTTAAAATTTTAATCCCCTTCAGATAGGCATCATACATTCTCTTTTTTGGAAGAGTTGCTAAATCATAATAGGTTTTAGGAGTATCAAAATTATGAAATCATGGAATAGTATTTGACGGTTTGCTAAAACATTTGGAGACTAATTTCATTAAAAAAGCTAAAATCCAACATATCAAATATTCTCAGAGCAGCTATAAAAATGAGCGAAGCAAGATAAACAGAGAAATAAGGACATGTTGGTGTTGAATAAGGGGCAGCTCAACAGGCAAGATCTAATGCTAAACTGAAGGAGGCAGGGCACAAAAGTCGACGTGCAGCATGGCTAACAATCCAAAACAACCGCCTTTTTGAGACGCTTTGGCTGGTAGAATTGTAGGAGAAGATAAACTGAAGGATGTAAAACAACCCCTGCGTTGCCACAGATGGTTTGGAAGAGTTGGGTGCCCCCTAAGATTAAATTCTTCTTTTGGCTCATGCTGCAAGATAGAATTTGGACGGCTGACAGACTGCAACGCAGGGTTGGCCAAACTGTGGCCTTTGCCAACTTTGCAAGCAGGAGCCAGAGTCGGTGGCACATATTATGTTCAAATGCCGCTTCACTATCAGGATGTGGAACTTCATTTTCGACTGGCTGGGATGGCAACTTTCGACCCTCTCTTGGGTCAACCTTGAGACGGTGAATCAATGGTGGATTGCGAGCGAGGATCGGCCAGGCTACTCCAGGAAGGCGGTCAACTCCCTATAGATGCTCATATGTTGGGAGATTTGAAATGAAAGGAACGCCCGAATCTTTCAAAATAAGGCTTCCCTACCTTCGAGGGTGGCGGCATCGATTAAGGATGAGGCTAAGACTTGGGTAGTTGCGGAGCTAGGTTGCTAGGGAATATTCAGCCGGGAGAGTGATCCTTTGTTCGGACCTGAATGGTCCTGTAACCATTAAGACTATGTTTTCTCTTCTGCTTAATTAATGAGATAATGCAAAAGTTTTGCCTCCATTTTAAAAAAAATAAAAAATAAAAAATAAACTGAAGGATGTAGGGCACTGTGGGTGGCTAGTCGGCCTGCCGAGTACAACAGTGGGTTAGCCAGCAGGTTGGCGAGCGCCCGTTCAGTTTGCTTGCGTGGCGCCGCATCACACAATGTTGTCGATCAGCCGCTCCACCACAGCACCGCTGCCCAGGAACACAATGGCCACATACCAAGGGGCACTGGCAGCCGTGATGTCGGCGAGCACTGCGGTGACTTCAGATCGGGCTATATGCGTGGCGCACATGACCAACTCAGCAGCGGCTGATGCATACAAACACACGTATCAAAAGATTGATTTGTGGAGTTCGATCTAACCAGAAATAGCAGCAGCACAGGACGATGTAGTGACCAGAAGGCTCCCCTAGCGACAGCGAGCACATGCAGGCAGCCGCGCTTGCCGTCCACGTCTAATACTTCTGCTCTGCCACGCTGGGCGGACGGCGGCCATGACGACGGATGGCGTGGAGATGCCTCGGGGACCTCGGTGGCCGCTCTCCGGGATGCCGCCGCCGTTTCCTGGCGGAAGAGTTGGCGTACAACGGCTGCATACCGAGCGCCGCCGCCCTTCGCCCCTTGCCTCTCCTCCTCACTGGTCTCTCTATTCTTCCCTTCACCTGTATACTGCCAGTCTCTGAATTCTCTCTCTGTCTTTCTTTCTTCAGGCAAGAGCCGCCGGCCATGGACGACCGTGCTTCACCGCTCCGCCTCTCTCTCTCCATTCTTTTTCCTCCCCGCGCGCGCCCGTGCTAGTCGTCGCTGCCTCTGTGTTTCTTCGCCAGGAGCTCGTCCGAGAGCAGCCTTGGAGCTCGGCGTCCGCTACCGTCCAATCCCCTGAGTGACCAGTTTCCCCTGAGTGAGAAATTGTTTTTCTGCCTCTTCTCACCGTTTGCCAGGGCCACCACTCTAGTCGGGCCGTGGCAAGGTGAGGCCCAGGCGCACTGTAGTCAGGACGTGGTAGGGTGAGGCCCAGGCGCGCGACTCATTATTATTTCAGACGAGTTTGTGCACAAAATTAGTACCACCTTGATAGTACAAAAATTTATAAAATAATGGCTTGAAGATTGAATGGACGGACGAAAAAGTACCAAATTATGGTGGTAAGAAGCGATCCGTGGTAAAGATAAAGATAAAGATGTGATTGTTGGAACTGGAAACATGAACTGATTGCTTACGACGCTAGGAACAGAGCGCGGCCGTCCGTTTGGATCGGCACGGACACAAAAGGCGGCCTAACGCACCGACTCAACGAAAGCGCGTCCGTCTTTCGTCCGCGGACGATCCATTCCCGGTCCATTTTGGAGCGGGATTTGTGTCGGCGCGGACACGTGACGGACGCGCGCGCTCAACTACTCCTCTCCCCGGGCCCACTGGTCTGGAGCACATTAACCTCTCGTCTTACCCTGCGGCCAACAAGCAACCCTCCTGCCTCCTCCGTCGCCGACGCCGCCGCCCATTTTTTTTTCGGCGACTCTTCCAGCTCCGCCGCCTCCACATCCGCCAAAGAACGCCACCCTCCCCTGCCGCCTCTCCGCCATTGTTTGCCGCCGGGAGCAAACCGCTTCCACCGCCGCTTCCCCACCGCATACCGCCATGACCAAGAAGCCGCCGCCGCCCGCCACATCCGACCGGCACACTTGTTTGGACGTCGTCACACTCGCCGGACGCCGGCAGGCAGCTAGCTTGTCTGTGGGCGCCGCGATTCCGCCGCCGCCTCTCAACGCCGACGCCGCAAGCTGTTCGACGGTTGCCAAGGTACGAAATGGACTCATGGACGAGTTCTTTTCCATAATTTCCTTTGCTACTCGACGATTCGTCGTCCGACGACGAGGAGGAGATATTGGCTGCCGTGTTGGTTCATCACCACCTCAACAGCCCAGCCGTTGTTGTTCCGTGGCTCCATTCTCGCCACCTTCCGCGCTGAATCGCAACCGAGAGCGGGCATTTCCTTCTCTGGAAGGACTACTTTGATAAAAAAACCGTTGTTCAAACATCACAAATTCCGCCACCGGTTCCGTATGAGTAGGCATGTTTTCAACCGTATTAGAGGGAGTGGTCGGCTATGATGACTACTTCGAGTGCAAAGAGGATGCCGTCGGCAAGATTGGTTTCTCCTCTTATCAGAAATGCACTGCCGCCATCTAAATGCTTGCATACGGAGTGCCCGGTGATCTCATTGACGAGTACGTCCGTATGAGCGACTCTACATGCCTAGAGTCCCTGTATAAGTTCCGCAAGGCTGTTATTGCTGTGTTTGGCCCTGAGTACTTGAAAGAGCCGACAGCTGAAGATACAACCCGTTTGTTGGCAATGAATGCCAGCAGGGGCTTCCCAGGGATGCTTGGCAGCATAGACTGCATGCACTGGGAGTGGAAGAACGGCCCTTCTGCTCGGCAAGGGCAGTATAAGAGACATGTCAGGGCTTGCACTGTCATACTAGAGGCCGTGGCGTCTCAAGATCTCTGGATCTGGCACTCTTTCTTTGGCATGGCTGGATCACACAATGATATCAACATGCTTCAGCGCTCGCCGGTGTTTGCTAGGCTTGCAGAAGGCAACAGCCCACCAGTGAACTTTACTGTGAACGGCCACAACTACGACAAAGGGTACTATCTGGGTGACGGTATCTATCTATCCTTAGTGGACCATTATTGTCAAGACAATACCCAACCCTGTCGGAGAGAAAAAGAAAAGATTTGTCCAAGAGCAAGAGAGTGCTAGAAAGGATGTCGAGCGTGCCTTTGGTGTTTTGCAATCTCGATGGGGCATCGTTCGGTATCCTACTAATACTTGGAGCACGCAGAAACTGTGGGAGGTGATGACTGCTTGTGTGATCATGCACAATATGATTGTAGAAGACGAGCGGCCGGAATGTCTGCACGATCAAGGCTTTGAGTTTCAGGGTGAGAATGTTGTGCCTGAGCATGGAGTAGCGGCAACATTTGAGCAGTTCACTCAATTTCATGAAGACATCCGTGATTGAAAAACTCACGTGCAACTGCAAAATGATTTGGTTGAGCATATGTGGGCTCATGTTGGCAACCAATAGATGTATCTTCTTTTATTCATTGTAAAACTATGTGAAACATTTTTATTTGTATTTGGCTTGTAAAACTATACTATTTATTTGGGCGGCCAACTTATTTGGCTTGTTACATTTCATTTGACAATATGTTAAATGCAAATCATGTAAAATTGGGCGGCCAGCTGGCCACGCCAGCACATATGGGTCGGCGCGTTGGGCGCGCTGCCGACCCGTATCAAAAACAAGGCGGACGCCGGGCGGACGGCCGACCTAAACGGAGAAAAAATGGACAAAATCGCCGTTTGTTTGGTTCGGCCCGTTGGAGTTGCTCTAAGTTGCGAAATTTTCATGCATGTGCGTGATAGGGCCTGGGACGGCTCATCCGCGAGGATGCGGCAAGCCGGCAACCATCATTGCGCACGATCAGAGGCGGCGGGTGTGCGCTTGATTGGATGTGTGTTTTTTTTAGCTGGTCGGATTAGGAAATTGGATCACGGGAATATGTCAACATTATACCAAGGAGATAAAAAGTCTAAAGTGCCCTCTTAAATCAACTGTGAAATTTTGTTGGCATTCCCACCTCTTTCTATGGAGTATCATGGCACTGTAAAAAAACCTCAAATTTTTTATATGTTGTCCCTGAAAGCCCTTAGACTCGATTCATTAAAAAATAGAATAGAGCTTCCTGGTTAATCAATGAAAACTATAACAACATGCTCACAAAATAAGGCACCCGACCGATCTAGCACTAAGAGCATTTACAATTGTAAGCGCTTAGATAAATGCTTATGAGGAAAAGTAATAATATAATATAAATTTAAAAGCACCCAAGCGCCTCAGCTTTCAACGCAAGACGCTAATCAACTAAACAACATAGGCGCTTAGTGTAGGAAGAAAAGAGACCAAGCGCGTGCATGGTTTTTCGGCCAAGGCCCGGGATGACGCCAAGATGTAACATGGCAACTATTTCTACCAGGATTAGGATCCTGGCGCCTGGTCTAAGTGCACCGATGTAGGATCTAAAGTATGTCTAGAGAGGGAGGGGGGGTGATTAGACTACTTGACGAAATAAAAATCTAGCCTTTTACCAATTTTAAGTCTTTGCATATTTTAGCAACTTAGCACTAGTCAAACAACCAACCTACACATACAAGTCTAAGAGTATAGCAACGGAATGTAAAACATTGCACATGAAGGTAAAAGGAGGAGTTTGGAGGGAGCAAAAGCAATGTAGACACAGAGATTTTTGGTGTGTTCCCGATAGGTGGTGCTATCGTAAATCCACGTTGATGGAGACTTCAACCCACGAAGGGTAACGGTTGCGCGAGTCCACGGAGGGCTCCACCCACGAAGGGTCCACGAAGAAGCAACCTTGTCTATCCCACCATGGCCATGGCCCACGAAGGACTTGCCTCACTAGGGTAGATCTTCACGAAGTAGGCGATCTCCTTGCCCGTACAAACTCCTTGGTTCAACTCCACAATCTTGACGGATGCTCTCAAGTGACACCTAACCAATCTAGAAGACACCACTCTCTAAAACATAATAGATGGTGTGTTGATGATGAACTCCTTGCTCTTGTGCTTCAAATGATAGTCTCCCAAACACTCAACTCTCTCTCACAGATTTGGATTTGGTGAAAAGATGATTTGAGTGGAAAGCAACTTGGAGAAGGCTAGAGATCAAGATTCATATGGTTGGAATGGAATATCTTGACCTCAACACATGAGTAGGTCTCTCTCAGAAAATGTATGATGGAAGTGTAGGCATGTTCTGATGGCTCTCCTCACGAATGAAGAGTGGGTGGAGGGGTATTTATAGCCTCCACAAAAAATATAACCGTTACACACAAATCACCAAACTCGGTGGGACCGAATAATGAAACTCGGTCAGACCGATTTAGTTCAAAATGTGAACGTTAGGATTTTCGGTGGGATCGACATGTCAACTCGGTGAGACCGATTTCATTAGGGTTAGGGCATAACGTAATCTCTGTGAGACCGATTACATAAACTCAGCGAGACCCATTTTGGTAATAAGCGAACCAGAGAGTTGGTCAGGCAAACTCGATGGGACCGATTCGCTCATCTCGGTTGGACCAAAACGTTATGAAGGGGAAACAGAGAGTTTGCATTGCGAACTCGGTGGGACCGATCGCTCATTTCGGTTGGACCGAAATGTTACTAGGGAAACAGAGAGTTTGTAATCCCATCTCGGTGAGACCGAGATCCCTATTGGTAAGACCGAAGTGACTAGGGCTTTGTGGCGGTGGCTATGTCAACTGAACTCGGTGGCGCCGGATAGAAAGTTTCGGTGGGGTCGAGTTTGACTTTTGGTTTGGGACAAATGTGGATATGAGAAAGTGGTTGAGGGTTTTGGAGCATATCACTAAGCATTTTGAGCAAGTAACCCATTAAGCAACACCTCATCCCCTTTTAATAGTATTGGCTTTTCCTATGGACTCAATGTGATCTTGGATCACTAAAAGTAAAATGTAGAGTCTTGAGCTTTAGAGCTTGAGCTAATCTTTTGTGCTTAGCATTTTGAGGGGTCCACATCTCTAATCCATGCCATGCCAATCATTGAGCTTTCCTGAAATATTTATCTTGAAATAGTATTAGCTCAATCAGCTATATGCTGTTAGGAATTACCAAAACCACCCAGGGATAGTTGCATTTTCAACCGCAATGGAGATGCCCTAACAAAACCACACACACCGTCAAGGGATCCTACAATGTCGTCATCATCACTTCTCCCCAAGCAGGCGACTCAAACTTCGTCGCTAACTACCCATCAAGACCTCTCCGGATGAAAGACTCAAGAGGACCTCATCGGCCATAGCTAAATAATCGGCCCTGGACATCGAGGACAGGCAGGTCCGATTTTGCCCACGCGCTTCATAGGAGAAAGTTGCAAGCTTCGCACCGACCTAGTCTAGCGAAACCTCCGAAGAGCACCATCCACTGAAATCATCCTCATAAAGTCATCGTTGCCGCAGAGGCCCCGCCACATGCAACTCCGGATTCTCTGTTACAGTAAGAAAAAAAGGCGCACTCATTGACTGACCAAACCATTAACATCAGAGAAACAAGCCAGTACCTAGCTCTAGACACCATCGTCGTGGTCGCCCCACAGGTACCACTGGGCATCACCGGTCGGGCAACCGAGTCCTACTAGAGTTAGTAGTAGCTAACGTGAGACAAATTAGTAGTAGCTGCCGTATTGTCACGCAAGGAAATGTATGCTAAGTGCTGACGTGTGAGGTTAGAAATTAGTAACCAACTAGTATAGTTTATCAAGTGCAAGTGACGCGCATGCAAGAAGTGGGGGCTGATACGTCTCCAACGTATCTATAATTTTTATTGTTCCATGCTATTATATATTCTGTTTTGGATGTTTAATGGGCTTATTTATATACTTTTATATTATTTTTGGGACTAATCTATTAACCGGAGGCCCAACCCAAATTGTTGTTTTCTTGCCTATTTCAGTGTTTTGAAGAAAAGGAATATCAAACGGAGTCCAAACGGAATGAAACCTTCGTGAGAGTTATTTTTGGAACGGAAGCAATCCGGGAGACTTGGAGGAGACGTCAGGGAAGGTTCGAGGTGGCCACGAGGTAGGGAGGCGCGCCTACCCCCCTGGGTGCACCCCCACCCTCGTGCGCCCCTCGTGGCTCCCCTGACCGACTTCTTTCGCCTATATATATCCATATACCCTAAAAACATCGAGGAACGGTATAGATCGGGAGTTCCACCGCCGAAAGCCTCTGTAGCCACCAAAAACCAATCGGGACCTGTTCCAAGACCTGCCGGAGGGGGAACCTCACCGGTGGCCATCTTCATCATCCCGGCGCTCTCCATGACGAGGAGGGAGTAGTTCACCCTTGGGGCTGAGGGTATGTACCAAGAGCTATGTGTTTGATCTCTCTCTCTCTCTCTCTCTCTCTCTCTCTCGTGTTCTTGAGGTGGTACAATCTTGATGTATCGCGAGCTTTGCTATTATAGTTGGATCTTATAATGTTTCTCCCCCTCTACTCTCTTGTAATGGATTGAGTTTTCCCTTTGAAGTTATCTTATCGGATTGAGTCTTTAAGGATTTGAGAACACTTGATGTATGTCTTGCATGTGCTTATCTGTGGTGACAATGGGATATCACGTGATCCACTTGATGTATGTTTTGGTGATCAACTTGCGGGTTCCGCCCGTGAACTTATGCATATGGGTTGGCACACGTTTTCGTCTTGACTCTCCGGTAAAACTTTGGGGCACTCTTTGAAGTTCTATGTGTTGGTTGAATAGATGAATCTGAGATTGTGTGATGCATATCATATAATCATACCCACGGATACTTGAGGTGACATTGGAGTATCTAGGTGACATTAGGGTTTTGGTTGATATGTGTCTTAAGGTGTTATTCTAGTACGAACTCTTGAATAGATCGATCCGAAAGAATAACTTTGAGGTGGTTTCGTACCCTACAATAATCTCTTCGTTTGTTCTCCGCTATTAGTGACTTTGGAGTGACTCTTTGTTGCATGTTGAGGGATAGTTATATGATCCAATTATGTTATTATTGTTGAGAGAACTTGCACTAGTGAAAGTATGAACCCTAGGCCTTGTTTCCTAGCATTGCAATACCGTTTACGCTCACTTTTATCATTAGTTACCTTGCTGTTTCTATAATTTCAGATTACAAAAACCTATATCTACAATCCATATTGCACTTGCGTCACCATTTCTTCGCCGAACTAGTGCACCTATACAATTTACCATTGTATTGGGTGTGTTGGGGACACAAGAGACTCTTTGTTATTTGGTTGCAGGGTTGTTTGAGAGATACCATCTTCATCCTACGCCTCCCACGGATTGATAAACCTTAGGTCATTCACTTGAGGGAAATTTGCTATTGTCCTACAAACCTCTGCACTTGGAGGCCCAACAACGTCTACAAGAAGAAGGTTGCGTAGTAGACATCAAGCTCTTTTCTGGCGCCGTTGCCGGGGAGGTGAGTGCTTGAAGGTATATCTTTAGATCTTGCAATCAAATCTTTTTGTTTCTTGTTTTAGCACTAGTTTAGTTTATAAAAGAAAGCTACAAAAAATGGAATTGAGGGTACCTCATATGCTTCATCTTTTTAATATCTTTCATGAGAATAAGGATTCCGATAACTGTGCTCAATTGCTAGAAGAAGAATGCATTAAAATGTTTGGCACTAAATCTTTGAATGATGAGCATGATTGCAATGTTGTTAGTATGAACTCTTTGAATATCC
This sequence comes from Aegilops longissima, assembly GCA_021605205.1. NCBI lineage: Eukaryota > Viridiplantae > Streptophyta > Magnoliopsida > Poales > Poaceae > Aegilops > Aegilops longissima. Next base: position 254,669,065 of record CM038677.1, on the reverse strand, counting down.
ATAGTACTAATGATGATTGCACTGGTCATGATGAAAATGTCTCTTATAAGCATGTCAACTTTTGTGGAGTGCATAGAGCTTGCAAGAACACACCAAATAGGGAAGATAGCTTTTGCAAGAGGCATAAGTATTTGGAAACTAAATGGTTGCAAGAAAGGCTAGATGATTGTGCTGAAAGATTCAATATTTATTGCCATCCTTGTGAACTTTGCAATGAACATGGTCATTTAAAGCTCCAATGCTATTTGTTTCATGATCAAGTCGTGTCCAAAAATTGTGATAACTTGATTACCCTTGAGCATCATAAAGAGCTTAGTCTTCTTTTGGGGTATGAATAAATGAAACGTATAACTGAAGGTATTCCAAAATTTAATCTTTATAGATTTCTTGATTTTGATCTAGAAGAAATTTTTATGTATTGTGCGGTGAATTGCATTGAAAATCCTTATATTGCTAATTACATAAAGAAAAGAAATCAAATAGAGGATGAAGAGAATACTAATGAAAGGGAAGAGGCTTCCCAATATCCTCCTATTATTTCTTATGATGAATCAGGTAACGAGGAGGAGCCTTCTATTCAACCAATCTCATTAATAAGGAGCTCCAAAAAGAGGATTGAACCCACACATAATGTGAATAAGAAAAAGAAAAGACGAAGAAACAAAGGTTAAAAGGTATCTCTCCCAAATGATGTTGCTCCTATTACTCCTTGTGATGATGATAATTGCTATACTATTGGTGCTATCCGTACTATTAATGATGAGAGTGATTATGCTTATGATATGAAAAGGCCCAAGCTTGGGGATGCTATGATTGATGAGAATGACATGTTTGAGAATATATTTGCTGCAATTAATGTTTGTCCCAAGCTTGGGGATGCTATATTTAATGAAGATGATATTTTTAGCATCCCAAGTTTTGATGAGCAAATTTATTATGATGATAGCATGCCTCCTACTTATGATGATTATACTAGATCATGAATGGCGCGCGTTACCGCGCCCGTCTATTTTTTCAATAAAATGATAATAATTTTACAAATAGATAGACATGGAAGAAATAATTCCTATTTTCAGGGAAAGAACTTCTGAATATACATTAATATTTATTATTTTATATAGCTATCATCTTGTATATTTTCCGGGTCATATTGACCATCCTCTTGGTTCCATGTCTACCAAGTTTTTTCTAGCATCTCATAAATTGGATTATAAATCTACATGACCATGAATGTGCCAAGAGGTGACCGTGCAAGGAAAGTGGAAACAAATGGCATTCCATGAAACTGATCACTATACTAATAATCTTTACAAAGCTTCTCCACAAAACACATCAAAATAATTATAGCGTGACATCCTTGCAAAGTCCTATTTGCTCTTAGTTACATATGTGTAAGTGACATCGGCAATACAATTGAAGGATGGATTATCTGATGCAACTAAAGCAGATGGATTAATCAACGGCATGTGAAAAGCTGCAATGCTGTCACTGGATGGATGAGCTCCTTCAACCCTTGGTGCATTTGATACTCCCAATGCTTGCGTCCTTTATATTTGTATAGTAAAAAATATCAGTGAAAGTACTACATATACGGAACCTAAATGCACATGTGACCTTTCTGTGCAGATCAATACAAAAGATATTTTTTATAAATAACAGTCCAAGACACAACAAATACTATTTGGCCTCACTTGGTCATGTACATTACAAACTTATAACTATATAAAAACTATGCAAAGATGAGCGCACATTAATCTTACCTAGGAAGAAGCTACAAAATCAATGTTAGCTTTAGTTGGTTCAGTGCATGCACATAAATCACTGGCACTTATGGTCGCAGCAGCAACAGTCTCTCATCAAATCTGATGAACAAGAAGGTGAACATATGTGACGAGTGACGACTAAACTGGACTAAATTAAAGATGCACCATAAAGGGAAATATTGTGACAAATATGTACACAATGCCATATGCTCTTGACAAACTGCTGTAGATGTTCTAAATAAGACAAGCATAAGGATCCATTTAGCAAAAAAACATAAAATGCAAGACCTATTTATTCTAAAATATAATGCAAGGAAAAGATAATTCTAGAAATGGAAGGACCATACTATTTGAACAACTATTTATCTAAATACCTTAAGAATCAAGAAAATGTTCATTGCAAATACTAACATAAGAAGAAATAAATGGTGCCTAAAATTCTTTATTCCAATTCATAATGCTAATAATTTGGCTATCATTATTGGTACTGCAAGATGAAGCAACAAAGTAGAGTGATCGTGGTCATTCCACCATTTTCTATCAGTGTCAAACTCTAAACACACAAAGTCCATTATAAATCAATTAGCAAACTCTTGTTTTGATTTTATAAGCTACTTTTCAAGTGTATCAGAAAGTCCTTTATTGCAAGGAAACATGGCGCCCAATTCAGGCGGGCATGCCTGCTGATCATACGAATCATTACTCTTCCTGCATTTTGTTAGCATGACAGAGTAGTCCGGACAAAGATGGAATAATTCACAGAAATCTTTGTCACAAAAGAATACACATTTTACCTATATATTGTAGCCCATAAGCATAGCATGTTCTGTAATTTAAAATGTATGGAAACTATGTGGTCTTATATTTAAACCAAACATTAAACTGGGTTCCTACACACAGACTACGATAATAATAACGACAAATGAATAACACATGAGAAGTCACGCGACAGGGCTATCAATTATTCCTCAGAGAACATAATAGATGTTTATCCAAAGCTGAGACGGTCCACGAGAAAGTACTTCCGCAAGGAGAACACCGAATTAAAAGAGAATTCAACATTGCAGCAAAAAATAGAGCTGAACATGCATTTGCATGAACAATTGTGTTACCTGACAGAAAATCAGCAACTTTGGCATCCCTATCCTATCTTGCTGGGTGTAACAATAGCCTGGTGGGCATCACTGCTGAAAGCTGTGCGATTCTATGCCGAAATGTGTGTTTCCTATTGCTTGAAAGAGCCCAACCACATAAAAGACATGAGCAACGAAATAACCTTTCTTGCAAAAATGGAAACATGCATCCCTGCTAAAGCAGAACGACTAAAAGCATGATCATAGTAAGATGATAATTTTTCTGAAATAAGGAATGAATCTGTGAGCACCTCCTTCAGAAGGCAACATTTTCGCAAAAAAACATGTCTCAAAGTCCGTACACTTAGCTCTCAAGAGACTACTCATAGCGGCAACTCCATTAGTACAGATCAAACCTATTTTTTATGAACCATGACGATAAATTTTGCTCCATGGAGGCATATAGAAGGGTAACATAATCTGCAGACTCGTATAGACACCTATGGTCCAGTGCTTGACCCTCTTGGATGTTGTTCCGTCGCATTGAAAATATGCTAGGGCACATTCTTTTTAATTGAACCACATTGAGGCCTGCAAAACAAGGATTAGCTAAAAAGAGATGCACATAGGTACGACGCATAGATCACAATAATACACCAGCCTTGAAAGAGCACGGCGGTGACCACGGGGAGAGGGGGCGCCTTCTTCTTCTCCTTGCCAACCTTCTCGTCCTTGCCGCCGCCACACCCCTTTTCTTCTCGGACTGCAAGGCGCGACCGCAAGGCGAGATGGGAAGTCATGGTTGGCTCCGTGGATGGAGGTGAAAGTCGCGGAGAGGTGCCGCCGCTCCTGCCCAGCGTCGGCCGCCGTGCTAGGGTTTGCTCCCGCTACTCCGGTCGATCCGGCCGCTCCTCACCTCCGGTTGATACAATCCAGCGCCTCGCATCTGGCACACGGCAGGCCGCTCCTCTTTGCGACTCAAATTGGGATTGGATGGATGCGCACACACGGTCGCTCCTCTAGATCCCTTGGTGATAGACCCCTTTAGCGAATAGCAGCACGGGCTCGAACTCTTATGACCTTTTGGCTCACCGCCGCCATCGCCTTTGGCCTTGGTTAGGGTTAGCGAGCACACCAATCGCCCACGACTGGTCGGTTTGATGCTTTTTGGACCGATCTTTCTCCTCGCAGAATTCTCCCTCGCTTCAGTTCACAGGTGGGCTGTTTGGCCCAATTAACCACGTTAGTCAGAAAATGTTACGGGAGTAGCTGCCCTCAAGAAGCTGCGGGGACGGGAGCGTTAAAAAAAAACCTATGCATCCAACGGCCAGGGACAACCATAATGTGAAATCGGACGGCTTCAAAGGTTGATAGCGCGAGGGAGCTCCTAGTGTGCCCAGTTATAATGTTTTAAAATTGATGAAAGTGGGTTTGGAAGAGTGTCAGCTTTAGGAAGTAATGATCCCACTATTTTGGAGGATGTTGAATCTTATTGTGATAAATATGAAAGTGGATTTGGAGAGGTCATGACTTTATTTAGTGATGATTCCACTATCTTGGAAGAGGTTTCAATCGATTATGATGAGAACAAAGTTGCTACTTATAATGATTATTGTGATGACACTTATGCTATAAAAAGTAGTGATGATTATATTTATTAAACTTGTCATGATTATGATTACCCTTTTTCTGAACACTACTCTTTTAATGTGGAAACAATTTATAGTATTCAAGTTTCTTATGATACTCCCACTATTCTGAATGAGAAGAATTTTGCTTATGTGGAGAGTAACAAAATTTCTATGCTTGTAGATCATGAAAAGAATGCTTTATGTGATAGTTATATTGTTGAATTCATTCATGATGCTACTAAAAATTATTATGAGGGAGGAATATATGCTTGTAGGAATTACAATAATATCAAGTTTTCTCTCTATGCGCTTAAAGTTCTGAAGTTATATTTGTTTTCCTTCCTATGCTAGTTGATTATTGTTCCCATAAGTTGTTTGCTCACAAAATCCCTGTGCATAGGAAGTGGGTTAGACTTAAATGTGCTATTCATATTCTTCATGATGCTCTCTTTATATTTCAATTCTTATCTTTTATGTGAGCATCATTTAAATCATCATGCCTAGCTAGGGCGTTAAACGTTAGCGCTTGTTGGGAGGCAATCCAATTTTATTTTTGTTCCTTGCTTTTTGTTCCTGTTTAGTAATAAATAATTCATCTAGCCTCTGGTTAGATGTGGTTTTATGTTTTAATTAGTGTTTGTGCCAAGTAGAACCTTTGGGAAGACTTGGGTGAAGTCTTTATGATCTTGCTGTAAACAACAGAAACTTTAGCGCTCACGAGATTAGCTGCCATTTTTTACTGGAGAGTGCTTTTAGGTTGATTATTTTTGCAGATGATCAATAGAAAAATTCCTCAGGTCCACCAATTTATTTCAGAATTTTGGAGTTCCAGAAATATACGTTTGATACAGATTACTACAGACTGTTCTGTTTTTGACAGATTTTGTTTTCTATGTGTTGTTTGCTTATTTTGATGAATCTATGAGTAGTATCGGAGGGTATGAACCATACAGAAGTTGGAATACAGTATATATTACACCAATATGAATTTAGAATGAGTTCACAACAGTAACTAAGTGGTGATTCATTTTCTTATACTAACGGAGCTTACGAGTTTTCTGTTAAGTTTGTGTTGCGAAGTTTTCAAGTTTTGGGAAAAGATTCGATGGACTATGGAATAATGAGTGGAAAGAGCCTAAGCTTGGGGATGCCCAAGGCACCCCAAGGTAATATTCAAGGATAACCAAGAGCCTAAGCCTGGGGATGCCCCGGATGGCATCCCCTCTTTCGTCTTCGTTCATCGGTAACTTTACTTGGAGCTATATTTTTATTCACAACATAATATGTGTTTTGCTTGGAGCGTCATTTTATTTTATTTTGTTTTGCTTGCTGTTTGAACAAAATACCAAGATCTTAAATTCTTAAATGTTAGAGAGTCCTCACATAGTTGCATAATTATTCTACTACTCATTGATCTTCACTTATATCTTTTGGAGTAGTTTGTCGTTTGCTCAAGTGCTTCACTTATATCTTTTTAGAGCATGGCGGTAGTTTTATTTTGAAAAAATAGATGAACTCTCATGCTTCACTTATATTATTTTGAGAGTCTTAAACAGCATGGTAATTTGCTTTGGTTATGAATTTAGTCCTAATATGATGGGCATCCAAGAGGGATATAATAAAAACTTTCATATAAAGTGCATTGAATACTATGAGAAGTTTGATTCCTTATGATTGTTTTGAGATATTAAGATGGTGATATTAGAGTCATGCTAGTTGAGTAGTTGTGAATTTGAGAAATACTTGTGTTAAAGTTTGTGATTCCCGTAGCATGCACGTATGGTGAACCGTTATGTGATGAAGTCGGAGCATGATTTATTTATTAATTGTCTTCCTTATGAGTGGTGGTCGGGGACGAGCGATGGTATTTTCCTACCAATCTATCCCCCTAGGAGCATGCGCTTAGTACTTTGTTTTGATGACTAATAGATTTTTGCAATAAGTATGTGAGTTCTTTATGACTAATGTTGAGTCCATGGATTATACGCACTCTCATCCTTCCACCATTTCTAGCCTCTCTTGTGCCGCGCAACTTTCGCCGGTACCATACACCCACCATTACCTTCCTCAAAACAGCCACCATACCTACCTATTATGGCATTTCCATAGCCATTCCGAGATATATTGCCATGCAACTTTCCACCGTTCCGTTTATTATGACACGCTTCATCATTGTCATATTGCTTTGCATGATCATGTAGTTGAAATCATATTTGTGGCAAAGCCACCTTCATAATTCTTTCATACATGTCACTCATGAGTCATTGCATATCCCGGTACACCGCTGGAGGCATTCACATAGAGTCATATTTTGTTCTAAGTATCGAGTTGTAATTCTTGAGTTGTAAGTAAATAAAAGTGTGATGATCTTCATTATTTGAGCATTGTCCCAGTGAGGAAAGGATGATGGAGACTGTGATTCCCCCACAAGTCGGGATGAGACTCCGGACGAAAAAAGAGGCCAAAGAAGCCCAAATAAAAAAAAGGAGAAAAAAGAGGCCATCAAAAAAGGGATAAGGCCCAAAAAAATATAAAAAAAAATGAGAGAAAAAGAGAGAAGGGGCAATGCTACTATCCTTTTACCGCACTTGTTCTTCAAAGTAGCACCATGTTCTTCATGATAGAGAGTCTCCTATGTTGTCACTTTCATATACTAGTGGGAATCTTTCATTATAGAACTTGGCTTGTATATTCCAGTGATGGGCTTCCTCAAAATGCCCTAGGTTTTCATGAGCAAGCGAGTTGGATGCACACCCACTTAGTTTATTTTGTTGAGATTTCATACACTTATAGCTCTAGTTCATCCGTTGCATGACAATCCCTACTCACTCACATTGATATCTACTGATGGGCATCTCCATAGCCCGTTGATACGCCTAGTTGATGTGAGACTATCTTCTCCTTTTTTTTCCTCTACAACCACCATTCTATTCCACCTATAGTGCTATGTCCATGGCTCACGCTCATGTATTGCGTGAAAGTTGAAAAGGTTTGAGAACGTCAAAAGTACGAAACAATTGCTTGGCTTGTCATTGGGGTTGTGCATGATTTAAATATTTTATGTGATGAAGATAGAGCATAGCCAGACTATATGACTTTTTAGGGATAGCTTGCTTCGGCCATGTTATTTTGAGAAGACATGATTGCTCTGTTAGTATGGTTGTTGAAGTACTATTGTTTTCATGTCAATATTAAACTTTTGTCTTGAATGTTTCGAATCTGAATATTCATGCCACAATAAAGAATATTACATTGAGAAATATGCTAGGTAGCATTCCACCTCAAAAATTCTGTTTTTATCATTTACCTACTCGAGGACGAGCATTAATTAAGCTTGGGGATGCTTGATACGTCTCCAACGTATCTATAATTTTTGATAGTTCCATGCTATTATATATTCTGTTTTGGATGTTTAATGGGCTTATTTATACACTTTTATATTATTTTTGGGACTAACCTATTAACCGGAGGCCCAGCCCAAATTGTTGTTTTCTTGCCTATTTCAGTGTTTCGAAGAAAAGGAATATCAAACGGAGTCCAAACGGAATGAAACCTTCGGGAGAGTTATTTTTGGAACGGAAGCAATCCAGGAGACTTGGAGTAGACGTCAGGGAAGCTTCGAGGTGGCCACGAGGCAGGAATGCGTGCCCCCACCCTCGTGGGCCCCTTCGTGGCTCCCCTGACCGACTTATTTCGCCTATATATATCCATATACCCTAGAAACATCGGGGAACAAAATAGATCGGGAGTTCCGCCGCCGCAAGCCTCTGTAGCCACAAAAAACCAATCGGGACCCTGTTCCGGCACCCTGCCGGAGGGGGGAACCCTCACCGGTGGCCATCTTCATCATCCCGGCACTCTCCATGACGAGGAGGGAGTAGTTCACCCTCGGGGCTGAGGGTATGTACCAGTAGCTATGTGTTTGATCTCTCTGTCTCGTGTTCTTGAGGTGGTACGATATTGATGTATTGCGAGCTTTGCTATTATAGTTGGATCTTATGATGTTTCTCCCCCTCTACTCTCTTGTAATGGATTGAGTTTTCCCTTCGAAGTTATCTTATCGGATTGAGTCTTTAAGGATTTGAGAACACTTGATGTATGTCTTGCATGTGCTTATCTGTGGTGACAATGGGATATCACGTGATCCACTTGATGTATGGTTTGGTGATCAACTTGCGGGTTCCGCTCGTGAACTTATGCATAGGGGTTGGCACATGTTTTCTTCTTGACTCTCCGGTAGAAACTTTGGGGCACTCTTTTAAGTTCTGTGCGTTGGTTGAATAGATGAATCTGAGATTGTGTGATGCATATCGTATAATCATACCCACTGATACTTGAGGTGACATTGGAGTATCTAGGTGACATTAGGGTTTTGGTTGATATGTGTCTTTAAGGTGTTATTCTAGTACGAACTCTTGAATAGATCGATCAGAAAGAATAACTTTGAGGTGGTTTCGTACCCTACAATAATCTCTTCGTTTGTTCTCTGCTATTAGTGACTTTGGAGTGAATATTTGTTGCATGTTGAGGGATAATTATATGATCCAATTATGTTATTATTGTTGAGAGAACTTGCACTAGTGAAAGTATGAACCCTAGGCCTTTTTTCCTAGCATTGCAATACCGTTTACGCTCACTTTTATCATTAGTTACCTTGCTGTTTTTATAATTTCAGATTACAAAAACCTATATCTACCATCCATATTGCACTTGCATCACCATCTCTTCGCCGAACTAGTGCACCTATACAATTTACCATTGTATTGCGTGTGTTGTGGACATAAGAGACTCTTTGTTATTTGGTTGCAGGGTTGTTTGAGAGAGACCATCTTCATCCTACGCCTCCCACGGATTGATAAACCTTAGGTCATCCACTTGAGGGAAATTTGCTACTGTCCAACAAACCTCTGCACTTGGAGGCCCAACAACGTCTACAAGAAGAAGGTTGCGTAGTAGACGTTAAGCGTGCGGACCCTACGAGAACTATGTAGACATAACCGAGACTCATCTCCGGTCAATAACCAATGGCGGAACCTGGATGCTCATATTGCTTCCTACATATTCTACGAAGATCTTTATCGGCAAACCGCATAACAACATATGTTGTTCCCTTTGTCATCGGTATGTTACTTGCCCGAGATTCAATCGTCGGTATCTCAATACCGAGTTCAATCTCGTTACCGCCAAGTCGCTTTACTCGTTCCGTAATGCATCATCCCGTAACTAACACATTAGTCACATTGCTTGCAAGTCTTATAGTGATGTGCATTACCGAGAGGGTCCAGAGATACCTCTTCGACAATCGGAGTGACAAATCCTATCTCGATCTATGCCAACTCAACAAACACCATCGGAGACACCTGTAGAGCATCTTTATAATCACCCAGTTACGTTGTGACGTTTGATAGCATAGCACACTAAGTGTTCTTCCGGTATTCGGGAGTTGCATAATCTCATAGTCATAGGAACATGTATAAGTTATGAAGAAAGCAATAGCAATAAACTAAACGATCATAGTGCTAAGCTAACGAATGGGTCAAGTCAATCACATCATTCTCTAATGATGTGATCCCGTTAATCAAATGACAACTCATGTCTATGGCTAGGAAACTTAACCATCTTTGATAAATAAGGTAGTCAAGTAGAGGCATACTAGTGACACTCTGTTTGTCTATGTATTCACACATGTACTAAGTTTCCGGTTAATACAATTCTAGAGTGGATAATAAACATTTATCATGATATAAGGAAATATAAATAACAACTTTATTATTGCCTCTAGGGCATATTTCCTTCAGTCTCCCACTTGCACTAGAGTCAATAATCTAGATTACACAGTAATGATTCTAACACCCATGGAGTCTTGGTGCTGATCATGTTTTGCTCGTGAGAGAGGCTTAGTCAACGGGTCTTCAACATTTAGAACTGTATGTATCTTGCAAATCTCTATGTCTCCCTCCTTGAATTGATCGCGGATGGAATTGAAGCGTCTCTTGATGTGCTTGGTTCTCTTGTGAAATCTGGATTCCTTTGCCAAGGCAATTGCACCAGTATTGTCACAAAAGATTTTCATTGGACCCGATGCACTAGGTATGGCACCTAGATCGGATATGAACTCCTTCATCCAGACTCCTTCATTTGCTGTTTCCGAAGCAGCTATGTACTCCGCTTCACACGTAGATCCCGCCACGACGCTTTGGTTAGAACTGCACCAATTGACAGCTCCACCGTTCAATATAAATACGTATCCGGTTTGTGACTTAGAGTCATCCAGATTAGTGTCAAAGCTTGCATCGACGTAACCATTTACAACGAGCTCGTTGTCACCTCCATAAAAGAGAAACATATCCTTAATCCTTTTCAGGTATTTCTGGATGTTCTTGACCGCTGTCCGGTGATCCACTCCTGAATTACTTTGGTACCTCCCTGCTAAACTAATAGCAAGGCACACACCAGGTCTGGTACACAACATTGCATACAAGATAGTGTAACGCCCGGATAATCATGCTACAGTAATCCCACGTTAACGATGCCACGTCACTTCTGTTACTGTTGCTAATCTATCGTTAGATCAAAACCGATTTCAAATTCAAAATTTGGTAAATAATAAGAGTTTTCAAACGTTAAAACAAAAATGTTCGGTTTGTACTAAATATGACATAGATAATTATGGTGAAGAAGACACAATTTTATATAATGCTTAAATGCCCTAAATTAAATAAAACAGAAAAGGTAAATAAATAAAAGAAAAGCAAACACAAAGAAAAATAAAACAGAAAACCTCCACGCCAACTTGGCCTCGACCCAGCCAGTGGCCTGCCAGACCGGCCCACTTCCTCCCCTGGCCTATAACCTCTGTGGGCGACCAAACCCTAACCCCCACCGACACCACTTCCCTCCCCACTCGTCCCACTCCTCCCCCTCCCCTGATCTAGATCGGATTGGGGCACGACGACCCGACGCCGTCGCCGCCGCCCAGTGTCCCGGCCTCACCCTGCGCCCTGACGCCGCCCTGGCTCCGTGCTCGAGCCCCGCGCCGCCCGGCGACCCTGCTGTGGTGGACGAGCCACCCGCCGCCGATGACCCCCCTCCCTCGCGCCCGTGCCATGGCCCCTTCCTCACCGGACCCCGCCACCGCCCGTCACCTCGTCCTCCTCGTCTCCTACTCGCCGACGACGCGTCCTCGTCCTCCTCCCCAAAGGCTCCACCGAGCCTCGCCGCCCCCCTGCTCACCAACGCTGGTGAGGACCCCGGTCCTCCTCCTCTTCCTCCCCATGCCCTCACGCCGGTGCTCGCCTGCGCCACCGCACCATCCACTCCGTGCGCCCCAGCACGCGCCCGTCTCTCGCGCGTCGCTATGCCAGAGCCATGACCGCGCTTCACCGCACTCGCACGCCGCGCCGTCGCGCCATTGCTCGCCCGCGCCACGCGATACCCTCACCCGTTCGCTGCTCGCCGCGCCTTCGCCTCCCCCGCCACGTCTCCCGCCGCCATGCTACGCTAGCACCGCCGCTTCTTGCCGGAGCCGCCGAACCACGCGTCGCGCTTCGCCGACGCTTCCCGCTTTGCCGCCCTCACTTTGACCTCGCCTTTGCTCCGCTTCGCCGCTCGCCGCCTCGCTGCTGCTCCCACCGGCGAGCCTCGCCGTGGCTGGCCTGGGCCAGTGCCCAGTCGGGCTAGCGCCCGTGCCCACTATGGCCAGGGCCACTTCCCACTGGGCCAGTGCCCCCTGGCCCTATGACATGTGGGGCCCCACCCCCAGAACATGTTTAAAAAAAGGGAATTTAAAATAATAGTAATAAATTTAATTAATTAACTAAATTAATTAAGTTAATTAATCCTATTTAATTAATCTAATTGACCTGTTAGTTTAATTAAACAGTATTTAGTTTAACCTAAACCCTAATCAACCTAACAGTGTATGACAGGTGGGTCCCACTGGGCCCACACGTCAGTTTGACCAGTCAACACCTCTGTTGACTGCTGACATCATGATGACATAAGAAAACACTATTCTGGATAATGTTGGATTAAATTAATTAGATAAATTCTAAAAATGATTTAAAACTTCAGAAAATCATATAAATTATACCGTAGCTCAGATGAAAATGTTTGTACATGAAAGTTGCTCAGAATGATGAGACGAATCCGGATACGCAGCCCCTTCGTCTGACACACATCCCTAGAATAGCAAACATGCAACTTTCCCCCTCCAGTTCATCTGTCTGAAAACGCGAAACACCGGGGATACTTTCCCGGATGTTTTCCCCCTTCGCCGGTATCACCTCCTACCATGTTAGGGCACACCTGGCACCGTTACTTGTCTTGACATGCATCGATATGCCTATGTTTGCATTATATTTATTGTTTCTTCCCCCTCTTCTCTCCTTAGACACCGAGACCGACGCCGCTGCTACCCAGTACGACTATGGTGTTGACGACCCCTCCTTGGCTGAGCTTCCAGGCAAGCCCCCCCTTGATCACTAGATATCGTCTATTCCTTCTCTATACTGCTTGCATTAGAGTAGTGTAGCATGTTACTGCTTTCGGTTAATCCTATTCTGCTGCATAGCCTGTCCTTGCTACTACTGTTGTTACCCTTACCTGCAATCCTAAATACTTAGTATAGGATGCTAGTTTTCCATCAGTGGCCCTACATTCTTGTCCGTCTGCCATGCTATACTATCGGGCCGTGATCACTAGGGAGGTGATCACGGGTTTATACTATATACTTTATATACATGACACATGTGGTGACTAAAGTCGGGTCAGCTCGTTGAGTACCCGCAAGTGATTCTGATGAGGGGGCTGAAAGGACAGGTGGCTCCATCCCGGTAGAGGTGGGCCTGGGTTCCTAACAGCCCCCTGACTGTTACTTTGTGGCGGAGCGACAGGTCAGGTTGAGACCACCTAGGAGAGAGGTGGGCCTGGCCCTAGTCGGCGTCCGCGGATACTTAAAAATAACACGCTTAACGAGTTCTTGGTATTTGATCTGAGTCTGGCCATTTGGTCTATACGCACTAACCAACTACGCGAGAACAGTTATGGGCACTCGACGTCGTGGTATCAGCCAAAGCCTTCTTGACGTTAGCGACTGAGCGGCGCGCACCGGATTGGACTGGAACACCTACTCTTGTATAAGGGAGGCTAGGTCTGCTTCCGGCCGCGTTCGTAATGTGCAGGTGTGCAATGGGCGATGGGCCCAGACGCCATAGGATTAGACCGGCGTGCTGACCTCTCTGTTGTGCCTAGGTAGGGTTGCGACGTGTTGATCTTTCGAGACCGGGCATGACCCAGGAAAGTGTGTCCGGCCAAATGGGATCGAGCGTGTTGGGTTATGTGGTGCACCCCTGTAGGGAAGTTTATCTATTCGAATAGTCGTGTCCCTCGGTAAAAGGACGACCCGAAGTTGTACCTTGACCTTATGACAACTAGAACCGGATACTTAATAAAACACACCCTTCCAAGTGCCAGATACAACCCGGTGATCGCTCTCTCACAGGTCGACGAGGAGAGGATCGTCAGGTAGGTTTATGCTATGAGATGAACTACGGTTATGACATATTATCATGCTAGGAAGGGTGATTGAAATTATCATTGATCAAACTTGTGCACCTTCTAGCATTCACACTTTATAAATTCTTTCTTTATCATTTACCTACTCGAGGACGAGTAGGAATTAAGCTTGGGGATGTTGATACGTCTCCAACGTATCTATAATTTATGAAGCATTCATGCTATATTACTATGTGTTTTGAATGATTATGGGCTTTATTATACACTTTTATATTACTTTTGGGACTAACCTAATAACCGGAGGCCTAGCCCATATTGCTGTTTTATTGCCTGTTTCAGTATTTCGAGGAAAAGGAATATCAAACGGAGTCCAAACGGAATGAAACCTTCAACATTGTTATTTTCGGGAAGAATATGATCCTGGAGACTTGGAGATCAAGTCAGAGGATACTCGAGGAGCCTAGGAGATAGGGGCGCCCCTGCTGTATGCGCGACCCCTGTCTCGTGGGCCCCTCGAGCACCTCCCGACCGACTTCTTTCGCCTATATATTCCCTCGTACCCTAAAACCATCGAATATCAAGATAGATCGGGAGTTCCGCCGCCGCAAGCCTCTGTAGCCACCAAAAACCTCTCGGGAGCCCGTTAGGCACCTCGGAGGAATCCATCACCGTGGCCATCTTCATCATCCCAGTGCTTCCATGACGAGGAGGAGTAGTTCACCCTCGGGGCTGAGGGTATGTACTAGTGGCTATGTGTTTGATCTCTCTCTCTCTCTCTCTCTCTCTCTCTCTCTCTCTCTCTGTTCTCTCTCGTGTTCCCTCTATGGCACGATCTTGATGTATCCCGAGCTTTGCTATTGTAGTTGGATCTTATGATGTTTCTCCCCCTCTACTCTCTTGTGATGAATTGAGTTTTCCCTTTGAAGTTATCTTGTCGGATTGAGTATTTTATGAGAACACTTGATGCATGTCTTGCCGTGTTTATCTTTGGTGACAATGGGATATCACGTGCCTCTTGATGTATGTTTTGGTGACCAACTTGCGGGTTCCGCCCATGAACCTATGCATAGGAGTTGGCACACGTTCTTGACTCTCCGGTAGAAACTTTGGGGCACTCTTTGAAGTACTTTGTGTTGGTCGGATGAATCTGAGATTGTGTGATGCATATCGTATAATCATGCCCACGGATACTTGAGGTGACAATGGAGTATCTAGGTGACATTAGGGTTTTGGTTGATTTGTGTCTTAAGGTGTTATTCTAATACGAACTCTTGAATAGATTGATCCGAAAGAATAACTTTGAGGTGGTTTCGTACCCTACCATAATCTCTACGTTTGTTCTCCGCTATTAGTGGCTTTGGAGCGACTCTTTGTTGCATGTTGAGGGATTGTTATATGATCTATCTATGTTATTTTTGTTGAGAGAACTTGCACTAGTGAAAGTATGAACCCTAGGCCTTGTTTCCTATCATTGCAATACCGTTTATGCTCACTTTTATCAATAGTTACCTTGCTGTTTTTATATTTTCAGATTACAAAAACCTATATCTACTATCCATATTGCACTTGTATTACCATCTCTTCGCCGAACTGGTGCACCTATACAATTTACCATTGTATTGGGTGTGTTGGGGACACAAGAGACTCTTTGTTATTTGGTTGCAGGGTTGCTTGATAGAGACCATCTTCATCCTACGCCTCCTACGGATTGATAAACCTTAGGTCATCCACTTGAGGGAAATTTGCTACTGTCCTACAAACCTATGCACTTGCAGGCCCAACAACGTCTACAAGAAGAAGGTTGCGTAGTAGACATCAGATCATCATCAACATTCTGAGGTCTTCCAAGATATCTATCGAATTCTTGATGAGAAATAGCATCCTTTACCCTCGATGATTTGAGTTATCATCCACAACATTATTGCATTCCCTCCAACACAAAACGTGTTCCTATTTTGTGTTGTACCTTGAGTTCCTTGCTATCCAACTTATGTTATGTTCTACCGCGGAGTATTACCATCTTTGATGTCAAGAATGTTGTGAGGATTGCTCCACCTCTTAACAATTCTTGCTATAATGATACTTCTTGCCATCTCCGCTCATTCCTTTGTCCCCGTGTTGTTTCTAACCAGAAAACCGACAATTGAACTATGATGTGCGAATCCAAAACCTCTAGCAACCCTATTGCCTTGAAGTTAATGGTCGACATTTCATTCTTAGACCATTGGTTATCGAATCACCATTCTAACATTGATCATGCTACCTGAGCCCATATTTCGGGTGCACCTTTCAACCAATGTCTAGTTGTGTATGTTTTCCTCCAGCATACATCTTTATATCATTTGATCTGTCAAATGTTATATCCTTGTTCACATAATTGTGGAAATCCATCCTTTGGAAATCTCGTTGATTTTTCGCTGAGTCCATCAGCCACCTCATCATTCTCTCCTTGGTTTACTGATGAACTCTTGTTTCAGAACTCGCTTCCATAGTTCATTTCCCGAGAATCTTATGATGTCTTCTCGTCAATTCGTGTCGCACCTTTTTATCTCAGGATCCTGAGTCTGAGGTATCCTGACACCAACCAGATCTGAATCTCGGTCAGATATGATGGTTGGAATATATTTCTAAGAGATATAACAATGGTCTTTATGTGACCCTGTAAGGCGATGTCGTGCCTAGCACACCTGGCCGGAGGCCCTATTATTATAGATTCCTTTCCAGCAAAGTTATCCATTCTTCGATGAGGAAATTGTAAGACTTATTCTATAAGTCGTCCCTGATGGATCCTTTGTTGTCCAAAGTCTGATCTTTACCTGATGACCATGTCGATACTATCTTGAAGCATGTCTGTGGTACTCTGATCTTCAATAAGGGCATTTGAAGCACAATGCCAACTTATTTTTATCAATTATCCAAACACCGTTGTATGGGTAATGTCATGAAATTCCTCTCCCCTTACCTTAATGGTTTTCTACTTTCGATCCGATCATGGATATCATGCTCTGCTTATTCTTGGGAAGGATATACCCTTGAAATGTGTGTCTAAACACATTTTCCTTTCCATTGTTCTATTAATCCGATAAACACCTTTACCTTTCCGTTGTTTTGTTTAACCTTTCTGGTGATCTATATGATCTAAGCAGTAATATTCTGCGGCTTATGTAAACACCTCGGTGTACAACTTTGTCAGTAAGACCCTGTTACTATTGTTGATGACATTCTGGTAACCGCCGATGGACGAGAAATTTGCCTATTGGTCCGCCTCGTTTCAACGAGCAGGAAAATGGTTCTCTTCATCCGTCGCCCTTGGTACCAACGTTGTTGCCAACATAACTGACAGGCTAAGCTCTGACATGCCTTGCTTACAAGATCGTGCAAGACGTTACCGCCCTTCCTACTTTTAACCCACATGGTGGGCCCATAACCCACAGTTCCACAGGATCGAAACCTGACTCTCTTGCACTCCTTGTTCCCAAGATGGTCCTCGTGTGTGTCCTCGTATGTAATTCGCGAGCTACCTTCCGAGAGATCATCAATTCTGGTATGAAACACATACTTATTCCCGTTGCTCTAAACCCCTGTCACACTCTGTTTCTGGCAACGAACGATTGTCTATCCTCTTGAAACTTCTTATGGTACCTTCGAACTTTACTCTCGATGTGTTTTAAATTGTTCAAATCAAGAGGTGCTCATATGCTCATTCATGGGTTAATCCCAGATTATTGCCCTTATAGCATTCTGTCATTGCCGATCTGCCCTGTTACCTATCCGTAAGTACGAAGGAACCCCCAAAGAAAGGATGACGACTTCATAATGATGACCTGAAGCAGCGGAATGAAGACATCAATGTAATGGATCGATCTCTTCGAGAAGAGCAGTCAAGATTGAGAAGATCCGTTAGAATTTCGTAACCAGACCTTTCCCCCTTACTCTACCTCTTAAATCTCGGGACGAGATTTCTTTTAGTGGAGGAGATTTGTAATGCCCGGATAATCATCCTACAGTAATCCCACGTTAACGATGCCACGTCACTTTTGTTATTGTTGCTAATCTATCGTTAGATCAAAACTGGTCCAAAATTCAAATTCAAAATTTGGTAAATAATAAGAGTTTTCAAACGTTAAAACAAAAATGTTCGGTTTGTACTAAATATGACATAGATAATTATGGTGAACAAGACACAATTTTATATAATGCTTAAATGCCCTAAATTAAATAAAACAGAAAAGGTAAATAAATAAAAGAAAAACAAACACAAAGAAAAATAAAACAGAAAACCCCTAGGCCAACTTGGCCTCGACCCAGCCAGTGGCCTGCCAGGCCGGCCCACTTCCTCCCCTGGCCTATAACCCCTGTGGGCGACCAAACCCTAACCCCCACCGACACCACTTCCCTCCCCACTCGTCCCACTCCTCCCCCTCCCCCGATCCAGATCGGATCAGGGTACGATGACCCGACGCCGCTCGCCACGCCCGGTGCCGCGCCTCGCCTGCGCCTGCCGCCGCCTGCTCCGTGCTCGAGCCCAGCCGCCGGAGACCTGCTGCGGTGGACGAGTCACCCGCCGGCGATGACCCCCCTCCCTCGCGCCCGTGCCACGGCCTCCTCCTCACCGGACCCTGATGTCTACTACACAAACTTCTTCTTGTAGACGTTGTTGGGCCTGCAAGTGCATAGGTTTGTAGGACAGTAGCAAATTTCCCTCAAGTGGATGACCTAAGGTTTATCAATCCGTAGGAGGCGTAGGATGAAGATGGTCTCTCTCAAACAACCCTGCAACCAAATAACAAAGAGTCTCTTGTGTCCCCAACACACCCAATACAATGGTGAATTGTATAGGTGCACTAGTTCGGCGAAGAGATGGTGATACAAGTGCAATATGGATGGTAGATATAGGTTTTTGTAATCTGAAATAATAAAAACAGCAAGGTAACTAATGATAAAAGTGAGCGTAAACAGTATTGCAATGATAGGGAACAAGGCCTAGGGTTTATACTTTCACTAGTGCAAGTTCTCTCAACAATAATAACATTGATAGATCATATAACAATCCCTCAACATGCAACAAAGAGTCACTCCAAAACCACTAATAGCGGAGATCAAACATAGAGATTATGGTAGGGTACGAAACCACCTCAAAGTTATTCTTTCCAATCAATCCGGTGGGCTATTCCTATAAGTGTCACAAACAGCCCTAGAGTTCGTACTAGAATAACACCTTAAGACACAAATCAATCAAAATCCTAATGTCACCTAGATACTCCATTGTCACCTCAAGTATCCGTGCGCATGATTATACGATATACATCACACAGTCTCAGATTCATCCAACCAACATAAAAGTACTTCAAAGAGTGCCCCAAAGTTTCTACCGGAGAGTCAAGAACGTGTGCCAACCCCTATGCATAGGTTCATGGGCGGAACCCGCAAGTTGGTCACCAAAACATACATCAAGTGGCACATGATATCCCATTGTCACCACATGTAAGCACGGCAAGACATACATCAAGTGTTCTCATAAAAGACTCAATCCGATAAGATAACTTCAAAAGGGGAAACTCAATTCATCACAAGAGAGTAGAGTGGGAGAAACATCATAAGATCCAACTACAATAGCAAAGCTCGGGATACATCAAGATCGTGCCATAGAGGGAACACGAGAGAGAACACGAGAGAGAGAGAGAGAGAGAGAGAGAGAGAGAGAGAGAGAGAGAGATCAAACACATAGCTACTGGTACATACCCTCAACCCCGAGGGTGAACTACTCCCTCCTCGTCATGGAGAGCGCAAGGATGATGAAGATTGCCACCGGTGATGGGTTCCCCCTCCGGCAGGGTGCCGGAACGGGCTCCCGAGAGGTTTTTGGTGGCTACAGAGGCTTGCGGCGGCGGAACTCCCGATCTATCTTCTGTTCTGGAAGTTTTACGATACGTAGGTATATATGTGTTCAGGGGGTACGTCGGTGGAGCTACGGGGGCCCCACGAGGCAGGGGGCGCGCCCTAGGGGGGTGGGCGCGCCCCCCACCCTCGTTAGCACCTCCCGTATCTCTTGACATAGAGTCCAAGTCTATCCGGTGGCTTTCCTTCCAAAAATAACTTCTCCAGTTGATTTCGTTCCGTTTCGACTCCGTTTGATATTCCTTTTCTTCAAAACACTGAAATAGGCATAAAACAACAAATCTGGGTTGGGCCTCCGGTTAATAGGTTAGTCCCAAAAGTAATATAAAAGTGGAAAATAAAGCCCAATATTGCCCAAAACAGTAGATAATATAGCATGGAGCAATCAAAAATGATAGATCCGTTGGAAACGTATCAAGCATCCCCAAGCTTAATTCCTGCTCGTCCTCGAGTTGGTAAATGATAAAAAAGATAATTTTTTATGCGGAGTGCTACTTGGCATAATTTCAATGTAAATCATCTTAATTGTGGTATGAATATTCAGATCCATAAGATTCAAGACAAAAGTTCATATTGACATAGAAAATAATAATACTTCAAGCATACTAACAAAGCAATTATGTCTTCTCAAAATAACATGGCCAAAGAAAGTTATCCCTACAAAATCATATAGTCTGGCTATGCTCCATCTTCCCCACACAAAATATTTAAATCATGCACAACCCCGATGACAATCCAAACAATTGTTTCATACTTTTGACATTCTCAAAACTTTTTCAATCTTCACGCAATACATGAGCGTGAGCCATGGACATAGCACTATAGGTGGAATAGAATGGTGGTTGTGGAGAAGACAAAAAGGAGAAGATAGTCTCACATCAACTAGGCGTATCAACGGGCTATGGAGATGCCCATCAATAGATATCAGTGTGAGTGAGTAGGGATTGCCATGCAACGGATGCACTAGAGCTATAAGTATGTGAAAGCTCAACAAAAGAAACTAAGTGGGTGTGCATCCAACTCGCTTGCTCAAGAAGACCTAGGGCATTTTGAGGAAGCCCATCATTGGAATATACAAGCCAAGTTCTATAATGAAAAATTCCCACTAGTATATGAAAGTGACAAAATGAGAGACTCTCTACCATGAAGATCTTGGTGCTACTTTGAAGCACAAGTGTGGTAAAAGGATTGTAGCATTGTCCCTTCTCTCTTTTTCTCTCATTTTTTTATTTGGGCCTTTTTCTCTCTTTTTTATGGCCTCTTTTTTTTCTTTTTCTTTTTTTTTAATTTTTCGTCCGGAGTCTCATCCCGACTTGTGGGGGAATCATAGTCTCCATCATCCTTTCCTCACTGGGACAATGCTCTAATAATGATGATCATCACACTTTTATTTTCTTACAACTCAACAATTACAACTCGATACTTAGAACAAAATATGACTCTATGTGGATGCCTCCGGCGGTGTACCGGGATATGCAATGATTCATGAGTGACATGTATGAAATAATTATGAATGGTGGCTTTGCCACAAATACGATGTCAACTACATGATCATGCTAGCAATATGACAATAATGGAGCATGTCATAATAAACAGAACGGTGGAAAGTTGCATGACAATATATCTCAGAATGGCTATGGAAATGCCATGATAGGTAGGTATGGTGGCTGTTTTGAGGAAGATATATGGTGGGTGTATGATACCGGCGAAAAGTGCGCGGTATTAGAGAGGCTAGCAATGGTGGAAAGAAGGGAAAAGTGAGTATAATCCATGGACTCAACATTAGTCATAAAGAACTCATATACTTATTGCAAAAATCTACAAGTTATCAAAGAAAAGTATTACGCGCATGCTCCTAGGGGGATAGATTGGTAGGAAAATACCATCGCTCGTCCCCGACCGCCACTCATAAGGAAGACAATCAATAAATAAATCATGCTCCCACTTCATCACATAACGGTTCACCATACGTGCATGCTACGGGAATCACAAACTTTAACACAAGTATTTCTCAAATTCACAACTACTCAACTAGCATGACTCTAATATTACTACCTCCATATCTCAAAACAATTATCAAGCATCAAACTTCTCTTAGTATTCAACGCACTCATAAGAAAGTTTTTACTATTCTTGAATACCTAGCATATTAGAATTAAGCACATTACCATGCTATTTAAGACTCTCAAAATAATATAAATGAAGTATGAGAGTTCATCTATTTCTTCAAAATAAAACTACCACCATGCTCTAAAAGATATAAGTGAAGCACTAGAGCAAATGACAAACTACTCCGAAAGATATAAGTTAAGATCAATGAGTAGTCGGATAATTACGTAACTATGTGAAGACTCTCTAACATTTAAGAATTTAAGATATTGATATTGTAATCAATAAGCAAGCAAATAAAAAAAATGACATTGCAAGGATAGCACAACTCATGTGAAGAAGCAAAAACTTATGCTCAACCGATACTAACCGATAGTTGTTGAAGAAGAAAGGTGGGATGCCTACCGGGGCATCCCCAAGCTTAGATGCTTGAGACTTCTTGAAATATTATCTTGGGGTGCCTTGGGCATCCCCAAGCTTGAACTTTTGTGTCTCCTTAATTCCTCTCATATCATGGTTTCTCTTTTTATCAAAAGCTTCATTCACAACAAACTCAACAAGAACTCGTAAGATAGGTTAGTATAAACCAATGCAAAACCTTATCATTTCCTACTGTAACAAATCACTAAAATTATTATTCAACATTGCATACTAAATGCCTATGCATATTCAATACTCCTATCCTCAAATAGAATCATTAAACAATCAAACATATGCAAACAATGCAACCATAACAGCAATCTGTCAAAACAGTATAGTTTGTAAAGAATGCAAGATTCATCATACTTCCCTAACTCCAAAAATTATGAACTAAAATTCCCACTGTAATAAATTTATCAGAGCTCAATATGCAAAACGATTCAACATTATACCACTCTCTGACTTTTCTAGGGAATTTTTTGCAACAACGGTAAACTTTCTGTTTTCAAACAGCAACATGTATACTAGCAAAAGAAGCATGGCAAAGGCTATGCTTGACTTTTTTATTGAAACTAAAGATGCAAAACATTATTCTAAATAACAGCAAGAAAATACTAACAAGAGAAAATGACGCTTCAAGCAAAACACATATCATGTGGTGAATAAAAATATAGCTCCGAGTAAAGTTACCGATGAACGAAGACAAAAGAGGGGATGCCTTGCGGGGCATCCCCAAGCTTAGACGCTTGGTTATCCTTGAATATTACCTTGGGGTTCCTTGGGCATCCCCAAGATTAGGCTCTTTCCACTCCTTATTCCATAGTCCATCGAATCTTTACCCAAAACATGAAAACTTCACAACACAAAACTTAACAGAAAACTCGTGAGCTCCGTTAGCGAAAGAAGACAAAACACCACTTCATGGTACTGTAATGAACTCATTATTTATTTATATTGGTGTTAAACCTACTGTATTCCAACTTCTCTATGGTTTATAAACTATTTTACTATCCATAGAGTCATCTAAATAAGCAAACAACACAATGAAAATAGAATCTATCAAAAACAGAACAGTCTGTAGTAATCTGTAACCAACGCAAACTTCTGGATCTCCAAAAATTCTAAAATAAATTGGTGGACCTGAGGAATTTTCTAGTAATCATATGCAAAAAGAATCAACTAAATAGCACTCCCCAGTAAAAGTTCGAGCTAATCTCGTGAGCGCTAAAGTTTCTGTTTTTTACAGCAGGATCATAAAGACTTCACCCAAGTCTTCCCAAAGGTTCTACTTGGCACAAACACTAATTAAAACACAAACCACATATAAACATAAGCTAGATGGATTATTTATTCCTAAACAGAACCAAAAATCAAGAAACTAAAATAAAATTGGGTTGCCTCCCAACAAGCGCTATCGTTTAACGCCCCTAGCTAGGCATTATGATTTCAATGATGCTCACATAAAAGATAAGAATTGAAACATAAAGAGAGCATCATGAAGAATATGACTAGCACATTTAAGTTTAACCCACTTCCTATGCATAGGGATTTTGTGAGCAAGCAACTTATGGGAACAATAATCAACTAGCATAGGAAGGCAAAACAAGCATAACTTCAAAACTTGAAGCACATAGAGAGGAAACTTGATATTATTGCAATTCCTACAAGCATATATTCCTCCCTCATAATAATTTTCAGTAGCATCATGAATGAATTCAACAATATAACCAGCACCTAAAGAATTCTTTTCATGATCTACAAACACAGAAATTTTACTACTCCCCACATAAGCAAATTTATTCTCATCAATAGTAGTGGAAGCAAACTTAACAAAATAGCTATCATGTGATTGAAAATTAAGATCAAGATGAGAAGTTTCATGGTTATTATTATTCTTTAAAGCATACGTGTAATCACAATAATCATCATAGATAGGAGGCATGCTTTCATCATAGTAAATTTGCTCATCGAAGCTTGGGAGACAAAAAATATCATCTTCATCAAACATAGCTTCCCCAAGCTTGTGGCTTTGCATATCATTAGCATCATGGATATTCAAGGAATTCATACTAACAACATTGCAATGATGCTCATCATTCAAATATTTAGTGCCAAATATTTTAATGCATTCTTCTTCTAACATTTTAATCCATCATACTCACGAAAGATATTAAAAAGATGAAGCGTATGAGACAAACTCAATTCCATTTTTTTTGTAGTTTTATTTTATAAACTAAACTAGTGCTAAAACAAGAAACAAAAAGATTTGATTGCAAGATCTAAAGATATACCTTCAAGCACTCACCTCCCCGGCAACGGCGCCAGAAAAGAGCTTGATGTATACTACACAACCTTCTTCTTGTAGACGTTGTTGGGCCTGCAAGTGCACAGGTTTGTAGGACAGTGGAAAATTTCCCTCAAGTCGATGACCTAAGGTTTATCCGTAGCGACCGGACCTCAGATGGTCAAGTCTCTGTGCTTCTGTGTCATCCCTGGATCGGTAATGCTGACACACACAGTACTCGAAGGATTTATAAGCAGAGTAGCAATCACACACTTATTACAATGAATGTCTCAAAAGAGAACTTACTACAATAATATGGCTTAAGGCAATCTAATACGATAACAACGGAAGGCTTGGAAGGTAAAGTGAGTCCATCAACTCCAACGGCATAACTGAGCTGCACGGCAACGACCTACAATCCTCACTCCTCGTCTGAAAAGTCAGCAACATAATACGTTGCAGCCCGAGAACGGGTTAGCACATGGAATATGCTGGCAATATAACACATAGAGAGTAATGAAAGAATGAGCTATGCTACATGCATATATGGCTGGTGGAAAGCTCTATGGTTACAGTTTTGCAAAAAGCCAATTTTTCCCTACATCAAAGGAATAAATTTTACTTTAACTATCATGGTGGTTGAAACATCATTGAGAAGGTACCCCCCAACTCAGATGATCCCAATTAAGGTAATTAACATCCCAGCAATATTAATTTAGAGTGATGAGATACATGTGAATACTCAAGTACTAGATACTCAGAATTGTCCATAACCACGGACACGGCTAACCATGATTAGATTGTACACTCTGCAGAGGTTTGCGCACTTTTCCCCACAAGACTCGATCGCCTCCGTTGGTTTCTCGCACTTCATGGTGTTTGAGAGACGGATGATCGAGACACGATCTTCGAAACATTAACTCTCTACTCCGGATAGATCATACCAAACCTATAAACCCACTACCTGCTGACCTACCTCTTCGAGAGCTTCACGTAACTTACTCAACTATGCTAGAGCCCATAATAGCTTGTGGCTGCACACGGAAGTTTCTAGCATGAATGATCTCAGTTCCCTTTGAGCCTGGGTGGCGGTCCATAGGAATATCACACGGGTACCCCGGGATTTCCAAAAAAAAACAGACAACACTGGGTTCCCCAGGTGCCTCAATCCACCCATATGTGTATTTAAGTTGCCACCTTAAGTAAACCATTAATTAACAATCTCACATCTGTCGTGAATATCTCTCAAACCCAATCCACGTCTACGAGCATAGCATGGAAATATAAGCATAACGTAGAAGTAACTCCCAAGGATTTGATAGTAACAGGGCAATAGGTTCCTACCTCATCATCTACTTCCCAACCCACAAATTAATGACATCCTAATCATGCAATGTTTGAAGGTTGAAACTAATGCGTAAAAACTGGGTATGAAAAGATATGATCAAGTGTTACTTCCTTGCTGACGATCCGTAAATCCTAGAGACTCGTAGTAACACGCTTCGCACTCCGGGAATTCTATCGCAAGCAAACAATACATACATAAGCAACAAACAAAGATGCACAAACGAAACTTCAACTGAAAGAGGTTGACCGGAGAGTTCAACTTAAGAACTCCGGTTTGCAAAAAGAATCAAACCAAACGGAACAACGAAACTCAAACGGCGAGAGAAACAAGGTCCGTTCACTAATCTGATCTAGAGTCAAATTTTACAGAGACAAAAACTGGTTTAAGTTGATCATTCGGAAAGAGGGTTTCGATACGAAACTCCAGGCGCTTGAATAGCCTGATTCCGATAAACGAGCGAAAAGATAAACAGGTTTGAAAATTGGATCTGAAATCGCGATCGGAATAACCGCGGAATAAATCGAATAAAAGAAAAACGACGAACGGTTAAATGAACAAACGTTCGTTAACAGAACCTAAACAGTGAACATGTTCGTTAAAACGAACGGACGAACGGACGTTCGTTAAATAAATAAACCGATGAAAATAAACCGATCTTGAAAAAACGATCTAGGGTTTTATAAAAAAAACCGAAGGGTTTTCTTAAAAAACCGGCGGGTCGGGTACCTCCGTGGGCGGGTCCGGGTGGGGCGGGTCAGCGAGGACGGCGGCGATCGGCGGGAGGCGGCGACGGCGCTGGGAGGGGCGGCGGCGACGGGCTGGGCTCCGGCGGCTCGGGCTCCTCGGGCTCCGTGGGCGGGGTCGGGTGGTGGTGGCGGGTGGTGGTGGTGGAGGCGGGCGGCGACATTTATAGGGGCGGGCGGCGGAGACTTGGGAAGGGTCGCCGGGGTGGAGTCCGGCTCGGACTCCTCGGCGTCCGTGCCTCGCAGACGGCGGCGCCGGAGGAGGCGGCGGCGACGCTGGTCGGCTGGCTCGGTGGGCCTTTGGCCCGATCGGCACGGGTCCGTTCGTTTTTTAAATCATTCCACCAAGAAAAATTCCTAGAAAAATAAATAAAATCTAAAATTCCAAAATAAGTTTTTTTCCGTCTAAATAAAATATTTAGAACTGGATGAACTTTTCTTGGCCCCTAAAATGCAATTTTTTTAAAGCGTGCAATTCTTTCCTAGGGCAAATAAAATTCCAAATAAGTAAAATAAAATCCCAAAAATGATTTTAACATTTTTCCTCCGTTATTTCAGTTATTTTGGAGAAGTCATATTATCTACCCTCTTTTATTTTAAACTTGAAATATTTTTCCGAAGAGAAAAATAATTAAAATCCAATATCCTCGACTTTCATTGATATGTAAAAATTCAAATATGAAAATCGAAAAATCCCCAACTCTCTCCGAGGGTCCTTGAGTTGCTTAGGATTTTCGAGGATAGCAAATGAATATGCAATAAAATATGATATGCATGGATGACCTATGTATAACATGCCAAATTGAAAATTTGGGATGTTACAAACCTACCCCCCTTAAGATGAATCTCGCCCTCGAGATTCGGGTTGGCTAGAAAATAGGTGCGGATGGTCCTTGCGAATATCATCTTCTCGCTCCTAGGTGTCTTCCTCCTCGGTATGGTGACTCCACTGAACTTTGCAAAACTTGATCACCTTGTTGCGAGTGACTCGGCTATCAAACTCCAAAATCTTTACTGGCTTCTCCTCATAAGTTAGATTATCATTCAGTTGAATCGCCTCCAAGGGTACTGTGTCGTTCAACGGTATGTCGGCCATCCCAGGGTGGCACTTCTTCAGTTGCGATACGTGAAACACATCATGAACTCCTGACAGTCCTTCAGGTAACTCCAGCTTGTAGGCAACTTCTCCCATTTGTTCCAAAACAAGATACGGTCCTACAAATCTTGGGGCTAACTTTCCTTTTACTCCAAAACGTTTCACTCCCCTCAGGGGTGATACTCGCAGATATACTCTGTCTCCGATTTCATAGGTTACTTCCTTGCGTTTTGAATCTGCGTAACTCTTCTGTCTAGACTGAGCAATCTTTAGCCTGTCTCTGATCAGTTTAACCTGATCCTCTGAGTCTTTGATCAAGTCTGGTCCAAACAACTGACGGTCTCCAACCTCGTCCCACATCAATGGTGTTCTACATCTGCGTCCATCTGAGCTTGAGCGGTGCCATCTTCAAACTGGCCTGGTAGCTGTTGTTGTATGAGAATTCTGCGTACGGCAAATTGTCATCCCAACTAGATCCATAATCTAGCGCACAGGCTCTCAACATGTCCTCCAAAATCTGATTGACTCTCTCAGTCTGTCCATCCGTCTGTGGGTGGAATGCGGTACTAAACTCCAATCTGGTTCCCAAAGTCTGGTGTAACTGATGCCAAAACTTTGAAGTAAACTGTGTTCCTCTATCTGATACGATGCTCCTCGGAACTCCATGCAAACACACGATCCTGGTCATATATATCTTGGCCAATTTGGCACTTGTATAAGTTGTTTTCACTGGGATGAAGTGAGCTACTTTGGTCAACCGATCCACTACTACCCATATTGAATCATATCCTGCTTTGGTTCTGGGTAATCCGGTGATAAAATCCATGCCAAGTTTGTCCCACTTCCATTCGGTATTGGCATAGGCTGCAACAGATCCTGCTGGCTTTTGATGCTCGGCCTTCACTCTCGGCATACATCACAAATGGCTACATACTCGGCAATATCCTTTTCATACCGTCCACCGAAACGTTCCTTCAAGTCCAAATACATCTTGGTGTTTCCGGGTGAATCGAGTATGGTGAGTCATGAGCCTCTTCAAGTATTAACTTCTTGATCTCCAAATTGTTGGGCACATAAATCCGATCCTCAAACCACAAGGTATCGTGCTCATCCTCGCGAAAACCTTTGGCTTTTCCCTTGCCCATCCTTTCCTTTATCTCAACAATCTCTTTATCCTCCTTTTGAGCTTCTCGAATCTTGTCTAACAAGGTCGACTGAACCTCCATTGTTGCAAGAAAACCTCTTGGAACAATCTCCAACTGTAGTTCCATAATATCCTCTGATAATTCCTTTGGTAGCCCTCTACCTTTAAGGGTATTGGCATAACTTTTCCGACTTAAAGCGTCTGCTACAACGTTGGCTTTTCCTGGATGATAGTGTAGCTTCATATCGTAATCCTTTATAAGCTCCAGCCATCTCCTCTGTCTGAGGTTCAACTCCTTATGGGTGAAAATGTACTTCAAACTCTTATGATCCGTGTACACATCACAACGGTTTCCCATGAGATAATGTCTCCAGGTCTTCAACGCATGTACTACAACTGCTAACTCCAAATCATCGTGGCATAGTTTAACTCATGAGGCTTCAGGTTGCCGTGAGGCATACGAAACAACTTTTCCTTCCTGCATAAGAACACATCCAAGTCCCAAGCGAGAGGCATCACAATACACTTGAAACTCCTTATGTATATCTGGCAATGTCAGCACTGGGGCTGTAGTCAACCGTTTCTTCAACTCTTGGAAGCTTGTCTCACAGTCCTCTGTCCATTTGAACTTGGTATCCTTCTTTAACAACTCATTCATTGGTTTAGCAATCTTGGAGAAATTCTCAATAAATCTCCGATAATATCCTGCCAGTCCAAGGAAACTGCGAATCTCGCCGACTGAAGTGGGTGCCAACCATTCAGTGACTGACTGAATTTTACCGGGATCTACTGCTATACCCTCTGCTGATATAACATGCCCAAGAAATCCAACTTCCTTCAACCAAAACTCACACTTGCTGAATTTGGCATATAACTGGTGTTCCCTGAGTTTCTCAAGAACCAAACGTAGGTGTTCTGCGTGCTCCTCTTCGTTCTTCGAGTAAACCATAATGTCATCGATAAACACCACAACAAACTTGTCCAAATACTCCATGAACACTTTGTTCATCATACTCATAAAATAGGCAGGGGCGTTAGTCAGTCCAAACGACATGACCGTATACTCATATAATCCATATCGAGTGGTGAATGCTGTCTTTGGTATATCCTTCTCCCGGATCTTCAACTGATGGTATCCTGATCGTAGATCAATCTTAGAAAACACCTTAGCTCCTTGCAACTGATCAAACAGATCATTTATCATCGGTAAAGGATACTTGTTCTTTATCGTTACTTCATTCAGAGCTCGGTAATCAACAACCATCCTTATGGATTTATCCTTCTTCTCCACCAAAAGTCTTGGGCTCCCCAAGGTGATGAACTTCTCTGAATGTAACCTTTCTCCAATAGCTCCTTGATCTGCTTCTTAATTTCTTCCAGATCATTTGCGGGCATCCGATAGGGTCTCTTTGATATTGGCCCTGTACCTGGCATTAGTTCTATCAGAAACTCGATGTCTCGATCCGGTGGCATGCCTGGTAACTCTTCCGGAAAAACATCCGGATAATCCTTCACTATGGTACTTTCTCTTGCACAACTCCGTGAGGGTATTCACTTGGCTCCTCCTAGGCACATGCCTAGATACATACTTAATCCTTTTTCCCTCCTGGGTGGTAAGATAAATTGACTTGCTAGCACAACAATACTTCCTCCAAACTTTGACATCCAATCCATACCTAATATCACATCCAATCCTTGCGACTCCAAGATAATTAGGTCAGACGGAAAAACATGCGTGCCAATGATTAGGGGTATCTGGGGGCACCATCTGCTAGCCATATATTCTGCTCCTGGCGAGCTCACTAGAAGAGGGGTCCTAAGGGTCTGGGTTGGTAACTTAAACTTATACACAAATCCCCTTGATATGTATGAATGCGATGCACCAGTATCGAAAAGAACAATAGCGGTAAATGACTGAACCAAAAACTTACCTATTACCGCATCCGGCTGCTCTTCAACTTCCTCCACGTTAACGTGGTTCACTTGTCCTTTGTTGAATGGATTGGGCTTCTTCTCAGCGCTCCCATTTCCGTTTCCATTCTTTCCTTCAGGGCAGTCATTGGCATAGTGCCCTGTTTTCCTACACTTAAAGCAAATAACTTGGCTTAAGTCCCTCTTGGCGGGTGTAGCTGGGTTAGAGCGATTCTGATTATTGTTGACTCCATTCCCATTCCCATTCTTCGCACCATTATGCGATCCTCCTCCAGTATGGTTATGTCCTCCATGGTTATGAACTAGTCCTCCCGAGTCCGGCGTTAAGCGAGGTTTCTGGTGAGCTCCTGAGTTATACTTCCCTTGTCCATACTTCCTCTTACGATTCTCAATTTGCTGCTGCTTTCCTTCAATCATTAGGGCCTTATCTACCAACTCCTGGTAGTTGTTGAAAGTTGCCACCATCAGCTGCATACTCATCTCATCATTCAGCCCTTCCATAAACTTCTCTTGCTTCGCGGCATCCGTGGCCACATCATCAGGGGCATAGCGTGATAACTTGCTAAACTCATCCACGTACTGAGCCACAGTACGGTTCCCCTGGCGTAAGTTGCGAAACTCACGCTTCTTTATCTGCATGGCTCCAGTTGAAACATGGGCCGTGCGGAAAGCTTGTTGGAACTGGTCCCAAGTGACATTGGCTATAGGAAAAGTAGCTGTGTAATTCTCCCACCACGCGGCTGCTGGTCCATCCAATTGATGTGCGGCAAAGCGCACTTCTCAGCATCCGTGCATCCTGCGGTGGTTAACTCTCTTCCAATTCGGCGTAACCAGTCATCTGCAACTATTGGCTCGGTGCTACTGGAAAACACCGGCGGTTGTAACCTTAGAAAACGGGCTAAATTGTCCACTGGCGGCGGGTTGTTGTTGTTGTTGTTGGCATTGCCCTGGTTCTGAACTAGTAGTTGCATCAAGGTATTCTGCTGTTGGATCAACTGTGTGAGCTCCGGTGGGAAAGCAAAACCGGGGTCACGTCTCGGAGGCATCTGAGGGTTTAGAGGGGAGAGATTAGAAATAGAAAGAGGTCTAGTGAGAAAACACTACCCATATGCACATGAGGCAAACACTCATTCATTCAACCAAACAAGCAGGGGCATACAAAACGATCTAGGACTATCGCATAAGTGCTCAACTACTACTAGTTACATGGGGGAAAATACTACTAATATTTGGTGGTCATCTAGAAATTTTGATCGGTAGAAGACTCCATAATGTCTACTCCAGCTTCGTCTTCATAGTCATCATCACTTGGATCTGAGTCGATGTCGTCGATGATGATGTAGTTGTCTGGACAAGCAGGGTCTTGTTCCTCTTCTTGCTCTTCTTCCTTGGGTGTTGGTCCTCCCATGAAGACTCCAATCTTCTTGTCTAGGTCGTCATTCTTCTCCAGTAGTATCTTGATTTCTTCCTCATATCCATCGCGTGTAGACTTGAGTTCTTCCTCCAATTCGATGATCTTAGTTTTCGCCTTCTTCAAGTCCAGCATGTCTGCGCACATTTGGTTCTCATGACGTCGAATGTGCTGGTTTAGCTCCTGGATGTAAGCTGCAATGGATCTATCCTTCTTGGTGCTGATTACTTCCCATTGCTCGTCTCGGCGTCCACATATTTGGTATATGGTGTCTTTAAGCTCCTTATTGTAGACTTCTCCAATGCGTCCCATGGTAATGTGAGCTGCCATACTCCTTCCTAAGCTCCATGTGGGTGCATTGAAAACACATACTATGGGTTCCGTGCTTGGTGCAAACGTCCTTCCGGGAACTAGGGCTTGAATCTTCCAGCATTCTTCTTCTGGTAAGGTGGCATTGTACGTCCCGGTGAAGCTCGGCATTCCAATATTCAGGTACCTAGTGACTTGCTTCAAGTGGCGTCCAAAAGGTGTGTCTTCATCCGGTTGGGCAAACTTATACTTCATCTCCGTCATCCTAAAGAGTGGAAAAATGGAGAGAGGTCAGAAATGAGTAGAGAAGAGTGACCTAGGGTTTTATCTTAGTGGTCGTGTCCTACACTCAGCGTGTGCTCTGATACCATTCTTGTAGCGAGCCGACCTCAGATGGTCAAGTCTCTGTGCTTCTGTGTCATCCCTGGATCGGTAATCTTGACACACATTACTCGAAGGATTTATAAGCGGTAGCAATCACACACTTATTACAACAAATGTCTCGAAGAGAACTTATTACAATAATATGGCCTAAGGCCATCTAATACGATAACAGCGGAAGGCTTGGAAGGTAAAGTGAGTCCATCAACTCCAACGGCATAACTGAGTTGCACGGCAACGACCTACAATCCTCACTCCTCGTCTAAAAAGTCTGCAACATAATACGTTGCAGCCCGAGAACGGGTCAGCACATGGAATATGCTGGCAATATAACACATAGAGAGTAATGAAAGAATGAGCTATGCTACATGCATATATGGCTGGTGGAAAGCTCTATGGTTACAATTTTGCAAAAAGCCAATTTTTCCCTACATCAAAGGAATAAATTTTACTTTAACTATCATGGTGGTTGAAACATCATTGAGAAGGTACCCCCCAACTCAGATGATCCCAATTAAGGTAATTAACATCCCAGCAATATTAATTTAGAGTGATGAGATACATGTGAATACTCAAGTACTAGATACTCAGAATTGTCCATAACCACGGACACGGCTAACCATGATTAGATTGTACACTCTGCAGAGGTTTATGACTTTTCCCCACAAGACTCGATCGCCTCCGTTGGTTTCTTGCACTTCATGGTGTTTGAGAGACGGATGGTGAGACACGATCTTTCGAAACATTAACTCTCTACTCCGGATAGATCATACCAAACCTATAAACCCACTACCTCTCGACCTACCTCTTGAGAGCTTCACGTAACTTACTCAACTATGCTAGAGCCCATAATAGCTTGTGGCTGCACACGGAAGTTTCTAGCATGAATAATCTCAGTTCCCTTTGAGCCTGGGTGGCGGTCCATAGGAAGATCACACGGGTACCCCGGGATTTCCAAAAAAAAAAACAGACAACACTGGGTTCCCCAGGTGCCTCAATCCACCTAGATGTGTATTTAAGTTGCCACCTTAAGTAAACCATTAATTAACAATCTCACATCTGTCGTGAATATCTCTCAAACCCAATCCACGTCTACGAGCATAGCATGGCAATATAAGCATAACGTAGAAGTAACTCCCAAGGGTTTGATAGTAACAGGGCAATAGGTTCCTACCTCATCATCTACTTCCCAACCCACAAATTAATGACATCCTAATCATGCAATGTTTGAAGGTTGAAACTAATGCGTAAAAACTGGGTATGAAAAGATATGATCAAGTGTTACTTGCCTTGTCGACGATCCGTAAATCCTAGAGACTCGTAGTAACACGCTTCGCACTCCGGGAATTCTATCGCAAGCAAACAATACATACATAAGCAACAAACAAAGATGCACAAACGAAACTTCAACTGAAAGAGGTTGACCGGAGAGTTCAACTTAAGAACTCCGGTTTGCAAAAAGAATCAAACCAAACGGAACAACGAAACTCAAACGGCGAGAGAAACAAGGTCCGTTCACTAATCTGATCTAGAGTCAAATTTTACAGAGACAAAAACTGGTTTAAGTTGATCATTAGGAAAGAGGGTTTCGATACGAAACTCCAGGCGCTTGAATCGCCTGATTCCGATAAACGAGCAAAAAGATAAACAGGTTTGAAAATTGGATCTGAAATCGCGATCGGAATAACCGCGGAATAAATTGAATAAAAGAAAAACGACGAACGGTTAAACGAACAAACGTTCGTTAACAGAACCTAAACAGTGAACATGTTCGTTAAAACGAACGGACGAACGGACGTTCGTTAAATAAATAAACCGACGAAAATAAACCGATCTTGAAAAAAAAACGATCTAGGGTTTTATAAAAAAAACCGAAGGGTTTTCTTAAAAACGGCGGGTCGGGTACCTCGGGCGCGTCCGCGCGAAGCGGCGGTTCGAGTGCAGGGGGTGGGGCGGGGTGGGCGAGGGCGGCGGCGACTTGGCGGGCGGCGGCGACGGGAGGAGGGCGGCGGCGGCGAGGCTCCGGCTCGGGCTCGGGCTCGGGCTCCTCGGGCTCCCGTGGGCGGGGTCGGGTGGTGGTGGCGGGTGGTGTTGGCGGAGGCGGGCGGCGGCATTTATAGGGGCAGGGCGGCGGCGACTTGGGGAAGGGGTCGCCCGGGGTGGAGTCCGGCTCGGACTCCCCTCGGCGTCCGTGCCTCGCACGGCGGCGCGCGGAAGGAGGCGGTAGCGACGCGGGCCGGCCTGGCTCGGCTGAGCCTTTGGCCCAGTCGGGCGCGGGTCCGTTCGTTTTTTTTAAATCATTCCGTCGAAGAAAAATTCCTAGAAAAATAAATAAAAATCTAAAAATTCCAAAATAAATTTTTTTCCGTCTAAATAAAATATTTAGAACTGGATGAACTTTTCTTGGCCCCTAAAATGCAATTTTTTTAAAGCGTGCAATTTTTTCCTAGGGCAAATAAAATTCCAAATAAGTAAAATAAAATCCCAAAAATGATTTTAACATTTTCCTCCGTTATTTCAGTTATTTTGGAGAAGTCATATTATCTCCCCTCTTTTATTTTAAACTTGAAATATTTTTCCGGAGAGAAAAATAATTAAAATCCAATATCCTCGACTTTCATTGATAGGTAAAAATTCAAATATGAAAATCGAAAAATCATCAACTCTCTCCGAGGGTCCTTGAGTTGCTTAGGATTTTCGAGGATAGCAAATGAATATGCAATAAAATATGATATGCATGGATGACCTATGTATAACATGCCAAATTGAAAATTTGGGATGTTACATTATCAATCCGTAGGAGGCGTAGGATGAAGATGGTCTCTCTCAAAAAACCCTGCAACCAAATAACAAAGAGCCTCTTGTGTCCCCAACACACCCAATACAATGGTGAATTGTATAGGTGCACTAGTTCGGCGAAGAGATGGTGATACAAGTGCAATATGGATGGTAGATATAGGTTTTTGTAATCTGAAATAATAAAAACAGCAAGGTAACTAATGATAAAAGTGAGCGTAAACGGTATTGCAATGATAGGGAACAAGGCCTAGGGTTCATACTTTCACTAGTGCAAGTTCTCTCAACAATAATAACATAGATAGATCATATAACAATCCCTCAACATGCAACAAAGAGTCACTCCAAAACCACTAATAGCGGAGAACAAACGTAGAGATTATGGTAGGGTACGAAACCACCTCAAAGTTATTCTTTCCAATCAATCCGGTGGGCTATTCCTATAAGTGTCACAAACAGCCCTAGAGTTCGTACTAGAATAACACCTTAAGACACAAATCAATCAAAATCCTAATGTCACCTAGATACTCCATTGTCACCTCAAGTATCCGTGGGCATGATTATATGATATGCATCACACAATCTTAGATTCATCCAACCAACATAAAAGTACTTCAAAGAGTGCCCCAAAGTTTCTACCGGAGAGTCAAGAACGTGTGCCAACCCCTATGCATAGGTTCATGGGTGGAACCCGCAAGTTGGTCACCAAAACATACATCAAGTGGCACATGATATCCCATTGTCACCACAGATAAGCACGGCAAGACATACATCAAGTGTTCTCATAAAAGACTCAATCCGATAAGATAACTTCAAAAGGGGAAACTCAATTCATCACAAGAGAGTAGAGGGGGAGAAACATCATAAGATCCAACTACAATAGAAAAGCTCGGGATACATCAAGATCGTGCCATAGAGGGAACACGAGAGAGAACACGAGAGAGAGAGAGAGAGAGAGAGAGAGAGAGAGAGAGAGAGATCAAACACATAGTTACTGGTACATACCCTCAGCCCCGAGGGTGAACTACTCCCTCCTCGTCATGGACAACGCCGGGATGATGAAGATAGCCACCGGTGATGGGTTCCCCC
Source organism: Aegilops longissima (assembly GCA_021605205.1). Taxonomy (NCBI): domain Eukaryota; kingdom Viridiplantae; phylum Streptophyta; class Magnoliopsida; order Poales; family Poaceae; genus Aegilops; species Aegilops longissima. The sequence goes on along the minus strand of CM038677.1, from coordinate 254,632,122 downwards.
TCCGGCAGGGTGCCGTAACGGGCTCCCGAGAGGATTTTGGTGGCTACAGAGGCTTGCGGCGGTGGAACTCCCAATCTATCTTCTGTTCTGGAAGTTTTACGATACGTAGGTATATATGGGTGCAGGTGGTACGTCAGTGAAGCTACGGGGGCCCCACGAGGCAGGGGCCGCGCCCTAGGGTGGTGGGCGCGCCCCCCACCCTCGTGAGCACCTCCCGTATCTCCTGACGTAGAGTCCAAGTCTATCCGGTGGCTTTCCTTCCAAAAATAACTTCTCTAGTTGATTTCGTTCCGTTTCGACTCCGTTTGATATTCCTTTTCTTTGAAACCTTGAAATAGGAACAAATCAGGAAATCTTGGCTAGGCCTCCGGTTAATAGGTTAGTCCCAAAAGTAATATAAAAGTGGAAAATAAATCCCAATATTGCCCAAAACAGTAGATAATATAGCATGGAGCAATCAAAAATTATAGATACGTTGGAGACGTATCAGACCCCGCCACCGCCCGTCGCCTCATCCTCCTCGTCTCCTCCTCGCTGACGATGCGTGCTCTTCCTCCTCCCCAAAGGCTCCACCGAGCCTCGCCGCCTCCCTGTTCACCAATGCTGGTGAGGACCCCGGTCCTCCTCCTCCTCCTCCCCGTGCCCTCACGCCGGCGCTCGCCCGCGCCACCGCACCATCCACTCCGCGCGCCCTAGCACGCGCCCGTCTCTGCGCGTCGCTATGCCCGCCATGACCGTGCCCACACCAGCAGCTGCACGCCCGCGCCGTCCGCGCCATTTGCTCCGCCAGCGCCACGCAGCGCCTGCTCCCGTTCGCGCGCTCCGCGCCTCCGCTTCGCCGTGTCCCGCCGCCATGCTACGCTTTCGCACCACCGCTTCTGCCGGAGCCGCCGAACTGCGATCGCGCTTCGCCGACGCTTCCGACGCCACGACGCCCTCACTCTGCGGCCTCGCCCTTGCTCCCGCTTCGCTGCTGCCGCTGCTGCTGCTGCTCGGCGGCGAGCCTCGCCGTGGCTGGCTGGGCAAGGTGCCGGTCGGGCTAGCGCCCAGCAGCAGTGCCGCTATGGCTGGGGCCACTTACCATCGGGCAGTGCCCCCAGCCCTATGACATGTGGGGCCCCACCCCCAGAACGTGTTTAAAAAAAGGGAATTTAAAATAATAATAATAATAAATTTAATTAATTAACTAAATTAATTAAGTTAATTAATCATATTTAATTAATCTAATTGACATGTAGTTTAATTAAACAATATTTAGTTTAACCTAAGCCCTAATCAACCTAACAGTGTATGACAGGTGGGTCCCACTAGGCCCACACGTCAGTTTGACCAGTCAACACCTCTGTTGACTGTGGACGTCATGCTGACATCATGATGACGTCAGCACACACTATTCTGGATAATGTTGGATTAAATTAATTAGATAAATTCTAAAAATGATTTAAAACTTTAGAAAATCATATAAAATAAACCGTAGCTCAGATGAAAATGTTTTCTACATGAAAGTTGCTGAGAACGATGAGACAAATCCGGATACGCAGCCCCTTCGTCCGCCACACATCCCTAGCATAGCAAACATGCAACTTTCCCCCTCCGGTTCATCTGTCCGAAAACGCAAAACACCGGGGATACTTTCCCAGATGTTTTCCCCCTTCGCCGGTATCACCTCCTACCGTGTTAGGGCGCACCTGGCACCGTTACTTGTCTTGACATGCATCGATATGCCTATGTTTGCATTATATTTATTGTTTCTTCCCCCTCTTCTCTTGTTAGACACCGAGAATGACGCCGCCGCTACCCAGTACGACTACGGTGTTGACGACCCCTCCTTGGCTGAGCTTCCAGGCAAGCCCCCCCGATCACCAGATATCGTCTATTCCTTCTCTATACTGCTTGCATTAGAGCAGTGTAGCATGTTACTGCTTTCGGTTAATCCTATTCTGCTGCATAGCCTGTCCTTGCTACTACTGTTGTTACCCTTACCTGCAATCCTAAATAATTAGTATAGGATACTAGTTTTCCGTTAGTGGCCCTACATTCTTGTCCGTCTGCCATGCTATACTATCGGTCCGTGATCACTAGGGAGGTGATCACGGGTTTATACTATATACTTTATATACATGACACATGTGGTGACTAAAGTCGGATCAACTGTTGAGTACCCGCAAGTGATTCTGATGAGGGGGCTGAAAGGACAGGTGGCTCCATCTTGGTAGAGGTGGGTTTGGGTTCCTGACGGCCCCCCGATTGTTACTTTGTGGCGGAGTGACAGGGCAGGTTGAGACCACCTAGGAGAGAGGCGGGCCTGGCCCTGGTCGGCGTCCGCGGATACTTAAAAATAACACGCTTAACGAGTTCTTGATATTTGATCTGAGTCTGGCCATTTGGTCTACACGCACTAACCAACTATGCGGGAACAGTTATGGGCACTCGACGTCGTGGTATCAGCCAAAGCCTTCTTGACGTCAGCGACTGAGCGGCGCGCGCCGGATTGGACTGGAACGCCTACTCTTGTATAAGGGAGGCTAGGTCTGCTTCCGCCCGCGTTCGCAACGTGCAGGTGAGCAATGGGCGATGGGCCCATACCCCTGCGCCATAGGATTAGACCGGCGTGCTGACCTATCTGTTGTGCCTAGGTAGGGCTGCGACGTGTTGATCTTCCGAGACCGGGCATGGCCCAGGAAAGTGTGTCCGGCCAAATGGGATCGAGCGTGTTGGGTTATGTGGTGCACCCCTGCAGGGAAGTTTATCTATTCGAATAGCCGTGTCCCTCGGTAAAAGGACGACCCCGATTTGTACCTTGACCTTATGACAACTAGAACCAGATACTTAATAAAACACACCCTTCCAAGTGCCAGATACAACCCGGTGATCGCTCTCTCTCAGGTCGACGAGGAGAGGATCGTCCGGTAGGTTTATGCTATGCGATGCTACTTGGTGGACTTACCATCTACTCTCTTCTACATGCTGCAAGATGGAGTCTGCCAGAAGCGTAGTCTTCGACAGGACTAGCTATCCCCCTCTTATTCCGGCATTCTGCAGTTCAGTCCATCGATATTTCCTGTTTACACATATACCCATGCATATGTAGTGTAGATACTTGCTTGCGAGTACTTTGGATGAGTACTCACGGTTGCTTTTCTCCCTCTTTTCCCCCTTTCCTTTCTTACTGGTTGTCGCAACCAGATGCTTTGGAGCCAGAGCGAGACACCACCGTCGATGATTTACTCCTAGTACACGGAGGTGCCTACTACTACGTGGAGGCGGCGACGGCGACCTGTGAGTAGTTTAGGAGGATCCTGTAGAAGGCATCGCCTCTTCGATCTGTATCCCAGTTTGTGCTAGCCTTCTTAAGGCAAACTTGTTTAACTTATGTCCGTACTCGGTATTGTTGCTTCGCGACTCGCCTATGATCGAGCACTTGTATTCGAGCCCTCGAGGCCCCGGCTTGTATTATGATGCTTGTATGACTTATTTTATTTTTAGAGTTGTGTTGTGATATCTTCCGTGAGTCCTCGATCTTGATCGTACACGTTTGCGTGTATGATTAGTGTACGATTGAATCGGGGGCGTCATAGATAGAACCTATGGCTGAAGCATAGGGAATGACTTTCATTTTCTCTCTATCTTCTACAGTGGTCGGGCATTGAGTTTGACTCAATTTCACACCTTGTAACACAGGCAAGAACCCTTTCTTTGCTTGATCCATTTTAAACTTCTTCAAAACTTTATCAAGGTATGTGCTTTGTGAAAGTCCAATTAAGCGTCTTGATCTATCTCTATAGATCTTGATGCCCAATATGTAAGCAGCTTCACCGAGGTCTTTCATTGAAAAACTTTTATTCAAGTATCCTTTTATGCTATCCAGAAATTCTATATCATTTCCAATCAATAATATGTTGTCCACATATAATATCGAAATGCTACTGAGCTCCCACTCACTTTCTTGTAAATACAAAGCTTCTCCAAAAGTCTGTATAAAACCATATGCTTTGATCACACTATCAAAGCGCTTATTCCAACTCCGAGAGGCTTGCACTGCACCATAAATTGATCGCTGGAGCTTGCACACTTTGGTAGCACCCTTTGGATCAACAAAACCTTCTGGTTGCATCATATACAACTCTTCTTCTAGAAATCCATTCAAGAATGCAGTTTTTACATCCATTTGCCAAATTTCATAATCATAAAATGCAGCAATTGCTAACATGATTCAGACAGACTTAAGCATCGCTACGGTTGAGAAAGTCTCATCGTAGTCAACCCTTGAACTTGTCGAAAACCTTTCGCAACAAGTCGAGCTTTATAGACGCTTACATTACCATCAGCGTCGGTCTTCTTCTTAAAAATCCATTTATTCTCAATAGCTTGCCGATCATCGGGCAAGTCGACCAAAGTCCATACTTTGTTCTCATACATGGATCCCATCTCAGATTTCATGGCTTCCAGCCATTTTATGGAATCTGGGCTCACCATCGCTTCTTCATAGTTTGTAGGTTCGCCATGGTCAAGTAACATGACTTCCGAATAGGATTACCGTACCACTCAGTGCGGATCTTACTCTAGTTGACCTCGTGGTTCAAGAGAAACTTGATCTGAAGTTTCATGATCAATATCGTTAGCTTCCTCACTTATTGGTGTAGTTGTCACAGAACCGGTTCTTGTGATGAACTATTTTCCAATAAGGGAACAAATACTGATTATCTCATCAAGTTCTACTTTCCTCCCACTCACTTCTTTCGAGAGAAACTCTTTTCTAGAAAGGATCCGAATTTAGCAACGAAAATCTTGCCCTCGGATCTGTGATAGAAGGTGTACCCAATAGTCTCTTTTGGGTATCCTATGAAGACACATTCTCGATTTAGGTTCGAGCTTATCTGGTTGAAGTTTCTTCACATAAGCATCGCAGCCCCAAACTTTAAGATCGACAACTTTGGTTTCTTGCTAAACCATAGTTCATAAGGTGTCGTTTCAACGGATTTTGATGGTGCCCTATTTAACGTGAATGCGGCCGTCTCTAAAGCATAACCCCAAAACGATAGCGGTAAATCAGTAAGAGACATCATAGATCGCACCATATCTAGTAAAGTACGATTACGACGTTCGGACACACCATTTCGTTGTGGTGTTCCGGTTGGCGTGAGCTGCGAAACTATTCCGCATTGTATCAAATGCAGACCAAACTCGTAACTCAAATATTCTCCTCCACGATCAGATCGTAGAAATTTTATTTTCTTGTTACGATGATTTTCCACTTCACTCTGAAATTCCTTGAACTTTTCAAATGTTTCAGACTTATGTTTCATCAAGTAGATATACCCATATCTGCTCAAATCCTCTGTGAAGGTGAGAAAATAACGATACCCTTGCCAAGGCCTCAACATTCATTAGACCACAAACATCGGTATGTATGATTTCCAACAAATCCTTTGCTCGCTCCATAGTTCCGGAGAACGGCGTTTTAGTCATCTTGCCCATGAGGCACGGTTCGCAAGTACCAAGTGATTCATAATCAAGTGATTCCAAAAGTCCATCGAGATGGAGTTTCTTCATGCGTTTTACAATCGATATGACCCAAACGGCAAGTGCCACAAATAAGTTGCATTATCATTATCAACTCTGTATCTTTTGGTTTCAACACTATGAATATGTGTATTACTACTATCGAGATTCAATAAAATAGACCACTCTTCAAGGGTGCATGACCATAAAAGATATTATTCATATAAATAGAACAACCATTATTCTCGACTTAAATGAATATCCGTCTCGCATCAAACAAGATCCAGATATAATGTTCATGCTTAACGCGGCACCAAATAACAATTATTTAGGTCTAAAACTAATCCCGATGGTAGATGTAGAGGTAGCCTGCCGACCGCGATCACATCGACTTTGGAACCATTTCCCACGCGCGATCGTCACCTCGTCCTTAGCCAATCTTCGCAATCCGTAGTTCTGTTTGAGTTGCAAATATTAGCAATGAACCAAGATCAAATACCAGTGTACTCTGCGAGTATTAGTAAGGTACACATCAATAACATGTATATCACATATACCTTTGTTCACCTTGCCATCCTTCTTATCCACCAAATACTTGGGGCAGTTCCGCTTCGATGTCGATCCGCTTGCGAGAAGCACTCAGTCTCAGGCTTAGGTCCAGACTTGGGTTTCTTCTCTTGAGCAGCAACTTGTTTGCTGTTCTTCTTGAAGTTCCCCTTCTTCTTCCCTTTGCCCTTTTTCTTGAAACTGGTGGTCTTGTTAACCATCAACACTTGATGCTCCTTTTTGATTTCTACCTCCGCGGCTTTTAGCATTGCGAAGAGCTCGGGAATAGACTTGTCCATCCCTTGCATATTATAGTTCATCACGAAGCTCTTGTAGCTTGGTGGCAGTGATTGAAGAATTTTGTCAATGACACTATCATCAGGAAGATTAACTCCCGTTGAATCAAGTGATTATTATACCCGACATTTTGAGTATGTGTTCACCGTGAACTATTTTCCTCCATCTTGCAGCTATAGAACTTATTGGAGACTTCATATCTCTCAATCCGGGCATTTTCTTGAAATATTAACTTCAACTCTGGAACATCTCATATGCTCCATGACGTTCAAAACGTCGTTGAAGGCCCGGTTCTAAGCCGTAAAGCATGGCACAATGAACTATCGAGTAGTCATCAGCTTTGCTCGCCAGACGTTCTTAACGTCGTCGGTTACATCAAGCGGCAGGCACGCACCCAGCGGTGCTTCCAGGGCGTAATTCTTACATGCAGCAATGAGGATAATCCTCGATTACGGACCCGATCCGTGTAATTGCTACCATCATCTTTCAACTTTGCTTTCTCAAGGAACGCATTAAAATTCAACGGAACAACAAAGACGAGCCATCTATCTACGAAGAAACATAGACAAGCAAAATACTATCAGGTACTAAGTTCATGATAAATTTAAGTTCAATTAATCATATTACTAACATGATTCGGACAGACTTAAGCATCGCTACGTGTGAGAAGGTCTCATCATAGTCAACTCCTTGAACTTGTCGAAAACCTTTCACAACAAGTCGAGCTTTCTAGACAGTAATATTACCGTCAGTGTCAGTCTTCTTCTGGAAGATCCATTTATTCAATATGGCTTGCCGATCATCCGGCAAGTCAACCAAAGTCCACACTTTGTTCTCCTACATGGATCCCATCTCAGATTTCATGGCCTCAAGCCATTTTGCGGAATCTGGGCTCATCATCGCTTCCTCATAGTTCGTAGGTTCATCATGGTCAAGTAACATGACCTCCAGAACAGGATTACCGTACCACTCTGGTGCGGTTCTTACTCTGGTTGACCTACGAGGTACGGTAGTAACTCGATCAGAAGTTTCGTGATCATTATCATTAGCTTCCTCACTTACTGGTGTAGGAATCACTGGAACTGATTTCTGTGATGAACTACTTTCCAATAATTGAGCAGGTACATTTACCTCATCAAGTTCTACTTTCCTCCCACTCACTTCTTTCGAGAGAAACTCCTTCTCTAGAAAGGATCCATTCTTAGCAATGAATATCTTTCCTTCGGATCTGTGATAGAAGGTGTACCCAATAGTCTCTTTTGGGTATCCTATGAAGACACATTTCTCCGATTTGGGTTCGAGCTTATCAAGTTGAAGCTTTTTCACATAAGTATCGCAGCCCCAAACTTTAAGGAACGACAACTTGGGTTTCTTGCCAAACCACAATTCATATGGTGTCATCTCAATGGATTTAGATGGTAACCTATTTAACGTGAATGCAGTCGTCTCTAAAGCATAACCCCAAAACGATAGCGGTAAATCAGTAAGAGACATCATAGATCGCACCATATCTAATAAAGTACGATCATGATGTTCGGACACACCATTACGCTGTGGTGTTCCAGGTGGCGTGAGTTGCGAAACTATTCCGCATTGTTTCAAATGAAGACCAAACTCGTAACTAAAATATTCTCCTCCATGATCAGATCGCAGAAACTTTATTTTCTTATTACAATGATTTTCTACTTCACTCTGAAATTCTTTGAACTTTTCAAATGTTTCAGACTTATGTTTCATCAAGTAGATATACCCATATCTGCTCAAATCATCTGTGACGGTCGAAAATAATAAGATTACCATGAGACATCAACACTCATCGGACCGCATACATCAGTATGTATTATTTCCAACAAGTCTGTTGCTCGCTCCATTGTTCCCGAGAACGGAGTCTTAGTCATCTTGCCCATGAGGCATGGTTCGCAAGCATCAAGTGATTCATAATCATGTGATTCCAAAAGCCCATCAACATGCAGTTTCTTCATGCGCTTTACACCAATATGACCTAAACGCCAGTGCCACAAATAAGTTGCACTATCATTATTAAACTTATATCTTTTGGCTTCAATACTATGAATATGTGTATCACTACTATCAAGATTTAATAAAAATAGACCACTCATCAAGGGTGCATGACCATAAAATATATTATTCATATAAATAGAACAACCATTATTCTCTGATTTAAATGAATAACCGTCTCGCATCAAACAAGATCCAGATATAATGTTCATGCTTAACGCTGGCACCAAATAACAATTATTCAGGTCTAAAACTAATCCCGAAGGTAGATGTAGAGGTAGCATGCAGACGGCGATCACATCGACTTTGGAACCATTTCCCACGCGCATCGTCACCTCGTCCTTAGCCAATCTTCGCTTAATCTGCAACCCCTGTTTCAAGTTGCGAATATTAGCAACAGAACCAGTATCAAATACCCAGGCGCTACTGCGAGCATTAGTAAGGTACACATCAATAACATGTATATCAAATATACATTTCACTTCGCCATCCTTCTTCTCCGCCAAATACTTGGGGCAGTTCTACTTCAAGTGACCAGTCCCTTTGCAGTAGAAGCACTCAGTCTCAGGCTTAGGTCCAGACTTGGGCTTCTTCACTTGAGCAGCAACTTGTTTGCCGTTCTTCTATAAGTTCCCCTTCTTCCCTTTACCCTTTTTCTTGAAACTAGTGGTCTTCTTGACCATCAACACTTGATGCTCCTTCTTGATTTCTACCTCCTCAGCCTTTAGCATTGCGAAGAGCTCGGGAATCGTCTTATCCATCCCTTGCATATTATAGTTCATCACAAAGCTCTTGTAGCTTGGTGGTAGTGATGTTTATCGTTGTCGTCTCGCCAACTATTGCTTCTCCGACTATCGCTACCGCTTGACACCTTGATCTCCATGGAAGCATCGTTGTCGTCTCGCCAACTATTGCTTCTCCGACTATCGCTACCGCTTAGTGATAAAGTAAGCAATTACAGGGCGATTGCATTTCATACAATAAAGCGACAACCATATGGCTCCTGCCAGTTGCCGATAACAGTGGTACAAAACATGATCATCTCATACAACAATTTATATAATCACGTCTTGACCATATCACATCACAACATGCCCTACAAAAACAAGTTAGACGTCCTCTACTTTGTTGTTGCAAGTTTTACGTGGCTGCTACGAGCTTAGCAAGAACCGTTCTTACCTATGCATCAAAACCACAACAATTGTTCGTCAAATTTGTTGTTTTAACCTTCAACAAGGACCGGGCGTAGTCACACTCGATTCAACTAAAGTTGGAGAAACAGACACCCACTAGCCAGCTGTGTGCGAAGCACGTCGGTAGAACCAGTCTCGCGTAAGCGTACGCGTAATGTCGGTCTGAGCCGCTTCATCCAACAGTATCACTGAATCAAAGTATGACATGCTGGTAAGCAGAATGACTATTATCGCCCACAACTCGTTGTGTCCTACAAGTGCATATAACATCTACGCATAGACCAGGCTCGGATGCCACTGTTGGGGAACGTAGTACTTCAAAAAATTTCTCTACCATCACGCAAGATCTATCTATGTGATGCATAGCAACGAGCGGGAGAGTGTGTCCACGTACCCTCGTAGACCGAAAGCGGAAGCGTTAAGTGACGCGGTTGATGTAGTTGAACGTCTTCGCGATCCAACCGATCCAAGTACCGAACGCATGACACCTCCGCGATCTGCACACGTTCAATTCAGTGACGGCCCTCTAACTCTAGATCCAGCTGAGGCCGAGGGAGAGTTTCGCCAGCATGATGGCGTGTTGACGGTGATGATGAAGTTACCGACGCAGGGCTTCGCCTAATCACTATGAAAATATGACCGAGGTGGAAATATGTGCAGGGGGCACCGCACACGGCTAAGAATCAACTTGTGTGTCTATGGGGTGTCCCCTCCCCCGTATATAAAGGAGTGGAGGAGGGGATGTCGTGGTTCTAAGTCTGATAGTAGAATGGGGGGTAAGTATGAGGAGGCAAGATCCTAGCTATGGTGAAGTCGTGCACGCAAGATTTACGAGTTCATGCCCTTCTCAAAGGAAACAACAGCCCTACGCCTCGGTGCCCTGAGGCTGGTCGATTGGATTATGCGTGAAGTTAAAGGAGGTGTGAACCCTTGTCCCAAAGGAGGGGGTGGCTTATATAGAGTGCGCCAGGACCCCAGCCATCCCCCGTTACATAGGGTTCAATATACATAAAGAGGGGACGTTAATGGTAACGTCAGTATTAAAGACATATAAAGGATCATTAAGACTACAGAGTGAACGCCTGACCGTTGCCGTTCTGAGTGACTTTAGACCTTCTGTCTTTCGAGTGATTTCTGATGTGGTCGAGTACTCCGGTCGAATGGAATTGGATTTGTCGAGTGGAATGCTTCTGGTCGAGTAGATGGTGTTATCCTTTGGATATCCTTGACTTTAAGGTAATGTCCTTGGGAAGGGTGTCTAGGTCAGGCCTATTACCCTACCCCAGGTACATGTCATCATCATTAGCCCCCGAATGGTTCAGGGTTCGAGTGGAAAAAGGAGTTGAAGACGATTCCGACCCAGTCTTCACGCTTCGGAAGCGTTTTACTTGGATTGATGAACCACATAACAACTTCGACTTCATTTTTAGTCGCCTTGATCCATTCTTAATATTGTCAGGTGAACTTCACTCAAAAGCCCCGAGTGTTGACAAGGTTTTAAGATCTTTGGCGCGATTGACTATGCTGCCGTTCCCGGATCTCACGGGATTTGAAATTTGGAGAAGCGCACATGGAGAGGCCCGCAGTAAACGGAGCAGATTAGGCACGGATGCCTCGATCCTCGCGCCACCTTTTTCGCCACGTATCGAGCGTGCGACTGTTGCGGGATTTGATAGGATCGCTTGGGCCCACAAGTCAGTCACTCGGTAATAGGACTATATAAGGCATCTGGGCCGGCATATTTTGCACGGTGCGCTCCATTCTCCTTCTTCCTCCTCTACTTCTCCACCGCGCTCGCCTCCACACGCGACGCTGCCGCCCCACCTGAGCACAGCCTGTTGCGATGGGGAAGGACAAGACGGCGGCTCTGGAGCACGCGAAGAAGGCGACGACAAAGGCGAAGGGCAAGAAGACGAATCAGGGAGGGTCGTCGTCGAGATCTGGCCTGCCGCGAGGCTAGATCCAGGGCGACTGGATCCGCTCCATGATCCAGCGGGAGGATCTAGAGGACTTGGTCAAGGGAGGCTTGATTCCTCACGGTTCCTGGAGGCTTCCGGGGGATGAGACTGAGCCGCAGCCGCAGGAAGGTGAGTGTGTCCTCCTCGCAACTCACGTCGACCATGGTTTCTCTCTGCCGCCCCATCCTTTCTTCCGAGCTTTTCTGAACTTTTTTGGGGCCCAACTTCATCACTTTTCTCATACCACTATCACATACCTCGCTGCGTTCGTGTCCATGTGTGAGAACTTTCTAGGCTGTCGACCGCACTGGGGTCTCTTCAAACAGATGTTCACTTGTCGTTCTCAGTCTTTTAAAAAGGCTAATCCGAGTGACGAGAGGACACAAGTGATCCAGATGTGTGGAGGTCTAGGACTCCAGATGAGGGGTGAAAGCACTTTCCTTGCTATGATTCTTCCCGATTCAGTCAGAGGGTGGCAGTCAACCTGGTTCTATTCTAAGGACCAACCGACCCCTGGTCAGTCGACTAGCCTTCCTCTGTTTTCCATGGGGCGAGTAGAGAAGCCCTCTTCCTTGAAAGTGACTCCGGCGGAGAAAGTGGAGGTGAACATGTTGGTTGAGCGAGTGGTTCAACTTGTCCGAGATGGCGTGACTGGCATGGATTTGCTAGAGGTGTTCCTCAGTCAACGCGCCCAACCACTCCAAGCTCACGATCATCCAATGTGGATGTACTCGGGTACTGATGACAGCACTCGGATCCATCCGGAGGAAGTTGACGAGGATATGGTGGCGCAGTGGTTGCAGAGCATTAGTGGCAACAAGGACAACCCCAGGGGGTCTAGGAGGATCCCTCCACTCGACAATACCAACAAGCCAAACAAGGTTCGATTCTTTACTTCCGAGTTTCTTTTTGATCTGACATGTAATTGTTCTTGAAACTGACTGACATTTGCTCAACTCCGTGCTCTACAGATCTACACTAAAATGTACTCGATGCCCAACGGAGAGCAGGAGCAGGGGCAGGAGCAGGAAGGAGAGGTGAGCGGAGGCGGCTGGCAATCTGATGGGGGGGGGGGGGCAGACAAGGAGAGTGACGACTCAAGCGGTGGTGAGCAAGTCGACTCCCCCCCTCGCGTCAAAAGGCGATCTAAGCATACCCATGACCCAGCAAGCATCCGTGGCAAAGCGACTGCACCGACTGGACAGACTTCAAAGCGCACTCGGACATCTTCGCGTGTGCGGACTGAGAAAGCTCTGAAGCAGCCCAAAGTCGCGCCATCAAAGCCCCGGACGGCATTGCCCAAGATCAAAATGGCCGCCCCCATCGCTTCTGGGTTATCATTACGCTCGACCTCTTAGTTTTGCATGACTTGATCTTTGGTCAACTCACTTTCCTATTCTGACCGAGTGATTTCTGAAATTTGCAGTGCTGCTACCTCTGGGACTTCTACTTATAAGGATGGTGATGATGAGGAGATGGAAGACGCAGTCACCTCCAACGCGGGTATAACTCTTGTCATATTTTCTTTACTTTACCAGCTACTTCGACGGTCGACTGAACTCTTGCGATCGATTTCTTTGCAGCTCCGCCCAATGTTATTGAACTTCCAGACGACGACGAAGATGTGCCATAGAGGCCCACGGGAAGGAGGGTCAAGACTTCGGGCAGGAAGGCATCAACTAGCAAAATGCCCCAATCGACGCCGGCGACGGAAACATTGATTCAGCAGTCCAGAGACCTCAACCGGGCTTCTGTTACTTTTGTCGTTCCATTGTCGAGTGCACAGCCTTCAGCATCGACTGCACAGGCTCCTGTTTCATCTTCGCAACCCCATGCCTCAGATTCTTGAACTGCTACAGCTGATCCACTATCTTCACTCTTCACCGCCCATCATGTCCCAGAGGACCAAGTGGGTGCCGCCAAGGAAGCTATACGCCAGGCGGGCCTTATGATGGAGCAGATGAAAGTGGTGCGAGAGGCTAGACAAGCTGCCTATGACGCCAGCTCAGCACTCCAGGCCAATGTCCGGGTTAGCTGATTTCCGACTGATCTTCTAGCTTGTCGCTTGTTCTGTTAGGATATGCTACCTGAAAACCTTTATTATGCTTCTACTTGTCAGTCTGCACTTTGCACCTGTACACCCACTGGGTGTTTTAATTTTTCGCTGAGTAGTTTTTCTTCTTGAGTCGACTAGGTTGTGTTGATTGAATCTTTGAACCAGTGGGGGCACGCTGAGTGCACCCATTGGGTGTAGTCCCCGAGACCGCCGTCGAATGTTTGATTTGGCGGGGGTCTTTGAACTGAACTTTTCCACTTGGTCTGAGTAGATCATGTCGAGTGGAACCTGGACCAGTGGGGGCACGTTGAGTGCACCCACCGGGTGTAGTCCCCGAGACCGTAGTTGACTGCGGGCAGTCGACTATGTTCTGAGAACAACTGATACCCCTCTTTTTTTCGACTGGACGGGCCAAGTCAATTGAAAAGTCGAACCAGTCGGGGCACGCTGAGTGCACCCACTGGGTGTACTCCCCGAGACTACTGTTGAATGTTTGATTCGGCAGTAGTCTTAGAACTCTTTGAACTTGTTACTTTATTGCTCGGAAGCAACCACTCTTTGTGTCTGTCGACTGACTATCCTCTGACCACAGAAATCTTGTGAACTTGGAGCTCGGTTTGCTGACTTGGAGCAGAAGCAGATCCAGCTCAATCTTGATCTGGAGTTGGCCAAGACAAATTTGCAGAAGGCTAAGGATGATGCTGGTGGTATGGAAAACTGGTCGACTGATTCTCCTGCCATCTTTTCCTTCCTTTTTCTAACTCGAATGTTATTCTTTGTAGAAACAATGAGACAGGCTTTGGAGAAGGACTCTGACCTTGCGGCCGCACAGAAAAACAACAGAAGAAAAGATGGCACTCACCACCGTGGCCTCGGCCTCACCGTAAAGTCGGAGGAAGAGAATTCCAAGCTGAAGGCTGCTCTTGATGAAGCCAACAAAGAGGTGACTTGACTGAAGAAAGATAAAGGACCCTGACCGACAAGGTGGAAGACATCACCCGCAAGAGAGAGGAGCTGGAGGCTTATCTGGGAGGTCTCGCCAGGAAGTTATTCCTCATGCTTGAAGGTACTTTTCCGATGATTTTCTTTCGTTGACTCGACATATAACTGTCGACTCATTATTTCTCGATGAGTGCAGAATTCTGTCAAAACTTTGAGGAAGAAACTAGGCGAATCGAGACAAGCTTGGACCCCATCAATTCCCCTGTTAAAGATGAAGCTGCCCTGAATGTGCTTCAACTGGAATCCCGACTTGCCAGCGTTACAGATTACCTCGCTCGACTGAAGGTCGTAGTGTCACGGATCGACACAGCGCTCTGGCCAAGGGAGACGCTCCAAAATGACCTCGAGTCATTGATGACTCGACTCAATGAGATCCCTGGTCAAGTGCAGGAATGGAAAAAATCGTCTGCTCGGTGCGGTGCTGACGTAGCTCTGTCCCTTGTTCGCGTCCATTGCAAGGAGGCCAAAGAAGAAAAGCTAGCAGCGATCAAGGTTGCCAACACCAAGAGACTTGACTTCCAGTCTTTCATGGAGACCTTCATTGCTGCTGCTACTCGTATTGCCGATGGAATCGACCTGGGTGAGTTCGTCCAGCCTGCTAGTCCTCCTCCTGCAGAGTGAACCAACTTTTATGATCTAATTAAATTTGCCTCGGTATGCCGAGTGGTTTTGTAACCGTTAAACTCCTTCGGACCTGATGCCCGAGTACTTTAATCTGCGGTCCGGAACCTCGTGGGATTTTATCTGGACTTGGTTTTTCTTGGATATGCTTGTCTTTGCCTTCGAGTGGAACTTGTTTCTTCACTCGGAACTGTCTTTTGTGCTTGTGATACAACTCTGAGGAGAAGGTCACGGACGACCTGCACCTCATCATCCTTGTGGATCGGGATGGAGCGCCCATTGTATTTGTGGCGCAACTCTGAGGAGAAGGTTGCAGTCGACCTGCACCTCATCATCCTTGCCGATTATGATGGAGCGCAAATTATACTTGTGGCGTAGCTCTGAGGAGAAGGTCGCAGTCGACCTGCACCTCGTCATCCTTGCGGATTAGGATAGAGCACACATTATACTTGTGGCGCAGCTCTGAGGAGAAGGTCGCAGACGACTTGTACCTCGTCATCCTTGCGGATTAGGATGGAGCGTGCGTTATACTTGTGGCGCGGATCTAAGGAGAAGGTCGTAGTCGACCTGTACCTTGTCATCCTTGTGGATTAGGATGGAGCGTGTGGCCAAGTCCCCGAGCGAGAGAATCGTTCTTTACTCGGAACGTGTTTTAACTTAGGCGAGTACGAAACTGCGGCTAAGTCTTCGAGTGAAAGGATTGCTCTTCACTCGGTAGGATTTTTTCAAAATTAGGCGAGTACGGAACTGCGGCTAAGCCTCGAGTGAAAGGTATGCTCTTCACTCGGTAGGATTTTTTCAAACTTAGGCGAGTACGGAACTGCAGCTAAGCCCCCGAGTGAGAGGCTTGCTCTTCACTCGGTGGGATTTTTTCAAACTTAGGCGAGTACGGAACTGCAGCTAAGCCCCCGAGTGAGAGGCTTGCTCTTCACTCGGTGGGATTTTTTTTCGAACTTAGGCGTAGTCTGAATCTGAAGCTAAGCCCCCAGTGAGAGGCTTGCTCTTCACTCGGTGGGATTTTTTCAAACTTAGGTGAGTACGGAACTGCAGCTAAGCCCCCGAGTGAGAGGCTTGCTCTTCACTCGGTAGGATTTTTTCAAACTTAGGCAAGTACGAAACTGCAGCTAAGCCCCCGAGTGAGAGGCTTGCTCTTCACTCGGTAGGATTTTTTCAAACCTAGGCGAGTACGGAACTGCAGCTAAGCCCCCGAGTGAGAGGCTTGCTCTTCACTCGGTGGGATTTTTTTTCAAACTTAGGCGAGTACGAAACTGCAGCTAAGCCCCCCGAGTGAGAGGCTTGCTCTTCACTCGGCGGGATTTTTTCAAACTTACGTGAGTACGGAACTGCAGCTAAGCCCCCGAGTGAGAGGCTTGCTCTTCACTCGGTAGGATTTTTTCAAACTTAGGCAAGTACGAAACTGCAGCTAAGCCCCCGAGTGAGAGGCTTGCTCTTCACTCGGTAGGATTTTTTCAAACCTAGGCGAGTACGGAACTGCAGCTAAGCCCCCGAGTGAGAGGCTTGCTCTTCACTCGGTAGGATTTTTTCAAACCTAGGCGAGTATGGAACTGCAGCTAAGCCCCCGAGTGAGAGGCTTGCTCTTCACTCGGTAGGATTTTTTCAAACTTAGGCGAGTACGGAACTGCACCTAAGCCCCGAGTGAGAGGCTTGCTCTTCACTCGGAGTCTGTTTTTGAAACTTAGGCGAAACGGATTCACAGCTAAGCCACCCACTGGGGGATTTTAAACACATGTATAAGCAACCACAATCATTTAGGAGACTGTAAAACTGTTTCTTTGATAAACAAACTAAAAGGTACTTCTTATTACATCTCAATAGTCTGAATGACTTAAGTATAAAAACAGCGGAGCAACTCCGCATTACAAGCGCGTGGCTCGTCTTTATTGTGCTCCACATTGTAGAGGTGATATGCTCCGTTGTGGAGCACTTTGGTGATGATGAAGGGACCTTCCCAAGCAGGAGCAAGCTTGTGCGGCCGTTGCTGACCCATTCTGAGCACTAGGTCACCTTCTTGAAACGCTCGACCTCTCACATTTCTGGCATATAATCGACGAAGGTCTTGCTGATAAATGGTCGACCGGATCAAAGCCATCTCCCTTTCTTCTTCCAAGAGATCAACAGCGTCCTGTCGAGCTTGTTCTGCTTCAGTTTCTGAGAAAAGTTCCACTCGGGGTGCATTGTGAAGTAAGTCACTCGGAAGCACAACTTCAGCTCCATATACGAAGAAGAAGGGAGTCTGACCAGTCAACCGATTTGGAGTCGTTCTCAATCCCCAAAGTATTGATGGTAACTCATCGACCCAAGCGCCTGCTGCATGCTTGAGGTCACGCATCAATCGGGGTTTCAGTCCTTTGAGGATCAAACCATTTGCTCTTTCCGCTTGCCCATTCGACTGTGGGTGTGCGACTGAAGCGTAGTCGACCCGGGTGCCTTGAGAAGCGCAGAAGGCTCTGAACTCATATGAATCAAAGATTGACCCATTATTTGTGTTGATGCTGTGTGGAACTCCATATCTGAATGTTAACTCTCTGATGAAGCTGACAACAGTACTCGATTCAAGGTTTTTGATAGGCTTAGCTTCAATCCATTTGGTGAACTTGTCGATTGCTACGAGCAGATGGGTGAAGCCACTCCTGCCAGTCCTCAGAGGTCCAACCATATCCAATCCCCAAACAGCAAATGGCCAGGCGAGTGGAATGGTCTTCAAGGCTGATGCAGGCTTGTGGGACATGTTGGAGTAGAACTGATAGCCCTCGCATTTGTCGATTGTATCTTTTGCCATCTCATTAGCACGTGGCCAGTAAAACCCTGCTCGGTATGCTTTGGCCACGATGGTCCGAGAGAATGCATGATGACCACAGGTCCCCGAGTGGATATCATTGAGGATCATTCGGCCTTCTTCTGATGTGATGCATCTCTGAGCGACTCCAGTAACACTCTCTCTGTAAAGCTGTCCACCCATCACAGTAAAGGCTTTGGAACGACGGACAATTTGACGAGCCTCTTCCTCATCTTCTGGGAGTTCCTTCCTGAGAATATATGCAATATACGGCACTGTCCAGTCAGGAATGACGACCAAAACTTCCATGATCAAGTCGACCACGGCCGAGATTTCAACTTCAGTCGGATCAGTAGAGCTCTTAGGTTGTGGGGGCTCTTTTAAGGGATCCTCTTGAACTGATGGTGTGTGAATATGCTCCAAAAACACATTGCTGGGAATGGGCCCCCGTTTGGAACCTATCTTTGCCAGGTCATCAGCTGCTTGGTTCTTCAATCGGGGTATATGGTGAAGCTCTAACCCCTCAAACTTCTTTTCCAATTTTCTCACTACATTGCAATAACCAGTCATAGCTGGACTCCTAACATCCCATTCCTTCATCACTTGATTGACCACCAAATCTGAGTCGTTGTAAACCATTAGGCGTCGGACGCCGAGTGAAATGGCCATACGCAACCCGTACAGAAGTGCCTCATATTTAGCTTCATTGTTGGAGGAGTCAAAGTGAATCTGGAGAACATAACTGAGCTTGTTGCCTCGCGGAGATACCAGGACTACCCCGGCACCTAAACCATTCAACATCTTGGACCCGTCAAAGAACATAGTCCAATGTTCCGACTGAATTTGAGTCGACAGCTGCTGTTCAATCCACTCGGCAAGAAAATCTGCTATTGCTTGGGATTTGATTGCTTTCTTTGCCTCGAACTTGATATCCAGCGGAAGGAGTTCAATCACCCACTTAGCCACTCGACCAGTTGCATCTCTGTTGTTCAAAATTTCTGACAATGGAGCATCGCTGACAACTATAATTGAATGATCTGAGAAGTAATGTGCAACCTTCTTTGTGGTCAAGTAAATTCCATAGATAAGCTTCTGATAGTGTGGATATCTCTGCTTGGATGGAGTTAAGACTTCAGAAATATAGTACACTGGGTGCTGAACCCTGTAGGCTTTACCTTCTTCTTCCCGCTCGACCGTGAGTACTGTACTGACGACTTGTCCAGTGGCTACAATATAAAGCAGTAAAGGCTCTTTGCTGATTGGAGCAACGAGCACCGGCTGGGTGGAAAGCAGGGTTTTGAGCTCTGCAAACGCTGCGTCAGCTTCAGGAGTCCACTCGAACTTATCAGATTTCTTCATCAGCCGGTAAAGAGGCAATGCCTTTTCACCGAGATAAGAGATGAATTGACTCAAATCGGCCAAACAACCAGTAAGCTTCTGAACGTCGTGTATGCGCATAGGGCGTTTCATTTGGAGTATTGCACCAACTTTCTCTGGGTTTGCATCGATCCCACGTTCGGAAACGAGAAAACCGAGTAACTTTCCACCTGGAACTCTGAATGTACACTTCGATGGTTTAAGCTTGATATCATATCTTCTCAGATTGGCAAAGGTTTCATCTAGGTCAGTCAGTAGGTCGGAACCTTTACGTGACTTAACCACAATGTCATCCATGTATGCTTCCACATTTCGACTGATTTGAGTGAGAAGGCACTTCTGAATCATGCGCATGAAAGTGACACCAGAATTCTTGAGACCAAAGGGCATAGTAACATAGCAAAAGCACCCGAATGGGATGATAAAAGATGTTTCTATTTCATCGGGTCCATACAGTCGGATCTGATGGTACCCCGAATATGCATCCAAAAAGGATAATCGCTCACATCCCGCAGTCGAGTCGACTATATGATCGATGCGGGGAAGAGGGAAGTGATCTTTCGGGCAGGCCCGATTGATATGCTTGAAGTCGATACACATACGGAGTGAGTCATCTTTCTTGGGAACCATGACAACATTGGGAGCCACTTCCTCGCCAATTGCTTTTCTTTTCTGTACGGCGGACCGTCGGAGATGCTCTTTGACTGGTTTTACCTTCGGGTCGACTCTCAAACGATGCTCAGCCAGTCCCCTGGGCACACCTGGCATGTCAGAAGGTTTCCATGGGAAGATGTCCCAGTTCTCACAGAGGAACTGGATGAGCGCTTCTTCCTATTTGTTGTTGAGTGTTGTTGAGATATGAGTCGGAGCAGCATTGGGATCAGTCGGGTGAATATGAACTGCCTTTGTTTCACCAGACGGCTTAAATGCAGAGTCTGAAGCAAGCTTCTTAGCCCTCAACAAAATCACTCGGATATGAGTCTTCTTGTATTCTTCCATTTCTATTGCTGTCATTTGTTCATCAGCAATCTTCGAGCCCTTCTGGAGACACTCTTCTGCTCGTTGCCGATTACCAGTGACTGTGATCACACCCCTAGGTCCGGGCATCTTCAGCTTGAGGTACATGTAACACGATCGAGCCATGAAACGAGCATATGCAGTTCTGCCCAAGATGGCATGATTGGCACTGTGAAAATCCACAACTTCAAATGTCAACTTTTCCTTACGGTAATTCTTTGAATCACCGAAAACCACGTCAAGAGTGATCTAGCCGAGTGAATCAGCTTTCTTCCCGGGGATGACTCCGTGGAATCGCATGTTGCTTTTGCTGAGTTTGGACATCGAATGCCCATCCCACGGAGAGTTTCAGCGTACAAAGTGTTCAAACCACTGCCTCCATCCATCAAGACCTTGGTCAGTCGGGTGCCCCCAACGACTAGGTCGACCACCAACGCTTGCCTCCCGGGGGTGGAAACACACAGAGGGTGGTCAGACTGGTCGAATGTGATGGGAGTCTTCGACCACTTCAAATATGTCGTTGTTGCTGGAGCAACCATGTTTACTTCTCTGTTGATGACCTTCAGTCGACTTTTTATTTCAATGTCAGCAAAAATCACCAAAGTGGAATTGACGTTGGGAAAACCATCATCATCTTCTTCCTTGTCCTCGTCCTTATCAGACTCCTTCTCCTTCTCACTCGGTTGTTTCTCTCGGAACTGCTGGATTAGGAGCCGGCATTGCCGAGTGGTATGTTTGGGGTAGATCAGATTACCCTCTTCATCCTTCTTGGTGTGAACATGACATGGCAAATCCAACACATCATTTCCTGCTTGATCTTTTACCTTCTTGGGGATCCAAGGCCCTTTGGGCTTCCCCTTGGATTTTCCTTGAGCTACAAATAAAGCTTCACAAGGACCTACTGGCTCGACTTTGCGTTTGTGCTTCCGACCTCCTCCGGTGTCTTGGGCGACTGGTTTGCCCTTTCCACTGCGGAGTCGATCCTCTTCTTCTCCATTAGCGTACCGAGTGGCTATTTCCATCATCAGAGTCAGAGTCATATCTCTTGTCCGACTGAATTTCAAGTTAAGCTCTCAATACCAATCGCCCTCCTTGAAGGCGCAAACTGCTTGGTGCTGAGATACATTTTCCACTGTGTGATGCAAAGTGGTCCACCTCTGGATGTAATCTCTCAAAGTTTCATTCGGTTTTTGTACGCAATGCTGCAACTCGGCCAATCCTGCAGGTCGTTTGCACGTACCCTCAAAAGTTCTGACAAACACCCGAGCCAATTCTTCCCAGCTGAAAATACTGCCAGGAGCTAACTGATTCAGCCATGCTCTGGTTGAACCCTCCAACATCAGAGGAAGATGTTTCATAGCTACTTCATCATTTCCACCACCGATCTGCACGGCCACTCGTTAGTCTTCTACACTAGTAGAAAAAGGGGCTATCGTCCATGCCTGTTTAGCCCATTAGTCCCGGTTCAATCCAGAACCGGGACTAATGTGAGCATTTATCCCGGTTCGTGCGGCTAAGGCATTAGTCCCGGTTCACCTGTGCCCTTTAGTCCCGGTTCATGCCTCAAACCGGGACTAAAACCCCGTTAAACATTTTCAAAATCCTCAAAAACCTAACAGAAAAAAAGTTACGGGGCTTTTAATATCTAGAGTGGAAAAAATCGAAAAAAATTTCAAACTATGGTCAAAACATGGTCAAACCATGGTCAAACTAATTATTCTAGAATATTAGTGTTACTAAATAATTTGTTCAGTTATTTTGAATTTTGGCCAAATGTGGTCAACTATGGTCAAACTATGGTCAAATTATGGTCAAACCATGGTCAAACTAATTATTCAAAATAACTATTGTTTTCTAAATAATTATTGTTTTTGAAAACAATAGTTTGAAACTCAAACAGTGAAATGTGTCAATTCATGCTCAAGCAAAATTCACGAGGGTTAATAGGATTGACATCTTACTATTGTCGGGAAAACAACAAGTGCATTTGGAAACGAGGGAGAATAGAACCCGGAAGTTAAGCGTGCTCGAGTGGGGGAGTGGGAGGATGGGTGACTGTTCGGGAAGTTAGGTGATTTGGAATGATGAGGGTGATTAGAGAAGAGGATAAATTGAGCAAGTGATGAGGGTGCTGATTAGAGATTAGGGGTTAAAATAATTCAGAAATTTGAAAATAAAAATTATTCAAAAATTTTAAAAAATTTCAAAAAAAATTCATAAAATTTCCATTAGTCCCGGTTGGTGTTACTAACGGGACTAAAGGTGGAGCCCCATGGCATGACCTTTAGTCCCTTACTCGATTGAACCGAGACTAAAGGGGAGGCATTAGTACGACCCTTTAGTCCCGGTTCACCAACCGGGACTAAAGGCCCTTACCAACCGGGACAACAGGCCCTTTTTCTACTAGTGCTAGCCAAGTGTCAGGCTTCGACTCACTAGTGAACTTACTAACTCCAGTCGCCAACCTGAAGTTGGGAGGAATCTGTGCAGCCCTGATGGCTCTGCTAAAACATTCGGGACCAGAAACATGCACTCTGCTTCCAGTTGGGTGACTTCAGTCCTGTCCTTCTCTGTGTGCTCGGTTCCTATCAACCAGACCTTGCACCAGAATTGACCTTGCATCAAATATTGGCTCTCTTGGGTCGACTGGCAACCTCCGCTCATCGCTGTACGGGCGCCTGTCATCATAATGTCGGGGCACATATGATCCGCCCCTCAGAGGGGGTGTAGGCACTCGGCGGCGGTCATCACGGCCGAGTCGATGATCAAACTGCTCATGGTTCCGACCCAAGTACTGCTCTTGCGATGCCCACGTCCCTCACGCCTCAGAGGCGATCTTGGGCTGTGAGCCGACTGGACTGTATCAGCCACCACAGATCTGCTATGGATTCTGTTCCGCAACTGAGACACTGCCGTGTTTTGCTCTCCTGCCGCCCGGAGCAGAGCTCGGATCTGCATCAAACCTCTTCCAGCTTCCGACTGGGACGGCTGAATCGACTCTGTTATACGGGCAGCAGCTGTAAGATTCTCAATCGGAGTGCGGTATACCTGTGGTTCAGGCGGGAACAGTTGTCGCTGCCGTCTAGCACGCTCGTCGAGTGCATGTTGAAGGTTCTCCAATTGAGTGCACTCAGCCAAAGTGGCCAGGCGTGCCTCCTCCAAGGCCCGAGCCTCAGAGGTCTCTCCAACAATGGGCGTGTGGAGCGCCTCCATGTTGCGGCAGTGAAGTTCCTCCCTCTGCTACGAAGAAAGGGTTTCAGGGTGGTACCCCTTGTGAACGCGCGACGAATCGCCGCCGCTGTCGCTGCCACCGTTGCGACGCCTGCCAGGTGGGCTGTGTGGTGTGTCGACCATCAGGACCTCAGGCACAGGGTCGCTGCTGTTGCACTTGGACAAGGTCTCAACGGAGCCAGACGACAGATCGAACAGGCCGTAGAGAGATTCATCGGGCTCGATTGCCGCGACTTGAGGGGTGGCCGACTGACGTGCCACCGCGTGCTTCACCCACCGCTGAAGCCGTGACCGACCGGATCGCTTGTGACGGTGAACACCGTGGGAGCCGACCGATACTAGGTCAACGGCTGCCGCAGAAGGACAACGGGAACGCACGCGCAAAAGTGCGTTGCCCTGCGGACGGGGAGTGTTTCAACATCGAGAGGGGCCTCCTGGAGCCATGCAGAGTCGTCGGCGACAAATACGAGCGCGGGAGCCGACCGATACTGGGTCCATAGCTGCCGCAGAAGGATGCCGGGAACGCACGCGCAAAAGTGTGTCGCCCCGCGAACGGGGAGTGTCTCGACGTCGAGAGGGGCCTCCTGGAGCCAGGCAGAGTCGTCGGCGACAAAGACGAGCGCGCCGAGACGGATCTCGCGGCCCTCAGCCAATCCACCGCCGGAAACCATGTTGATGAGAATCGAAAAAACCACAACCTCACCGGAAAGTCGCTAAGACACCTGCCCCACGGTGGGCGCCAACTGTCGTGGTTCTAAGTCTGACAGTAGAATGGGGGGTAACTATGAGGAGGCAAGATCCTGGCTATGGTGAAGTCGTGCACACAAAATTTACGAGTTCAGGCCCTTCTCAGAGGAAGCAACTGCCCTACGTCTCGGTGCCCTGAGGCTGGTCGATTGGATTATGCGTGAAGTTACAGGTGGTGCGAACCCTTGTCCCAGAGGAGGGGGGTGGCTTATATAGAGTGCGCCAGGTCCCCAGCCATCCCCCGTTACATAGGGTTAAATATACATAAAGAGGGGACGTTGCTGGTAACATCAGTATTAAAGACATATAAAGGATCATTAAGACTACGGAGTGAACGCCTGACCCTTGCCGTTCTGAGTGACTTTAGACCTTCTGTCTTCCGAGTGATTTCTGATGTGGTCGAGTGAATACACTCCGGTCGAATGGGATTGGATTTATGGAGTGGAATGCTTCTGGTCGAGTGGGTGGTGTTGTCCTTTGAATATCCTTGACTTTAAGGTAATGTCCTTGGGAAGGGTGTCTAGGTCAGGCCTATTACCCTACCCCAGGTACATGTCATCGTCAAGGGGAGGCCGACCTCCTGTGGCGCGCCCCAAGGGGGGGAATCCTACTCCTACTCCTACTAGGAGTAGGTTCCTCCCTTTCCTAGTCCTACTAGGAGGGGGAGGAAGGGGAAGAGGAGAGGAAGGAAAGGGGGGCGGCCCCCCTCCCAATTCGGATTGGGCTTGGGGGGCGCCCCTCCTCTTGGCCTTCTCGTCTCTATTCCACTAAAGCCCATTAAGGCCCACTAACTCCCCGGGGGGTTCCGGTAACCACCCGGTACTCCGGAAAATGCCCGAACTCATCCGGAACCATTCCGGTGTCCAAACATAGCCTTCCAATATATCGATATTTATTTCTTGACCATTCCAAGACTCCTTGTCATGTCCATGATCACATCCGGGACTCTGAACTACCTTCGGTACATTAAAACACATAAACTCATATCTATGATCGTCATCGAGCGTTAAGCGTCACGGACCCTACGGGTTCGAGAACTATGTAGACATGACCGAGACTCATCTTGATCAATAACCAATAAGCGGAACACGGATGCTCATATTGGTTCCTACATATTCTCGAAGATCTTTATCGGTCAAACCGCATAACAACATCGTTGTTCCTTTGTCATCGGTATGTTATTTGCCCGAGATTCGATCGTCGGTATCTTAATACCTAGTTCAATCTCGTTACCGCAAGTCTCTTTACTCGTTCTGTAATGCATCATCCCGTAACTAACACATTAGTCACATTGCTTGCAAGGCTTATAGTGATGTGCATTACCGAGAGGGCCCAGAGATACCTCTCTGACAATCGGAGTGACAAATCCTATCTCGATCTATGCCAACTCAACAAACACCATTGGAGACACCTATAGAGCATATTTATAATCACCCAGTTACGTTGTGACGTTTGATATCACACTAAGTGTTCCTCCAGTATTCGGGAGTTGCATAATCTCATGGTCATAGGAACATGTATAAGTTATGAAGAAAGCAATAGCAATAAACTAAACGATCATAGTGCTAAGCTAACGGATGGGTCAAGTCAATCACATCATTCTCTAATGATGTGATCCCGTTAATCAAATGACAACTCATGTCTATGGCTAGGAAACTTAACCATCTTTGATAAACAAGCTAGTCAAGTAGAGGCATACTAGTGACACTATGTTTTTTTATGTATTCACACATGTACTAAGTTTCCGGTTAATACAATTCTAGCATGAATAATAAACATTTATCATGATATAAGGAAATATAAATAACAACTTTATTATTGCCTCTAGGGCATATTTCCTTCACCCCCATGGCCACCAGCGTATCGACGTGGCTGGTCGGCCGGCCCGGGTCCGCATCCTGACCGACCATGTACCGGTGTTGCATGAGGAGTGGGCAATCACTATGATTGTTCCTATGCCCAACCTGCTTGTTCAGTTCAACACCATCCGTGAGGTATTAACTGATTTCCTCACCGATGTCAAACAGCTTGGTTTCTCAGAGATCTCTCCATGTCCTTTCAGGCAAGCATTCGTTAGGCTCAACAGTGTCTTTGAGAGAGATGAATTGGTTAGAAGTAGCCCTCATCAGTTCACAGATGTGCATGTGATTTTTGAGAGGCACAACCAAGGTCTGGATTGGAGGCGGTTAGAGCTCAGCAGAGAAGTTTGGATCTTACTCCGTGGTTTCCCTTTGGATAGAAAGAGTATTCATGAGATTAGCAATGTTGTCAATATGTTTGGCAAATTTGTGATGTGGGATAGGAATAAGAGTACCCGAGATAACCAAATGGTGAAAGTTAAAGTTGAGGAGCTGAGAGATATTCCAGCCAGCATAGTGATTGGGAAAGGTGATGACACAGCTACTCTCACTGTTCCAGTAGTGATTTTGCAGGATTCCTTGTTGGGCAGAGTAGCTCCTGATGAAAACTCAATTCCTCCTTTTGGCAACCCACACCCAGTCCCACTGCAAGCAAATTTTCATCAGAATCAGCACAATCATTTTCTAGGTCCACTCCAGCATCATGAACAAGAGAACAATGATCAGCCTCCACAGCATGACTTGAATCTCCAGATTTCTCCTAATAATAATGCTCCGATGGAGGATGATGAAGAAGAGGAACCAGGACTACCTGGGTGGGGCCACTGGGCTCTGCCCGCAGATAATGAGATTGTGGACTAGGAATTACATGCAGGATAGTTTATGAATCTCAATGAGATTGTGGAGCCCATGGAGGACGCTCAGGAGCAGCAAGGAATGCTAGGACAAGGAAATAGTAACATCACAGTGTCCTAGGAGCCTCTAAATGACAGCGCTGAGACTGTTGCCTCTGCTAATGGGCCTTTGGCGCCAGCCCTCCCTGATTTGAATTTGGTTGTTGGTCCACAAGTGCAGATAGATCCAATTCCAATCAGGGCCCATGAGAATCAAAATAATGGGCCTCTGTATGAAGATCCTAGTCTTGTGGCCATTTTGCAGCAACACTCCTCCGAACCAATCTATTCTGCTGAAGATCCAATGCAACTGGTGAAGGAAATATGCCCTAGAGGCAATAATAAAGTTATTATTTATTTCCTCATATCATGATAAATGTTTATTATTCATGCTAGAATTGTATTAACCGGAAACATAATACATGTGTGAATACATAGACAAACATACAGTCACTAGTATGCCTCTACTTGACTAGCTCATTAATCAAAGATGGTTATGTTTCCTAACCATAGACATGTGTTGTTATTTGATTAATGGGATCACATCATTAGGAGAATGATGTGATTGACATGACCCATTCCGTTAGCTTAGCACTTGATCGCTTAGTATATTGCTATTGCTTTCTTCATGACCTATACATGTTCCTGTAACTATGAGATTATGCAACTCCGCTTACGGAGGAACACTTTGGTGCTACCAAACGTCACAACGTGAATCGGGTGATTATAAAGGAGTACTACAGTGTCTCCAAAGGTACATGTTGAGTTGGCGATTTCGAGATTAGGTTTTGTCACTCCGATTGTCTGGAGAGGTATCTCTAGGCCTTCTTTGTAATACACATCACATAAGCCTTGCAAGCATTGCAACTAATAAGTTAGTTGTGAGATGATGTATTACGGAACGAGTAAAGAGACTTGCGATAACGAGATTGAACTAGGTATTGATACCGACGATCGAATCTCGGGTAAGTAACATACCGATGACAAAGGAACAACGATGTCGTTATGCGGTTTGACCGATAAAGATCTTCAAGAATATGTAGGAACCAATATGGGCATCCAGGTTCCGCTATTGGTTATTGACCGAGAATAGTTTTAGGTCATGTCTACATAGTTCTCGAACCCGTAGGGTCCGCACGCTTAACGCTACGATGACGAGTTTATTATGAGTTTATAAGTATTGATGTACCAAGTTTGTTCGAGTCCCGTGTGATCATGGACATGACGAGGAGTCTCAAATGGTCGAGACATAAAGATTGATATATTGGAAGCCTATGTTTGACTTCTGAATAGTTCCGTGAAATCGGATTTTCCTAACACCGGGTTACTGAACCCTCCCGGGGTCAATGGGCCTTAATGGGCCATAAGGGAGAAGAGGAGGGCGGCCAGGCAGGCAGCCCCCTCCCCTAGTCCGAATAGGACAAGGAGAGGGCGGCGCCCCTTCCTCTTCCCCTCCCCAAGTCCTAATCCAACTAGGAAGGGGGAGTCCTACTCCCGTGGGAGTAGGACTCCTCCGCGCCTCCTCCTAGGGCCGGCCGCACCCCTTGCTCCTTTATATACGGGGCAGGGGGCACCCCATGACACACAAGTTGATCTACGGATCGTTCCTTAGCCGTGTCGGTGCCCCCTCCACCATATTCCACTTCGGTCATATCGTCATGAGCTTAGCGAAGCCTGCGCGATAGAGTCATATCGTCGCGGAGCTTAGGCGGCTCTGCGCCGGTGGAGCATCATCATCGCCACCACGCCGTCGTCTTGACGGAACTCATCCCCGACACTTTGCTGGATCGGAGTCCGGGGATCGTCATCGAGCTGAACGTGTGCTGAACTCGGAGGTGCCGTACGTTCGGTACTTGGATCAGTCGGATCATGAAGACGTACGACTACATCAACCGCGTTGTTATAACGCTTCCTCTTACGGTCTACGAGGGTACGTGGACATACACTCTCCCCTCTCGTTGCTATGCCATCACCATGATCTTGCGTGTGCGTAGGAAAATTTTGAAATTACTACGTTCCCCAACAGTGGCATCCGAGCCTGGTTTTACGCGTTGATGTCATATGCACGAGTAGAACACAAGTGAGTTGTGGGCGATATAAGTCATACTTGCTTACCAAAGCATGTCATACTTTGGTTCAGCGGTATTGTGAGATGAAGCGCCCGACCGACATTACGCAGTACGCTTACGCGAGACTGGTTTCACCGCTTGAGCACTCGTTGCTTAAAGGTGACCGGCGGTGTCTGCTTCTCTCACTTTAGTTGAACTGAGTGTGGCTCGCCCGGTCCTTGCGAAGGTTAAAACAGCACCAACTTGACAAACTATCGCTGTGGTTTTGATGCGTAGGTAAAACGGTTCTTGCTCAGCCCGTAGCAGCCACGTAAAACTTGCAACAACAAAGTAGAGGACGCCTAACTTGTTTTTGCAGGGCATGTTGTGATGTGATATGGTCAAGACGTGATGCTATATTTATTGTATGAGATGATCATGTTTTGTAACCGGTTATCGGCAATCGGCAGGAGCCATATGGTTGTCGCTTATTGTATGAAATGCAAAAGCCATGTAATTGCTTTACTTTATCACTAAGCAAAGATAGCGATAGTCGTAGAAGCAATAGTTGGCGAAACGACAACGATGCTACGATGGAGATCAAGGTGTCGCGCCGGTGACAATGGTGATCATGACGGTGCTTCGGAGATGGAGATCACAAGCACAAGATGATGATGGCCATATCATATCACTTATATTGATTGCATGTGATGTTTATCCTTTATGCATCTTATCTTGCTTTGATTGACGGTAGCATTATAAGATGATCTCTCACTAAAATTATCA
Source organism: Aegilops longissima (assembly GCA_021605205.1). Taxonomy (NCBI): domain Eukaryota; kingdom Viridiplantae; phylum Streptophyta; class Magnoliopsida; order Poales; family Poaceae; genus Aegilops; species Aegilops longissima. The sequence continues at coordinate 254,602,173 of CM038677.1, read as the reverse complement.
AGAAGTGTTCTCCCCGAGTATGCACCGCTATGAAAGTTCTTCGTCTTTGAGACACCACGTGATGATCGGGTGTGATAGGCTCTACGTTCAAATACAACGGTGCAAAACAGTTGCGCACGCGAATACTCGGGTTAAACTTGACGAGCCTAGCATATAACAGATATGGCCTCGAACACGGAGACCGAAAGGTTGAGCGTGAATCATATAGTAGATATGATCAACATAGTGATGTTCACCATTGAAAACTACTCCATCTCACGTGATGATCGGTTATGGTTTAGTTGATTTGGATCACGTAATCACTTAGATGACTAGAGATGTCTGTCTAAGTGGGAGTTTTAATATGATTAATTGAACTTAAATTTATCATGAACTTAGTACCGATAGTATTTTTGCTTGTCTATGTTTATCTGTAGATAGATGGCTCGTCTTTGTTGTTCCGTTGAATTTTAATGCGCCCTTGAGAAAGCAAAGTTGAAAGATGATGGTAGCAATTACACGGACTGGGTCCGTAACGAGGATTATCCTCATTGCTGCACGAAGAATTACGCCCCGAAGCACCGCTGGGTGCCGAACTGCAGAGAGCAACGCCGAAGTTGTGAACGTCTGCAAAGCAAAGCTGATGACTACTCTATAGTTCAAGTGTGCCATGCTTTACGGCTTAGAACCGGTCTTCAACGACGTTTTGAACGTCATGGAGCATATGAGATGTTCCAAGAGTTGAAGTTAATATTTCAAGCAAATGCCCGGATTGAGAGATATGAAGTCTCCAATAAGTTCTATAGCTGCAAGATGGAGGAGAATAGTTTTGTCGGTGAACATATACTCAAAATGTCCGGGTATAATAATCACTTGATTCAAGCTGGGAGTTAATCTTCCGGATGATAGTGTCATTGATGAATTCTCCAATCATCGCCACCAAGCTACAAGAGCTTCGTGATGAACTATAATATGCAAGGGATGACCAAGACAATTCCCGAGCTCTTCGCAATGCTAAAAGCATGGAGGTAGAAATCAAGAAAGAGCATCAAGTGTTGATGGTCAACAAGACCACTAGTTTCAAGAAAAGGGCAAAGGGAAGAAGAAGGAACTTCAAAAGAACAGCAAGAAAGTTGCTGCTCAAGAGAAGAAACCCAAGTCGGACCTAAGCCTGAAATCGAGTGTTTTACCGCAAGCGATCGACATTTGAAGCGGAACTGCCCCAAGTATTTGGCGGATAAGAAGGATGGCAAGGTGAACAAAGGTATATGTGATATACATGTTATTGATGTGTACCTTACTAACACTCGCAGAGTACCGGGTATTTGATACTGGTTCATTGCTAATATTTGCAACTCAAACAGAACTACGGATTAGCGAAGATTGGCTAAGGACGAGGTGACGATGCGGCGTGGAAATGGTTCCAAAGTCGATGTGATCGCGATCGGCACGCTACCTCTACATCTACCATCGGGATTAGTTTTAGACCTAAATAATTGTTATTTGGTGCCGGCGTTAAGCATGAACATTATATCTGGATCTTGTTTGATGCGAGACGGTTATTCATTTAAGTCGAGAATAATGGTTGTTCTATTTATATGAATAATATCTTTTATGGTCATGCACCCTTGAAGAGTGGTCTATTTTATTGAATCTCGATAGTAGTAATACACATATTCATAGTGTTGAAACCAAAAGATGCAGAGTTGATAATGATAATGCAACTTATTTGTGGCACTTTGCCGTTTGGGTCATATCGAGTAAAACGCATGAAGAAACTCCATCTTGATGGGCTTTTGGAATCACTTGATTATGAATCACTTGGTACTTGCGAACCGTGCCTCATGGGCAAGATGACTAAAACGCCGTTCTCCGAACTATGGAGCGAGCAACTGATTTGTTGGAAATCATACATACCGATGTTTGTGGTCCAATGAATGTTGAGGCACGCCAAGCGGTATCGTTATTTTCTCACCTTCACAGATGATTTGAGCAGATATGGGTATATCTACTTAATGAAACACAAATCTGAAACATTTGAAAAGTTCAAAGAATTTCAGAGTGAAGTGGAAAATCATCGTAACAAGAAAATAAAGTTTCTACGATCTGATCGTGGAGGAGAATATTTGAGTTACGAGTTTGGTTTACATTTGAAACAATGCGGAATAGTTTACAACACACGCCACCCGAACACCACAACGAAATGGTGTGTCCGAACGTCGTGTCGTACTTTACTAGATATGGTTCGATCTATGATGTCTCTTACTGATTTACCGCTATCGTTTTGGGGTTATGCTTTAGAGACGGCCGATTCACGTTAAATAGGGCACCATCAAAATCCGTTGAGACGACACCTCATGAACTGTGGTTTGGCAAGAAACCAAAGTTGTCGTTTCTTAAAGTTTGGGGCTGCGATGCTTATGTGAAGAAACTTCAACCAGATAAGCTCGAACCCAAATCGAGAAATGTGTCTTCATAGGATACCCAAAGGAGATTGGGTACACCTTCTATCACAGATCTGAAGGAAAGATTTTGTTGCTAAATTCGGATCCTTTCTAGAAAAGGAGTTTCTCTCGAAAGAAGTGAGTGGGAGGAAAGTAGAACTTGATGAGATAATCAGATCTGCTCCCTTATTGGAAAGTAGTTCATCACAAGAAACGGTTCCTGTGACAACTACACCAATTAGTGAGGAAACTAATGATATTGATCATGAAACTTCAGATCAAGTTTCTCTTGAACCGTGAGGTCAACCAGAGTAAGATTCGCACTGAGTGGTACGGTAATCCTATTCGGAAGTCATGTTACTTGACCATGGCGAACCTACAAACTATGAAGAAGCGATGGTGAGCCCAGATTCGTAAAATGGCTGGAAGCCATGAAATCTGAGATGGGATCCATGTATGAGAACAAAGTATGGACTTTGGTTGACTTGCCCGATGATCGGCAAGCCATTGAGAATAAATGGATCTTTAAGAAGAAGACGGCGACGATGGTAATGTAACTGTCTATAAAGCTCGACTTGTTGCGAAAGGTTTTCGACAAGTTCAAGGGTTGACTACGATGAGACTTTCTCACCCGTAGCGATGCTTAAGTCTGTCTCAATCATGTTAGCAATTGCTGCATTTTATGATTATGAAATTTGGCAAATGGATGTAAAACTGCATTCTTGAATGGATTTCTAGAAGAAGAGTTGTATATGATGCAACCAGAAGGTTTTGTTGATCCAAAAGGTGCTAACAAAGTGTGCAAGCTCCAGCGATCAATTTATGGTCCAGTGCAAGCCTCTCGGAGTTGGAATAAACGCTTTGATAGTGTGATCAAAGCATATGGTTTTATATGAGACTTTTGGAGAAGCCTGTATTTACAAGAAAGTGAGTGGGAGCTCAGAGCATTTCGATATTATATGTGGATGACATATTATTAATTGGAAATGATATAGAATTTCTGGATAGCATAAAAGGATACTTGAATAAAGGTTTTTCAATGAAAGACCTCGGTGAAGCTGCTTACATATTGGGCATCAAGATCTATAGAGATAGATCAAGGCGCTTAATTGGACTTTCACAAAGCACATACCTTGATAAAGTTTTGAAAAAGTTCAAAATGGATCGAGCAAAGAAAGGATTTTTACCTGTGTTACAAGGTGTGAAATTGAGTCGACTCAATGCCCGACCACAGCAGAAGAGAGAGAAAATGAAAGATGTTCCTATGCTTCAGCCATAGGCTCTATCATGTATGCAATGCTGTGTACCGGACCGACGTATGCTTAGCAATAAGCTTGGCGTGTAGGTACCAAAGTAATCCAGAGTGGATCATTTGACAGCGGTCAAGAACATCCCAAATACCGAAAAGGACTAAGGATATGTTTCTCGATATGGAGGTGACAAAGAGCTAGTCGTAAATGGTTACGTCGATGCAAGCTTTGACACCGATCCGGACGATTCTAAATCGCAAACCGGATCGTGTTTTTATTAAGCGGTGGAGCTGTCGGTTGGTGCAGTTCTAAACAAAGCGTCGTGGCGGGATCTACATGTGAAGCGGAGTACATAGCTGCTTGGAAGCAGCAAATGAAGGAGTCTGGATGAAAGAGTTCATTTCCGATCTAGGTGTCATACCTAGTGCATCGGGACCAATGAATATCTTCGTGACAATACTGGTGCAATTGCCTTGGCAAAGGAATCCAGATTTCACAAGAGGACCAAGCATATCAAGAGACGCTTCAATTCCATTCGGGCCAAGTCCAAGTGGGAGACATAGAGATTTGCAAGATACATACGGATCTGAATGTTGAAGACCCGTTGACTAAGCCTCTTCCACGAGCAAAACATGATCAGCACCAAGACTCCATGGGTGTTAGAATCATTCTTGTGTAATCTAGATTATTGACTCTAGTGCAAGTGGGAGATCAAGGTAATATGCCCTAGAGGCAATAATAAAGTTATTATTTATTTCCTCATATCATGATAAATGTTTATTATTCATGCTAGAATTGTATTAACCGAAACATAATACATGTGTGAATACATAGACAAACATACAGTCACTAGTATGCCTCTACTTGACTAGCTCATTAATCAAAGATGGTTATGTTTCCTAACCATAGACATGTGTTGTTATTTGATTAATGGGATCACATCATTAGGAGAATGATGTGATTGACATGACCCATTCCGTTAGCTTAGCACTTGATCGTTTAGTATATTGCTATTGCTTTCTTCATGACCTATACATGTTCCTGTAACTATGAGATTATGCAACTCCGTTTACGGAGGAACACTTTGGTGCTACCAAACGTCACAACGTGCGGGTGATTATAAAGGAGTACTACAGGTGTCTCCAAAGGTACATGTTGAGTTGGCGTATTTCGAGATTAGGTTTTGTCACTCCGATTGTCGGAGAGGTATCTCTAGGCCTTCTTTGTAATACACATCACATAAGCCTTGCAAGCATTGCAACTAATAAGTTAGTTGTGAGATGATGTATTACGGAACGAGTAAAGAGACTTGCCGGTAACGAGATTGAACTAGGTATTGGATACCGACGATCGAATCTCGGGTAAGTAACATACCGATGACAAAGGGAACAACGATGTCGTTATGCGGTTTGACCGATAAAGATCTTGAAGAATATGTAGGAACCAATATGGGCATCCGTGTTCCGCTATTGGTTATTGACCGAGAATAGTTTTAGGTCATGTCTACATAGTTCTCGAACCCGTAGGGTCCGCACGCTTAACGTTACGATGACAGTTTATTATGAGTTTATAAGTATTGATGTACGAAGTTTGTTTGGAGTCCGGATGTGATCACGGACATGACGAGGAGTCTCGAAATGGTCGAGACATAAAGATTGATATATTGGAAGCCTATGGTTGGACTTGAAATAGTTCGGGTGAAATCGGATTTTACCGAACACCGGGTTACGGAACCTCCCGGGGGTCAATGGGCCTTAATGGGCCATAAGGGAGAAGAGGAGGGCCGGCCAGGGCAGGCAGCGCCCTCCCCCTAGTCCGAATAGGACAAGGAGAGGCGGCGCCCCCTCCTCTTCCCCTCCCCCAAGTCCTAATCCAACTAGGAAGGGGAGTCCTACTCCCGTGGGAGTAGGACTCCTCCGGCGCCTCCTCCTAGGGCCGGCCGCACCCCCTTGCTCCTTTATATCTGGGGGGGGGCACCCCATGACACACAAGTTGATCTACGGATCGTTCCTTAGCCGTGTCGGTGCCCCTCCACCATATTCCACTTCGGTCATATCGTCATGAGCTTAGGCGAAGCCTGCGCCGATAGAGTCATATCGTCATGAGCTTAGGCGAAGCTCTGCGCGGTGGAGCATCATCATCGTCACCACGCCGTCGTCTTGACGGAACTCATCCCGACACTTTGCTGGATCGGAGTCCGGGATCGTCATCGAGCTGAGCGTGTCTTTGAACTCGGAGGTGCCGTCGTTCGGTACTTGGATCGGTCGGATCGTGAAGACGTCGACTACATCAACAGCGTTGTTATAACGCTTCGCTTCGGTCTCAGGGTGCGTGGACATACACTCTCCCATCTCGTTGCTATGCCATCACCATGATCTTGCGTGTGCGTGGGAAAATTTTGAAATTACTACGTTCCCCAACAACTGGAAGTATACAATGTTGTTACCTATGTCAACAAGCAGACTGGCCCTATTCTTGCAACATCTAGTCAGACTCCACCCATAGGAGGGACTAGCAAACTGCTTCAATCCATGGAAACTAGAGTTGCAGCTTAGAACATTGATAAAGAACTGAACATTGTTGAGGACAGAGGCATACTTTTGGAGGAGAACAGAGTATTACCTGCAGTATAACATAACAGAGAGATCTATCAGCCTGCAACAGAGCCAAACAGAGAATCTCCTCATCCTGAGGCACAAGACAATAGAGAAGTCCCCATCCCAGCTGATCAAAAAGCAGGTGACTCCATTTCTGAAACTTTTGCACCTCCTGGATTTTCCCAACCTATTTATCTTCAGAATTTTCACTCTGCTAAGAGCTCTACAACCCACAGTTCCCCAGATATTCCACTAGAAGAACTGCTGGGAAAGGAAGGAGTCCTCACTTGGGAAACTCATTTTTCTCCAAAAGAGAACAGCCGAGACATCATATAGGTACCTATGGAATGGGTGAACTTTCTATCTGTCACATTTCTTTCTCCTGGTAAATTTGAGTGGGATAAGCAATTTATTAAGTCACAAGTATGGGATATCATTGCTCAAAATAAGGAGATAAAGAATTGCCTGCCTTTTGCCATCCCAGAAACATGCCCAGATTATACTAGTATGTTCTGTTTGCTAAATAATCCTCAGGATCAGGAAAATACTCCATCTGCTAAGGGAGATTCTTAGGAAATATCTGCCTCCTCAACATCAGCTCTGCACCAAAATAGGAAGAGGAAAGAAAATGATCCATTGGTGGAAACAGAGGTAAGAAGGAGTTGCGGACTGCACCAATTGCAAAAAGGATTTAAGAAATCTGTTTGTATGGAGAAAGAATGTTTAGCATGTCATTCTCTGCCTCCTTCCATCCCTACCAAAGTTATTAAAAACTTGAACACCTCTTTTTGCAAGGTGAATGCTCAGAACACTACAGAGGAGAAAATTTCCAACATCCCCAAGAAGGCAAAGACCAACAACAAGTCTAAGGAAGGAAACATGGTGCCCAAGGGGGTAGCAAGTCCAAGGAGAGCAGCATGGTGTCAAAGGGCACCAGCAAGGCTCTGAATTAATCTAGCTGGTTCAATGGGACATGTAATAGACTTGTTATCTCTTTTTCTTTCGCTCTTTTGGGTCTCTAGTAACAGCTTACTGAAGAGACAGACTAAGATGCTTGATTCTCTAAATGGAATAGTTATGTTATGTTGTACTATGCATAAGTTCGAGCCATATATGACTGTAATATGTCTGAAATGTTTGAAATGTTCTGAAATGTTCCTTGCTCTGTTGATGTTAGTTAGACCAGTGTATCACAAGAATTCCAGGGGGCAGTCATCCAGTATAAATGCTTCACAGTGCTGTTACTCCATTTCTTAGATCATGGCTAGAAACTCGAATGTTTTGAATTGGAATATCAGGGGCCTTAATGATCACAAGAAATGGGATGCTATATAAAATAAGATTGAGGAGTCAGGTTGCTCAGTCCTATGTTTACAGGAAACAAAAAGAGAGGCTTTTGATCAATCTTACCTCAGAAACTTATGTCCCAAAAGACTCACTAAATTTGAATTACTCCTATCCATTGGAGCTTATGGAGGAATCCTTACTTCTTGGAATGATAGCCTTTTTCTGGTCACATCTTTCATCAAAATGCCATATCTCTCACAATCAAATTCACATGTAAACTCAATGGTACTGAATGGATATTGACCAATGTCTATGGGCCTTGTATACCCGAGGATAGACTTAGCTTCCTAGATTGGTTTCAGAACTTCCAAGTTGACAATGAGATGAATTGGCTGATTATTGGAGACTTTAACTACATCAGGTACCTACAAAACCGGAATAGGGAGGGAGGAAATATTAATGACATGCTACTGTTCAATGAAGCCATCAACAGACAAGCACTTGTCGAGATACCACTCAAGGGCAGAAACTATACCTGGAGCAATATGCAAGATGTCACGCTGCTAGAGAAACTAGACTGGTGTTTTACATCTGAATCATGGGCACTCTTTCCCATCAACTTTTGCCTTCCCTCTAGCTAAAATAACTTCAGATCATACTCATGTCCTCATCAAAATTGGCACCACGATCCCTAAATCCCAAATCTTCAGGTTTGAAAACTTCTGGCTTAAACATGCACAATTTAAAGAGGTGGTGAAGAAGATTTGGGAACAAGATGTTCAGGAAGTGGATAGTGCCAAATGTATTGCTGCAAAATTCAAAAGGCTCGGGAAAGGGCTTAAAATTTGGGCCAAGACTATTTCTAATATGAAGGACACCATTGAGAACACAAACTTCATGATCTTATGCTATGATGTCATTGAGGAGTACAGAGATTTATCTAATGAGGAAGCCAATGGTAGACTCATCTTAATTGAGCACTTGAGAGAGATTAATGAGCATCAGAGGATATACTGGAAACAGAGAGCTACTATTAGGAAGATTAAAATGGGAGAAGCAAATACAAAATATTTCCAAGATAAAGCCACTATTAAGCACAGGAACAATCACATTGCTATTTTAAGAGATGAGGATGGTTTTGAACATCGGGATCACCAAGCCAAAGCAGCTATTCTCTTCAGAGCTTTTAAAAACAGAATGGGTACTGCCTCCAAACCTGAGAACCCACTGCTTCTGCACACTCTGCTCCACCAACCATTGGACCTCTCAGAGTTGGAGATTCCTTTCACCAAAGAGAAAATTGATGATGTTATTAAACATATGCCTGCAGACAAATCCCCAGGTCCATATGGTTTTAATGCTAAATTTCTTAAGATTTGCTGGGACATCATTGCTCCCGACTTCTATAGGTTAATAGAAGATTTTCTTAAGGGGATTGTTAACATTCAGAGCATAAACTACTCTTTCATCACACTCATTCCTAAGAAAGATGTTGCCATTTTGCCAAATGATTTCGGACCTATCTCTCTCCTGAATTGCACACTGAAGATCATCACCAAGCTGTTGGCTAATAGACTACATAAAGTTATTCTCTCCCTACTGCACCAGAATAAATATGGCTTTCTATTCAACAGATGCATTCAGGATTGTTTAGCCTGGTCATATGAATATATTCATCAGTGCAAGCAGTCCAGCAAGGAAATGGTTCTATTGAAATTGGACTTTGAGAAGGCTTTTGATATGCTTAATCATGATACCATTTTGGAAATTTTGGAAGACAAAGGTTTTGGGAGCAAATGGATCAAGTGGATTAAGATGATCTACAGTACTGGTTCTTCTTCTGTTCTACTTAATGGGGTCGCAGACAAACAGTTCTTGTGCAAATCTGGAGTCAGACAAGGCGATCCCCTGTCTCCTCTCATCTTTGTAATAGCAGCTGATATCTTACACACAATGTTGAATGAGGCAAAAAGAAGTGATCTGATCTCAGCACCATTGATTCACCAGTTCAGACAACATTATCCCATTATTCAATATGCTGATGATACCATTTTGATAGCAAATGCAGATGCCACACAACTTCACAACACCAAGAACTTGTTGCTTCACTTTGCTGCATATACTGGCCTAAAAGTAAACTACTCTAAGTCCACAATGATCTCCATCAATACTCTTGAGCACAAGATGCAGACTCTCTCAAACCTTTTGGGTTGTCAAATAGGCACTTTACCACTGCAGTACCTAGGCCTTCCACTCGGTCTCAGCAAACCAAGGGTTGAAGATTTTATGCCACTGCTAAAAAGAGTAGAGAACATACTGCTGAGTTGCTCAACTTTGCTATCTACTGGTGACAAGCTCACCCTCATTAAATCAGTTTTCTCCAGTCTGCCCATTTACTTCATGTGCTCCCTGATTCCTATTACAGTGGTGAACCAACTTCACAGCTACTTCAGAAACTGTTTTTGGAGGAAGTATGGATCTCAAGACAGAGGAGCAGTACTGATTGCTTGGAACACTGCTTGCCAACCCAAGGCTCATGGGGGACTAGGCATTTTAAACATTGAGGTGCACAACAAGGCTTTGCTATTGAAACAAGTGCACAAATTCCTCAATAAGGAGAATATTCCATGGGTTAATATCATTTGGGAAACATACTATCAAACATCCTTGCCTGGAGAGAGAATGGTGGGTTCCTTTTGGTGGAAAACTATGCTTAAACTTCTGCCCCTCTACAAAGCATTTGCTATTTCTTCTGCTCATTCTAGCAACACAACACTTTTCTGGTCAGATTGCTGGTGGGATCAGCCTCTCCACAATAAATTCCCTGAGCTTACTTATTTCAGAAACAACAACACTGTTTCCCTTCAGCAAATTCTGAACACAGCAGATTTGGCAACTCATTTTCACACACCTTTATCCCAGCAAGCATTTCTTCAGTTTAATACTCTTCAAGAATGCTTACAAGAAAGAAGTGAAATGCAAGGAAATGATAGATGGTCAATTATTGGATACTCTAGAAGATATTCATGCATTCAGATGTATGCTCACATGATGAGACCCAGTAAAGTAAACTCTCTGTTCCAGGATATTTGGAAATCAGCTTGCCGCCTGAGACACCAGATTTTCCTTTGGCCGCTCTTACATGATAGAGTCAACTCAAGGAATTTGCTTCATAGAAAATCAATGGTCCTGGACGGCTACAATTGTGCTCTTTGTGCAGACAATACTGAGGAAACCAACCTGCACTTATTCTGGGGCTGTCTATTTGCCTTGCTTTGTTGGGATAAGATCATCCCGAATAGGAAAAGAGGCATCTCGGTTATTGATGATATCCAATTGGCTCTTCAACATCTTCCCCAAAGCATATCCCTAGAGATTGTCATCATGGGATGTTGGGGTATCTGGTTAGTCAGGAATGACAAAATTTTCAGACATGCTACCTCTCATGTCCAAGGATGGAGCTACTATCTTCAGAAAGGGCTCAAAGCAGTGCAAATCAGAGCAAAACAAGCAAAAGCGAAAAGGATTAGGACTTGGATAGAACAACATTGTTAATTTCCATGTTTCATAAAATTGGTATTGGTTGAAGTTAGGCATGTTTCTCGATGTAATTTGTAAATATTTATTATTAATGAAAATACCGTAGAACAATTGTTCTACGGTCAGTGCTTAAAAAAAGGATAGTTTATCAACGGGTCTGATCATGTGTGTACACACCAATGTTTGAGCTTATAACCGTGAGTTTGAGAAAATAAAAAGATAAAGATAAATAATCGCTTCCTGCTGACTGGCCCAACTTTCGGCCAGTAACACGTAGGCCACACAATGAAGGTAGATCCCACGGTCACGCATCGTTCGCTTTGTCCATTTCCTTTCTCTTTGCTTTCACTTGTTTCTAATCTACAATCTATCTATGAGCGCGCTCTCTCTTCCTCTCTCGCATCAGGCCCCCTGCACTAACGAGCTCGCCGCAACCAAAACATGTCGAGCCACCACTGTTGTCAGCCCCTTCCTCCTTCCCCCGCATGTTCCTGCCACCACATGGTGCACCCAGGAGCTGCAAAGCAGAGGCCCCACGGTGTGGCGAGCAAGGCCGCAATGGACATGAGCTAGGCTCCTTCCCAGCCGCGCTAAAAAATCAAGATCGCTGTTTGCAATCGGCTGGATTTGGTGCTACGGCCGCGACTGCCGCGTGCTTGACCTCGGCGATGCATCATGCTGAAACCGATTGTGTCCATGTAGAAGGGCGATACGACCTGCTGGAACCGACGGTGAAATTTTCTAAAACCAGTGACCATGGTGCTGCAAACCAGGCGGCACACGTGCTCCCCGTCAGCGATGTTTTGCTTCAACCGGCGAGCCGCGACAATGGCGAACGATGATGTTGGAGCTGGAGTGCGAGGATTTTGCAACCACACGGGCTTGGAGCTTGCCTATGCTGGAACGGGCGATGTGCCGTGCTGGGACCGACACCGTTTTTTTGCTGGAACTGGCTACTTTGGTTGCTACAAACTTGGTGGTCGGTGACGTTTGCCGCATCCAGTAATCGGCGATGCTTGAACTGACGTCTGCTGATGTCGGAATCGGAGTGCATGGATGCTGCAATCACGTGGGACCACGGGGGGTGCGAAGGTGCTGCAACCACCAGGGTGGATTCTTTTGCTGGCACCACGGGCCGAAATTGTTGGAACTGTGGGGCGGATTTTTTACAAGCGGCAAATAGTCGGTGCTGGAGACAACGACCAATGGAGCTACATGGCCCGCCATGTTGTCACAACCACAATTTTTTTCCTACAAGCAGCAATGGCCAATGCCGGAAGATGATGACCGGTTGAGGCGCAAATCCGGCCATGGTGCGATTGATGCTTTGACAGGTGGGCTGTGTTGCAGCAGTTGGCTGGTGCTCCGACAACGATGACCTGGTGTCGTGACAGTGGCAGCTTGATGGTGTTCCGACGGCGGGCGGGGGGTGAGGAGCATGATGGAGGAGCGGCGCACACGTCGAGTTTGTTGCGCAGTGGAATGTAGAGGGGCATGAGGGAGGAAGACGAGGGACGTGCGCACAAGTGGTGAGAGGGATAAGATCTTAACAGTTAGAAATGAGCTGATTGTACGGCGCGTTAAGTGATTGGCCGAAATTCGGACCGATTGGCCGGTGCCTAGCATCACCGAAAATAAAAGAGGGGCGCGATAGGTGATTTTGGTGTTTCTGTGTGCGAGAGTGTACTTATTTTTTATGCGACCAATATGTCGACGAAATTCGAACATTGGTACCAATGCAAGGTGAAAATTTTTAAACCGTGCTTGCCATGTGGAGGTGACCCTTACTAGCGTCTCGGGGCAGCACATATATTCGTTGAGTGGTGCATCGATAAGGGACCAGGCAATCGTCGTTTGGCAGAGTGACATGGAGGAAGACGACCGTCTGTTGTTTGGCTATGCGGTGGAGGAAGGTCATTGATGGGAGTGGCAGCGTCGAGGCGCGGTTCCGAAAAAAATTCCATCAAATCATCATTCTAGGAAGACAGATGGGTTAAGGAGTTATGCGAGTTAGCGCGTTCGATCACAGTCTTGTCTGTGAATTGTTGACATGTCCAAGTGCTCGTCTCTATAGGATCCGTTGAAGATGAAGCACGTTCAGATTGTCTACGTGTTTTGAAGAGAGGGCCATGTTGAAGATGAAACAAATGAAGGTGAATTTTTTCAATGAGGTCATGTCTCTACACGAGGCTGAAGTAAATAGTGTAATCCACAAGGTAGCTGACATGTATTGTGTAAGAATGAATGGTTTAGTCCACAAGGTTACTAGCATGTACAAGTCATATTTAAAATTTAAAAAATTCCAAAAAAAAGTTATATTTAAAATGATCCGTAAATTCGTCAGATCAAAATTAGAGAAAGATTGTTGCGAACAATCAAGCATGCTAATTTGACTTGTCTTGGAACAAGATCGGTGAGTCGACAAGTCATGAACCAAAATTGGAGAAGCCTGAAGAGATGTCAAATCAAGATTAAAAGGAGATCGTTAAAATAATCTTCAGCTATGTCTGTGCAAGTCAGTAGCAGTCAGACTTGTGCAGTGGTCTTAGCCGACCGTGGGTTCGAACAACAGCACTGCTATGCACACGACGTTGGGTGGACGATTTGTGCACGACAGTGTAGATCAACTCGTCCATTCATATCACCAAAGGTGCAGCGACGGCTGGATTGGCTTTCGTGCAAGTATCGTCTAGGCTATTCGTTGTCCATAGAGCAGTTTCGTTCGAACAAAAAGAGAGGCGCAAGAGCTATCTTTGGTAAAATTATTTTGGCGCACGCGTGTGTTGGAGTTTTTATGTGGTCGATCCGTGTTCCAACAATCATGCATTAAATGATAACCGTTTGGTACGTGTAACAGGGAATGCGCATTAGGCTAGCCATAGTGGGAGTAACTTAGGTAGTAACATAACACATCCCAAGAAACAATTGCTTATGTGGCATGGAGTTAATGAGGAAAGAGATGCTTGTGGTAACATAATATGTTACTGTAACATAACACACCCCGAGGCAAAATGAGTCTATATCTCAATTAATGAAGGCTTGCATGTTACCATTCATATGTTACTGCCCACTATGAAGGTAGTAACATAGACTAATAACATATGCATGTTACTAGTCTAAGTTACTTCCCACTATGACCAGCCTTAGTAGTACCATTTATTGATGAGTGATAGCTCCGTGACAAAGTCGTGAGGATCCCAATCAGTAGCTTTCGGAGCCTGATGCACAAGAATTCTGTTCACAGATGCAGCGTCAGCTTTGTGAGCTTCTCTTTCTTCTCTTTATGGAAAGATGCATGAAACCACCTTTGCCATGCCCAAAGCTCAAAGGCCTTTTCTCCTGCCATACGTAAGTTACAATCACACACATGCATCTCACTTATGCAATTGCTTGTAGCTTCATCTCACCGCTCAAATAAGCTAGTAAATGCGGAATGAATATTTGAACGGTTATTCTGAGTACTTCCTTCGTTCCATAATTCTTGTTGTGTTTTTAATTAAGCAGTGTGCCTAAGCAGTAAAAGGAGGTACTTTCTAGAAAGCTTGCCTTTTTTGGATGATAACTCTGCTGAAATCTAGTGTGAAGTAGTCAGAAGGCATTGGATTGCAGTCCAGTAGACTCTTAAGCTCGCATTGAGCTTCGGTCAACTCATGTGTCTCCCGAAAAAATGACTCCATGCCAGAGCTCCACAAAAAACACAATTTCACACTATATGTGCTATAAAGAAAAGGGAAGACCCTTAAAGCAAGTATAGATCCAATAAAAGTTACTTTTTAACCGATTCAATCTAATTGGTCTTCCATTGCAATTATATTTCGCTTCAGTGAGACTCTAATGGATTAGGGTAACAACCGCCCTCTAACATGTCTTACACCAACTTGCTAGGCATTTCGATCAATTCCTTGATGCAAGGAATTCAACAGGAACTCAACAGAAACGTTAAAAAAACGCTCTAAAAAACCAAATATGTGCATACGTGTTCTAGATGTTTTTTTCTATTGCTTTTTTTTGCATTTCTTTCTTTCTTTTTTACTTCTTTTAAAAGCGTTCATTACATATTAAAATATGTTGTAGCAGCGTAAAATAATGTTAAATGTCTATAGAAAAAATATCCGTAATGTATATAAAAAGGGAAATCATTCTCTTCAGCCAACCGATCATGGGCAGCGTTTCGCCGCCCATGCAGCCGTTGGATCCCCTCCGATCCAACCGCACACCTTCACATCTATTGTCGCTCGCACCAACCAACCACGTGCCCCCTTACCTTTATCTCCAGTAACCCCCACGTGCACACAATGCAACAAGACCTATATTACAAAAACAAATCTGCAACAATACCTCTGGTGTAAACATGAACTCTGTTGCAAAAAAAAATCTGCAAGAAAACCTCAGCTACAAAAAACCCCGCAACACAACCTTTTATGCAAATGTTTCGGTAACAAAACCTAGGTTGTAAAAGGGTTCTCGCAACACGACCTCTGTTGCAAAAGTGAGGACGACGCTCGGCTATGAGACCATATCAGATCTAATTGCTCGGAACCCAGCGGTCTTTTAAAAAGATCCGCCGACCGACGCGTAGCACGCCCCTACAAAAAATTATAACGTGTATGAAAACAATAGGCATCAAAATATATATTTGAAAATATGTTAATCATAAACCTGGAAAAAACAATGTTCCTTATGTATAAAAAAACGTACAACGTGTATGAAAAAATAGGCATCAAATTTATTTGAAAAATATTAATGATGTACTTGAAAAAGGTTAAACATGTCTAAAAAATATGATGTATATGAAAAGTGTACAATGTGTATGAAAATTTTAGCAAAAAATATATTTGAAAAACAAATCATTTTCTCAAAAGCGGTTGGATGTGAACTAAAATTGTTCCTTATGTATAAGAAAATGTAAAATTTATATGAAAAAAGTAGACATAAAAATATATTTAAAAACATTAATCATGTAAATAAAAATGTTAAATGTGTATAAAATAATATTTTATATACATACAGAAAATACACAACGTGTATGTAAAAATGAGACATCAAAACATATATTTTAGAAATAAAGTTAATAATGTATTTTTAGAAATATTAAACTTGTATAAAAATATTCCTAATGTATATGAAATATTGTACAATGTACATTATGTGTACAAAAATTAGACATCAAAATATACATTTAAAAATGTTCATAATGTATTTGAAAAATGTTTAACTTATAAAAATATTCTTGTGTATATGAATTATACACAATACGTATGAAAGAGAGTAGATGTGTCTTAAAAAGAAAAGTAAAATGAAGTCTTTCCCTTATATATATGACAAATTTTATCTTCCACCAGTAGTAGTTACCACCACTTGAGTTTTATATGTAGTATGTAGTATCTATCAAATCGGAGATATGTAGCGTCATGTAATATATAAGAATGTTTCGTAGTATATATACTATTTTTGGTAGTATGTATCATATTTTGAGTATGCTTTTTTATGTACAAATATATACGTATTTCACAAATATAATAAAAACCATGGGCCAACTTGAAATTTTTCATGCAACTCACTTTGGAGTATCTTATATATAGTATATGAACATACTTAAAATGATAAAGTAGGATATATACTACCATAAGATAGTATATGAGACATGTGGGGTAACTACCCCAGGTGGTAGGATGGATTTTCCTATATATATATATATATATATATATATATATATATATATATATATATATATATATTTAAGTATGTTCATATACTATATATAAGATACTCCAAAGTGAGTTGCATGAAAAATTTCAAGTTGGCCCATGGTTTTATTATATTTGTGAAATACGTATATATTTATACATAAAAGAGAGCATACTCAAAATATGATACATACTACCAAAAAAATAGTATATATACTACCTAAACATTCTTATATACTACATACTACGCGTATATAATCTCCGATTTGATAGATACTACATACTACATATAAAACTCAAGTGGTGGTAACTACCACTGGTGGTAGATAAATTTGTCCTATATATATATATATATATATATATATATATATATATATATATATATATATATATATATATATATATATATAGTGACACTATTCTAATCCTGGGATTAGAATAACTATTTGAATCACAGGACCCTATATAGGGGCGATCATACATTCGAGATCGTAACAGGGAACCGACCAGCCCACCCTACACCTCCCGAACGGCCCATTAGCTAACCATGACCTTCTCCTCCCACTCGACCAAACCCACCCGCCGCCAGCTGGACTAGATCCGCCGCCACTTGCCGGCCTCCTTCCGCCACCATGCCCTCCTCCCCCCCGCCCGGCCTCCCTCCCCCCTGCTGGGCCAGCCTCCTCCGCCATGGCGCCCAGCCTCCCTCCCTCCGGCCGCCTGCCTGGCCTCATCTGTCGCCAAGCTCAGCCTCCCACGAACTTTCACGGATCCGCCATGAGCCGCCCTCCTGGAACCCCGCCGAGTGTCAACTCTCCTGCTGTGGACGCACCTACTCCTCCCGTCGCCGCGGCCTCCACCCCAATCGCCGCTCGGGCGCCTCCGTCCCCAATCTCCTCCGGGCCGCCTCCTTCCCCAACCACCGCCAGGCGCCTCCCAGCCTCCTTGAAGATTCCTCCTCCCTGTCTTGTCGTGGGCCTGGATCCAAAGCACTGTCGCGGCCTCCCGAGGCCACAAAGCGCCACCTGGTGTCCCCGCTGGAGACCCCCTCCTCCTTCCTCCCCGCGTCGGGCGGGTGGTGCAGCACCGGAGCGCCGTCGAGCACAGCCATAGACTCCCTGGACTCACGTCCACGACCACGCCACCACCCCCAACATGGGCGCGCAGGACTCGGCCGTCCCGACCGCGGCCGCCGCCCCATTCCGACCTCAGCCGAACACAATGGCTGGCCCAGCCCCACCATGCCTCTCCTCTTGTCACGGCAGGCTCCCCCACGCTGCAGTTCATGATGCCCTGATCGAGGCGCTCAAGAGCTATCTCCATGGAGGGATTGCAGCGGCACACCACGAGGTATGAGTAGCAGCACGACCTACAATTTTGCTCTTCACCGCTTCCTCAGCTTGAACTGCCTTCCTGTTGTAGTTAGCAGCAGGCCCGTTTACAGAATATGCAATAGGGAAGTGAGTTCTCAAAATTTAGCAGCAGCGTGCAATTTTGCTTTTCATAACTTCCTCACCTCGAACTGCATTCTCATTAAAATTATCAGATACCCATTTACGGACTATGCAACATGAAAAATGAAACAACAAAAAAGATATGCATTTTCCTGTCTGAATGTCCACACCATGCTTTTGTTTTTTTGGGATGGTTAACGTGCAATGTGCTAGCTGCATGTATGTGTGCTCCACCCATTTCATATCGAGCAAGTTGTTTGTCTTGCAGATACCGGTGAGGCCGAAGGTGCCGGTGGGGATCTCGGCCGTGCGGAAGCAAAGGAGGAAGCAACAAAAAAATTACCACGAGATCCAGTACGACAAATTGTGCAACAGGAGTTCAACATTTTTGTGGTTTTCAGTTTAGTTTCTACTTGCGTGCCGAGAACTCTTGAATGAAGCTGCTAATTGTGAGGATAAATTGATTCTATTTGGTCTGTCCAAACAAAAAACAGGCCACATATACACTTACTTGTCTGCTTAGGTTGGTTCTTCCACCTCCATGCAGTTTGTTGTTTTCCCCACCCCCTTATATATGTGTGTGCATGTTTCCAAGTTTTCCCCCAATCGTATTTCTCATAAGCTTTTGTTTTGGAAACCGGTGTGCATGTGAACGTGAGAAAAAAGACTGTACAAAGAAGTTCATGTATTACTTCGAGGAAGATTCGTGTATTACTAAGTGTGTGCACATATAATTTCTCTCTCCACATATGTGTGTATGACTGTATATTTGTTTGTGTGTGTATTCTTCTGGATCTACTTTAGCATTGACCAAATGACAAAGGTTTCACCAGCAAGGGAAACAACATACATGCTTCACATTGCTATCTCTCCCCATTATTCAGTTAGTTAAATTGTGTTGTCTAGTTGTAGTTCTATACTATTTTTCTGAAGTTCAATAGTGTCAGAGTGGGCAAAAAAGTGGGGTTTTGATATGTTGGTTTCAGTTTCAGAGATGCTTCAAAAAAAATGCAAAACAAAAAAGGAGCATGAGTCGCATGCCTCAAGGCCTCTCTCCACTTGGTGGCTTCTTGTTGTCAAAGCACAAGTTGATGTTGCTACTACTACAACTAGTGGACTGTTGCTACTCACTATGACGGGTTGCGCTCACTTTAGATTTAGATGCTCTTTAGGTGTTCATTTTAATGCCTACAATAACATAACATTTCTCTCTGTTATTTTATGTTGGTAAATAAAAAAGAGCAAAAAGGATATCTTCTTGAGAGCATAAAATTGCCCCAAAAAATGTATATCCACATCGGACACCTATTTGAAAAACAACCGACATAGTTCACAAACACTTTCTCCCATCAAATTGCCACCCCCTCCCGTGTCACCACGCACCATCGCACACCCAGTCGATCCACACCCCGGTGACCGACGCTCCCCCCGACTGGGCGCATGTGGCATGTGTCTCCTGCTGGCAACGTTGCGCGGCGACGGCCGCTGCCCTGGCCACCCGTCGCCGTCTCCCTTGACGTTGTCGGTGATGCACGGGGATTCCCTCCCTCACCTCTGCAGTGCAATGCCCCTGACGGCGGATGATGATCTCCCGGATGTCGTGGATGTAGCCATCCCCAACACCCTTGCGCAGAGCACCGTTCC
This sequence comes from Aegilops longissima, assembly GCA_021605205.1. Taxonomy (NCBI): domain Eukaryota; kingdom Viridiplantae; phylum Streptophyta; class Magnoliopsida; order Poales; family Poaceae; genus Aegilops; species Aegilops longissima. The sequence goes on along the minus strand of CM038677.1, from coordinate 254,582,291 downwards.
CCATGACTGTTCCAACACTCGGTAGTGCAGTTGCCGTCTGGAAGGGCTTCCCCGACCCGTCGATCCATCGCCTGTTGACCAACTCGCTAAATACAACCAAGTTCTGTGTGTTCTGGAATTGAAGTTCAGTAAGAACATGGGATGAAAAGTTCAGACTGTTTGTCCACAAGAACTTCAAAAAAAATGTTGTCTTCAGATGGCCTTCTTCAAATAAATTTATAGAAAAGAGAAGGTCACATAAATTTAAACATGCAAGGTAAAATTTCATAAAAAAGATTAAGAAAATAAAACCAGGAAGTCCATATTAAAAATATAGAGAAGTTCGATGATTATAGAAAACTCAGATTGTTCTCATTATTAAAGAATGGAAACAAGAAGTTCAAAAATAAAATAACAAGAAGTTCAACTTTTAAAAATAGAGGGCTTCAAAATTTCATAAGAAAGATTAAGAAAAACCAGGAAGTCCATACTAAAAAGATGGAGAAGTTCGATGATTGTAGAAAACTCAGATTTTCCTCGTCATTAAAGAATGGAAACAAGAAGTTCAAAAATAAAAGAACTAGAAGGTCAACTTTTAAAAATAGAGCGCTTCAAAATTTCATCAAAAAAGAATTGATAAATTCAGATTAAAATTCATAATTTTTTTAGATATTTTCACGTAACCGAGAGAAGTTCAGGTAGATAACTGTCAGAAGTTCACCTACTACACGGTGTGAGAAAATTACAAACGAAAATACGTCACAGAAGTTCAACGTGAAAACAGTAGGAAGTTCAACTACTACACTGAATGAATTTCAGATGAAAAACTTTTAAAACCGTCGTGAGTATGAAAAGATGATCAACACGGGAAAGTTGCGTGTTTACAGCAGCTTATTCATGTGCAGCAGAAGTTCAAGTCAAACTAACGGGGCGATTCAGCGCTTATTCTTGAAAAATTGGAGAAAATTATGTTTTTTGGAGGTCAAAATGTTGTGTTCGAGAAGGTCAAGTGTGTTATCTCAGCAAGTTCAAAATAAATTTGAACATGCAAGGTAAAACATGCAAGAAAACAAAAAGGGAGAAGTTCAATCTCTAAAGATGACGCGGTTCAACGTGTAAACCAATGTTGAAAGAAAACAAAAAGAAAATGAGAAGTTCAATTTCTAAAGATGAAGCGGTTCAACGTGCAACCCAATGTTGAAACAAAACAAAAAGAGAGGAGAAGTTCAATTTCTAAAGATGACGTGGTTCGACGTGCTAAACAATGTAGAAACAAAATAAAAAGAAAAGGAGAAGTTTAATTTCAAAAGATGACGCGGTTTGATGTGCAAACCAATGCAAAAGCACACACAAAAATGTTGTTTTGGTGTCTTAAAATATTTTTATTCATAAAAAATGATTAAGAAATAAAACCAAGAAGAACATATTAAAAAGATGGAGAAGTTCAATGATTATAGAAAACTCAGATTTTCCTCGTTCTAAAAATACGTCAGAGTGAAAACAGCAAGAAGTTCAATTAATACACTGAATGAATTTCGGATGAAAAACTTTAAAACCGTCACGAGTATGAAAATATGATTAACACAGGAAAGTTGCGTGTTTACAGCAGCTTTCCATCGGTATATCAATTGCTCAATTTTGGTGAGTGGGTGGAGAGCTACGAGCCAAAAAAAGCACGTGGAAAACAGAGTGAAGTTCAAGTACACGTGCCGAGAAGTTCAGGTTCTTCACGCGGTGCATTTTCGAAAAATCAGTTTCACGATAAAGGAGGAACGAATGATCTCGTCATTTTTGCAATTACTTGAAAACGGCTAGGAATCAGAGAAAACCATCAACATGAAAAAGTTTCGCATTTTTCGTAGCTTTTCAACAGTATAATATTTGCCCCGTTCCGATGAAGTTTGTAGAAATTACGGTGAAAATACGTTTTTAGCCATTTTCAAAATCAACGTAAAACCGTAATGAATTTGGAGAAACAATATATACCAAAAAGTTTCACATTTGTTCAGTCTTTTTAACGCCATATCATTTGCTACGTTCGGATGTATGATTAAAAAAAATCGAAAATACAAACTTGGTAGAACTTGTACCGTTTTCTAAATTACTCTTAAACTATTAAAAATTAGAAAAAACTTTCAACATGAGAAAAAAGTGTATTTTCATAAGTTTTCCAACGCCATATCATTTGTCTCAATTGGATTAGGCGTTTAGAAATGGCAACAAAAATACAAACTCGGTTGTTCGGTTTGCGAAATTTTACGATTTTCCACATTGCTCTTTAACCATAGGGAATTAGAAAAAACATTCAGCATGTGGAAGGAGAGGTTTTACAGCAGCGTTCCAACGCCATATTATTTGCCTCATTCCGATAAACGGTTTAGAAATGCGATCAAAAATACGATCCACATTTTTTGTATGAAGAAAAAACGGTTTTCAAAACTGCTCTTAAACCACTTACATTTTGCCAAAATTTGAAGTTGGGTCATGATACTGGTGTCCATAGCTTTCCAACGGTATATCACAAGCCCCATTTGGGCAATGTTGGCGGAAGTTCAACCTAGCACTAGGGGAAGTTCAGGTCGAACAAATCAGGCAGTAAAATTGCAAAAAAAAAATGCAATTTCATCACGACCCGAGAGCAAAATCCGCCAGCGAGCGAGATTTCTATTTAAAACCGGTATTTAGCTGCTAAAAAACTTTTCTAGATTACACTAACATCATATAGAACACTACTAAACAGAATAATTCGTGGGGGAAGCCACGGTTGCAAAGACAGCCCGAAGTTCGGGTTCGTACAGAGGGAAGTTCAGGCGCGTGTACAAACAAAAATACATCGCGGAAGTTTAACGTGAAAATAGCATGAAGTTCAACTACTACGCTGAATGAATTTCAGATGAAAAACTTTTAAAATCGTTACGAGTATGAAAAAATGATCAACATGGGAAAGTTGCGTGTTTACAACAACTTTCCATCGATATATCACTTGCTCAATTCCGGTGAGTGGATGGAGAGCTAGGAGCCGTGGATAGAGATATACGAGAAAATAAAAACACGTGAAAAACAGAGTGAAGTTCAAGAAAACGTGCCGAGAAGTTCAGGTTCTTCACGCGGTGCATTTTTGAATAATCAGTTTCAATGTGGTGCGAGTAGTAGGGTAGAGTTTGGATGAGTGGAGGGTTTGGTTGTGGGACCCTGTGTGCTCTCAACTAACCGTGTAATCTTTTGTAAATACTTTCTCTCTTCTATAAAGCTATGGTACGCCATTAGCGTACCCTCGAAAAAAAGAATAATCAGTTTCGCGATAAAGGCAGACGAATGATCTCGTCATTTTCGCAATTACTTGAAAACGGCTGGAAACCAGAGAAAATCATCAACATGAAAAAGTTTCGCATTTTCCGTAGCTTTTCAACAGTATATTATTTGGCCCATTCCGATAAAGTATGTAGAAATTATGCCAACAATACATTTTTATTCTTTTTCCAATTTTACTTAAAAATGTAAGGAATTAGGAGAAACAATAGATACAAAAAAGTTTCGCATTTGCTCAAGCTTTCCAACGCCGTATCATTTATTACATTCGGACGTACGGTTAATAAATTAGCTCGAAAATACTAACTCGGTAGAACTTGTACCGTTTTCTAAATTACTTTTAAACAGTTCCAAATTAGAAAACACTTTTAACATGAAAAAGTAGCGCATTTTCACAAGCTTTCCAATGCCATATCATTTGCCTCAAATGGATTAGCCGTTTAGAAATTACATTGAAAATACGAACTCGGCTATTTGGTTTGTGAAATTTTACGATTTTCAAAATTACTCTTTATCCATAGGGAATTAGAGATAACTTTCAACATGTCGAAGGAGCGGTTTTGCGGCAGCTTTCCAACGCTATATTATTTACCTTATTCCGATAAAAGGTTTAGAAATGCGATTGAAAATACGATTCACGTTTTTTGTATGAAGAAAAAACGGTTTTCAAAACTGCTCTTAAACCGCTTACATTTTGCCAAAAATTTAACTTGGATCATGATATTGGTGTCCATAGCTTTCCAACGGTATATCGCAAGCCCCATTTGGACACTTTTTAGCTGAAGTTCAACCTAGTACTCGGGGAAGGTCAGGCGCGTTACTCGGGAAGTTCATGTTGTGATTAGAATATTATTCTGATCCCGTGATCAGAGTAGTGTTTATGTGTATATATATATAATAAAGCACGGATTGACTTTGTCGGATTCACTATCACAAGACGCTTTTTTCCGTGATTTTACGCTTTCAGTTTGAATTTAAAATATATACGCAAGGTGGTACTAAAGCGTTAATTTCGTTCAGATCGCTCGGCATCGAGAAAGCAAACGAAATAGCCCATCGAGAAAAGGCCGAGCGAACGAAATAGCCCATGAGCCATCCTCTGTAACCCACGTGATTTCCATACGTTGCACATCGCTAATTTCGTACACAAGCCCGCCTCTCACACGTACCACGCTACATGGCCTTCTCTGCATCGAATCAATGAACTGCTGGGCCATCTTTTATGGGCCGGAAGCCACATTACAGAATTTATTTTATAATAACATGCATGCATCTTTTTTGTTAAATAGTCCCACCTTACTTTCTTATATCAATTTTCACCAGTTCGTAAACGCTGGCAAGTCCCCTAAAACATCAAACAAGCAGCCTACACAAGAGGGATACAGACGAGAATCCATTGGCACAAGGATTAAATACATATAAAGGGTTAGTAAAGGAGAGACGTGCATGGACTAAACCGAGAATGGGAGGTCGGAGCAGCGGCTGAAGGTGGCGGTGAAGGCACAAGCAGGCAGGCAAAAGGGAAGGAGGAGAGCAGCTGGGCGACGCGAGGGATCTCCGCTCCTCAGCGGAGGAAGGCGGTGGCGGCGCTGACCGGATGGCTAGGTAGGAATGGCGCAGGCGTCTCAGCAGAGGTGGAGAGGGGCGGTGTGCTCCACGCAAGGGATCTCCGCTCCTCAGCGGAGGAAGGCGGCGGCGGCGCTGACCGCATGGCTAGATAGGAATGGCGCAGGCGTCTCAGCAGAGGTGGAGAGGGGCGGTGTGCTCGCCGGCGTCAGCTGATGGCGCGGCATCCGGGGTCGAGCTCCAGGCCAGGAGATCGGTGCACGAGGGGAGCTCTTCTCCTGACGCGATGCATGCGCGTGTGGGTGGCGGTACCGAGGGAATCGAAAGGGAGAGAGATGAGTGGGAATCGGGGTGGGCTGCGGTTGGGCCAGCCTGGCGGGCTACTGCTCCTCTCTCTCTCTTATTCTCTTTTCTTTCTATTTATTAAATATAAACAGAGAGAGCAAAAAGGAGAGAGGGTTAGGAATGGGTTTTTGGCAAGGGGTTATTATTTCCAGTCACAAAAATGTGCTTGATCCAGGAAAAATAGAAATGAGCATAATTGAAAGGTTTAATGTCAAACTCATTTGAATTTAATTAAATGGGTTTGAACTGGAAGTTGGATTTAGGATTTCCCACGATTGATTAAAAATTCCATGTTGATTGCACTTTGCACAATCTGAATATTGTTAGATCAATTTAAGTATAGGTCAAGCCTCTAGGTTGCCACGTTTACATGTATGAGCGGTCGACATGGCCAATGTTAAACCCATAGCAACGCACGGGCCTTTTTGCTAGTAAAACTGAAAAATTGAAGAAGAAAAAACAGAAGAAACTAAAAAGAAAAAGGAAATGAAATGATAGAGGCAAGGTGTCTCGATGTTTCGATGAGATAGCAATCGTTTTCTGTGGAAGTCGACTTTGACGATCCAACTACGAACGTGCGAAGACGTCGCGCCTTAGCAATCGCTAAACCAACTTCTGAGGGGTTATTGACTACGCCGGAGCACGATCAACCTGACCACGAGGGTCTATTTCCTGCGAGCAAACGAAGAACAAGCAAGAAACTGAGATTGCAATCTAGATATTGCGAATAAAAGAGGAAAGCTTTATTAATGAAGGTGGGGTTCTGTGACGCCTTTGTCTGGTCGTTGAACACAAACGAAGTACGCGAAGTTGCAGCTATGGCGAACTTTTAATCTAAACAAAACCCAAAGTCTAAACGATGCGCTAGGGGCTGTATATATGAAGGAAGAGGGGGGGGGGGGATTTCGTGGCCCTTGGAGGAGGGGTCCGAAACCCACCCTAACTCTTGTTTCCCCACACATACAGACTCTAAAAACAGCCTATATTGAAGTATTTCCAAATTACATGGGCCTGGCCCAAAAATAAGGTGACGCAACACCTAGAATAGCCTCTGGACGAAAATTATGAAGTGGCATCTTGTATATTTCGTCCAAGGCTTCATGGACTCATTATGGTGGCTTCAAAGTCCTAAAATCATCACTTGGAACTCTGTTCTTGTCTCCCTTGCGCATGCCATCAACTCCATGCTTGTTCTTGCTCCAATGTTCATCCTTCTCCAAGCTAGGCCCTTCATTTGTAAGCAAAACAAATGTATCCAATTTAGGCAGCATCATATTCTCATGAACATTAGAATCATTACCAAGAAACGAAAGTACAGTAATTTAATTGGCGTCTTGAGCTCTAGTAATCGGTCCAGTATGTATAGTAGCAGGGGTTGTGGGTGTAACAATGGTATTGATGTCCTCATCATCCTCCCCTTCTTGAAGTGAAGTCGTCCTCGATGGAAGCTCTTCTTCCTCACCCAAATAAGGCTTCAAATCTGCAATGTTAAAAGTGGGACTAACCCCAAAATCTGCAGGCAGCTCAAGTTTATATGCATTATCATTTATTTTCTCTAACACCTTAAAAGGACCATCAGCACGTGGCATTAGCTCTGATTTGCGCAAATTAGGAAACCTATCCTACGCATAAGCGTAACCAAACAAGATCTCCGGTGCAAAGACAACATGTTTTCTACCCTTATCTCCAAAGAAGTTTATATTTAGCATTCATACGCTCAATGTTTTCCTTAGTTAACTCATGCATTTTCAAGATCAATTCAGCACGTTGTTTAGCATCAAAATTAACCTTCTTCGAAGATGGAAGAGGTAACAAATCAATGGGTGCACGAGGTAGGAAACCATACACAATTTCAAAAGGGCACATCTTAGTAGTAGAATGCAACGAACGATTATAAGCAAATTCAATATGAGGCAAGCATTCTTCCCACATTTTCTTATTATTCTTCAAAACAGCCCTAAGCATAGTAGATAATGTTCTATTGACTACTTCAGTTTGACCATCAGTTTGGGGGTGACAAGTAGTACTAAAAAGCAGTTTAGTCCCCAACTTATCCTATAAACATCTCCAAAAGTGGCTAAGAAATTTAGTATCATGATCTGAAACAATAGTATTTGGCACACCATGCAAGCGAATAATTTCACGAAAGAACAAATCAGCAACATTAACAACATCATCGCTTTTATGACATGGTATAAAGTGTGCCATTTTCGAGAACCTACCCACGACAACAAATATGCTATCCCTCCCCTTCTTTGTTCGAGGTAAACCTAAAACAAAGTCCATAGATATATCCTCCCAAGGAACACTAGGTACAGGAAAAGGCATATATAAACCATGAGGATTGAGTCGTGACTTAGATTTTTGACATGTAGTGCAGCGAGCAACAAGACGCTCAACATCTCGTCTCATCTTTGGCCAAAAGAAATGTGTAGCAAGTATAACCTCCGTCTTCTTCACGCCAAAGTGTCCTTTTAGTCCTCCTCCATGGCCTCCTGCAACAACAAAAGACGAACGGAGCTAGCTGGAATGCATAGCTTGTTAGCACGAAACACAAATCCATCGTTAACGACGAACTTGTTCCATGTTCTACCTTCTTTACAATTCTGCAATACATCTTTAAATTCAGCATCATGCACATATTGATCTTTGATGGTCTCCAAACCAAATATTTTAAAGTCAAGTTGTGAAAGCATAGTATTACAACGAGACAATGCATCAGCAATAATATTTTCTTTACCCTTCTTGTGTTTAATGACATAAGGGAAAGTCTCAATGAATTCAACCCATTTAGCATGTCTACGGTTCAGTTTAGCTTGACTTTTAATGTGTTTCAAAGATTCATGATCAGAATGTATAACAAATTCTTTGGGCCATAAATAATGTTGCCATGTTTCTAAGGTCCGAACAAGAGCATATAATTCTTTATCATAAGTAGAATAGTTCAGACTAGGCCCACTCAATTTTTCAGAAAAGTATGCAACAGGTTTGCCATCTTGTAATAACACACCTCCTAATCCAATTCCACTAGCATCACATTCAAGCTCAAAAGTCTTATTAAAATCAGGAAGTTGGAGTAAAGGAGCATGTGTCAACTTATCTTTTAATATCGTGAAGGCTTCTTCCTGTGCGGTACCCCAAACAAAAGGCACATCCTTCTTTGTAAGCTCATTGAGAGGTGCAGCAATGGTGCTAAAATCTCTCACAAAACGCCTATAGAAACCAGCGAGTCCAAGAAAACTCCTCACTTGTGTGACCGTTTTGGGCTGCGGCCAACTCTCAATAGCTTCAATCTTGGCTTTATCAACTTCAATTCCCTGTGGAGTAATAACATTGCCAAGAAAAGATACTCGGTCGGTGCAAAAGGTGCACTTCCCAAGGTTACCAAACAAACGTGCATCACGTAGAGCAATAAAAATAACACATAAATGTTCCAAATGTTCTTCCAAAGATTTGCTATAAATCAGTATATCATCAAAATAGACTACCATAAATCGTCCAATGAAAGCACGTAAAACTTCGTTCATTAGTCTCATGGAAGTACTAGGTGCATTAGTTAACCCAAAAGGCATGAATAACCAACTCATATAAACCAAACTTAGTTTTAAATTCTGTTTTCCATTCATCTCCCAATTTCATACGAATTTGATGGTATCCATTATGCAGATCAACTTTGGAGAATATTGTAGAGCCACTCAATTCATCAAGCATATCATCTAGCCTAGGAATAGGATGACGATAACGAATAGTAATATTATTAATGCCTCTACAATCAACACACATACGCGAAGTACCATCCTTTTTAGGCACTAGTATAATAGGAACAACACAAGGACTAAGAGATTCGCGTATATAACCTTTCTCGAGCAGCTCCTGTGCTTGACGATAATCTCCTTCGTCTCCTCCGGATTGGTACGGTATGGTGCATGGTTGGTAGCGATGCACCGGAATTAAGTCAATTTGATGCTCAATCCTCGAATAGGTGGTAATCCGGTGGCACGCCTTGTGGGAAGACGTCAACGAACTCCTGCAAAATGTTAGTGACAGCAGGGGCAAAGAGGAAGGCACGTCCTCGAATGAAAATAATGCCTCTTTGCAAACAAAAGCATAGCAAATAGATTTGCTAGAATCTAGCTCATCAATATCAGATTTGGTGGCAAGTAAGCATGCACTTTTCAATTTAATTTCTGAAGCAACACTAGATGGTTTATTATTAGGCTTCATTTGTTGCTCAAATTCTTTTGCCACAATCTGATTTTCACTCTTATTTTTCTCCTGTTTTGCTTTATTAGCTCTATTAATATCATCTTTCAAAATGGAATCAGGAGTCATAGGAAGCAAAGTAATATTTTTATCCTTATGAACAAGAGTATACTTATTGTTTCTACCATGGTGTACAGAATTTTTATCAAATTGCCATGGTCTACCAAGTAATAAGGAACATGCTTGCATAGGTACCACATCACAATCAACATAATCAGCATATGTAGAATACTAAAATGCACACGAACAGTACGTGTTACCTTAACCTTGCCGTTATAGTTGAACCATTGGATGTAGTAAGGATGTGGATGTGGTCTTGTGGTAAGAGATAGTTTCTCTACCATCTTCATGCTAGCCAAGTTGTTGCAGCTCCCTCCATCTATGATGACGCGAATAGAACGTTCCTTCACAACTCCCTTTGTATGGACCAAATTATGCCTCTGATTTTGCTTAGCTTGTGTAACCTGCACACTCAAAACACGTTGAGCAACTAAACATTCATACCACAAGATCTTCAAGAGCCATGTATTGCATCTCATGATCGTAATCATCTCCACCGTGTTCTTCATGTGTAATAAGAGCCAAAGTCTCCTCATCATAGTCACTAGCGGACTCATACCCACCATCCTCAGTAGCAATCATCACACGCTGAGATTTGCATTCTCTCGCAAAATGTACTCTTCCCTTACAACGACGACAAATAATATCACTTGTGTGCCCTGTTGACGCAATGGAAGAAGAAGAGCTCTGTGCAGGCCCGGCAGGTGTGCTCTTGGCAGATAGTGGTGGTTGTGCCTGCTTTCTTGTATCACGATTGGAGGTGGCACCTGAAAGGGGTGATGGTGCAGTGGAAGTAGATGATGCACGTGGTGTCCATGATGAAGGTCGACCTGCAGAAAAGTTAGTTCGCGCCAATGCACATCGATCCTGACTTCACGCTCAGCTTTACAAGCAAGATGGAATAAACGAGTGATATTATTATAATCCTTATACTCTAGAATGGTCTGAATCTCTCTATTTAATCCACCCATAAAACGTGCAAGTATAGCTTCATTCTCCTCAACAATACCACATCTAATCAAGCCAGTTTGTAATTCCTGATAATATTCTTCTACATATTTTTTCCCTTGTCTTAAGCGCTGCAATTTTTGAAGTAATTCACGTTGATAATATGGTGGAACACAACGAGTACGCATAGCAGTTTTCAAAGCAGCCCAAGTAGCTGGAACAAGATATAATCTACAGTGTTCGGACCACCAAACACATGCAAAGCTAGTGAAAGCACAAACAAAGAGCAGAACATGTCTCTCCTCGGGATATTGTAAACATGTAAATCGTTGTTCAGTTTCTAACTCCCAAGTAAGATATACATCAGGAACATATCTACCCTCAAATGGTGGAATATTCAATTTCAGCTTAGGGAGATGGTTATGATCTCGTACCTGAGGGGGAGCCCTAACATTGCCATTATTTGCATGTGGACGACCTGGTGGTTGTGGTGCTGGTGGTTGCACGTAGTTCTGATTTTGATCAACCTCATCCTCATAATCTCCCGCATAATCATCCTCCTCCACATCAGCAGCAAGAGCCACAGAAGTATCAACAACAGCACCAGCAGTTTGGCCAGGCTGAAGAGGGACACGGCTCGCTCGGTGGAGGGCTGTTTCCCGATGTGGAGGTAGTCGTCGTTGTTGTTGTTGTTGTTGCAGAGGTGCGGCAGGTGCAGTCGGTGGTGGAAGACGCGCAAGCAGTTAATTAAATTTGTTTCGAGCTTTGTTTCGAACGTCTTCTCAAGGCCAGTGATCTTCTCCATGGTCTCTTCAAAATTGTTCAGCACATCTTGCACCTGTTCAGTCATCATTTGCTGAAACTTATCATGAAGCTCCTTGGTCGTTAAGTTCTCCCAGTTAATCTCGTCGGCTTGTGATCCTGGCATGGTTAGCAACAATAGAAACACACAAGAATATGATCCTATAGACTACTAACAAGTGGTGGTGGTGGTGGGTGTCACAAATCCGTCAAGCAAATCTCAAATTCTTACCAGTTCTTACCCAGCAGCAGGCGATGATCGGCAACCGATGTAGTCAAAACTCTCAAAGCTTGGATAGAGCGATTACCAGGGAGAGTCAAACGCACGATGTAGATGTATGTAGAGCTAGGAAGGATTATAATATGGTAGCAAAAAGGGTCAGCAATAATCAATTCAGAGATGCAAAGTTGAATAAACGCTCAACGACGGTACTATGCTGGTCCTAGGCTAGACCATACTAGAGACGCGAGCCTAGAACACTAACAAAATCACGGCGCTGCACGTAAACAAGGGAGGAGCACACTCTGATTTTTTTTTCTTTTTTTCACTTTTTTTGCACTTTTTTCCCCTCTTTTTTTGAAACTGGAACTATTTTTCTTCTACAGATGGCTCGGAAGTTGGGGAGTCCTACTCTGTCACGACTCGGAGTATCGCATGATCTAGAAATCGAGAACAAAGCAACAATCACTGGACTCGGACTAGGACTGATGGCGGAGATGAATCTGGTGGAAACTCGGACTGGTGGCGGATATCTGCGGGGTGATGGAACACAGACTGGTAGAGAATCTGTGATGGAGGTGGACTCGGATTAGCGTGATGGCAGGGATATGTGGTATATGGTAGCGGCGATGACGATGGTGGTATATGGCAGCGGTGATGACGATGGTGGTATATGGCAGCAGTGATGATGATGGTGGTATATGGCAGCGGTGATGACAATGGTGGTATATGGCAGCGGTAATGATGATGGTGCGGTGGCGGCGTGACAACTTGTGAACAGAACTCGAAACTCTAAAGTACTAGACGCTAGAACCAGCAACTTGACATGATGATGCAACCGCAAATTCAACAAAGCAAATACAGAAAAGATTATGCAAAGGCTTAGATTGGTTCGGATAAGATGAACTAACCCTAATTTTTTTGGCTTTTTCATGGACTATAGGTATGAAGAACTGACTTGATCTAATGACGAAAACTGTAAAATCTCACCGAGCAACCTGGAAATCTGATACCACTTGATAGAGGCAAGGGTGTCCCGATGTTTCGATGAGATAGCAATCGTTTTCTGTGGGAGTCGACTTTGACGATCCGACTACGAACGTGCGAAGACACAGCGCCTTAGCAATCGCTAAACCAACTTTCGAGGGGTTATTGACCACGCCGGAGCACGATCAACCTGACCACGAGGGTCTATTTCCTGCGAGCAAACGAAGAACAAGCAAGAAACTTGAGATTGCAATCTGGATATTGCGAATAAAAGAGGAAAGCTTTATTAATGAAGGTGGGGTTCTGTGACGCCTTTGTCTGGTTGTTGAACACAAACGAAGTACGCGAAGTTGCAGCTATGGCGAACTTTTAATCTAAACAAAACCCAAAGTCTAAACGATGCCCTAGGGGCTGTATATATGGAGGAAGAGGGGGGAATTTCGTGGCCCTTGGAGGAGGGGTCCGAAACCCATCCTAACTCTTGTTTCCCCACACATACGGACTCTAAAAACAGCCTATATTGAAGTATTTTGAAATTACATGGCCTTGCCCAAAAATAAGGTGACGCATCACCTAGAATAGCCTCTGGACAAAAATTATGAAGTGGCATCTTGTATATTTTGTCCAAGGCTTCATGCACTCATTATGGTGGCTTCAAAGTCCTGAAATCATCACTTGAAACTCTGTTCTTGTCTCCCTTGAGCATGCCATCAACTCCATGCTTGTTCTTGCTCCAATGTTCATCTTCTCCAAGCTAGGCCCTTCATTTGTAAGCAAAACAAATGTATCCAATTTAGGCAACATCATATTCTCATGAACATTAGAATCATTACCAAGAAATGAAAGTACCTGGTAATTTAATTGGCGTGCGCGAGCTCTAGTAATCGATCCTGTATGTATAGTAGCAGGGGTTGTGGGTGTAACAATGATATTGATGTCCTCATTATGAAAAATGAAAAAGAAAAAGAAAAACTGAAGAAAATAGTCAAAACTGAAAAAGAGAAAGAAGTAAACTCGCTCAGAGTCCGATACAGTACTAGGCCGCCCATGGACTCGCTTAGACATAGTTCCCGCGCGGAGGGTCCTATATGTGCCTAGGGAGCACCTATACAGCGTTGTAAGCGGCGATTCACGCCGCTGGCGTGTGCACAGATGCTACTGGGCCGGCGCAGGAAGCGCAGCGAGGTTGTTAGATCGCAAAAAATGCGGTAGAGCCAGCATTCGATCTCTCAAACGCAACCACTAGGCCGAACTCCCTAGGCTGTCTATTTTGAGGACAAATAACCCTTATTACACACAACCTATTATGGGTATTTTTTTATAATAAAATGAAAAGGAAAAAGAAAAATTAATGCACAATATAAAAAAAGTGAATTTAAAGAGAGTTCATAAATTTGGAAAGGTTCGTACAAACTGATTATTGTTTTGTGAATTGAGAAAACTTCCGGAATTTGGGAAAAGTTGAATTTTTTTTTGGAAAAAGTTCATGAAATTTCAAAAAAGGTTCACAAATTTGGAAGAAGTTCATCGATTTTCAAATAGTTCACCGATTTTGCACAAAAAGTTCACCAAGTTTTTAAAAAAATTCATCGATTTTGAATAAAAAAGTTCATCAAAGTTGAAAAAAAAGTTCACTAATTTTGAAAAAATTTCATCATAAACGTAAAGAGTTCATCGATTTTAAAAAATAAAAATAAAAATTAAAACAAAGTTCCTTGATTTCGAAAAAAAATTCATGAAAATTGAAAAAAGGTTCATCGAATTTGAAAAAGTTCATAGAATTTAAAAATATTTCATCTAGTTTGAAAAAAAAGTTCATTAAATTCAAAGGGGTGCAGGGGGAACCTGGTCGTACAAAAAGGGAAAAACAAAAAAAGAGGAAAATGTAAAAGAACAAAAAGGAGAAAAAGAGAATAAAAAGTGGGGAAAGGCTACAACTTATTACAACCTGCTGCATGGCTGGGTGGTAACACAAGCATTTAGTCGCGAGCGAGGTCCCAGGTTCAAGTTGCAACCCGCTCCATCACTTTTTTGCGATCCAAAAACATAGAAGAAGAAAAAACCTCGAACACCCCTACATGGGCCGGCTAAGCACGGGGCGCTGCAGGCGCCAGTTTGCGAAATGCACACAAACGGGCGCCTGCTTGCGAAATGCACACAAACGGGCGCCGAGGATTCGACCCAAAGAGCTTCTATTGGTGTTGAAGTAATTGGACACGAATACCCGAAAGACGGCGAGACAATAATTCAAGACATCGGGGCTAGCAAAGCCCCTCAGTCCGACTGCCCGGCTGCTCCTGCCGGCTCCCCGTCCAACTACTCCACCCGGCCGGCTGCCCGGTCGGCTGCCAGCTGACCGACTGCGCCAACCAGCCGGCTGCCGACTGCAGCCTGACCCGACACCGACAAGACTCCGACGGGATGGCCATATCGCGGATGAGACAGCTGTACCGCGACGCCATCATGTACAGTGTCACTTGTCCCTGGACACTATTCATGAAGTGACCCAGAAGACAAGCATGACACTCACCCATGCCCCCCATGCCACTAGCTAGCTTACATACTAAACTACCTCACACTATAAAAGGAGGCATCATCCATCCATCCAGGAGAATGGACACTCACGCATACACAAGCAAATAGCTAGCAAGCTAGCTGGCTATCCATCCATCCATCCACATGAGCACACATGCTCACAGTCATGAGCATGGCCGGCCACTAGCATGCCATATATGAGACATATACGAAGCCAGATGTCTATGACACTGAGCTCAGATACAGCTCCAGGAGCACTCTGTACCAATATACCAGATACACTCAGACATGCAGCAGTAGGAGTATTATCTCTCCGAGAGCTCCGAAGCTGGGTAAACCACCGTGTGCTACTCGCATACCCGCTCCCGGACTATCAGCAGCAGTCTTACCCTCACACTAAGCCCTTGTGGTATCTGTCGACTCGCAAGCCCCCCATGAGAACGCCACGACAGTTGGCGCCCACCGTGGGGTGGTACTACTATTATGCTACCACACTGCTGCTAGTTTCGCCGTCCGGGCGGGACCATCTTCGTCTTCCCCGCCGCGGCGTCGCGCCGTCTCTCCGGTAGCGCTCGGGTGCTCGACTTCGACCCGCCCCCGGAACGGCCATGCGGGACGGCGCGCCCTCATCGTTGGCCTCGCCCTCTTCGTCACCACCGTTGCGACGCCGGCCGTCCGTCTGCGCGCGCGGCTCCGGGCCTCGCTTCGGTCGGTCGCGTTCATCCACGCGCCGCTCGCGTATGCTCCCCTCCGCGCTGCGTCTTGTTCCGGCCGGAACAGGCGTTCGTTCCTCCACGTACCATCTATGCAAGCTAGCTAGATGAAAGTCAAACAATAGCCAAACCATCGCCCATACAATGCCAGACAATGGTCAAACACGTCTCAGACATAGTCACATAGCCCATGCACTTGCCATACGCTACCCAAAAATTTCAAGGACACAAGTCAAGACAGTCCCCGGAATATGGCCGTGCACTGGGTATGCTTTAGTCAGATACTAAGCTCTCCTCCGCTCTCCGCCGTGCTGGCTCGCCTGCGTTCCGCTTCGCCCGCGCGCACGCCCGGCCATGGCCGTACTACTCCCGCTGCCGCGTGCTCCTCTGCAGCCCGCCGGCCGGTCCACTCGCGTCGCCCCGACCCTTCTTCGCTCCGCCTCTGGCAATGGGACTGCTCGGACGTCGCGCGCAACCTCCTCCTCGCCTGAGTCCGCCGTGCGTGCGCGGCTCTCTGCGGGCCACCTACACCCCGCCGTTCCCCCCGCATGTCCGCTGGCCAAGGCCAGCTCCGGCCCGCCTCGCCCCCTGCGGCTGCCTCCTCATCGACGCCGGCCCGGTCGCACCTCGCACCCGCAGCCAACCGGCTCCTCCGTGCCCGAGGCCTGGCCCCCGCATCACCGCGCCGCAGACAGGCTCCGCCTGGTCGCGGTCGGGTGCTCCAGCGCCTCGCGACCGCTGCCGCGCCTGCCCGGCTTCGCCTCCCCTGTTGCGTTGCCGCTGCGCCTCTGCTTCGGCCCCGCACCCGTCCGGCTGTTCCACCGCCCGCGGCCGGTTTCCGCTGCTGCCGACTGCCGCCCGCCCGCTGCCGGCTTCCGCTTCGCCGACTGCCGCCTTCCGCGGCCGGCCTCCCATGCTGCCGGCTACCGCGCCCCACAGCCGGGCTCCCCTGCTGCCGCCTCCCAGCGGGGGTTCGCCGCCAGCCGGCTCAGCCACCTGTCGCGGCGCCGCTCGCGTCGCGTACCAGCTGGGTCGCTGCCGTCCGCTCCGCCCTCTCCGCGGCTGGCTGCTGCGCCCTGCGCGCTCCTCCGCCCACGCCGGCTCCGCCCGACACGGTGCCCGCCTCTCCCCGCACCACTCATGCCCGCCAGCCTTCTGCGAGCTCGTCGTGTGCCTCTCTGCGGCTGTCGGCCACGCGCTTCGCATGCGCAGCGGGTCGTCGCGCCGCCTCGCGGCTCTAGCTGGCAACCGCGCCGCCTTGCCGCTCCACCCGGCTGTGCTCGCCGGCTGCGCCCGACCGCCTCCTGGCCTCTACGCCTGCCATCCGCAGCTCCGGCGCGGCCGCCGCTTCGCCCCGCTCCCGAGCACCTCCACGAGCAGCGCCGCTCGCCAGCTGCGCCAGCCCACCGTCTTCCGCGTCCTTCTCCTCGTTCGCGCACTGCTCCACCATCTTCCGCCTGCTCTCGCCAGGCCGCTGCCTTCGACCGCTGGCTCCTGCGGCCTCCAGCGACCACCTCGCCCTGTCGCGGCTCCGCCCACGGCTTCTCCCACCGCCGGCTGCGCAGTCCGAGCCGGCTGCCGTCGTGGCCCCTCGGCCGACCGCTTCCTCGCCCGGTCCCAGCTCCGGTCGACTTCGACGGCCGGCTTCCCGCCGTGCCGTGTGGCCGCCTTGCGCCGCTCCCGGCGCCTCAGCGGCCGGGTGCGGCTGCACACGCCGCTCGGCCCGCCGCAAGACCACTGCAAGCCGGGCTGGCGGCTCCGCTGCTGCCCAGGCCGGCTGCTGCGTCCGCGACTTCCCTATCCGGCTAGAAAAGATAGAAAAAAGAAAGAAGTGGGAGAGACCGACTGAAAAAAAAGTGCAAGCCGGCTGCTCGCTTCAAGACGGCCTAAAGTGAGGAGCCGACTGCTCAAGCACGGCTTCAAGAAGAAAAGATGTCGGCTGATGAAAAAAAGATCAAAAATGCTACACCTACGTAGAATGCCTACGTACTGTTACGTAATTAGACTAACTGCTAATCCCTCCGCCCCCCTGATTCCAACTGGGTGGGGTCCCTCTTCTAATTTCCTCCAACTGAAAAATGCCACCTAAGCCATTACGTTACTTCACGTTTGATTGCTATGTAAGTGTAGCATTGCTCAAAAAAGATATAGGATCTGACTGGGCAGACTGCAGTCCAGCCGACTGCTTTGGTTGACCGCCCGCGTCGCCGTTCGGCCGGCTGATTCGTCTGCCCGCTACGCTGCCTGGCCGCCCGACGAGCCGGTCCGGCTGAGCACAGCCAGTTGACGAGAAAAAAGAAGAAGAAGACAAAGTAGTCGCCGGGAGATCCGACCCGACTACTCAGCAGTCGGCTCGAATCTCGGGAGCTACACCAGCGTGGTGTTGACGCGCTTCGCAAGGAAGAAGACAAAGTAGTTGCCGGAGATCCGCCCGATCGCCAGCCAGCCGCCCGAATCTCGGGGCTACACCCAGCGAGTCTTGTTGCGCTTCGCCAAGATTGCGCACAAGAGAAGAGTTTTTCGGCTGCCAGCAGCCGATGTAAGAGAAAAAAGAAAAGAAGGGCGCTGCAAGACGCCTCGCCGCTGGCGGTCGAGCCCGACCGCCGAGACCCCTTCGAGCACCCGGGGCTCGGCTACACCCAGCGGTGCGCGCCAAGACGCCATGAGCGCCGAGCCGCGCCGGCTGTCTTCGGCAAACTCCGCCTCGGCTACACAAAAATCAATGTGAGCTCCTCACCTGCATATTTTTGCACCACAAGAGCACGGATAACCCCGAGCGATGCTCGGGGGCTATCTCCGCATTTTAATTACAGTTACACCACTGTTCGCCCCGGTGCCAGCCAGAGTTGGCCCGGGGGCTGGCCGCTTGGTCTGAGACGTTAGTTCCCGCAGACGGCTTAGTAGCGTGCACGGTACCAAAGGCCCACTCTTAGTCACAGACAGCAGAGCGGCTGTCCGGCTAACAAGAGTGAACGCTGGAGGCCATCCACACGAAAAACGTCCGGGAAGAGAAACGCTCTGGGCGACCCGACCGTTTCCTTTACGAGTATCTGCTCGATCAAATCTGCTCCCAGAGTCTGAGTACTGTACACTCCACTCCGCGGCCCACTCTCAGCCACAGACCGCAGAGCGGCTGTCCGGCAAGCGAGAGCACAAGCCAAAGTGTGGGGGGGACACGAAAAAGATCGAAGGGGGCTCGGACGAAACCGAGTCGGCACCCTCCGCATAAAACTTGCAATGCTAAAAGCAAACATTTGACATATCTGCATGGACTAACTTTGTCTTTTTCATGATCATTTTCATGAACACTCGCCAAAAAACCTCCGCCCAACTTTGCCAAGTTGCCCGGAGGCTTGGGGGCTACTGTCGGAGTAATTGGACACGGATACCCCGAAGACGGCGAGACAATAATTCAAGACATCGGGGCTAGCAAAGCCCCTCAGTCCGACTGCCCGGATGCTCCTGCCGGCTCCCCGTCCGACTGCTCCACCCGGCCGGCTGCCCGGTCGGCTTCCAGCTGACCGACTACGCCAACCAGCCGGCTACCGACTGCAGCCTGACCCGACACCAATAAGACCCCGACGGGACGGCCATACCGCGGACAAGACAACTGTACCGCGACGCCATCATGTATAGTGTCACTTGTCCCTGGGCACTATTCATGAAGTGACCCAGGAGACAAGCATGACACTCACCCATGCCCCCCATGCCACTAGCTAGCTTATATACTAAGCTACCTCACACTATAAAAGGAGGCCTCATCCATCCATCCAGGAGGATGGACACTCACGCATACACACAAGCAAATAGCTAGCAAGCTAGCTAGCTATCCATCCATCCACATGAGCACACATGCTCATGGTGTAGGATCTTGAGAAGAGGTGTCTAGAGGGGGGTGATTAGACACTAAGTACCAAAGTTGCAGTTTTTAACTTCTTTAGGTTTAAGTGGAGTTTAGGCACAAGTTTAACATTCACAATACATAACAAGCAAGCATGCAAAGAGTATATGAGTAGCGGAAAGTAAAGCATGCAACTTGCAAGAATGTAAAGGGAAGGGTTTGGAGGATTCAAACGCAATTGGAGACACGGATGTTTTTGTCATGGTTCCGATAGGTGGTGCTATCGTACATCCACGTTGATGGAGACTTCAACCCACGAAGGGTAACGGTTGCGCGAGTCCACGGAGGGCTCCACCCACGAAGGGTCCACGAAGAAGCAATCTTGTCTATCCCACCATGGCCGTCGCCCACGAAGGACTTGCCTCACTAGCGGTAGATCTTCACGAAGTAGGCGATCTCCTTGCCCTTACAAACTCCTTGGTTCAACTCCACAATCTTGTCGGAGGCTCCCAAGTGACACCTAGCCAATCTAGGAGACACCACTCTCCAAGAAGTAACAAATGGTGTGTTGATGATGAACTCCTTGCTCTTGTGCTTCAAATGATAGTCTCCCCAACACTCAACTCTCTCTCTCACAGGATTTTGGTTTGGTGGAAAGAAGATTTGAGTGGAAAGCAACTTGGGAAAGGCTAGAGATCAAGATTTATGTGGTTGGAATGGAATATCTTGGCCTCAACACATGAGTAGGTAGTTCTCTCTCAGAAATAGGATGCTGGAAGTGTAGGCTTGTTCTGATGGCTCTCTCCACGAATGAAGAGGAGGTGGAGGGGTATACATAGCCTCCACACAAAATCTAACCGTTACACACAGTTTACCAATCTCGGTGGGACCGAATCAACAAACCCGGTCGAACCGATTTAGTAAACCTAGTGACCGTTAGGGTTTTCGGTGGGACCGATATGCATCTCGGTAGGACCGATATGGTTAGGGTTAGGGCATAACGTAATATCGATGAGACCGATTACACAAACTCGGTGAGACCGATTTTGGTAATAAGCTAAGCTAACCAGAGAGTTGGTCAGGCAAACTCGGTGAGGCCGATTACTCAAACTCGGTAGGACCGATTTTGGTAATAAGCTAACCAGAAAGTTTGCATTGTAATCTCGGTAGTACCGATTGCACAAACTCGGTGAGACCGATTTTGGTAATGGACATACACAGAGAGATTACAATCCCATCTCGGTGAGACCGAGATCCCTATCGGTGAAACCGATTTTCCTAGGGTTTGTGGCAGTGGCTATGACATCTGAACTCGGTGGCGCCGGATAGAAAGAATCGGTAGGGCCGAGTTTGACTTTAGGTTTTGGTCATATGTGGATGTGAGAAAGTAGTGGAGGGTTTTGGAGCATATCACTAAGCACATGAAGCAAGAGGCTCATTAAGCAACACCTCATCCCTCCTTGATAGTATTGGCTTTTCCTATAGACTCAATGTGATCTTGGATCACTAAAATGTAAAATGTAGAGTCTTGAGCTTGAAGCTTGAGCCAATCCCTTGTCCTTAGCATCTTGAAGGAGTTCCCACATCCTTTAGTCCATGCCACTCCAGTGTTGAACTTATCTGAAATATACTAGATAAAAGTGTTAGTCCAACAAGAGATATGTTGACATTAATTACCAAAACCACCTAGGGAGCACTTGTGCTTTCAATCTCCCCCTTTTTGGTAATTGATGGAAACATACATCAAAGCTTTAGATAAAGATATAAAGAGTAGCAAGTAAAGCTTCAGAAAGACATGTAACAAGCATAGGCTCCCCCTACATGTATGCAATCATTTGAATATGGAATAGAGAAGCATGTGAGAGCAAAACCATGATAGAGTAGGCAATGTGTTACATGTATCTTGGACATATACATCAGAGCAAAAAATTATTAAGGAAAATACCTTCATGCTCATGAGTCCTTCTTGCAAACAGTATGTACATCAGCAAGAATTCCTCATACACATGATTGTGATGCATATACTTACCTTGTAGTCTTGAGTTGGCTTAGGATGGAATGAACCTGCACAAACAAGGTTAGATAACACAGGTACATCTACTGGCCAGAGCAAACAAAAGAAACCACAAGAATACCAAGACTGGGATGACATGTAGAGAGTGAGTACTAAGTACCACATTGGTTTAGACATGTCCCCAAGAGTAAAGATATGCAATAAATTTAAATGATTTCTTTCCCTTAGATGTCTTGCTCCCCCTGAATCTAGCATGGGATATTGGGAGAAGATAGGGAACAAAAAATCAGAACTGAAAGATATAAATGAACAGAGCTTAATGCAAATAAGCACATATGAACATGTCTTTCCCCCAAAAAGACATGTGGAATCTCTCCTCTTGAACATCAAGCATCTGGGATCCTTGAGAAATACTTTCTACTTGAGTATTCTCTCCCCCTGGAGATCTCTTTCTCCCCCTAAATACTCTCCCTTTTGGAAGTGATAAGCTTTGATGTGACCTCTCTCTCCCCCTTTGACATCAATTTCCAAGAAGGGTCTTCTGGAATTTGTTGTGAATGGGTTTGGTCCTTGAGTCACAACACAAAGCACTGGATAAAATTGTGATGCTTGTAGAAGACAAGATTCATTGGGTGGAGCTGGATCAGAAGAAACATAGAACAAGTAGCAAACTGTTTTTCCTGTTGTGAAATCGGTGGCACCGAGTGGTATGCTTCGGTGGTACCGAAAGGATTTAGTTGGACCGAAAACAACAAATCGGTGAAACCGAGTTCATCGCAGAGAAAACACTTGTCACCTCAGCTCACTAGACTAGTAAGATCTCATAAATATTTGCAAGGAATTAACTGAAAGATATGCAATGAATTGGATGCAGGAAATGCAGAGTAACTGAAAAGAAAGAAAGAAATCTAGATGAAGGTTTTTTTTTTTGAAAGGGGAAACAAATATGCATGAGACAAATGCAAAAACACAGATAGGAACACTAGAGAACTTCATCTAGAGATGGTTTGTCACCTATGTTAGAGTATATTGACTTAGGAGTCAAGTGAGATCACTTGATCATGGGTCATACTCATCGTTTAAGCTCAAAATGGGGTTACCATTTTTCGTTTAAGCATCTTGATGTATTCACATATTGTCGAGTTGCTTTAGCTCATGACTCGGAGTAAAGCTTCTCTAAGATGGAATAACATACCTTGGTTGGTGGTGTTGACCATGTAGTTGAACTTGTGTGGGTTACTCAAGGTTGATGCAGCTCATCAAGAGTTGGGAGCACCACTTGGAATTGAGTCCATCTACCTACATGGGTTAGTTCTGTTGGGGAACGTTGCAGAAAATTAAAAAATTTCCTACGGTTTCACCAAGATCCATCTATGAGTTCATCTAAGAAACGAGTCATGGGAGAGAGATTGCATCTACATACCACTTGTAGATCGCGTGCAGAAGCGTTCAAGGGAATTGTGATGATGGAGTCGTACTCGCCGTGATTCAAATCACCGATGACCAAGTGCCGAACGGACAGCACCTCCGCGTTCAACACACGTACGGAACGGACGACGCCTCCTCCTTCTTGATCCAGCAAGGGGAAGGAGAGGTTGAGGAAGAAGGCTCCAGCAGCAGCACGACGGCGTGATGATGGTGGAGAGGCAAGATCTCGGCAGTGGCTTCGCCAAGCACACACGGAGGAGGAGAGGTGTTGGGAGGGAGGGCTGCGCCTTGGATGTGTGTTGCAGCCTCCCTCACCCCTCTATTTATAGGGAAGGGGCAGGGGCGGCCCCTCTAGATGAGATCTAGAGGGGGGGCGGCGGCTAGGGAGGGGGGCTTGCCCCCCAAGCAAAGGGGGGGCGCCCCCCACTAGGGTTCCCCCCAACCCTAGGCGCAAGGGCCCAGGGGGAGCGCGCCCAGCCCTCCAGGCTGGTTCCCTGCCTTGTGGCCCATGAGGCCCTCCGAGAGGGGTGGCCCTCCCGTGGACCCCGAACCTCTCCGTGGCCCCTGCATAATACCGATATGACCCCGAAACTTTCCGGTGTCCGCTTGACAACTTCCCATATATAAATCTTTACCTCGGACCATTCCGAACTCATCGTGACATCCGGATCTCATCCGGACTCAACAACATTCGTAATCACATACAAGTCTTCCTAATAACCCTAGTGTCACCGAACCTTATGTGTAGACCCTACGGGTTCGAGAGACATGCGACATGACCGAGACGACTCTCCGGTCAATAACCAACAACGGGATCTGGATACCCATGTTGGCTCCTACATGCTCCTCGATGATGTCATCGGATGAACCACGATGTCGAGGATTCAATCAATCCGTATACTATTCCCTTTGTCGACGGTATGTTACTTGCCCGAGATTCGATCGTCGGTATCCCAATACCTCGCTCAATCTCGTTACGGCAAGTCACTTTACTCGCATCAGAATGCATGATCCCGTGACCGCACACTTGGTCACTTTGAGCTCATTATGATGATGCACTACCGAGTGGGCCCGTGATACCTCTCCGTAACACGGAGTGACAAATCCAGCCTCGATCCGTGTCAACCCAATGACACTTTCGGAGATACCTGTAGTGCACCTTTATAGTCACCCAGCTTACGCCAGACGCTTGGTACACCCAAAGCACTCCTACGGTATCCGGGAGTTACACGATCTCATGGTCTAAGGAAGAGATACTTGACATTTGAAAAGCTCTAGCAAAACGAACTACACGATCTTGTGCTATGCTTAGGATTGTCTTGTCCATCACATCATTCTCCTAATGATGTGATCCCGCCATCAATGACATCCAATGTCCATAGTCGAAACCATGACTATCTATTGATCAACGAGCTAGTCAACTAGAGGCTCACTAGGGACATATTGTGCTCTATGTATTCACACGTGTATTACGATTTCGGATAATACAATTATAGCATGAATAAAAGACAATTATCATGAACAAGGAAATATAATAATAATCCTTTTATTATTGCCTCTAGGGCATATTTCCAACAATCTCCCACTTGCACTAGAGTCAATAATCTAGTTACATTGTGATGAATCGAACACCCATAGAGTTCGGTGTTGATCATGCTTTGCCCATGAAGAGAAAGTTTAGTCAACGGATCTGCGACATTCAGATCCGTATGCACTTTACAAATTTCTATGTCTCCATCTTGAACATTTTCACGGATGGAGTTGAAGTGACGCTTGATGTGTCTGGTCTTCTTGTGAAACCTGGGCTCCTTGGCAAGTGCAATAGCTCCAGTGTTATCACAGAAGAGTTTGATCGGCCCCGACGCATTGGGTATGACTCCTAGGTCGGTGATGAACTCCTTCACCCAAATTGCTTCATGCGCTGCCTCCGAGGCTGCCATGTACTCCGCTTCACATGTAGATCCCGCCACGATGCTCTGCTTGCAGCTGCACCAGCTTATTGCTCCACCATTCAACATATACACGATCCGGTTTGTGACTTAGAGTCATCCAGATCTGTGTCGAAGCTTAGCGCCGACGTAACCCTTTACGACGAGCTCTTCGTCACCTCCATAAACGAGAAACATGTCCTTTGTCCTTTTCGGTACTTCAGGATATTCTTGACCGCTGTCCAGTGTTCCTTGCGGGATTACTTTGGTACCTTCCTACCAAACTTACGGCAAGGTTTACATCAGGTCCGGTACACAGCATGGCATACATAATAGATCCTATGGCCGAGGCATAGGGATGACGCCATCTCTTCTTTATCTTTTGCCGTGGTCGGCATTGAGCCGAGCTCAATCTCACACCTTGCAAGACATGCAAGAACCCTTTCTTGGACTGATCCATTTTGAACTTCTTCAAAATCTTATCAAGGTATGTGCTTTGTGAAAGACCTATGAGGCGCCTCGATCTATCTCTATAGATCTTGATGCCTAATATATAAGCAGCTTCTCCAAGGTCCTTCATTGAAAAACTTTTATTCAAGTAGGCCTTAATGTTGTCCAAGAGTTCTATATCATTTCCCATCAAAAGTATGTCATCTACATATAATATGAGAAATGCTCACAGAGCTCCCACTCACTTTCTTGTAAACGCAGGCTTCTCCATAAGTCCAAGATAAACCCAAACGCTTTGATCATCTCATCAAAGCGAATGTTCCAACTCCGAGATGCTTGCACCAGCCCATAAATGGATCGCTGGAGCTTGCATACCTTGTTAGCATTCTTAGGGTCAACAAAACCTTCCGCTGCAACATATACAGCTCTTCCTTAAGATAACCGTTAAGGAATGCCGCTTTGACGTCCATCTGCCATATCTCATAATCATAGTATGCGGCAATTGCTAACATGATTCGGATGGACTTAAGCTTCGCCACGGAGAGAAAGTCTCATCGTAGTCAATCCCTTGAACTTGCCGATAACCCTTAGCGACAAGTCGAGCTTTATAGATGGTGACATTACCATCCGTGTCCGCTTTCTTCTTAAAGATCCATTTGTTTTCTATCGCCGCCGATCATCGGGCAAGTCTGTCAAAGTCCATACTTTGTTTTCATACATGGATCCTATCTCGGATTGCATGGCTTCAAGCCATTTGTTGGAATCTGGCCCGCCATCGCTTCTTCATAGTTCAAGGTTCACCGTTGTCTAACAACATGATTTCCGTGACAGGTTTGCCATACCACTCTGGCGTCGAACGTGTCCTTGTGGACCTCTGGTTCAGTAGCAACTTGATCCAAGTACCTTGATCATCATCATTAATTTCCTCTCCAAGAGGTGTAGGCACCACAGAACATTTTCCCGAGCTGCACTACTTTCCGGTTCAAGAGGTAGTACTTCATCGAGTTCTACTTTCCTCCCACTTACTCCTTTCGAGAGAAACTCTTTTCCGTAAAGGATCCGTTCTTGGCAACAAAGATCTTGCCTTCGGATCTAAGGTAGAAGGTATACCCAATGGTTTCCTTAGGGTATCCTATGAAGACGCATTTTTCCGACTTGGGTTCGAGCTTTTCAGGTTGAAGTTTCTTGACATAAGCATCGCATCCCCAAACTTCTAGAAACGACAGCTTAGGTTTCTTCCCAAACCATAATTTATACGGTGTCATCTCAACGGATTTAGACGGTGCCCTATTTAAAGTGAATGTAGTTGTCTCTAATGCGTATCCCCAAAATGATAGCGGTAAATCGGTAAGAGACATCATAGATCGCACCATATCCAATAGAGTGCGTTTACGACGTTCGGACACACCATTTCGCTGAGGTGTTCCAGGCGGCGTGAGTTGTGAAACGATTCCACATTTTCTTAAGTGTGTACCAAATTCGTGACTTAAATATTCTCCTCCACGATCCGATCGTAAGAATTTTATCTTTCGGTCAGGTTGATTCTCTACCTCATTCTGAAATTCCTTGAACTTTTCAAAGGTCTCAGACTTGTGTTTCATCAAGTAGACATACCCATATCTACTCAAGTCATCGGTGAGAGTGAGAACATAACGATATCCTCCATGAGCCTCAACGCCATTGGACCGCACACATCGGTATGTATGATTTCCAATAAGTTGGTTGCTCGCCCATTGTTCCGGAGAACGGAGTCTTGGTCATTTTGCCCATGAGGCATGGTTCGCATGTGTCAAATGATTCATAATCGAGGACTCTAAAGTCCATCGAATGGAGCTTCTTCATGCGCTTGACACCAATGTGACCAAGGCGGCAATGCCACAAGTATGTGGGACTATCGTTATCAACTTTACATCTTTTGGTATTCACACTATGAATATGTGTAACATTACGCCGAGATTCATTAAGAATAAACCATTGACCATCGGAGCATGACCATAAAACATATCTCTCATATAAATAGAACAACCATTATTCTCGGATTTAAATGAGTAGCCATCTCGCATTAAACGAGATCCCGATACAATGTTCATGCTCAAACTTGGCACTAAATAACAATTATTGAGGTTTAAAACTAATCCCGTAGGTAAATGTAGAGGTAGCGTGCGACGGCGATCACATCGACCTTGGAACCATTCCCGACGCCATCGTCACCTCGCCCTTCGCCAGCCTCCGCTTATTCCGTAGCTCTGCTGTGAGTTACATATGTGAGCAACGGCACCGTATCAAATACCGGTGAGTTACTACGAGTAATCGGTAAGGTACACATCAATTACATGTATATCAAATATACCTTTAGTGTTGCCGGCCTTCTTGTCCGCTAAGTATTTGGGGCAGTTCCGCTTCGGTGGCCCTTCCTTTGCAATAAAAGCACTCTGTCTCGTGCTTGGGTCCATTCTTTGACTTCTTCCCGGCAACTTGCTTACCGGGCGCTGCAACATCTTTGCCGTCCTTCTTGAAGTTCTTCTTACCCTTGCCCTTTTGAACTTAGTGGTTTTATTGACCATCAACACTTGATGTTCTTTCTTGATTTCAACCTCTCGCGACTTCAAAGATTGAGAATACTTCAGAATGGTCTTCACCATCCCCGCATATTGTAGTTCATCACAAAGCTCTTGTAGCTTGGTGTGAGCGATCAAGGATTCTGTCAATGACCGCCTCGTCCGGAGGTTAATGTCCACTGGGACAGCGGTTGTGCAACCTGGATTTTTGAGTATGTGCTCACCGATGAACTGTTTTCCTCCATCTTACAACTATAGAACTTGTCGGAGACTTCATATCTCTCGACCGGGCATGAGCTTGAAAACCATTTTCAGCTCCTCGAACATCTCATATGCTCCATGTTTCTCAAAACTCTTTTGGAGCCCGGTTCTAAGCTGTAAAGCATGCCGCACCGAACGAGGGAGTAATCATCAAGACGAGACTGCCAAGCATTCATAATGTCTTGGTTCTTCGATGGGTGCATCACCTAGCGGTGCTTCTAGGACATATTGTTTCTTGGCTGCTATGAGGATGATCTCGTGTTCGGACCCAGTCCGAATAGTTGCTGCCATCATCTTTCAGCTTGGTTTTCTAGGAACGCTGAAGTTCATGTTGACATGAGCGCTGGCCATTTGATCTACAAGACATATTTTGCAAAGACTTTAGACTAAGTTCATGATAATTAAGTTCATCTAATCAAATTATTTAATGAACTCCCACTCAGATTTGACATCCCTCTAGTCATCTAGGTGTTACATGATCCGAGTCGACTAGGCCGTGTCCGATCATCACGTGAGACGGACTAGTCATCGTCGGTGAACATCTCCATGTTGATCGATCTTCCATACGACTCATGTTCGACCTTTCGGTCTCTTGTGTTCGAGGCCATGTCTGTACATGCTAGGCTCGCAAGTTAACCCTAAGTGTTTATGCATGTGTAAAACTGTCTTACACCCGTTGTATGTGAACGTAAGGATCTATCACACCCGATCATCACGTGGTGCTTCAAACGATTTAACTTTAGCAACGGTGCACAGTTAGGGGAACACTTTCTTGAAATTATTCTAAGGGATCATCTTATTTACTACCGTCGTTCTAAGTAAACAAGATGCATAAACATAATAAACATCACATGCAATTATATAAAGTAGTGACATGATATGGCCAATATCATATAGCTCATTTGATCTTCATCTTCGGGGCTCCACGATCATCTTGTCACCGGCATGACACCATGATCTCCATCATCGTGTCTCCATGAAGTTGCTCACCAACTATTACTTCTACTACTATGGCTAACACGTTTAGCAATAAAGTAAAGTAATTTACATGGCGTTGAATCAATGACGCGCAGGTCATACAATAATTAAGACAACTCCTATGGCTCCTGCCGGTTGTCATACTCATCGACATGCAAGTCGTGATTCCTATTACAAGAACATGATCTCATACATCACAATATATCATTCATCATTCATCACAACTTCTGGCCATATCACATCACATGACAATTGCTGCAAAAACAAGTTAGACGTCCTCTAATTGTTGTTGCATCTTTTACGTGGCTGCAATTGGGTTCTAGCAAGAACGTTTTCTTACCTACGAATAACCACAATGTGATTTTGTCAACTTCTATTTACCCTTCATAAGGACCCTTTTCATCTAATCCACTCCAACTAAAGTAGGAGAGACAGACACCCGCTAGCCACCTTATGCAACTAGTGCATGTCAGTCGATGGAACCTGTCTCACATAAGCGTACGTGTAAGGTCGGTCCGGGCCGCTTCATCCCACAATACCGCTGAAGCAAGAAAAGACTAGTAGCGGCAAGCGAGTTGATAAGATCTACGCCCACAAAAAAATTGTGTTCTACTCGTGCAATAGAGAACTACGCATAGACCTAGCTCTGATACCACTGTTGGGGAACGTTGCAGAAAATTAAAATTTTTCCTACGGTTTCACCAAGATCCATCTATGAGTTCATCTAAGCAACGAGTCATGGGAGAGAGATTGCATCTACATACCACTTGTAGATCGCATGCGGAAGCGTTCAAGGGAACTGTGATGATGGAGTCGTACTCGCCGTGATTCAAATCACCGATGACCAAGTGCCGAACGGACAACACCTCCGCGTTCAACACACGTACGGAACGGACTACGTCTCCTCCTTCTTGATCCAGCAAGGGGAAGGAGAGGTTGAGGAAGAAGGCTCCAGCAGCAGACGACGGCGTGATGACGGTGGAGAGGCAAGATCTCGGCTGTGGCTTCGCCAAGCACACACGGAGGAAGAGAGGTGTTGGGAAGGGGAGGGGCTGCGCCTTGGATGTGTGTTGCAGCCTTCCCCTCACCCCTCTATTTATAGGGGAAGGGGCAAGGGGGACCGGCCCCTCTAGATGAGATCTAGAGGGGGGCGGCGGCTGTGGGGGGCTTGCCCCCCAAGCAAAGGGGGCACCCCCACTAGGGTTCCCCCCAACCCTAGGCGCATGGGCCCAAGGGGGGCGCCCAGCCCTGAGGGGCTGGTTCCTGCCCTTGGCCCATGAGGCCCTCCGAGAGGGGTGGCCCCTCCCGTGGACCCCGAACCTCTCCGGTGGCCCCGGTACAATACCGATATGACCTCGAAACTTTCCGTGTCCGCTTGACAACTTCCCATATATAAATCTTTACCTCCGAACTATTCCGAACTCCTCGTGACGTCCGGGATCTCATCCGGACTCAACAACATTCGTAATCACATACAAGTCTTCCTAATAACCCTAGCGCCACCGAACCTTATGTGTAGACCCTACGGGTTCGAGAGACATGCGACATGACCGAGACGACTCTCCGGTCAATAACCAACAGCGGATCTGGATACCCATGTTGGCTCCTACATGCTCCTCGATGATGTCATCGGATGAACCACGATGTCGAGGATTCAATCAATCCGTATACTATTCCCTTTGTCGACGGTATGTTACTTGCCCGAGATTCGATCGTCGGTATCCCAATACCTCGCTCAATCTCGCATCGCAAGTCACTTTACTCAGATCTGTAATGCATGATCCCGTGACCGACACTTGGTCACTTTGAGCTCATTATGATGATGCACTACCGAGTGGGCCCAAGATACCTCTCCGTAACACGGAGTGACAAATCCAGCCTCGATCCGTGTCAACCCAATGACACTTTCGGAGATACCGTAGTGCACCTTTATAGTCACCCGATTACGCTTGTGATGTTTGGTACACCCAAAGCACTCCTACGGTATCCGGAGTTACACGATCTCATGGTCTAAGGAAGAGATACTTGACATTTGAAAAGCTCTAGCAAAACGAACTACACGATCTTGTGCTATGCTTAGGATTGGGTCTTGTCCATCACATCATTCTCCTAATGATGTGATCCCACCATCAATGACATCCAATGTCCATAGTCAGGAAACCATGACTATCTATTGATCAACGAGCTAGTCAACTAGAGGCTCACTAGGGACATATTGTGGTCTATGTATTCACACGTGTATTACGATTTCCGGATAATACAATTATAGCATGAATAAAAGACAATTATTATGAACAAGGAGATATAATAATAATCCTTTTATTATTGCCTCTAGGGCATATTTCCAACAAGTTCTTGCAGGGAGTAGCACTTGTGTAAAAGAGAATTTAATCATGAAGCTCAATCATAGAGATTGTCAAAGGATATGTTTGAAAGTTTCCGTGCTTCCTTGACTTCAACCACCATAGTGTAGAAACTTGGTGATGTAGAGATTGCTCAAGATGTGAGGAGATTACAATCTCATGGAATTTGATTCAACCAAGTACTTACATGGGTTAGATAACATGCAAGATGCAAATATATCCAAGATATAATATTTTCATCATAAGAGAGATATCATGGATTAGTCATAGGCTCATGTCTTGCATGTATCCAATGGAGTTTCTACTCCAAGTTTGAAGCATCAATGATGTTCAATTGTCCTCTCAACCTGCAAAACACTTTCTCATCAAGGGGTTTAGTGAATATATCCGCTAATTTCTTTTCGGTGCGAACGTGCTTAAGATTAATGTCACCCTTAGCAACATGATCTCGAATGAAATGATGACGAACTTCAATATGCTTAGTTCGAGAATGTTGTACGGGATTATGACCAATTTTGATAGCACTTCCATTGTCACAAAGCAATGGAACATGTTTCACATATATCCCATAATCTTTAAGAGTTTGGGTCATCCAAAGTAATTGAGCACAACATGAACCAGCGGCAATGTACTCCGCTTTGGCGGTAGATAAGGATACCGAGTTTTGTTTCTTGGAGGACCAAGACACAAGAGATCTACCAAGAAATTGACAAGTACCCGAAGTGGACTTTCTATCAACCTTGTCTCCGGCATAGTCCGAGTCGGAGTAGCCAACAAGATCGAAAGAGGCCCTCTTAGGATACCAAATGCCAAAATTTGGTGTATGAATTAAGTATCTCACTATCCTTTTTACGGACTTAAGATGACATTCTTTAGGAGCAGCTTGATATCTTGCACACATGCACACACTTAGCATAATCTCGGGACATGAAGCACATAGGTATAACAATGAACCAATCATAGAGCGATAAACCTTTTGGTCAACGGGTTTACCATCTTTGGTCAAATCAAGATGTCCACTAGTAGGCATGGGTGTAGACATACCTTTGCATTCTTGCATATTGAACTTCTTGAATAAGTCCTTAGTGTACTTAGTTTGAGATACAAAAGTACCTTCCTTAGTTTGCTTGATTTGCAACCCAAGAAAGAATTTGAGTTCACTCATCATTGACATCTCAAACTTCTCCGACATTAGCTTTCCAAACTTTTCACTAAAATGAGGGTTAGTTGATCCAAATATGATATCATCAACATAAATTTGGCATACAAATAATTCCCCATTAACCCTTTTAGTAAAAAGTGTGGAATCAATTTTCCCAATTTCAAAGCCTTTTTCAATAAGGAACTTGGTCAAGCATTTATACCTGTTTAAGACCATAAAGAGATTTGTGAAGTTTGTAAACATGATTTGGTTTCTTAGAATTGACAAAGCCGGGAGGTTGTTTGACATAAACTTCCTCCTCTATTTCACCATTTAGAAAAGCACTTTTAATGTCCATTTGGTACAAGGTGATATTATGGTGATTAGCATAGGAAAGTAAGATGCGAATGGACTCAAGTCTAGCAACGGGAGCATAAGTCTCACCATAGTCCATACCTTCAACTTGTGTGTAGCCTTGGGAGACGAGACGTGCTTTGTTGCGAACTACTTGTCCATATTCATCTTGCTTGTTGCGAAACACCCATTTGGTACCGATGATGTTGTGGTTGTTGTCGGGCTTCTCAACCAATGTCCAAACTTGGTTTCTCTCAAAGTTGTGTAGCTCTTCATGCATAGCATTTATCCAATCCGGATCTTCCAATGCTTCTTCGACCTTCATAGGTTCAATGCTAGAGATGAAAGAATAGTTTTCACAAAAGTTAGCTAAACGAGTTTTAGAGCGAGTGATTCTCCCGGTTTGAATATCATTGTAGATTTGCTTGACGGGATGGTCTTTAGCAATTCTTGCTAGAACTCGTGAAAGCTTTTGCTTGGGTCTCGGTTGAACATCTTCTTCATCTTGTTCTTCTTCTTCTTCTTCATTGTTGGCGTCGTTGTTCTCTTGTCGTGGTGGAGAAGGAGGTTGTTGACGTTCGTGATGTTCTTCCTCGTTTTCTTCATCTTGACGTGTTCCACTTGTGGATGCTTCCGTATCAACTCTTGGTTCACCTTGTCGTGAAGTAGAAGCTTCCACTTGGACAGACGAGGTACTCTCCTTCACCTCCGTTGGACGAACCTTGCCAATAGACAAGTCTTGGATTGCTTTCGAAGGGTCTTTGTCTCCTATATCAATTGGCAATTGCTCTACTTGCGAGCCATTAGATTCATCAAACTTCACATCTACCGTCTCTTCAACCTTTCGGGTGAAATTGTTGTAGACACGGTAAGTGTGAGAGTTTGAGCCATAACCAAGTAGGAAACCTTCATGAGATTTAGGAGCAAATTTTGAACGACGATGCTTATCAAGAATGTACCACTTTGAGCCAAATACTCGAAAGTATCCAACTTGGGGTTTGTTACCGTTGAGGAGCTCAGATGCCGCCTTGCCGAGTAGCTTGTGAAGATACAAGCGATTTGTTGCATGACAAGTCGTCTCAACCGCTTTAAGCCCAAAAGTGCTTGGCGCCTTGTACTCATCAAGCATCGTTCTCGCCATTTCGATGAGCGTCCGGTTCTTCCTCTCAACAACTCCATTTTGTTGAGGTGTGTACATAGTCGATAACTCGTGTGAAATCCTTCTTCGTTAAGAAAGGTGTCCACATTTATGCTTCTTGAACTCCGTTCCGTTGACGCTGCGAACCTTCTTGATCTTCACTTCAAATTGATTTTGGGCCTTCCTGGCGAAGTTTTTGAAGATCTTTTGGACCTGCGATTTATCATCGAGAAAGAACACCCACGTAAATCTTGAAAAATCATCAACTATAACTAGACCAAAATAATTTCCACCGAGACTTTTGTAAGCGTTGGGACCAAAGAGATCCATATGAAGAATCTCGAGTAGCCTCCTTGTGGTCATGATGTTCTTCACGGGATGCCTTCCTCCAACCTGTTTACCTGCCTGACAAGCACTGCACAGTCTATCCTTATCAAATATGACATCATTAACTCCAAGGATATGATTTCCTTTAATGAGCTTGTCAAGGTTTCTCATGCCAACGTGACCTAGTTGTCTATGCCATAACCAACCTTTTGAGGATTTAGCAATGAAGCAAGTTTTAGGTTGTGCCTTTTTAGAGAAATCAACAATGTAAAGATCACCTCTACATATACCGGTAAAGACCATTTTATGGTTGTCTTGACGAAACACTTGGCAATCTACTTCAGTAAATAGGACATTGAAACTGAAATCAGCAAGTCTAGATACTGAAAGTAAGTTGTAGCCAAGAGATTCAACGAGCATGACATTCTGAATGGAGCTATCATGTGAGATGGCCACCTTACCTAGGCCAACCACCTTACCCTTTGAGTTGTCACCAAAAGTGACATACTTTCAAGGACTATCATTTTCAGCAAGCTCACGAAACATGTCTTTATCTCCGGTCATGTGATCGGTACATCCACTGTCAAGAACCCATTCCTTTCCTCCTGACTCATATCCCCGAAGATTTTCCATAAGACCAAAGTGTCTCATTGCATCATCAAGATCGAAGTTACTATCATCATCCTCATCATAGTATCCATGTTCAACATCGTCAAGTGGTGGATCAAGTCCTAGAGAGGGTAATTCGTTAGAGTGATTTTGACAATGATCTTGCTTATGAATTCTTATAGCTTCGGAAATAATATCACCAATAATTCCAACATCTCCTTTGGCACGCATAAGGTCGGTGAGTTCAAATACACGATCACCAAACATAGGATCACTAGTATTCATCTTACTCAAGG
Source organism: Aegilops longissima (assembly GCA_021605205.1). Lineage (NCBI taxonomy): Eukaryota > Viridiplantae > Streptophyta > Magnoliopsida > Poales > Poaceae > Aegilops > Aegilops longissima. The sequence continues at coordinate 254,546,879 of CM038677.1, read as the reverse complement.
CAATAGACTTATAGAGAATCTCATCTAGATTTTTCAAGGAATAATTTGGAAAGCGTTCCTCAAGAAATTTCCATATAGTGTAGGCACACTCAAGAGTAGGCAAGATTCTAATTAAGTTTCTACGCAAGCCTCTAGTGATAAGATTAATAGTTTTAAGATTTCTAGTCATGTCAATAGATTCATCAAGGGCAGGATGCATAGGATCAACATGAGGTGCACAAGGGCTAGCAATGTACTTGTTCAAATGATATTGATTGAAAATTACAAGCATCTCATTTTTCCACTCATGAAAATACTCTCCATCAAGAATAGGCACTCTATGTCTAAGACTCCCCAAAATAGACTCATCCATCTTCCTCCAATGGTGATTAAACCAAGGCAATGGAGACCAATGCTCTGATACCACTTGTAGGATCTTGAGAAGAGGTGTCTAGAGGGGGGTGATTAGACACTAAGTACCAAAGTTGCTGTTTTTAACTTCTTTAGGTTTAAGTGGAGTTTAGGCACAAGTTTAACATTCACAATACATAACAAGCAAGCATGCAAAGAGTATATGAGCAGCGGAAAGTAAAGCATGCAACTTGCAAGAATGTAAAGGGAAGGGTTTGGAGGACTCAAACGCAATTGGAGGCACGGATGTTTTTGTCGTGGTTCCGATAGGTGGTGTTATCGTACATCCACGTTGATGGAGACTTCAACCCACGAAGGGTAACGGTTGCGCGAGTCCACGGAGGGCTCCACCCACGAAGGGTCCACGAAGAAGCAACCTTGTCTATCCCACCATGGCCGTCGCCCACGAAGGACTTGCCTCACTAGCGGTAGATTTCACGAAGTAGGCGATCTCCTTGCCCTTACAAACTCCTTGGTTCAACTCCACAATCTTGTCGGAGGCTCCCAAGTGACACCTAGCCAATCTAGGAGGCACCACTCTCCAAGAAGTAATAAATGGTGTGTTGATGATGAACTCATTGCTCTTGTGCTTCAAATGATAGTCTCCCCAACACTCAACTCTCTCTCACAGGATTTGGATTTGGTGAAAAGAAGATTTGAGTGGAAAGCAACTTGGGAAAGGCTAGAGATCAAGATTTATGTGGTTGGAATGGAATATCTTGGCCTCAACACATGAGTAGGTAGTTCTCTCTCAGAAATAGGATGCTGGAAGTGTAGGCTTATTCTGATGGCTCTCTCCACGAATGAAGAGGAGGTGGAGGGGTATATATAGCCTCCACACAAAATCTAACCGTTACACACAATTTATCAATCTTGGTGGGACCGAATCAACAAACTTGGTCGAACCGATTTAGTAAACCTAGTGACCGTTAGGGTTTTCGGTGGGACTGATATGCATCTCGGTAGGACCGATATGGTTAGGGTTAGGGCATAACGTAATCTCGGTGAGACCGATTACACAAACTCGGTGAGACCGATTTGGTAATAAGCTAACCAGAGAGTTGGTCAGGCAAACTCGGTGAGGCCGATTACTCAAACTCGGTAGTACCGATTTTGGTAATAAGCTAATCAGAAAGTTTGCATTGTAATCTCGGTAGTACCTGTTGCACAGACTCGGTGAGACCGATTTTGGTAATGGACATACACAGAGAGACTACAATCCCATCTCGGTGAGACCGAAATCCCTATCGGTGAAACCGATTTGCCTAGGGTTTGTGGCAGTGGCTATGACATTTGAACTCGGTGGCGCCGGATAGAAAGAATCGGTAGGGTCGAGTTTGACTTTAGGTTTTGGTCATATGTGGATGTGAGAAAGTAGTGGAGGGTTTTGGAGCATATCACTAAGCACATGAAGCAAGAGGCTCATTAAGCAACACCTCATCCCTCCTTGATAGTATTGGCTTTTCCTATAGACTCAATGTGATCTTGGATCACTAAAATGTAAAATGTAGAGTCTTGAGCTTGAAGCTTGAGCCAATCCCTTGTCCTTAGCATCTTGAAGGAGTTCCCACATCCTTTAGTCCATTCCACTCCAGTGTTGAACTTATCTGAAATATACTAGATAAAAGTGTTAGTCCAATAAGAGATATGTTGACATTAATTATCAAAACCACCTAGGGAGCACTTGTGCTTTCACACAGCCATGAGCATGGCCGGCCACTAGCATGCCACATATGAGACATATCTGGCCGATGCCTATGGCATCGAGCTCGAATCAGCTCCAGGAGCACTGCACTGCATACACTCGGACATGCAGCAAGAGGAGTATTATCTCCGGAGAGCTCCGAAGCTGGGTAAACCACCGCGTGCTACTCGCATACCCGCTCCCAGGCCTATCAGCAGCAGTCTTACCCTCACACTAAGCCCTTATGACATCTGTCGACTCGCAAGCCCCCCGTGAGAACACCACGACAGTTGAGGTCGTAACAATGCTACCACCCGAACTGACTTGCTTGCTGTGAAATACATGTAGCGCGAAATAAGAAGCACAGAAGAGAAGAAGTGTAACTCAACATCACTCAAAGAATTTAAGGAACACATACATTTCATTAAATTCCAATTTCTTTTGAAAGCGAGAATAATATTTTTATACACGAACAATCTCTGAAAATATTGGAATAAATTTTCATAAACGAGAACAAAAAATTGAAATATTGAACAAATTTTGACAGCACAGACAAAAATTGATACTCCAAACTTTTTTGAAAACACGAACAAACTTATAAATTCTGAATTTTTTTTAGAAACATGAAAAAAATTTGAAGACCTAAACTTTTTTGAAAACACGAACAAAATTTAAAATATTTTTAACATTGCGAACAAATTTTGAAAATGTGAACAAAATTGAAAATTTTCAAACATTTTTGGAACATGAAGAACATTTTAGAAAACATGAACAAATTTTAAAATTCCAAATATTTTTAAAAACTGGGAACAATTTTTTAATATGAACAAAATTTGGAATTTTGAACTTCTATTTGCATTGTAACAAAAAAGGTGAAAAGAGGAACACTTTTTAAAATTGTGAATAAAATTTTGAAAATGTGAACATTATTTCAAAAATATGAACAAATTTCAACAACAAGAACATTTTCAAAATGCTGAACAATATTTGAACTTTTCAAAAGCTTGAAAAGAAAAAGGAAAAATAAGTGAAAGATATGAATATGTTTTGAATTTTTAACAAATTTTGAAAATGGAAACATATTTCTGAAATCGCAACATTTTTGTTTGTGAACAAAATTTAAAAAGTCAAACACTTTTTAAAATAAGTGAACAATTTCTAAAATTATAAACTTTATGAAAATTCTAAACAAAATTTGAAAACAGGAACATTTCCGACAAAAACAAAATGTGAATTTTTCACTTTTAAAAAAATCTGAAACATTCATTGAAAATAAAAAACAAAGAAAAGAGCAAGAAGAAAGAAAAAAAGACAGAAAAAGAAAAAAGAAAAAACCAAAAAAGAAAGAAAATAAAATATAACAATGAGATTGAAATATAAAAAGAGAAAACATCACTTGTTTCTAAAACTGGAAAAAACCCGGCTAGAAACATTTATAGAAGGTTTCCAAAACCGGTATAGTCGAAACACTTAACAGGCCGGCCCATGCGCGACCATTCGGTCGATAGCCCTGTGCGGTACCTCGACTGTTTGCGTGCAGAACAGCAAATAGGGTTTGAGCGATGCTATGCACACGATAGTGTGCATACGATTTGTGAACGACAATGTATATCCACCCGTTCATGCATATGAATAAAGTGCAGTTTACGGCTGGATTTGCCATCATTCTGCTGTCGTGCATGGTGTGTCGTCCGCACAGCACTTCCAATAGGGTTTTCCAGCTAACGATCCATCGCTCACTCCCCCGACTGGTAGCAGTTATCTGTTCTGTAGCGGAACTCTGAAATTCCTGAGAAAAATGGTGAGCGTGATTGGGATGGAACAAGACCTCACACTTTAGGTGCGCGTGGTTAGCATTGGGACTAGTGGGTTTGGTGACTTTTAAGCAGTGCATGATCTTAAGAACTACTCCATCTGTTCCTTCCTTTATATAGGATTTATTTATTTTTCCCTAAAAATATCACAATGTAAAATGCATTTCCCTTTCCCCCTCAGTTTTCGCCCCTCCACTATCGAGTATGTGCCTTCGCTAAAAGTAATACTTAATCCCTGATTGGAAGGTAGTTAAAAAAAGAATCTCTTTCCCTGATTGCACACATTTACATTTCTCTCTCTTCCATCCCATCAATTGATTCTTTTCGCGAGAAAACTTCCAATCTATTCATCTACTGTCAGGATAGTATAAAGAACACTAGAAGTAAAATTTACATCCAGGTCCGTAGACCACCTAGCGACAACTACAAGCATTGAAGCAAGCCGAATGAGCGCCGCTGTCATCGCCCCTCCCTCGTCGGAGTCGGGCAAACATTGTTGTAGTAGACAATCGGGAAGTCGTTGTCCTAAGGCCCTATAGGACCAGCGCACCAGAATAGCAACTGCTGATGATGAAGAGAAGCGTAGATCGAAAAGATCCAATCCGCAAACACACAGACGTAGACAAACGAAGGCCGGATCCAATCAGATCCACCCAGGACAAACGCCGACCTGATCCCATGAGATCCGTCAGAGGCAAACCTCCACACGCCTTCCGACGACTCTTGAAACATCACTGGGCGGGTGTAGACGGGAAGGACCTTATTCCATCTTCAAAAATCCACCGCCACCTCGTCTTCTTGAGCATGGCACAAATCCTAAAGAAAATTCAGAAAAAACACCTAAAAGCAAAGGCCCGGGATCCACCGCCCCTCCATGGTCCAAGGACCATAGGAAACGAGGCTGACTGGCACCGGCGAGAGGCAGGGAACCCTAGATGAGTTCGCACGAGGGCACGAGGACGGGTAAGTTTTCTGACTGCCTCGTAACTTCCCCATCAATTGATTTTATTCCCGCGTAGCAGGATTCAACTGCATATTATTTGATTGCTAGCTATTAGTTGCCTCTAAATAAGTTGCTAGCCGCCTAAATAGTTAAGGGTGTTTTTTTTTAAAACATTCCCCTAAATAATGTGTCTTCATTACCGTGCCCAGAAAAATACACCTTATATAAAGGAACGGAGGGAGTATTACTAGACACATATTTGAAATTTTGAACACAAACTTTTTAGAAAAAGTAAATAATTTTGGAATCATGAGCAGTTTTCAAATTTTAACATTTTAAAAAACTCGAACAACTTTTTGGGAATGCGAACAATTTTCGACAACTTGGGGACAATTTTTAAAAAGTGGGAACAAAATTTGAAATGATTTTTTTTAGAATTTTTAACAAATTTTGAAAACTCGTTTTTTTAATTCCAAACATTTTTTCATAACACAAACAAATTATGAAATTCTGAACATTTTTTGGAAACACAATTTTTTATAAAACATGAACAATTGTTGAACAGTTTTTGTGTAAAGCGAACATTTTTTAAAGTTGCAAAAAAAATTTAAAAAAAAGGAAAAGGAAAAAAGAGTAAAACCAGACAAAGCTGGAAATAAACAACTAGAAAACAAAATTACCAGAACTAAAACCGTACCAAAAACTTCCAGAAGGTTAGCAAAACCAGGATTCACAATAGACACACCACATGTCATGTCAATTGTGTGCACGCTGGGAGTGCTTGACCATAGCTTCTGTCGTGGAGCCCACTGTCGATGGGACAGAGTGAGACAACACGATGATTGCATGACAGTGGCACAACCATACCTCCTATTCGCATGCCATGCCAGCATGTGCATGCAACCTTGCATTGAATTTTGACCGCCATCACGTTTCCAGAAGGGTCAGGCGCGCCCCTCGAGATTCCAATTAACTGTAGTTACTTCACCCTTGAGGCGTTGGACAGGACACTCACGTTCATCGCATTTCTCTCTTCGCACTTCGTCAACGCCCCTCCAACTGTTTGTCCTATACCTTGCTTAGAGCGTCAGGGAGCTGCCCCTCGCTAGCCCACGTGTCATCAGTGCAGAGGAGTTGAGCGGTGGGTGTTAGTCATCGCTGCTTCGCGTGATGCCCCTCGCCGAGGTCATCATAGGTTTCCTCAGCATTGGCGGCATCCCCATCATTGTCGATGTTGTCCATAACAAGCAGTTTCCTACCAAGGCCGAGGACGAACCGACATGGCCTCAGGGCAGCTTTCGTCGCTCTCCTCCTCTTTCGCCTCACGCTCCTCGAGGACGTCATTGAGTGAGTGACTCCACTTGGCGATGAATTGGGAGGTGGGTGGGTTAATGAAGATCGTCTCTGGCTCCTGCCCCCAACAAGGCTCCAGGCCACGCAGGTCGAGCTCACTGTGCGAGTCGGCGATGAATTCCAGGCTCCCGAAGAAGAGTGTCTGGCTTGGCTTGTAAGTGCTGATGGGCTCGATTTGCCCCGTCGAGTTGGTGATGAAGTTCATCATGCCGAAATCAAACATATGCTAGGAGCGAAGGCACCGCGATTGATTGCACATCCCATTCGGATATAGGTTCTCACAATCAGGACTCATGCCTGGCCTGCCACTGTCAATGTGAATTCGAGCTGACCACTCATTTGGGTGACGTGACTAGCCAAAAATCCCAGAGGGGAAACAAGACACGACTTGCCTAGATAGGTTTAGGCCGTCGCTATGAAGGTAAAACCCTACTCATGCCCTTGGTGTATTCATTGGATGCATTACTGCAGGATGCTGCTAACGCGACACTACGATCAGAGACCCTTCGAGAAACTGTGTGCGATGCAATAATCACAAACGGTGCTGTATGAAAACCGTCAGAAATGTATAAAACATTTGCGATGATGGATGCATCAAACATGGTTCAGGTTTTAGTTGCATGTGTGATTAAGGGCATATGGTTCAGTTCAATTAATTGTTTGCGATGAGGAGGAACAAAAGAAATGAGCAGCCAGATGAAGGCGTGCGTGATACACAACATACGGTTCACTCGGATGAACTGTTTGTGATTAGGCAACACAAAAGAAATGGTCAGCCATATCAAGGTGTGTGCGATATACGGCATGCGGTTCATTCGGATGAACTGTTTGCGTTGAGACATGAGAACAGAAACGGTTCAACTTAACAAGATGTGTGTGATACGCGACAAACAGGTGTGTAATCAGAAATGTGTGTGAAGACCGATAATAACACAGACGATTGCTGCTAATAAGATGTGTGTGTTCTGCGATGGGATTGCATACGGAACAACAACATATACATACACACACACACACACACACACACACACACACACACACACACACACACTTATAAGGACATGCTTGCATAACCAAATTAGACATCCACTTACATAGGTGGCTACTACAACCATGGCATTTGCACACACCAAAGTAAATGATACGTCTCCGTCGTATCTATAATTTTTGATTGTTTCATGCCAATATTCTACAACTTTTATATACTTTTGGCAACTTTTTATACTATTTTTTGGGAATAAAGTATTGATCCAGTGCCCAGTGCTAGTTCCTGTCTGTTGCATGTTTTTTGTTTCGCAGAAACCCAATATCAAACGGAGTCCAAACGGGATAAAAACGGACGGAGAATTATTTTGGAATATTTGTGATTTTTGGGAGGAAGAATCAACGCGAGACGATGCACGAGGTGGCCACGAGATAGGGGCCCACACCCACTTAAATAGGGCGCGGCCCCCACTCTCGTGGGCCACCCGTAAGGCGGTTGACGCTCTTCTTTTGCCGCAAGAAAGCTAATTTTACGAGAAAAAATATGGGCGAAAGATTCACCCCAATCGGAGTTACGGATCTCCAGATATAAAAGAAACGGTGAAGGGCGAATCTGAGAACGCGTAAAACAGAGAGATAGATCCAATCTCGAGGGGCTCTCGCCTCCCAAGCCATGGGAGCCAAGGACCAGAGGGGAAACCCTTCTCCTATTTAGGGAGGAGGTCAAGGAAGAAGAAGAAGAAGGGGGCCTCTCTCCCCCTTGCTTCCGGTGGCGCCGGAGCGCTGCCGGGGGCCATCATCATCACCGCGATCTTCACCAACACCGCCGTCATCTTCACCAACATCTCCATCACCTTCCCCCATCTATATTCAGCGGTCCACTCTCCCGCAACCCGCTGTACCCTCTACTTGAACATGGTGCTTTATGCTTCATATTATTATCCAATGATGTGTTGCCATCCTATTATGTCTGAGTAGATTTTCGTTGTCCTACCAGTGATTGATGAATTGCTATGATTGGTTTGAGTTGCATGTTTTATTATTGGTGTTGTCCTATGGTGCCCTCCGTGTTGCGCAAGCATGAGGGATTCCCGCTGTAGGGTTTGCAATATGTTTATGATTTGCTTATGGTGGGTTGCGTGAGTGACTGAAACACAAACCCGAGTAGGTAGGTTGTTTGCGTATGGGATAAAAGGGGACTTGATGCTTTAATGCTATGGTTGGGTTTTACCTTAATGAATCTTTAGTAATTGCGGATGCTTGCTAGAGTTCCAATCATAAGTGCATAGAATTCCAAGTAAGGGATGATATGTTAGTTTATGCCTCTCCCTCAAATAGAATTGCAATAGTGATTATCGGCTAGTAACATAGTCAATTGCTTAAGGGAAATTTCACAAATCCTATCACCACTTTTCCATAGTCGCTATATTTACTTTATTCCATCTTTATCTAAACAGCCCCTAGTTTATATTTACGTGTTCTTTACTTTCTTGCAAAGCTATCCAACAACACCTACAAAGTACTTCTAGTTTCATACTTGCTCTAGGTAAAGCGAACGTCAAGCGTGCGTAGAGTCGTATCAGTGGCCAATAGGACTTGAGAGAGTATTTGTTCTACCTTTAGCTCCTCGTTGGGTTCGACACTCTTACTTATCGAAAGAGGCTACAACTATCCCGTATACTTGCGGGTCATCAGTAAACTATTACATGCATAATTACATAGGTGGCTACTACACACATGACATTTCCACACACCAATAAAGTAAACTATATATTACATGCATGATTAACTAGCATAAACGATCATCTGATCATCATCTACTTCTTGTGACGCTTGCTCTGCTTGTGACTCGATCTGGGATCGTCGATTTGGGTAACGAGGCACTTTCTCATGTCAACGATCCGCCTGTGCATCTCGTAGCATGTGTACACGCTCTTGGTCGCGAACCTGAGGTGAGGTTCATCCAGTTGCTGCATCCAGGCCCTGTGCCAGGATAGGGGGCTTGTTCTCTAGGCATCCTGCTTCATCTTTTCATAGTAGGGGTCGATGATGGACGAGGTGAGTTCGACAAGGGAGTCCTGCTTCTTGCTGCCCCAGACCCTGTAGTGGTCAAGGATTTCAACAAGGTTCTTGTACTGAGCGCTTTTACATCGTCTTTGGTATCCACCGTGGCAAACTTGTAGTTGGTGCTGTTGACAAACCTGTTGAAACGGTCGCAAGGCTCTGTGACCATGCAGTAGTGGTAGATGAGGACATGATGGCGCACACACAACTAGGCGACGGCTACCTTCTGATCTATGCCGGGACGACCGACAGTGTACTGGAGGTCGGTGCCAACCACCTTGTACTTGTCTCCAGCAAGCAACTGCTCAACGCTGTTGATGTAGTAGTCCACCACGGCCGGGTAGATGGTGTACACCACCGAGAGATCCGTCTCCCTTGTGTGGGTCTCCACTCTATGCTCGCCGAACTCCATTGGAGCGTCGCCGGACATTCCCTCTCTATGTGTCGTCGTGGGCGTGCTTGTTGTGTTGTGGGGCCCGATCGAAAGGTTGAAGAGTCTAAGGTTATAATGGCTGCTGGAATTAAATGGGAAGCCGGACGGCTAGGAATATCGGCAGACCCTGATGGCAGTTCTAATTTGCAGCGCATAACTCCATCGTGTCAAGACGAATCGCATCGCGTGGCAACACGCGCGCACAACCAAGATGCATATGCCCCCGACGTGATCGTGCGCACGCCCAACCGTTGGCAGAGCGCGCGTGGAGGGACGCGAGCAGAGCGCTCTGTGGTCGCCTCAATGAAAGATCGAGGATGTCGCCTAGAGGGGGGGGGGGTGAATAGGCGCTTTAAAATAATTACGGTTTAGGCTTGAACAAATGCGGAATAAACCTAACGGTTAATTTGTCAAGCACAAAACCTACAACAACTAGGCTCACCTATGTGCACCAACAACTTATGCTAAGCAAGATAAGCAACTATGTGATAGCAAGATATATGACAAAGAATAATATGGCTATCACAAAGTAAAGTGCATAAGTAAAGGGGCTCGGGTAAGAGATAACCGAGGCACGCGGAGACGACGATGTATCCCGGTTCACACCCTTGCGGATGCTAATCTCCGCTTGGAGCGGTGTGGAGGCACAATGCTCCCCAAGAAGCCACTAGGGCCACAGAATCTCCTCACGCCCTCGACAATGCAAGATGCCGTGATTCCACTAAGGGACCCTTGAGGGCGGTCACCAACCTGCATAAATGGCAACCCTTGGGGCGGTCACCAACCCAGACACTTTGGCAACCCTTGGGGCGGTCACGGAACTCGTCAAATTGCTCGGGCGATCTCCACAACCTAATTGAGACCCCGACGCTTGCCGGAGCTTTACACCACAATGATTGAGCTCCTAACACTACTAACTGCCTAGGGCGCCAAGCACCCAAGAGGAACAAGCTCAAGCGCACCAAGCACCCAAGAGTAATAAGCTTCTCAACTTGTAACTTCCACGTATCACCGTGGAGAACTCAAACCGATGCACAAATGTAATGGCAAGGGCACACGGAGTGCCAAGTCCTTCTCTCTCAAATCCCACCAAGCAACTAATGCTAGGGAAGAAAATGAGAGGAAGAGCAAGAAGGAGAACACCAAGAACTCCAAGATCTAGATCCAAGGGTTCCCCTCACAAAGAGGAGAAAGTGATTGGTGGAAATGTGGATCTAGATCTCCTCTCTTTCCCCCAAAACTAGCAAGAATCCATGGAGGGATTGAGAGATAGCAAGCTCGGAGAAGGTCAACAATGGGGAAGAACACGAGCTCAAAGGATAAGGTTCAATGGGAAGAAGACCCCTTTATAGGAGGGGAAATCCAACCGTTACCCCACCGAAAATCCCATGAGAGCGGTACTACCGCTAGGAAGGGCGGTACTACCACGAGGGCGGTACTACCGCTCCCTACCAAGCGGTACTACCGCGCTGAAGAGAGGGGCAGACCACTGGCCCTAGAGCGGTACTACCGCGGGAGTAGAGCGGTACTACCGCTGAGAGCGGTACTACCGCTCCTACTGCCGCAGCTAGTGCCGCAAAACCCGACACGAGAAACTTCGCTTGAGAATCGAGGCGGAAGTAGCCAGACGCCACAGCGGTACTACGGCCGAAACTCCCAAGCGGTACTACTGCTCGGAGAGCGGTACTACCATTGGGGAGCTTCAAGGTACTACCACTGAGGGTCACGGTACTACCGCTGGCACCAACCTTAAGCCACAACCACGAAAACAAAGAATACTCCAAGGAAAACCAGAACTGCCATAACTTCTTCATATGAGTCTCCGATTGAGCAAACTCAAGCTTGTTTGAAACAAGACAACGAGTAGCATCAAAACAAGCGGGGAGGTATGCTTAGCAAACAAAGGAGTGAAACCTCCAACCGAGAAGAACCGCATACCCTCCAACATCGAAAACATCATAGAAGATGCATGAGAACTCCGCTGATGAACTCGAGCTTGTCATAAAATGACCATAAGCTCCAAATCTCACAAGGAGAAGAACCAAACAAGAACCAAAAGATGATGCAAGGATGCAATGGTTTGAGCTCTCTCTGAACGATATGATCAAGCAACTCATCGAGAGCCCCCTTGATAGTACGGCAACGATCCTATAACCCGGTCTTCCACAACTACCATGAGACCGGTAAAATAGAAAATCTATCAAGGGCAAACCTTTGCCTTGCACATGGTCCACTTGAGCTAGATGATGACGATCTTGACTCCCTCAAGTTGGACCACCTTTCTTGATTGCGCTGGCTCAAGAAGACTAGTTGATTGCTCCCCCATACTCCACTATGGGTGAGCCACTCTTCCGCACATCTTCACAAGTCCATTATCACCAAATGGACGGCAAGCTTCAAGCACTTGATCTCTTCGTGATGCATCACTTGAACTTGCACACCGCAACCTAACCCCACAAAGAACTCTCACGAAGACCATGGGTTAGCACACAAAGCGTAATGGACAAAGCTTACCATACCATGGGATCACTTGATCCCTCTCGGTACATCTTCTACGCTTTGTGAGTTGATCAACTTGATTCACTCTTGACTTAGTCTTGATCAACCTTGAATCTTTCCAACTCTCTTCGTTTGGATGATGTCTTGAACGTAAACATGAATGATCACACAATCTTCTTCTTCAAGACATGCTTGCAATAAGCTCAACACTCACATGACCAATCTTTGGATAATTCCTTAATAGCACCTTGGTCAACACATAAACTCCTTGAAACCAACACATGGACTTCAAGAAATGCCTATGGACAAATCCTTCAAATATAACTCAATGCAACCATTAGTCCATAGAGAATGTCATCAATTACCAAAACCACACATGGGGGCACCGCATGTCCTTTCAGTCAAGAAAAAGTTGTCCACAAGCCAAGCGCGCCGACGGATGCGACAGAGCGCGCCGCGGCGCCTAACGGCGAGCAGAGCTTGCCGAGGGATGCGAGCAGAGGACAGCACAGTGATACGTCGCAAATAAGACGAACTGTGCGAACGATGTCGAAGACATCAAGCACGAATCAGATTAGAGTTCCGTGTGTGATACGTGGCAGACAGTTGATCCATCAGAGCTGTTTGTGATGGAATAAGCCGTGTGTGTTGCGGGCAAACGCTTGCTAGTGTATAACCTTAAATTTAACCAAAAAAGTGTTAATGCATGTTACAAAAATTGTATAGCTGGAAACTATGTTCAGATACGACTCCAACGATATAATATATGGCGACATGCATTCGTATTTTATTAGTTAAATCCTACTTATAAACCAGGATGGGGGTATAGTAGGTAATTAAATCGCACACGTTTTTTTATTAACTGTATGTGTACGTGTCCTCTCCTCCTCCTCTCGCACGTCTTGTCACCCCGCTGTCGCAGACGGCTTACAGCGCAAGCTTGCGCAGCGCGCGGGGGCGTTCTTTTGGCCAAACGGTGGCGCCAATGAATCGTCGGTGAGCCCGTTCCCACGCAACCTTGCAGGTTCCCGCACAAGCTTCCGCCCGACTCGGTGAAATCCCCCAAAATCCCAATGCTTACCGGCCTGCTATAAAAACCCTCACGGTCGGCGAGTCCTATAGCTTATCTCGTCTGCTTCTCCCACAATTGCCAATGGCACCGTCCGTCATCGCCGCCAGCCACTCCGCCACATCGAGGACAGCTCCACCGACGCTACATCTGCGGCGACGCACGATCCTGGCGAGTGTAGTGCGCGTGGCGTCCCTGTTGGGTGTGCGCAGAACACCCACCACACGCTTTGCCGCCGCTGCCCGTCGGCAGCTGTTTCCGGCCGCCGTTGCCGCCACACCACCATCGAAAGCCAGGGCCATCTCCCGCTCCGCCGCCGCAGCCCGAAGGCGGGAGGTGTTGGGGAACGCAGTAATTTCAAAAAAATTCCTACGCACACGCAAGATCATGGTCATGCATAGCAATGAGAGGGGAGAGTATTGTCCATGTACCCTCGTAGACCAAAAGCGGAAGCGTTATGACAACGCAGTTGATGTCGTCGTATGTCGTCACGATCCGACCAATCCTAATACCGAATGTACGGCACCTCCGCGATCTGCACACGTTCGGCTCGGTGACGTCCCACGAACTCTTGATCCAGCTAAGTGTCGAGGGAGACCTTCTTCAGCACGACGGCATGATGACGGTGATGATGAAGCTACCGGCGCAGGGCTTCGCCTAAGCACTGCAACGATATGACCGAGGTGTATTATGGTGGAGGGGGGCACCGCACACGGCTAAGACAATGTCTGTTGTTGTCCTCTAGGGTGCCCCCTGCTCCTGTATATAAAGGAGCAAGGGGGGAGGCCAACCATCCCTGGGGGCGCACCAAGGAGGGGAGGAGTCCTCATCCTAGTAGGAGCATGACTCCCCCTTTCCTAGTCCAACTAGGAGGAGGAAGGGGGAAGGAAGGAGAGCGAGAGAGGGAGGGAAAGAGGGGCGCCGCCCCCCTCCTTGTCCAATTCGGACTCCTCAAGAGAGGGGGGCGGCCAGCCCTATGGCCCCCTCCTCTCTCTCTCACAAGGCCCATGTTGGCCCATTAGTCCCCCCCCCCCCCGGGGTTTCCGATAACCCCCCGACACTCCAATAATTAACCGGTGACCCCCGGAACTCATCCGGTGTCCGAATATAGTCATCCAATATATCAATCTTTATGTCTCGGCCATTTTGAGACTCCTCGTCATGTTCGTGGTCACATCCGGGACTCCGAACTATCTTTAGTACATAAAAAAAACTCATAATACCGATCGTCACCGAACGCTAAGCGTGCGGATGCTACCTCTTGAGCACTGCGTTGGATTTCCTCGAAGAGGAGAGGATGATGCAGCAAAGTAGCGTAAGTATTTCCCTTAGTTTTTGAGAACCAAGGTATCAATCCAGTAGGAGGCCACGCACGAGTCCCTTGTACCTACACAAAACAAATAGCTCAACGCAACCAACGCGATTAGGGGTTGTCAATCCCTTCACGTTCACTTACGAGAGTGAGATCTGATAGAGATGATAGATAATATTTTTGGTACTTCTGGATATAAAGATGCAAGATAAAATAAAAAGCAAAAGCAATAATAAAGTGATGGAATATTGATATGATGAGAATAGACCCGGGGGCCATAGGTTTTACTAGTGGCTTCTCTCAAGAGCATAAGTATTCTACGGTGGGTGAACAAATTACTGTTGAGCAATTGACAGAATTGAGCATAGTTATGAGAATATCTAGGTATGATCATGTATATAGGCATCACGTCCGAGACAAGTAGACCGACTCGCCTCAGATCTACTACTATTACTCCACTCATCGACCGCTATCCAAAGATGCATCTAGAGTATTAAGTTAATGAAAACAGAGTAACGCCTTAAGCAAGATGACATGATGTAGAGGATAAATTCATGCAATATGATAAAACCCCATCTTGTTATCCTCGATGGCAACAATACAATCGTGCCTTGCTGCCCTTCACACCGGGAAAGGACACCGCAAGATTGAACCCAAAGCTAAGCACTTCTCCTATTGCAAGAAAAACAATCTAGTAGGCCAAACCAAACTGATAATTCGAAGAGACTTGGAAAGATAACCAATCATACATAAAAGAATTCAAAGAAGATTCAAATATTGTTCATAGATAATCTTGATCATAAACCCACAATTCATCCGTCTCAACAAACACACCACAAAAAGAAGATTACATCGAATAGATCTCCACAAGAGAGGGGGAGAACATTGTATTGAGATCCAAAAAGAGAGAAGAAGCCATCTAGCTACTAACTATGGACCCGAAGGTCTGAGGTAAACTACTCACACTTCATCGGAGGGGCTATGGTGATGATGTAGAAGCCCTCCATGGTGGATTCCCCTTAGGAGCTCCTAACAGGCCCCAAGATGGGATCTCGTGGATGTAAAGGTTGCGGCGGTGGAATTTGGTTTTGGCCCGCTTCGATCTTTGGGGTAATGAGGTATATATAGGAGGAAGGAGTACATCGGTGGAGCTTGGGGCCCACGAGGCGGGCGCCCTCCACCCTCGTGGCAGCCTCTCTTCTTGATGGGGGTCCAAGTCTCTGGATCATATTCGTGAGAAAATCACGCTCCGAAGGTTTCATTCCTTTTGGACTCCGTTTGATATTCCGCTTTTTGAAACACCGAAATAGGCAAAAAACAGCAATTTCAGGCTGGGCCTCCGGTTAATAGGTTAGTCCCAGAAGTAATATAAAAGTGGAAAATAAAGCCCAATATGGTCCAAAACAGTAGATAATATAGCATGGAGCAATCAAAAATTATAGATACGTTGGAGACGTATCAGCGGACCCTACGGGTTCGAGAACTATGTAAACATGACAGAGACACGTCTCCGGTCAATAACCAATAGCGGAACCTGGATGTTCATATTGGCTCCCACATATTCTACGAAGATCTTTATCGGTCAAATCACATAACGATATACGTTGTTCCCTTTGTCATCGGTATGTTACTTACCCGAGATTCGATCGTCGGTATCTCAATACCTAGTTCAATCTCATTACCAGCAAGTCTCTTTACTCGCTCCGTAATGCATCATCCCGCAACTAACTCATTAGTCACATTGCATGCAAGGCTTATAGTGATGTGCATTACCGAGAGGGCCCAGAGATACCCCTCCGACAATCGGAGTGACAAATCCTAATCTTGATCTATACCAACTCAACAAGTACCATCGGAGACACCTGTAGAGCACCTTTATAATCACCTAGTTACGCCAGACGCTTGGTAGCACACTAAGTGTTCCTCCGGTATTCGGAGTTGCATAATCTCATAGTCATAGGAACATGTATAAGTCATGAAGAAAGCAATAGCAACATACTAAACGATCAAGTGCTAAGCTAACATAATGGGTCAAGTCAATCACATCATTCCCTAATGATCTGATCCCGTTAATAAAATGACAACTCATGTCTATGGCTAGGAAACCTAACCATCTTTGATTCAACGAGCTAGTCAAGTAGACGCATACTAGTGACACTCTGTTTGTCTATGTATTCACACATGTACTAAGTTTTCGGTTAATACAATTCTACCATGAATAATAAACATTTATCATGATATAAGGAAATATGAATAACTACTTTATTATTGCCTCTAGGGCATATTTCCTTCAGTCTCCCACTTGCACTAGAGTCAATAATCCAGATTACACAGTAATGATTCTAACACCCATGGAGTCTTGGTGTTAATCATGTTTTGCTCGTGAGAGAGGCTTAGTCAACGGGTCTGCAACATTCAGATCCTTATGTATCTTGCAAATCTCTATGTCTCCCTCCTTGACTTGATCGCGGATGGAATTGAAGCGTCTCTTGATGTGCTTGGTTCTCTTGTGAAATCTGGATTCCTTTGCCAAGGCAATTGCACCAGTATTGTCACAAAAGATTTTCATTGGACCCGATGCACTAGGTATGACACCTAGATCGGATATGAACTCCTTCATCCAGACCCCTTCATTAGCTGCTTTCGAAGCAACTATGTACTCCGCTTCACACGTAGATCCCGCCACGACGCTTTGCTTAGAACTGCACCAACTTACTGCTCCACCGTTCAATATAAATACGTATCCGTCCGTGACTTAGAGTCATCTCGGATCAGTGTCAAAGCTTGCATCGACGTAACCATTTACGATGAGCTCTTTGTCACCTCCATAAACGAGAAATATATCCTTAGTCCTTTTCGTGTATTTCAGATGTTCTTGACCGCTGTCCAAAGGATCCACTCTGGATTACTTTGGTACCTCCTGCTAAACTAATAGCAGGGCACACATAAGGTCTGGTACACAACATTGCATACATGATAGAACCTATGGCTGAAGCATAGGGAATGACTTTCTTTTTCTCTCTATCTTCTGCAGTGGTCGGGCGTTGAGTCTGACTCAACTTCACACCTTGTAACGCAGGCAAGAACCCTTTCTTAGCTTGATCGATTTTGAACTTCTTCAAAACTTTGTCAAGGTATGTGCTCTGTGAAAGTCCAATTAAGCGTCTTGATCTATCTCTATAGATCTTAATGCCCAATATATAAGCTGCTTCACCAAGGTCTTTCATTGAAAAACTCTTATTCAAGTATCCTTTTATGCTATCCAGAAATTCTATATCATTTCCAATCAACAATATGTCATCCACATATAATATTAGAAATTCTAAAGAGCTCCCACTCACTTTCTTGTAAATACATGCTTCTCCAAAAGTCTGTATAAAACCATATGCTTTGATCACACTATCAAAACGTTTATTCCAACTCTGAGATGCTTGCACCAGTCCATAAATGGATCGCTGGAGCTTGCACACTTTCGTAGCATCCTTTGGATCGATAAAACCTTCAGGTTGCATCATATACAACTCTTCTTCCAGAAATCCATACAAGAATGAAGTCTTTACATTCATTTGCTAAATTTTATAATCATAAAATGCTGCAATTGCTAACATGATTCGGACGGACTTAAGCATCACTATGTGTGAGAATGTCTCATCATAGTCAACTCCTTGAATTTGTCGAAAACCTTTCGCAACAAGTCGAGCTTTGTAGACAGTAACATTACCGTCAGCGTCAGTCTTCTTCTTGAAGATCCATTTATTCTCGATGGCTTGCCGATCAACCGGCAAGTCAACCAAAGTCCACACTTTGTTCTCATACGTGGATCCCATCTTAGATTTCATGGCCTCAAGCCATTTTGTGGAATCTGGGCTCATCATCGCTTCCTCATAGTTCGTAGGTTCGTCATGGTCAAGTAACATGACCTCCAGAACTGGATTACCGTACCACTCTGGTGCGGATCTTACTCTGGTTGACCTACGAGGTTTGGTATTAACTTGATCTGAAGTTACATGATCATCATCATTAGCTTCCTCACTAATTGGTGTAGGAGTCACAGGAACAGATTTCTGTGATGAACTACTTTCCAATAAGGGAGCAGGTACAGTTACCTCATCAAGTTCTACTTTCCTCCCACTCACTTCTTACGAGAGAAACTCCTTCTCTAGAAAGGATCCATTCTTAGCAACGAATGTGTTTCCTTCGGATCTGTGATAGAAGGTGTACCCAACAGTCTCCTTTGGGTTCGAGCTTATCAGGTTCAAGATTTTTCACATAAGCATCGCAGCCCCAAACTTTAAGAAACGACAACTTAGGTTTCTTGCCAAACCACAGTTCATAAGGTGTCGTCTCAATGGATTTAGATGGTGCCCTATTTAACGTGAATGCAGCCGTCTCTAAAGCATAACCCCAAAATGATAGCGATAAATCAGTAAGAGACATCATAGATCGCACCATATCCAAAGAAAGTACGACACGATGTTCGGACACACCATTACGCTGTGGTGTTCCGGTGGCGGAGTTGCTAAACTATTCCGCATTGTTTCAAATGAAGACCAAACTCAGAACTCAAATATTCTCCTCCATGGTCGATCGTAGAAACTTTATTTTCTTGTTACGATGATTTTCCACTTCACTCTGAAATTCTTTGAACTTTTCAAATGTTTCAGACTTACGTTTCATCAAGTATATATACCCATATCTTCTCAAATCATCTGTGAAGGTGAGAAAATAACGATACCCGCCGCGAGCCTCAATATTCATCGGACCACATACATCAGTATGTATGATTTCCTATAAACCTGTTGCTCGCTCCATTGTTCCGGAGAATGGCGTTTTAGTCATCTTGCCCATGAGGCATGGTTCGCAAGTACCAAGTGATTCCAAAAGTCCATCAGAATGGAGTTTCTTCATGCGCTTTACACCAATATGACCCAAACGGTAGTGCCACAAATAAGTTGCACTATCATTATCAACTCTACATCTTTTTACTTCAATATTATGAATATGTGTATCACTACTATCGAGATTCAACAAAAATAGACCACTCTTCAAGGGTGCATGACCATAAAAGATATTACTCATATAAATAGAACAACCATTATTCTCTGATTTAAATGAATAACCGCCTCGCATCAAACAAGATCCAAATATAATGTTCATGCTTAACGCCGCACCAAATAACAATTATTCAGGTCTAAAATAATCCGGAGGTAGATGTAGAGGTAGCGTGCCTACTGCGATCACATCGACTTTGGAACCATTTCCCACGCGATCGTCACCTCGCCCTTAGCCAATCTTCGCAATCCGTAGTCCCTGTTTCGAGTTGCAAATATTAGCAATGTAACCAGATCAAATACCTGTACTCTGCGAGCATTAGTAAGGTACACATCAATAACATGTATATCACATATACCTTTGTTCACCTTGCCATCCTTCTTATCCGCCAACTACTTGGGGCAGTTCCGCTTCAAGTGACCAGTCCCTTTGCAGTAGAAGCACTCAGTCTCAGGCTTAGGTCCAGACTTGGGCTTCTTCACTTGAGCAGCAACTTGCTTGCTGTTTTTCTTGAAGTTCCCCTTCTTACCTTTACCATTTTTCTTGAAACTGGTGGTCTTGTTGACCATCAACACTTGACGCTCTATCTTGATTTCTACCTCCGCAGCCTTTAGCATTACGAAGAGCTCGGGAATCGTCTTATCCATCCCTTGCATATTATAGTTCATCACGAAGCTCTTGTAGCTTGGTGGCAGTGATTGAAGAATTATGTCAATGACACTATCATCAGGAAGATTAACTCCCAGTTGAATCAAGTGATAGTTATACTCAGGCATTTTGAGTATATGATCACTGACAGAACTATTCTCCTCCATTTTGCAGTTGTAGAACTTATTGGAGACTTCATATCTCTCAATCCGGGCATTTGCTTGAAATATTAACTTCAACTCCTGGAACATCTCATATGCTCCATGACGTTCAAAATATTGTTGAAGTCCCGGTTCTAAGCCGTAAAGCAATGGTATATGATTCACGCTCGACCTTTCGGTCTCAGTGTTTCGAGGCCATATCTGCATATGCTAGGCTCGTCAAGTTTAACCCGAGTATTCTGCGTGTGCAAAACTGGCTCGCACCCGTTATATGTGAACGTAGAGCTTATCACACCCGATCATCACATGGTGTCTCGGCACGATGAACTTTGCAACGGTGCATACTCAGGGAGAACATTTGTACCTTGAAATTTAGTGAGAGATCATCTTATAATGCTACCGTCGAACTAAGCAAAATAAGATGCATAAAGGATAAACATCACATGCAATCAATATAAGTGATATGATATGGCCATCATCATCTTGTGCCTTTGATCTCCATCTCCAAAGCACCGTCATGATCACCATCGTCACTGGCGCGACACCTTGATCTCCATTGTAGCATCGTTGTCGTCTCGCCAACTATTGCTTCTACGACTATCGCTACCGCTTAGTGATAAAGTAAAGAAATTACATGGTGATTGCATTTCATACAATAAAGCGACAACCATATGGCTCCTGCCAGTTGTCGATAACTCTGTTACAAAACATGATCGTCTCATAAAATTTGGCATCATGTCTTGACCATATCACATCACAACATGCCCTGCAAAAACAAGTTAGACGTCCTCTACTTTGTTGTTGCAAGTTTTACGTGGCTGCTATGGGCTGAGCAAGAACCGTTCTTACCTACGCATCAAAACCACAACGATTTTTTGTCAAGTATGTGATGTCTTAACCTTCAACAAGGACCGGGCGTAGCCATACTCTATTCAACTAAAGTTGGAGAAACTGACACCCGCCAGCCACCTGTGTGCGAAGCACGTCGGTAGAACCAGTCTCGCGTAAGCGTACGCGTAATGTCGGTCTGGGCCGCTTCATCCAACAATACTGCCAAATCGAAGTATGACATGCTGGTAAGTAGTATGACTATTATCTCCCAACACTCACTTGTGTTCTACACGTGCATATAACATCTGCGCATAGACCTGGCTGTGATACCACTGTTGGGGAACGCAGTAATTTCAAAAACAATTCCTACGCACACGCAAGATCATGGTGAGGCATAGCAATGAGAGGGGAGAGTATTATCCACGTACCCTCGTAGACCGAAAGCAGAAGCGTTATGACAATGTGGTTGATGTAGTTATACGTCTTCACGATCCGACCGATCCTAGTACCGAAAGTACGGCACCTCCGCGATCTGCATACATTCGGCTCGGTGACGTCCCACGAACTCTTGATCCATCTGAGTGTCGAGGGAGAGCTTTGTCATCACGACGGCATGATGACGGTGATGATGAAGCTACCGGTGCAGGGCTTCGCCTAAGCACTACAACGATATGACCGAGGTGGATTATGGTGGAGGGGGGCACCGCACACGGCTAAGACAATGTCTGTTGTTGACTTCTAGGGTGCCTCTGCCCCCGTATATAAAGGAGCAAGGGGGGAGGCTGGCCGGCCCTTGGGGTGCACCAAGGAGGGGAGGAGTCCTCCTCCTAGTAGGAGTATGACTCCCCCTTTCCTAGTCCAACTAGGAGGAGGAAGGGGGAAGGAAGGAGAGGGAGAGAGGGACGGAAAGAGGGGGCGCCGTCCCCCCTCCTTGTCCAATTCAGACTCCTCAAGGGGGGCGCGCAGCTAGCCCTATGGCCCCCTCCTCTCTCTCTCACAAGGCCCATGTCGGCCCATTAGTCCCCCCCCCCCCGGGGTTACCGATAACCCCCCGACACTCCGATAATTATCCGGTGACCCCCGGAACTCATCCGGTGTCCTAATATAGTCATCCAATATATCAATATTTATGTCTCGACCATTTCGAGACTCCTCTTCATGTTCGTGATCACATTCGGGACTCCAAGCTATCTTCGGTACATCAAAACACATAAACTCATAATACCGATCGTCATCGAACGTTAAGCGTGCGGACCCTACGGGTTCGAGAACTATGTAGACATGACCGAGACATGTCTCCGGTCAATAACCAATAGCGGAACCTGGATGTTCATATTGGCTCCCACATATTCTACGAATATCTTTATCGGTCAAACCGCATAATGATATATGTTGTTCCCTTTGTCATCGGTATGTTACTTACCCGAGATTTGATCGTCGGTATCTCAATACCTAGCTCAATCTCGTTACCGGCAAGTCTCTTTACCCGTTTCGTAATGCATCATTCCACAACTAACCCATTAGTCACATTGCTTGCAAGGCTTATAGTGATGTGCATTACCGAGAGGGCCCAGAGGTACCTCTCCGACAATCGGAGTGACAAATCCTAATCTCGATCTATGCCAACTCAACAAGTAGCATCGGAGACACCTGTAGAGCACCTTTATAATCACCCAGTTACGTTGTGACGTTTGGTAGCACACTAAGTGTTCCTCCGGTATTCGGGAGTTGCGTAATCTCATAGTCATAGGAATATGTATAAGTCATGAAGAAAGCAATAGCAATATACTAAACGATCAAGTGCTAAGCTAACTGAATGGGTCAAGTCAATCACATCATCCTATAATGATGTGATCCCGTTAATCAAATGACAACTCATGTCTATGACGAGGAAACTTAACCATCTTTGATTCAACGAGGTAGTCAAGTAGAGGCATACTAGTGACACTCTGTTTGTCTATGTATTCACACATGTACTAAGTTTCCGGTTAATACAATTCTAGCACGAATAATAAACATTTATCATGATATAAGGAAATATAATTAACAACTTTATTATTGCCTCTAGGGCATATTTCCTTCAGTCTCCCACTTGCACTAGAGTCAATAATCTGGATTACACAGTAATTATTCTAACACCCATGGAGTCTTGGTGTTGATCATGTTTTGCTCGTGAGAGAGGCTTAGTCAACGGGTCTGCAACATTCAGATCCGTATGTATCTTGCAAATCTCTATGTCTCCCTCCTTGACTTGATCGCGGATGGAATTGTAGCGTCTCTTGATGTGCTTGGTTCTCTTGTGAAATCTGGATTCCTTTGCCAAGGCAATTGCAGTATTGTCACAAAAGATTTTCATTGGACCCGATGCACTAGGTATGACACCTAGATCGGATATGAACACCTTCATCCAGACTCCTTCATTTGCTGCTTCCGAAGCAGGTATGTACTCCGCTTCACACGTAGATCCCGCCACGACGCTTTGCTTAGAACCGCACCAACTTGCAGCTCCACCGTTCAATATAAATACGTATCCGGTCTGTGACTTAGAGTCATCCGAATCAGTGTAAAAGCTTGCATCGACGTAACCATTTACGATGAGCTCTTTGTCACCTCCATAAATGAGAAACATATCCTTAGTCCTTTTCAGGTATTTCAGGATGTTCTTGACCACTATCCAGTGATCCACTCCTGGATTACTTTGGTACCTCCCTTCTAAACTAATAGCAAGGCACACATAAGGTCTGGTACACAACATTGCATACATGATAGAACGTATGGCTGAAGCATAGGGATGACTTTCATTTTCTCTCTATCTTCTACACTGGTGGGGCATTGAGTCTGACTCAACTTCACACCTTGTAACACAGGGAAGAACCCTTTCTTAGCTTGATCCATTTTGAACTTCTTCAAAACTTTGTCAAGGTATGTGCTCTGTGAAAGTCCAATTAAGCGTCTTGATCTATCTCTATAGATCTTAATGCCCAATATATAAGTAGCTTCACCGAGGTCTTTCATTGAAAAACTCTTATTCAAGTATCCTTTATGCTATCCAAAAATTCTATATCACTTCCAATCAACAATAAGTCATCCACATATAATATTAGAAATGCTACAGAGCTCCCACTCACTTTCTTGTAAATACAGGCTTCTCCAAAAGTCTGTATTAAACCATATGCTTTGATCACACTATCAAAATGTTTATTCCAACTACGAGATGCTTGCACCAGTCCATAAATGGATCAAGCTAAGAAAGGGTTCACTGTAGATAAAATTCTAACAATTCAAACACCATCCTTTGTAGTTGTGACCCCATTACGTAATTCAAATGATCAAGACGATAAATCAAGTAGATCGCACACAGTTTATTATCACCAACCGTGTGAGATGCAGCACAAAATATCTTGAAGCACCGTCGGTGTTTAGTACTCAAATTATGCAATGACGTGGATGACCACTGCAACCAGGGAAATTCGAACCAAAATGTTTGACGTTCAAACTCAACACACACAGGTTAAGCTATCTGAATTGTTTGTGATGTTCACATATCATACACAATTTTGAATAAGGGATCGTGTCTGATGATACTTTGCGCGCCAGTTTTTTGGCTGAAGCGATTCCAAATTTTCGGCTTCCGCGGAAATATCTACCTCCCCGCCCCCTCCCCCATACCAAAAGCCACATTTCTCCTCTTTCCGCCTTCCTTTCCAAGTTGAAACCTTCACTCCTTGCTTGCAGCGCCGCCGCCTCCTTGCCGGCGACCCTCCTTCACGCTCCTCAGCCTCGCCTATCCAGGCAGGTAATCCACACCCAACCCCCATCCTCCTCCTCCTTCCACACCCCACATGCCCCTACCGCCGGCGCGAGCGTGACACCTTCCACCCAAATCACCGACCCTTCACCAAATAAGCGCCGGCCTAAGCCATGGTGCACGCAGTATAGCCAAGACCTCAAGGAGCATTTGGCAGCGGAGAAGCAAATCGCGGCCGCACGCGTGGATGAGGTTGCGATGGCTGCCATTAGTGCCGGCCCCCAGATCTTGAAGGGGCACCTTGCCATTTTCTAGCTATGCCGGTTAAGCATGCCCGGTTTACCCATTGCGTGTGCTGCTCCTGCCTTTCCTTCACAAATGCTAGTGAATTGTGCTATCTAATTTTACCATGCAATTTGTTGCTCTAGTGTATATGTTCTATATGTCGTGCAGTGTGGTGCTCACTTATTAACTATTTTGTTAATAGTTGTCATCTTCAGTTAATTGTTTGGTTCAATTATGCAAATGTGATGTTCGATTCTTCAGGCTGCAATTTTGTATTATCTTCCATGTGAGAAATAAATCAAATTTATCTTACAAAATTGTGGGTGCTTTCTGTTATTGTATACCATGTGAGGAATAAATTTAATTTGGCTGTAGTAAATACATGAGAAACAAATACAATTGCTACAATTGGCTGTAGTTAACTGTTTAGTTAACTCTCTGATCTTCTATTAGGAGTATTTTATATTATGCAATGTGGTGCTCAGTTAATGTTTGGTTAATTTGTTGTGGTGTTTAGTTAACTGCTTGGTTTAATTCTGCAATGCGATGTCCAATTGTCGTGGGTAGAATTTTGTATTATTGTGCATGTGAGGAATAAATCGAATTTGGCTGTACTTAATACATGAGAAACATATACAAGTGCTATATTTCCTAGTTCTTAATCATGCTTGGTTTGGATAAATGGTTTTCCATGTGGCTTGAATTAATCTGATGAATCTGCAATGTGATTATGTTTAATCAACATATTTTACTGATAGCATGCGAACCCTTACTTAACCTGATGACTAACAACCTTATATGTGTTGCAGGGAAACAATGGAAAGCACTGAGGTTTACAATCGAGGTTAGCACGTGCATAATCCGTTGTCTAATAGCACATTATTTTGCAATTGCAGGAACCATTCTAATATTTAGGTTTTTAAAAATTTGGTCTTGCACATATAGGTCCTGCTGTCAGAGGTTTTGACCCACTGTTTGATCCTTTTTGCATATGGGGCTAGGGAAAGACAAGGGGAGGACAAGGCCTAGACAAGGGAACAGGCATGGACGTGCGCGCGCGGTCGCGGGCACGCCACCCGCACAAGGGGTAGCTGCTGGTAGACAGACAGTGGCACTCGATCAGCGTTGCCCGACCTTGCAACAGTGCAAGCCACACGCGATCTTGAGCGGCAGTTTCGCGTGCCCCGCGCGAGTGCATCGCCCCGCCGGCTCACGCAACGCTGCCGACCTTCTGGATCGCCCTTGGCCTTTTTGATCCGACGTGTAACCGAGTGACATGACATGCACGACTCCAGTTTCTACACGACATGGGAAACATTCCACTGAGATGCCGCAGTTCCTAATTCCAACTCAGGATCCGATTAATCAATCAATCAACAGTGGGCGAGTTGTTCCACGGCTCATCGTGATTCGTGAAACTAGGACAATGCGGTCGCCGTACAGCCGTACTGTCATGGGAGAGCTTCTTTCTTCTTGCAAATAGGAGTATATATTACTCCTCCTATGTGCTCCACTTACTTACATTGATCTGCTGCTGACTTGCTACTTGTTTGTTTACGCAGGATATTGTCAATCCTAACCAGTCATCAGTGGCCACTGTACTACGTAATATATTTCGCCGTCAGGACTTTGGCCATCATGGACGTACATGGTGGCGAACACACAGCAGTGACCCCAAAAGCAAGGGCACCTGATCTGATGCCCGTAAAATAGTGCGTGCTGAAGCTACCCACATAGACATAGGAGCTCACTAAAAGCATCTGAAACTTCTTTTATTAAGATTCGGTACATATACAACATCGACGGGAGACGTCTGGTACTAGCTACTTGAAAGGAAACCATCAGGCAGAAAGTGGGTACAGCAATGGCGCACTGCCCATCTTATCGTCCTGGCCTGCCGCCAGTTCACGGTGCATGCATTGCTTTCCAACACAGTCCGGAACCAGTAGTATGCCCTGACACAATCTTTTCTGTCCCATCTCCTATCACTGGTTGCTTGGCTCAGACCTTTGCTGCCGCATCATCAGGCACTCGGGCCTGCTCCTTGTCTTGCAGCTCCTGGGCAGGTTTACCGCCACCCATCTTGTTCGTGGCCTCGTCTTTTCTCTCCATGCTTTTCCCCCACAGGACGTTGTACAGGCCTCCAATCAGTAGTATCCCAGCAATTATACTGCTCAGGAGAGTTAATAATACAAAGATTCAGCTTATATATAGTTGTAGATTGCAGAGGCCGGGGCAATCCTCATTTCCAAAAAAAAAAAAGTTGTAGAGTAGTAGAGTTTAATTGCACGTTTATGAAGTTTCATGAGTGATTCTGGGCGCACTTACCTTCCTAGGCTAACTGCCTCTCCTAAAACGAACGAAGATATGATGATTGTGAAGATCAGAGTGAGTGGCATGGACATGGCGAGGAACACCGGCCCCCTCTTGGCGATCGTCCACATTTGCATGTAGTACGAAAGCGCGGTGACGATCACGCCCTGCATGTTTTTATCCCATGGAGAAGCAAATCAACTTTCAGTAACTAATATGCAAATGACCATTGTTTCTGAGGCTCAGTTACACGTACGCTGTAGATGATAGCGGCGAGGCTAATATTCCAGCCGATCTTCCACTTGGAGAAATCCCTCTCTGCGGCGACAGCCACCACGAAGGCCTGAACCGACGCGCACGAGATCTGTAGCGTGGTATTCATAAGCTTGGAAGTGTCCTCTATCAGTGGCCCCTGCGCAAAAGCCGTCAACAAGTTGCAGTTATTCCCTACACGTCAGGGTCTGAAGCTCTGAAAAATGAAACCTGAATTTTGAGTGCATGCATATTCACCTGAAGCACGGTCCACAAGCCTGCTAAAATGTTGGAGAGTGTCATGAGGAAAATCCCAAATACCCACTGGTTCTTGGAGTAGGTGCCTGCTCCGGAGGAGCTGCTGCTGCTGCCGTGCTGGAAGAGCCGGTGATGGTTGAAAGATCTGAACATTGGCCCCTCGTAGAAGGCCAGCACCGTGACGCCGGCGACGCAGCAGAGAATGCCTGCCACTTTTAGGTTGCCATGGAGCTTCTTCAGCTTCATAGACTCCATCCTGTCACATCACAGGGAATTTGTTCTTAGGGGAAGGAAAGTAACCGACATTGCAGCTTTTCCGCCCACACTTATTAAGTGCATGTTCTGAACTCTGTTACGTGTAGATCGTTCGGTTTTCGATTTGGTAAGCCAGCAGAGAATGCATGTACTAGTTTATTTTGATGGCAAAAAAACACGAATGCTTAGTTACAGGACAAGTATCGAGCAGAGGTCAGAATAGAAATAACACTTGAATTACCTACCCAATTATGACCGCTAGGATGAAGGTAACCACCGGTTGAACATTGTACAACGCCGACGATGATGTCGCGGACGCATAATTGAGGCCAAGGTTAAATAAGACGCCACATGCTGTTACCCTGTGAACAAGAAAAGGTCAGGAATTAGACCAGGTATATAAGATAAGTAAGTCATTTATAATCCGAAAGTTGTAAGTTTCAAGATGCACAAATTCTGGATATCCAGTGCAATACATGCACACTGGAAGATCTCAAAGCACACGATCAGACACTTGATTGTGAAGTGTGTGCCCATATTTATATTGAAAGGTACAGAAAGCTTGATTATTATTCTCCACACAGGACTATTGGGCAACTAGGCCATAGAGCCTGCATGCATTAGCTTTCTTTCTGAAACAAAACAACAACTCCTGCATGAACTATGTGCCACTCACGCTAGAACAACTTAACATACCCATACAAGGCGTGCACGAACATCTTCCCTGCAATCTTCAACGTCACAGGTTTAGTCTTTTGCCTGCGCCAACAAGAGAATCATGGTACACTAAGTATATAGAGGTTATAAAACAGCGAGCCGGACAAGCAGACAGACATCGATCAAGGCGGTGCCAAACAAGAATCTCACCTCTCCAGAGCAAAAGCGATAGGGATGAGCACCAGGGCGGCGGTGGTATGCCGGTAGAAGACGAAGACGAAGGGGTTCATGCCCTGATCCAGCGCAATCTTGCTCATGATGTGCATGCCGGAGTACATGACCCTGATGAGAACCACCGCGCCGTAAGCCTTGGCGCCGCCGGCACCACCCATCCTGATTTTGCAAGTGTTTTTTCTGCGCCTAGCTCTGTGAAGGTATTAGCAGCAGAGACCTGTGCAGCCCTATATATACATTGCCAAAGGCGCCAGCGCAACAACCTAGTAAGAGCATATGCCCTTGCTCCTGTGTCTGTGTGCACCCCGGAGTGACACGGATAATCGACCCCAGGTACGCAGCTAGCTAGCTAGTGCACCATCACCTAATCAGTGATGCATGCGGCAATGGGGCTAGAAGAAAGCGGATGGAAAATGCTGGATGAGTCGTGCGAGCAGAGCAGAGCAGAGCGGAGGACACTTGGTGTGGGGTGATCTGAGCATCCACTCATGGAAATGGAAAAGATGACAGGGCAGTGATCTGAGTCGATCCCAACTAATTATTTAAGTGTAGATTAGTGGCTCAGCTGTTACCATTTGGAGCCACAAGGCTCTCTTCTTGTGGAAAACGCAGAGGTTGCATGTAACAAACTGTGCACATATTATGCAGACATACACACATGACCGAAAGGGGACAGGGGAATTAGTGACTGATGGGGCAAGCAAGCTGCCATGTAGAAAGCATGTGGAGATACACAAGGCAGGTGCATGGTGGTGTGCTGCTTCTGAATGTTCAAAGTGTGCACCAGGTCTGATTAATTGGATATCGTTTTGAGCATGAGAATTCCTTCACGCTGGATGTGTATGCCTGTTAGGTAACCCCATCTTTGCCTCTCAAATGCAAAGTTTTTTTCACTGCTCGCGGCGGCTAACATATGCTGGATAACAGGTTCTTGTTGAGACAAATGCGAAGTTTTTGCACGGCTCGCTGCGACACAGTACATTGCCTTTTCAAACTATACTGGATTCCAACAAGATTGCTCCGCTGAAACAGCGGCCCAGAGGCAATAACGAGTTTTGCTCACAACGCGCCGGCGGTAGATGCAGAAGAAAGGAAGTGTTCATTTCTCTAAGGACTTGCTAATAATTTATTATTCTTTTTAAGGAAGTTCTTTTAAGGCTGGTTTTATCTAATACTCCCTCCGTTCCGATTTACTCGTCGTGTTTTTAGTTCAGATTTGAACTAAAACCATGACGAGTAAAACGAAACGGAGGGAGTATATGGCATTTGGCCTTTCTGTAAAGGGCAGTGATCTGTGCCGGCGCACCGGCCCACCTCAGCCGTCAGATCTGGTCTCTTGCACCGTCAGATCCCTTCCTTCCCTCACCTCCTTCTTCAACCTCCCGCACAGGAAAAACGACGGGCCCCCTCGTGCGCGTCGACGCCCCAGCACGCGCCGACCGCCTCGCCTCGTGTAGCGACCAGACCTGAATGGATCAAGTCTCTGTGCTCAGTGTCATCCCTGGATCAGTAATGCTGACACCACACAGTACTTCGAAGGATTTATAGCAGAGTAGCAATCACACACTTATTACATCGTTGTCCACAAGGGAACTTAATATAATAATATGGCTTAAGGCCATTTAATAATAACAGCGGAAGGCTTGGAAGATAAGTGAGTCCATCAACTCCATCGGCATCACTGAGTATAGAACCACGACCTAACACCTTACTCGTCGTCTGAAAAGTCTGCAACATGAAAAGTTGCAGCCCGAAAAACGGGTCAGCACATGGAATATGCTGGCAATGTAACACATAGAGAGTAATGAAGCAACAAGCCTATACTACTTGCATATATGGCTGGTGGTAAGGCTCTACGGTTACATTTTTGCATAAAGCTAGTTTTTCCCTATAATAAAGAAATAATTTTATTTAACTATCATGGTGGTTGTTAAACATTGAGAATGGTTGACAGCATTCTCAATCCCAATTAAAAAGTACTCATAAAAAATCCTTCAGACCCTTCTCAAATACCGTAACGACATCTTGAAAAGATGTACCATCGGTACTTTCGCTTTCTTGATTTAAAATACTAAGCTATTTCAGTCAAGCACAGAGAGGTTCAGGCACAATGCTATTGCCACATTAAGAGTTGGCGGATTGAAATTCATGATCATGTTGGCAAGGAAGGGGTACTCTTCAATACATACAGGATCGTTTGGGTTCTTCTAAACCCACCAGCATGAAATTTGATCTGTCTAGAATCATCCGCAGGATCGAAGGATTGGACCAACTGAGTACACCCTTCTCAACTGATGAAATCGATGCGGTTGTCAAGGAAATGCCAAATGACAGAGCCCCCGGCCCGGATGGTTTTAACGGCTGTTTTCTTAAGTATTGTTGGCAAATCATCAAATCAGATTTTTATGACCTCTGTCACGCGTTCCATGCTGGTGGTCTTGATATCACTAGCATTAGTGAGGGGTTTATCACCCTGATCCCTAAAATTTCCTCTCCGGAAACGGCCAATGATTTCCGACCCATTACCTTACTGAACTGCTGCCTCAAAATCATTACTAAGATCTTGGCGAACCGGCTTCAGAGAGTCATTTTAAAAATCATACACCGTAACCAGTATGGATTTATCAAGGGTCGGACTATCCAAGATTGTCTCGCATGGTCGTATGAATATATCCATCAATGCCACTCATCTGGGCGGGAGATTATACTGCTCAAGCTTGATTTCGCCAAGGCCTTTGACACGATTGAACATGTCCCCATGCTGGATATTATGAGACACATGGGTTTTGATGACAGGTGGCTAGGTTGGATGGAAACAACCTTTGGCTCGGGCGTTTCATCGGTCCTTTTAAATGGTGTTCCTGGTCGGAAATTCAAATGCAAATGTGGCGTGCGTCAGGGTGATCCTCTTTCGCCATTAATCTTTGTCCTCGCGCCGATTTGCTCCAGTGTTGCGATCAATGACGCTTACGCCAAGGTCTGCTGGAGCTCCCCATCCTCGTGAGAATGCAGGTGATTTCCACAGTGGTGCAATCTGGCGACACAATCCTGATTATGCAAGCGTGTCCTACTCAGCCGCCCGCATGAAACTTATCTTGGAGGATTATGCGGCCTCGGTAGGACTAAAGATCAATTTTCATAAATCCACCCTCATACCCATTAATGTCGACCAATCGCATGTCAAGCGGGTTGGCAGGGATTTTCGGCTGCTCGCTGGCACCCCGCCGCTCACTTACCTTGGTCTTCCCATGGGGACGACGAGACCAACCGTTCTCGATCTCATGCCTTTAGTGCATTCTGTTGAAAGGAAAACCTCCACTGCTCTAGCACTCATGTCGTCGGGGGCCAAGCTGACGTTGGTGAATTCGGTGATCACCTCAATGCTAATTTATGCAATGTGCACGATCAAACTGCACCCTAAAGTGATTGAGCATCTTGACAAACTTCGCCGATACTGCCTCTGGGCCAAAAACTCTGATGACGGGGTCAAAACCAATTCTCTTGCAGCCTGGGAGCTTGTCTGTCGGCCGAAACGGTGTGGCGGTCTTGGGGTTATCGATATCAAACTGCAAAATGCCGCGCTCCTCCTAAAGTACTTGTTCAAATTCTATAACCGTGAGGATGTACCCTGGGTTCAGCTAGTATGGGAGGCATACTACCCGAACAAGGTACTGCGACGCCGCTGAACCCGTGGGTTCGCTCGTGGAAGGATGTGATGCAGCTCAATGGAACCTTCCGAGGGGTCACCAGAGTCATCCCAGGAGATGGTTGCAGCTCTCTGTTTTGGAAAGACGTCTGGTTTGCTAATTATGGTTCCACTCTGATGGACACGCACCCGCGAGCCTTCTCTTTTGCTTTGAATGAGGATGCCTCCATTGCCAAGGTTCTCAGGACCACTGATCCGACCACGATCTTCACTCTACCCCTTTCACCAGCAAGGGAGGAGGTCGAGATATCCAAAGAAGGGTCCCCGCAAGTCGGCCTTGATCCTGATTCGTCTCGACGCTTGGGTCTGTGACCTTGGACGATATTCTTCAAAGAAATACTACGACTACTGTTTCGGACATGTGAAAGCTGATGAGGCCTTTGGATGGCTATGGAAATCCAAATGTCCGATCAAGTTTAAGATGTTTGGATGGCTGCTTCGTTGATCGCTTGAATACCAGAACATGTCAAGAGACGACATTTTGCTGTGGCAGGGGCAACTACGCTTGCATGCTCTGCTAAACCCACCAAGAGACTCAGAGAACATCTCTTCTTTGAGTGCCCTTTGCCAAACAATGTTGGAGCAAGGTTGGTCCGACTGGCCAGAGGAACTAATCGGTTAGCCATCTTACATGGCGGGAAAGAGGATCAAGGCCACCGCTTTTTATGGATATTTTTCTTCTTGCAGCTTGGAGCCTGTGGATGGAAAGAAACAATCAACATTTCAGGGGATACTGCTTTTCGCTCGGGCGCAGTAGCGTGGCTGGCAGGTTCAAACATTTGTTAGGTCTAGTGATTCACAACTGCCTCGAGAAGGTTCATCCTTTTCTTTCTGAATTTATTGTAAATTTGGATCGCTAGTCCTACTTTTGATCCCCATATGGCGGGGGCCTAAAACCCATTGTAACACTCTTGTAATTATTATGTGGTGAGTAATGCAAAGTCATGGGAGCCTCTCCACTCGCCACCGATTCTTCAAAAAAAAACTTTTATTAGAAGTAACATGTTGAGATTCACATGATATTCAATTACCAGATACTCAAAACGTCCATAACCGGGGACACGGCTAATCATGATTAGTTTATACACTCGCAGAGGTTTGCGACTTTTCCCCACAAGACTCGATCGCCTCCGCTTGGTTCTCGTGACTACATGGTGTTTGAGAAACGGATGACCGAGACATAGTCTTTCGTAAGCGCTTAGCACCTTACATGTGGGTAGACCGTACCAACCTACATCCCCTACATCAGCTAGCCTACCCGTAAGAGTTCGCACAACTTAGTCAACTACGCCAGAGCCCATAATTGGCTTGTGGCTGCACACGGAAGTTTCCAGTTTGAATAATCTTATGATCCCTTAGAGTCTGGGTGGCGGTCCGAAGAAATACAGGCAAGTCCTGATAGAAACCAGGTGCCTCAATCCACCCAGATGTGTGTTTAGGCACCTTAGATCCTAACCATGCAAGTGTTTGAGGGTTTGATCTAATGCATAAAAACTGGGTAGTAGAAAAGGTATGATCAAGTGTTACTTGCCTTGCTGATGATCCATGAGACCTAGAGATTCAAGTAACAAGCGGCGACTCGGTGATCTAACGCAGACAAACAACAAGCTTACAATAAGTACTCATCTAATGCACGGGAAATCTCGAATAAAAGATCTAACCAGAGAGTTCAACTTAAGAACCCTGTTGCAAAAGAATCGAATCAAATAAAGCATCGAAAGTCGAAACTCGAGAGAGAACGACTCGGTTTAGCAATCTGAAACTAGGTCAAAATTTTACAGTAGCAAAACTCTGTGTAAGTAGGTTAGTCGAACGGCGGTTTCAGAACTAAAACTCCAGCGCTTGAATCACCTGATTCCGATAAACGAGCGAGAAAATAAACAGATTTGAAAATCGAATCGAAATCGAATCGAAAAATAACGGATTAAATCCGATTAAAAGAAAACGACGAACAGATTAAACAGCGGACGTTCGTTAACAGAACTAATCCAACGAACACGTTCATTAAAACGAACGGTTCGTTGAACGTTCACTAAATAAGAAAACCGAAAAAAAACCATCTAGGTTTAAAAAAAAATGAACAACGCGAGAAAAACCGGATCGGGTTTTCTAAAAAAAACCGGACCGGGGTAGTGGCGGCGGCTACCTCGCTGGTCGCCGGCGGGGCTCCGCCCGCGGTGGGTGGCGGGTCGGGCGAGGGGCGGTGAGGTCGGGCGACGGCGACGGGCGGCGACGGCGGCGGCGGCAATGCTCAAGGCAAGGGCTCGGGTGAGGGCGGCGGCAAGGGATGAGGAGAGGGGGGGGCGGGGTTATATAGGAGGAGGGGGGTGCCTTGGGGAGGGGGCAAGCTGCATGGGGGGGGCGGCAGTGGTCCGAGCCGGACTCATGGCGGGCGGCGTGGGCGGCGGGACTCCTCCAGCAGAGGGGAGGGGCCGATGGGCAGGGGCGGCGGGGCCCTTGGCCCAAAGGGGCGGGCGGCGTTGTTTTTTTAAACAAAACTAAACGAAAATAAAATCAAACGAACTCCAAATTTAATAAAATTAATTTTTCCCGCCTCCTAAAAATGAGGCGAACAAAATGAACTTTAAAAACGAGGCAGATATGCATATATTTTTTAAAATGCTCATTTTTGCCTAAAGCAAATAAATCCTCAAAACCAAAATTTGATTTATTTATAATATCTTCATTTTTCCTAAATGTTGGGAAAGTCATATTATTCCTCTCTTAACTTTTTATATCGGAAAACTTTTGAAGATAAATAAATAAATAAATGATCCTATTTTCAAAATTTGAGAAATCTCAAATATGAAAATAATGAAATCTCCAACTCTCTCAAGGGTCCTTGAGTTGCGTGAAATTTTCTAGGATCGGAAAATGCGAGAAAATATGATATGCATGATGACCTAATGTATAACATTCCAAATTGAAAATTTGGGATGTTACAAACCTACCCTTAAGATGAATCTCGCCCTCGAGATTCGGGTTGGCTAGAAAATAGGTGAGGGTGGTCCTACAAAATTTCCTCTCTTTCCTGTGTGGCTTCATCTTCATGTGGTGGCTCCAATCGAACTTTGCAAAACTTGATAACCTTGCTGCGGGTAACTCGCTAGCATAATCGAGAATCTTAACCGGTTTTTCCTCATATGTTAAATCATCCTTCAACTGAATTGCTTCCAGTGCACTTTGTGTCTCTTAACGGTATCTCTGCTATCTCGGGTGACATTTCTTCACCGAGAAACGTGGAATACATCATGAACTCCTGACAGTCCTTCCGCAATTCCAACTTATAAGCAACTTCTCCCATGCGTTGTAAAATCTTATATGGTCCAACGAAACGTGGGGCTAACTTTCCTTTAACTCCAAAACGCTTAACTCCTCAAGCGGGATACTCTAAGATATACTGCTCTCCAACTCCATACTCAATCGCTGGCGCTTTGAATCGGCATAGCTCTTTTGTCCGGACTGGGCTACCTTGAGCCTGTCTCGAATCAACTTAACCTTCTTTCGACTCCTTAATCAAATCTGGTCCAAACAATCGACGATCTCCGTTTCGTCCCATGACAACGGTGTCCTGCACCTTCTTCCATACAGGGCCTCAAAAGGTGCCATCTTCAAGCTGGTTTGGTAAATGTTGTTGTAGGAAAATTCTGCATACGGCAAATTATCATCCCAACTAGATCCATAATCTAGTGCACAAGCTCTCAGCATATCCTCCAAAATCTGATTGACTCTCTCTGTCTGTCCATCGGTCTGTGGGTGGAAAGCTGTACTGAATTCCAATCTAGTTCCCAATGTTTCGTGCAACTGGTTCCAAAATTTTGAGGTAAATTGGGTTCCTCTGTCTGATACGATGCTCCTCGGAACTCCGTGTAAACATACAATTCTGGTCATGTATATCTTTGCCAACTTAGCACTGCTATAGGTAGTCTTGACTGGTATGAAATGAGCTACCTTTGTTAAACGGTCGACTACAACCCAAATCGAGTCATATCCTGAACGAGTCTTTGGCAAACCTGTGATGAAATCCATGCCTAGTTTGTCCCACTTCCATTCGGGTATCGGCAATGGTTGTAGCAATCCTGCTGGCTTCTGATGCTCTGCTTTTACTTTCTGACATACATCGCAAACTGCTACATACTCCGCAATATCCTTCTTCATTCCGGTCCACCAGAAAGTATTCTTCAAATCCAAATACATCTTGGTATTTCCTGGGTGAATCGAATAAGGTGAATCATGAGCTTCTTGTAAAATCAACTTCCTGATCTCTGGGTTATTGGGCACTTAAACACGGTCCTCAAACCATAGGGTATCGTGCTCATCCTCACGAAATCCTTTAGCTTTTCCTTTGCTCATTTTCTCCTTTATAGAGGCAACTTCCTTATCTGCCTTTTGGGCTTTTCTGATTTTGTCCATCAGTGTTGACTGAATCTCCAATGCTGCTACATAGCCTCTCGGAACTATTTCCAAACATAGCTCTCGAAGGTCCTCTGCTAACTCAGTGGGTATTCCTCCCATCATTAGGGTATTGACGTGGCTCTTATGGCTCAATGCGTCTGCTACGACGTTAGCCTTTCCGGGGT
Source organism: Aegilops longissima (assembly GCA_021605205.1). NCBI lineage: Eukaryota > Viridiplantae > Streptophyta > Magnoliopsida > Poales > Poaceae > Aegilops > Aegilops longissima. The sequence continues at coordinate 254,509,354 of CM038677.1, read as the reverse complement.
GATAATGCAATCTCATATCATAATCCTTGATAAGCTCTAACCATCTCCTCTGTCTGAGATTTAATTCCTTCTGTGTGAAGATGTACTTCAAACTCTTGTGATCCGTATATACTTCACAATGATTACCAATGAGAAAATGTCTCCATGTCTTCAAGGCATGCACAACGGCTGCTAACTCCAAATCATGTGTGGCATAATTCAACTCATGGGGCTTAAGTTGTCGTGAAGCATACGAAACAACTCTTCCTTCCTTCATAAGCACTGCTCCAAGTCCTCGACGTGAAGCGTCGCAATACACCTCATAATCCTTGGTCCGATCCGCAATATCAAACCGGTGAGGTAACCAATCTTTTCTTCAACTCCTAAAACTTGCCTCACAGTCCTCACCCATATGAATTTGTTATCCTTCTTCAACAATTCTGTCATAGGCTTGGCAATCCTTGAGAAATTTCAATGAATCTTCGGTAGTATCCTGCGAGTCCAAGGAAACTCCAATCTCTCCAACTGTTGTTGGTGCTTCCCATTTGGTTACGGTCTCAACCTTTGTGGGGTCAATCGCTATTCCTTCTCCGGATATAACATGTCCGAGAAATCCAACTTCCTTTAGCCAAAACTCACATTTGCTGAACTTGGCATACAACCGGTGTTCCTCGCCTCCAAAACCAATCGCAATGTTCCTTGTGTTCCTCTTCATTCTTCGAGAAAATCAAAATGTCATCAATGAACACCACGACGAACTTATCCAAAAACTCCATAAACACTTTGTTCATCGTGTTCATGAAATAGGCTGGTGCGTTAGTCAGTCCAAATGACATAACGGTATACTCATGCATACCATATCTCGTGGTAAATGTTGTCTTGGGTATGTCTTGCTCCCGAATCTTCAATCGATGGTACCCTCGATCGAATCGATCTTGAAAACACCTTAGCTCCTTGCAAACGATCAAATAGATCATTTATCATAGGTAGTGGGTACTTGTTCTTGATTGTTACTTCATTCAATCCACGATAATCAACAACCATTCTTAACGATCCATCCTTCTTCTCCACTAACAAACGGGTGATCCCCAAGGTGAAGAACTTGGGCGAATAAAACCTTTATCCAATAGTTCCTTAATCTGCTTCTTGATTTCTGCCAAATCCATGCGGGCATCCCAGACGGTCGCTTCGATATCGGGCCTGTTCTCGCAACAGCTCGATCAAAAACTCAATGTCTCTATCCGTGGCATTCCCGGCAACTCTTCCGAAATACATCAGAAAATCCTTCACCACCGGTACTTCTTCCCGCACCACCCCGATAAGCAATTAACTTGTGCTCTCCTCGGCTCGTGCCGTGATACATACTTGATCCTTCTTCCTTCTGGTGTGGTGAGCAAAATTGACTTTGTGGTGCAATCTATGTTTCCTCCATACCTTGATAACCAATCAATTCCTAATATCACATCCAATCCTTGGGATTCCAGAACTATCAGGTCTGAGGGGAAAACATAGTGTCCAATCCTTAATGGCAATCGATCACACCATTTACTAGCCATGTATTCTGCTCCGGGTGAGGTTACTAGCATGGGTGACCTAAGGGCTTGGGTTGGTAACTTGTACTTATCCACAAATCCCTTGATATGTATGAATGCGATGCACCAAGATCGAAAAGAACAACCGCAGAAATGAATTAACCAAAACTTACCGACATCGATCGGGCTGATCTTCAACCTCCTCCACATCAATGTGGTTCACCTGTCCCCTGTTGAAAGGGTTGGGCTTCTTTCCAGAGCTTCCATTGCCATTTCCATTCTGGCCTTCTGGACAGTCATTGGCATAATGCCCAGTCTTGCGGCACTTAAAGCAAGTAATGTGACTCAGGTCTACTTTGGATGGTGTTGACGGGTTGGTGCGGTTCTGTCCATTGCTTCCTCCATTCCCGTTCCCATTCTTAGTGCCATTATGGTTGTGCGAATTACCTCCTCCATGGGTATGCTGAAACTGAATTCCTGATTTAGGGGTATAACGAGGCTTCTGCTGGGCTCCAGAGTTATACTTCCCCTGTCCATACTTCCGCTTGCGGTTCTCAATTTGCTGCTGTTTTCCTTCAATCATGAGGGCTCGGTCTACCAACTCCTGGTAGTTGTTGAAACTTGCTACCATCAACGGCATGCTGAACTCATCATTCAGTCCTTCTAGAAACTTTTCCTGCTTAGCCGCATCTGTAGCAACGCTATCCGGGGCATAACGTGCTAATTTACTAAAGTCATCCACATACCGCCAACAGTCCTTCCTCCTTGGCGTAAGTTGCGAAACTCACGCTTCTTCATGGCCATAGCTCCTGCAAACATGGGCAGTCGAAAAGCTTGCTCAAACCGATCCCATGTGACAAAGTTCACGGGTAAGTGGCTGTAAAATTCTCCCACCATGTCTGCTGCGGGTCCTTCAAGCTGATGTGCTGCAAACTTCACTCTTTCACCATCCGTGCATCCTGCAGCGGTCAACTCCTTCCTATCTTATGGAGCCAATCATCCGCTACAATCGGCTCGGTGCTACCGGAATACACCGCGGATTTAGTCTAAGGAAACGAGTCAAGTGGTCCGCAGTGGTGGGGCGGTGGGTTGTTATTGTTGTTGTTGTTGTTGTTGTTGCCACGGTTCTCGCACCAATGTTTGAATCAGGGTATTCTGCTGCTGGATCAATTGGGTGATCTCTCAAGCGGAAAACGAACCCGGGTCACGCCTCGGAGGCATCGATGGGTTTAGAAAAGATGAGAATTTAGAATAGATTGAGGTCTAAGGGGAATCACTACCCAAATGCACATGAGCAAAAGCACACAAATCACTTCATTCAATCAAACAAGGGCTTACAACGATCTAACTATCGCAAAGTCGTGTACTAAAATGTTTACATGGAGGAATACTACTAATATGTGGGGACTTCTACTAATTTGAACCGTGGAAGACTCCATGATGTCTGCTCCACTTCGTCTTCAAAGTCGGGTTCACTTGGATCCGAATCGGTGTCGTCGATGTTGATGTAGTCGCTGGGCAACCGACATACTGGTCTTCATTCCCGAGCGCCAACTTCTTCTTGAGTTCTTCGATCTCGTACTTAAGATCGTTATTGTGTCTCGCCAGAGCTACGATCTCGCCCATGTAGTCCTTGCGTGTAGTCTTTAGTTCTCCTTCCAGTTCGATGATCCTTCCTTTGCATTCGCAACTCCAACATATCATTGCACATTTGGTTCTCCGGCGCCGAATGTGCTGATTTAACTCTGGATGAAAGCTGCAATGGATCTATCCTTCTTGGTGCCGACTATGTCCCATTTGTCATCTCGGCGTCCGCAAATCTGGTAGATAGTGTCCTTGAGGTCTTCTTGATAAACTTCTCCAATGCGTCCCATGGTGATGTGAGCTGCCATGCTCTTTCCCAGACTCCAAGTTGGTGCACTGAAAACACTATCTATAGGCTTGGTGATTGGGGCGAATGTCCTTCCTGGAACGTGAGCTTGAATCTTCCAGCGCTCCTCTTCAGGCAGAGTGGCGTTGAAAGTTCCGGTGAAGCTGGGTAGTCCAATGTTCAGGTACTTGGTAACTTCCTTCAAGTGAAATCCAAAAGGTGTGCCTTCATCTGGTTGGATGTACTTGATCTTCGCGTCCGTCATCCTAAGAGTAGAAAAGATGAGGAGTTAGAAAATGGGAAGAGAGTAGTGATCTATGGTTTTATCTTAGTGGTCGTCTCCTACGATCGGTGTGCTCGATACCATTCTCTCAGAGCGACCAGCACCGAATGGATCAAGTCTCGTGCTCGTTGTCATCCTGGATCAGAATGCCGACACCACACAAGATTTCAAGGATTTATAGCAGAGTAGCAATCACACACTTATTACATCGTTGTCCACAAGGGAACTTAATATAATAATATGGCTTAAGGCCATCTAATAATAACAGCGAAGGCTTGGAAGATAAGTGAGTCCATCAACTCCATCGGCATCATCGAGTATAGAACCACGACCTAACACCTTACTGTCGTTCAAAAGTCTGCAACATGAAAAGTTGCAGCCCGAAAAACGGGTCAGCACATGGAATATGCTGGCAATGTAACACATAGAGAGTAATGAAGCAACAAGCCTATACTACATGCATATATGGCTGGTGGTAAGGCTCTACGGTTACATTTTTGCATAAAGCTAGTTTTTCCCTATAACAAAGGAATAATTTTATTTAACTATCATGGTGGTTGTTAAACATTGAGAATGGTTGACAGCATTCTCAATCCCAATTAAAAAGTACTCATCAAAAATCCCAATAACTTTTATTAGAAGTAACATGTTGAGATTCACATGATATTCAATTACCAGATACTCAAAACGTCCATAACCGGGGACACGGCTAATCATGATTAGTTTATACACTCTGCAGAGGTTTGCGCACTTTTCCCCACAAGACTCGATCGCCTCCGCTTGGTTCTCGCACTACATGGTGTTTGAGAAACGGATGACCGAGACATAGTCTTTCAGAAGCGCTAGCACCTTACATGTGGGTAGACCGTACCAACCTACATCCCCTACATCAGCTAGCCTACCCGTAAGAGTTCGCACAACTTAGTCAACTACGCCAGAGCCCATAATTGGCTTGTGGCTGCACACGGAAGTTTCAGTTTGAATAATCTTATGATCCCTTAGAGCCCGGGTGGCGGTCCAAGAAATACAGCAAGTCTGATAGAAACCAGTGCCTCAATCCACCCAGATGTGTGTTTAGGTTGCCACCTTAGATAAACCATTAATTAACAATCTCACATCTGTCATGGATATTCACTCACCCAATCCACGCCTACTAGCATAGCATGGCATAACAAGCAAACGAGAAGTAACTCCCAAGGTTTCATAAGTAAAACAGTAATAGGAACTACCTCAATCTACTTCCCATCCCACAATTTAATTAGATCCTAACCATGCAAGTGTTTGAGGGTTTGATCTAATGCATAAAAACTGGGTAGTAGAAAAGGTATGATCAAGTGTTACTTGCCTTGCTGATGATCCGCGAGACCTAGAGATTCGAAGTAACAAGCGGCGCACTCCGGGTGATCTAACGCAGACAAACAACAAGCTTACAATAAGTACTCATCTAATGCACGGGGAAATCTCGAATAAAAGATCTAACCAGAGAGTTCAACTTAAGAACCCTGGTTGCAAAAGAATCGAATCAAATAAAGCATCGAAAGTCGAAACTCGAGAGAGAACGACTCGGTTTAGCAATCTGAAACTAGGTCAAAATTTTACAGTAGCAAAACTCTGTGTAAGTAGGTTAGTCGAACGGCGGTTTCAGAATATGAAACTCCAGCGCTTGAATCACCTGATTCCGATAAACGAGCGAGAAAATAAACAGATTTGAAAATCGAATCGGAAATCGAAATCAGAAAAATAACGGATTAAATCCGATTAAAAGAAAACGACGAACAGATTAAACAGCGGACGTTCGTTAACAGAACTAATCCAACGAACACGTTCATTAAAACGAACGGTTCGGTGAACGTTCACTAAATAAGAAAACCGAAAAAAAAACCATCTAACCATCTAGGTTTTTTTTTATAAAAAAAACCGAACAACGCGAGAAAAACCGGATCGGGTTTTCTAAAAAAACCGGACCGGGGGGTAGTGGCGGCGGCTACCTCCGTGGTCGCCAGCGGGCTCCGGCCCGGCGGGTGGCGGGGTCGGGCGAGGGCGGTGAGGTCGGGCGACGACGACGGGCGGCGACGGCGGCCGGCGGCGCGGCCTCCAGGCTCGGGTGAGGGCGGGCAAGGATGAGGAGGGGGGTGGCGGGGTTATATAGGAGGAGGGGGTGCCTTGGGAGGGGGCAAGCCAGGGGCGGCGGCGGCATGGTCCGAGCCAGACTCATGGCGGCGGCGTCTGGCGGCGGGACTCCTCCAGCCTGGAGGAGGGGAGATGGGCCAAGGCGGCGGCTGGGCCCTTGGCCCAAAGCGGCAAGGTGTTTGTTTTTTAAACAAAACTAAACGAAAATATAATCAAACGAACTCCAAATTTAATAAAATTAATTTTTCCCGACTCCTAAAAATGAGGCGAACAAAATGAACTTTAAAAACGGGGTAGATATGCATATTTTTTTTAAAATGCTCATTTTTGCCTAAAGCAAATAAATCCTCAAAACCAAAATTTGATTTATTTATAATATCTTCATTTTTCCTAAATGTTGGGAAAGTCATATTATTCCCTCTCTTAACTTTTTATATCGGAAAAACTTTTGAAGATAAATAAATAAATCCAAATGATCCTATTTTCAAAATTTGAGAAATCTCAAATATGGAAATAATGAAATCTCCAACTCTCTCCGAGGGTCCTTGAGTTGCATGAAATTTTCTAGGATCGGAAAATGCGAGAAAATATGATATGCATGATGACCTAATGTATAACATTCCAAATTGAAAATTTGGTATGTTACACCTCGCCTCCTCACCGCCGGTCACCCTCGCCGTCGGCCGCCTACGGTCGCCGCCCTCGCCGCTGGTCGCCCGCCCTCACCTATGTCGTCTTCGTGTGTTTCTGAAACCTCCATGGATGCAGCAGCGTGCGGCCATGGTTACGGCCGGTCGAGGTTGCAGCCCGCCGCGAGCCCGTAGCAGCTCGCCGGCGACCAGATGCAACATCCGCCTACCCCCGTCTTTGGATCTCGCCACCGAATTCACGTAAACCCACCACCGCTATCCGCCGTCGTGAGAAAATGGATGTAGCAAAACTGTGGACGGTAGTAGCAAAAATCCACATGGTTGAAGAAAAATGTCACACGGTCGTAGCAAAAAGAAAATGTCGGTTCCAACACAAAAACAATGTAGCGTATCCAGTGATGGTTCCAGATCACCACCGGCCGTGTCGTAGCTCGCCATGCGCCCATTGTAGCACCGCCACACAGCTTCATCTTCGCCGGCCGCCATTGCTAGTTAGCCGTTTTCTTTTTGAAGCTTTTCTAGAAGCGGGTTGTAGCTTTTCTCGTCACCAGTTGCAGCTTTTTGCGCTGCGCGGTGGCCGACCTCGATCTACCCCATATCTAGTTGAAACTTTTTCTGAAGCCGGATGTAGCTTTTTTGGTTGCCGGATGTAGCATTTTTCAGTACTGGTTGCAACTCTGATGCATGTCCATCGAAACTCATTGTTTCTCTGGTTCCAGCAAAATAGTCACCGGTCGTAGCATTTGGCTTTGACGGTTGTAGCTCCTATGTGCACCGGTTGTAACACCTATTTTATCTTGTCCCTGCAGAAATAATGGCGCATGTAGCAATTTATGTCTCTGGTTGTAGCTTCGACCAGTGCCGTTAACAGCTGCGTTGTAGCCGGTTGAAGCATTCCCGTGCAGCACGTCGGCTTCTGCTGGTTCGCCGACATATGGCGCCCTTGGCAGCACCGGCCATGGGCGGCAGAACAGCAGCATCGCATGCACTCCCCAAATAACAGTCGCTCGTAGCAAACCATCATGCAAGGCTCCGCCGTGGCCGCTCCACATCTACTAGGCTCACCGGCTCAGTTCCGAGCAAATGTGTGTCGCGGCGGCGGTCATGGTGGCCGCGCGGGCAGGGGATGGAGCAGTAGCTCCCGGCCGTGGCCGAGGACGTCAAGGATCTGGCGCGCGGGATGGAGGCCGACGGCGGCGAGCTCCGCCTCACGCCCTTCCTGTGCTCCTCGCCGTCCGGTAGAGCAGTGTTGCAACATATCGCCGGCCGGTGGTAGCACTTCGTCGCCGGCTGGGGGTTGAAGAAAAGAGGAAAGGAGAAAAGCAATTTCGTGCGCGGGCCCACCTATGTACACTTGGTCGCGGGGAAACGGTTGTTTTCGTGGGCGCGTGCGCCAGCGTGGCGTACGAACCGGCGGAAAGTTCGGCCGGTCTGCCGGCTCGAAACGTTTCCCTTCCGTAAAAGAAGACACCTTGTAAACATAAACCAAGGCTATAAAAAATCAGCAACATATAGAATACAAAATTATACCATTGGATTCATCATAAAATATATTTTCATATGACATATATTTGATATTGTCGATACGATATCTTTCTCAATAAACTTGGTCAACGTTTGTAAAGATCGGCTTCCACGACAAGTAATCCTCACTACATTCTAGGAGGGAGTACTTTTTCCCAGGAAGGCAATTTAATTACAGAATCGCTAATTTAGTTACTAAGAAGAACTATTGTTTACCATAGTCATTCTTACCTCTAGAGAGAGGTAAGAGTTGTAATGAATCCTAGTCTTTGATTGCTGGTTGTTATTGTTATTTGGCAAACGTTTGGAGATGATGCGTTTCGGCCGGTCGCCCGCTCCCACGCGCTCTTGCCTGGTGGGTCCTATGTGAGATGAGCCCAGCCCGGTCTTATCCTTTTTCTTGTCCACTCATTTTGCCCCAGCGTCGGATGCATCTCCCCCGTTTCCACTGTTGCAACCCACATCACGTCGGCGAGGCTGCCGTCTCCGCCTGCAGCTCCCCTGTTTCCAACGCTGCAAACCACATCACGCTGGCAAGGCCACCGACTCCCCCCACTGCAGCAAGCTCGCCGGTGAGGTCGTCGTCCACCCCATGGCCGGCGATTTTCGCACGCGCATGACCACCTCTTATACGCAGCTCTGGCTAATCTCCCAGCTCACCATCTCTAGCTCCAGCAATTTTCCCAGCTTTGGCGGACGAGCTGTATAACTGCGACGATGAGGCACACCTACGACACAGGGATGCTGGAACCAACATCTGATTTTTGCTGCCACCGGAAAATCTAGAGCTAGAACCAGCATTGATAACCCACAAGTATAGGGGATCGCAACAGTTTTCGAGGGTAGAGTATTCAACCCAAATTTATAGATTTGACACAAGGGGAGCCAAAGAATATTAGAAGGTATTAGCAGCTGAGTTGTATTCAACCACACCTGGAGATTAATTATCCGCAGCAACGTGATCAGTAGCAAAGTAGTTTGATAGTTTTGATAATAGTGACAGCAGCAATAGTAACGGTAACAGTGATAACAGTAATTTTGTAGCAAGTGTAACAGTGATGATAGCAGTAGTAACTTAGCAGAAACAATATAAGATAAATTCGTAGGCATTGGATCGGTGACTTGTTGGATGATATTCATCATGAGACAGTTATAACCTAGGGCGATACAACATTAGCTCCCGTTCATCGATATAATGTAGGCATGTATTCCGTAAATAGTCATACGTACCTATGGAAAGAACTTGCATGACATCTTTTGTCCTACCCTCCCGTGGCAGCGGGGTCCATATTAAAAACTCAGGGATATTAAGGCCTCCTTTTAATAGAGAACCAGAACAAAGCATTAACACATAGTGAATACATGAACTCCTCAAACTACGGTCATCACCAGAAGAAGTCCCGGTTTCTGTCACTCGGGGGTTACCGGATCATAACACGTAGTAGGTGACTATAACTTGCAAGATCGGATCTAAAACATGGATATAATGATGATAACATAAACGGTTCAGATCTGAGTTCATGGCACCCGGGCCCAAAGTGACAAGCATTAAGCATGGCAAAGTCATAGCAACATCAATCCAAGAACATAGTGGATACTAGGGATCAAGCCCTAACAAAACTAACTCGATTACATGATGAATCTCATCCAACTCCTCACCGACCAGCGAGCCTACGAAGGAATTACTCACTCCCCGTGGAGAGCATCATGGAATTCGCGATGGAGAAGAGTTGGTGATGACGAAGAACGAAGATCCCCCTCTCCGGAGCCCTAAACGGACTCCAGATCTGGCCTCCCGATGAAGAACAGGAGGTGATGGCGGCTCCGTCTCGTGGATCGCGATAATTCTTTCTCCCTGATTTTTTTCTGGAAAAATAGGATTTTATAACGTCGGTTTCAGGGTCTGCGGGGCCACCAGGTGGGGACAACCCACCTGGGCGCGCCAGGAGAGGGGGGGCGCCCTGATGGGTTGTGCCCACCCAGGTGCCCCTCTCCGGCAGGTCTTGGCTCTAGAAATTCTTATTTATTATATAAAAATTCCTCGCGAAGTTTTGTTCCATTCCGAGGACTTTTATTTGTGCACAAAAACAACACCATGGTAGTTCTGCTGAAAACAGCGTCAGTCCAGGGTTAGTTTCACTCAAATCATGCAAATTAGAGTCCAAAACAAGAGGAAACGCGTTAGGAAAAGTAGATACGTTGGAGACGTATCAACTCCCCCAAGCTTAAACATTTGCTTGTCCTCAAGCAATTCAGTTGATAAACTAAAAGTGAAAAATTAAAACTTTTACGAACTCTTTTGCTCTTGTTTGCATAAATGAGCTTAAACAGCACCCAGGTTTTCAGCCAACATTATAACTAACCATGCCGACAATAACTCTTAAAAATTATATTAACTCATGTCAATGACATAATCAGATAGCAAGCAATAATAAGATATCTCAAAAAGCAACACGTTGTCGAAACAACCATGATATAATATGACAATAGTGGTATCTCGCTAGCCCTTTCCGAGACTGCAAAACATAAATGCAGAGCACCTCCGAAGTTCAAGCAGCGACTAAACATTGTAATTCATGGTAGAAAAGATCCAGTCATGATGCACGCAACATTAGCTACACACAATGCATAAATCATGACAACTGTGCTCTCAGGTTCTGGCGCTTATTTTAGAAGGTGATGACACAACTTGAAAATAAATAGATAGTCCCTTGGCAGAGGGAAGCAGTGATTTGCAGAGGTGCCAGAGCTCAAGTTTTTAAAACAGAGATAAATGATATTTTGAGACATGCACCCTTCTCATTTACTTCATGACCATCAGTTATCAATATCTTCCATGCTAAACACGCTAGTGGCGGTTCCCAAGCGATAAAAGTAAAGGTTTTGACTCCATTGGGAGTTTTTGTTTGATTATTTAAGAGATTAACTCTTTTCCAGTTTGCAGTTTGGGACTGGGCATCACTATTACTGCCCTTTTCTTGTGCCATGGCGAGTGAATAAACACTCGACCTGAGAATAACCCGCTTAGCATGGAAGATACCGACCACCTCCTGTCATTCCATGAACGATCCAGGCACACAAAAAGGATATTTATTTAGAAGTTTTCAGAGGTGGATCATGCAAATTTACTTAGGACGGCAGGGTAATACCGCATATAGGTAGGTATGGTGGATTCATCAGGAATAACTTTGGGTTCAAGGTTTTTGATGTACAAGTAGAATTCCCACTTGGTACAGGCGAAGGCTAGCAATTAGATTGAGAAGCGGCAAACTAGAGAGCAACAACAATCATAACCATGCATTATGCATAAGTAACATTGGAGACTAGCATGAGTAGGATATGAACACCATGAACATAAATATCATAGAGGCTATGTTGGTTTTTATTCAACTACATGCATGAACATGTGCCAAGTCAAGCCACTCGAACATTCAGAGGAGGTTACCATATCATCATACTACATCACAATCATTTTAACACAATGTTGATATCCAAGATAAATCATTATCCACTCCTAGCTACTTATGCATGGCATGATAAACTATAATCTCTAATTGTCATTGCAAACATGTTTAATCATAATGGGTTGAATCATGGATACTAGGTTAAACATGTTTACACAAACAGAACAAGTCGAGTTCATACCCGTTTCTCTTTGCCCTGGCCAGTTCATCGAATATCGTCATTATTGCCTTTCACTTGCATGACCGAACGATATGAAAATAATAATAGTGCAAGAGTGTCGTGGACTAAGATGGAATCTGCAAACATTTTATTCAACAGGAGAAGACAATGTAAAATGTGCTCTTTATTAGTTCGACAATTATTCATATGAGAGCCACTGAACATTTTCATCGTGGTCTTCTCCTCGGTACAACTTGAATAAAAAGAAAAGAAATTCAGAGAAACACACTGAAATATTTTCGGACTTTTTGGTTTTCTTGAACAAACAAATAAAAGGGAAAAGCAAAAATGAGAAAAACTATTTACACGGGAAAGCTCCCAACAAGCAAAAGAAGAACAAGGAAATCTTTTTGGCTTTTCTTTTTAGTGCTACTACTAAGCATGCATAGATAGTAAACTACTACAACTATTTTTTTCCAAAGTTTTTCAAACATACAGGAAGAAAGCAAGAAAATAAATCTAAGCATGGATGATACAATGAAAAAGTGTGAACATCGAAAAATGGAATAAGTGGGCATGAATGTAATGTCGGTGAGAACACGTACGCCCCCAAGCTTAGGCTTTTGGCCTAACTTGGTAGTCGATCAGTAGCCTGGATAGTAGTCGGCGTGGTAGCTCACAGAGGCTCTTGCTGCGGACGCCTCGGCCTGTCGTGCTGCCTCCACTGCTGCGTTGTGAGCTCGGGCCTCACTCTCAAGAACAAAATATCTTCCCTTGTTGTGATAGTCAAAAAGAGCAGGCACAGGCAAATATGTGTGCACAACAGATGTGTGGTTAAACAATAGATTGTAAGTGAAGTTATCAATCTCTCCCTTAAGGATCTTATGGTCTTTTAAGGTGCTAAATTCTAAATACTGCGTGGGTAGGATAGGATCAAAGGGCAAAGGTGAAACACCTAGCCCTCGTGCTAAACGCGTGGCATATATTCCACCATAGAAATAGCCACTGTTAGAGTTGTGTTGAAGTCTGTAGATGTCTACTACACAGCCTTCTTCTTGTAGACGTTGTTGGGCCTCCAAGTGCAGAGGTTTGTAGGACTGTAGCAAATTTCCCTCAAGTGGATGACCTAAGGTTTATCAATCCGTGGGAGGCGTAGGATGAATATGGTCTCTCTCAAACAACCCTGCAACCAAATAACAAAGAGTCTCTTATGTCCCCAACACACCCAATACAATGGTAAATTGTATAGGTGCACTAGTTCGGCGAAGAGATGGTGATACAAGTGCAATATGGATGGTAGATATAGGTTTTTGTAATCTGAAAAAATAAAAACAGCAAGGTAACTAATGATAAAAGTGAGCACAAACGGTATTGCAATGCGTTGAAACAAAGCCTAGGGTTCATACTTTCACTAGTGCAAGTTCTCTCAACAATAATAACATAATTGGATCATATAACTATCCCTCAACATGCAACAAAGAGTCACTCCAAAGTCACCAATAGAGGAGAACAAACAAAGAGATTATTGTAGGGTATGAAACCACCTCAAAGTTATCCTTTCTGATCGATCTATTCAAGAGTCCGTAGTAAAATAACACGAAGCTATTCTTTCCTTTTGATCTATCATAGAGTGCGTACTAGGATAACACCTTAAGACACAAATCAACCAAAACCCTAATGTCACCTAGATAATCCAATGTCACCTCAAGTATCCTGGGTATGATTATACGATATGCATCACACAATCTCAGATTCATCTATTCAACCAACACAAAGAACTTCAAAGAGTGCCCCAATGTTTCTACCGGAGAGTCAAGACGAAAATGTGTGCCAACCCCTATGCATAAGTTCACAATGTTACGGAACCCGTAAGTTGATCACCAAAACATACATCAAGTAGATCACGTGAATATCCCATTGTCACCACAGATAAGCACATGCAAGACATACATCAAGTGTTCTCAAATCCTTAAATACTCAAACCGATAAGATAACTTCAAAGGGAAAACTCAATCCATTACAAGAGAGTAGAGTGGGAGAAACATCATAAGATCCAACTATAATAGCAAAGCTCGCAATACATCAAGATCGTGCCACCTCAAGAACACGAGAGAGAGAGAGAGAACAAACACATAGCTACTGGTACATACCCTTAGCCCCGAGGGTGAACTACTCCCTCCTCGTCATGGAGAGCGCCGAGATGATGAAGATGGCCATCGGTGAGGGAACCCCCTCCGGCAGGGTACCGGAACAGGGTCCCGATTGGTTTTTGGTGGCTACAGAGGCGCGACGGAAGAACTCCCAATCTAGGTTATGTTTTGGAAGTTTGGGTATATATAAGAGGTTTTGGTGTCGGGAACAAGTCAGGGGGGTCTCAGAGGCGGCCACGAGGTAGGGGGGCGTGCCCAGGGGCTAGGGTGCGCCCGCACCCTCGTGGGTGCCTCCGGACTCTTCTGGCCCATCTCCGATGCTCCGTGGGCTTCTTCTGGTCCAAAAACAATCTCCGTTAAATTTCAGGTTAATTGGACTCCATTTGGTTTTCTTTTTCTACAATACTAAAAAACAAGGAAAAAAATAGAAACTGGCATTGGGCTCTAGGTTAATAGGTTAGTCCCAAAAATCATATAAAATAGCATATAAATGCATATAAAACATCCACGATTGATAATATAATAGCATGGAACGATAAAAAATTATAGATACGTCGGAGACGTATCAAGCATCCCCAAGCTTAATTCCTGCTCGTCCTCGAGTAGGTAAATGATAAAAACAGAATTTTTGATGTGGAATGCTACCTAACATATTTATCTTTTGTGGCAAGAATATTCAGATCCATAAGATTCAAAACAAAAGTTTAATATTGACATAAGAACGATAATACTTCAAGCATACTAACAAAGCAATTGTGTCTTCTCAAAATAACATGGCCAAAGAAAGCTATCCCTACAAAATCATATAGTCTGGCTATGCTCTATCTTCATCACACAAAATATTTAAATTATGCACAACCCCGATGACAAGCCAAGCAATTGTTTCATACTTTAGTATTCTCAAACTTTTTCAACTTTCACGCAATACATGAGTGTGAGCCATGGACATAGCACTATGGGTGAAATAGAATATAATGATGGGGGTTGTGTGGAGAAGACAAAAAGGAGAAAGTCTCACATTGACGCGGCTAATCAACGGGCTAGGGAGATGCCCATCAATTGATATCAATGCGAGGAGTAGGGATTGCCATGCAACAGATGCACTAGAGCTATAAATGTATGAAAGCTCAATAAAAGAAACTAAGTGGGTGTGCATCCAACTTGCTTGCTCACGAAGACCTAAGGCATTTGAGGAAGCCCATTGTTGGAATATACAAGCCAAGTTCTATAATGAAAATTCCCACTAGTATATTAAAGTGACAACATAGGAGACTCTCTATCATGAAGATCATGGTGCTACTTTGAAGTACAAGTGTGGTAAAAGGATAGTAGCATTGTCCCTTCTCTCTTTTTCTCTCATTTTTTTGTTTTTTTTTGTTGGGCCTTCTTTTTTTTTATTTGGCCTTTCTTTTTTTTCTTTTTTTCGTCTGGAGTCTCATCCCGACTTGTGGGGGAATCATAGTCTCCATCATCCTTTCCTCACATGGGACAATGCTCTAATAATGAAGATCATCAAACTTTTATTTACTTACAACTCAAGAATTACAACTCGATACTTAGAACAAAATATGACTCTATGTGAATGCCTCCAGCGGTGTACCGGGATGTGCAATGAATCAAGAGTGACATGTATGAAAAATTATGAATGGTGGCTTTGCCACAAATACGATGTCAACTACATGATCATGCAAGGCAATATGACACTGATGAAGCGTGTCATAATAAACGGAACGGTGGAAAGTTGCATGGCAATATATCTCGGAATGGCTATGGAAATGCCATAATAGGTAGGTATGGTGGCTGTTTTGAGGAAGATATACGGAGGTTTATGTGTGATAGAGTGTATCGTATCACGGGGTTTGGATGCACCAGCGAAGTTCACACCAACTCTCGAGGTGAGAAAGGGCAATGCACGGTACCGAAGAGGCTATCAATGATGGAAGGGTGAGAGTGCGT
Organism: Aegilops longissima; assembly: GCA_021605205.1. Taxonomy (NCBI): domain Eukaryota; kingdom Viridiplantae; phylum Streptophyta; class Magnoliopsida; order Poales; family Poaceae; genus Aegilops; species Aegilops longissima. The sequence goes on along the minus strand of CM038677.1, from coordinate 254,493,656 downwards.
ATAATCCATGGACTCAACATTAGTCATAAAGAACTCACATACTTATTGCAAAAATCTACAAGTCATCAAAACCAAGCATTACGTGCATGCTCCTAGGGGGATAGATTGGTAGGAAAAGACCATCGCTCGTCCCCAACCGCCACTCATAAGGAAGACAATCAATAAATAAATCATGCTACGACTTCATCACATAACGGTTCACCATACGTGCATGCTACGAGAATCACAAACTTTAGCAGAAGTATCTCTCAAATTCAAAACTACTCACTAGCATGACTCTAATATCACCATCTTCATATCTCAAAACAATCATAAGGAATCAAACTTCTCATAGTATTCAATGCACTTTATATGAGAGTTTTTATTATATCCCTCTTGGATGCCTATCATATTAGGACTAAATTTTATAACCCAAGAAAATTACCATGTTGTTTAGGACTCTCAAAATAATATAAGTGAAGCATGAGAGTTCATCTATTTCTTCAAAATAAAACCACCGCCGTGCTCTAAAAAGATATAAGTGAAGCACTAGAGCAAATGACAAACTACTCCCAAAGATATAAGTGAAGATCAATGAGCAGTCGAATAGTTATACAACTATGTGAAGACTCTCTAACATTTAAGAATATAAGATCTTGGTATTTTATTTAAACAGCAAGCAAAACAAAATAAAATAAAATGACGCTCCAAGCAAAACACATATCATGTGGTGAATAAAAATATAGCTCCAAGTAAAGTTACCGATGAACGAAGACGAAAGAGGGGATGCCATCCGGGGCATCCCCAAGCTTAGGCTCTTGGTTATCCTTGAATATTAACTTAGGGTTCCTTGGGCATCCCCAAGCTTAGGCTCTTGCCACTCCTTATTCCATAGACCATCGAATCTTTACCCAAAACTTGAAAACTTCACAACACAAAACTCAACAGAAAACTCGTAAGCTCCGTTAGTATAAGAAAATAAATCACCACTTAGGTACTGTTGTGAACTCATTCTAAGTTCATATTGGTGTAATATCTACTGTATTACAACTTCTCTATGGTTCACACCCTTCGATACTACTCATAGATTCATCAAAATAAGCAAACAACACATGGAAAACAGAATCTGTCAAAAACAGAACAGTCTGTAGTAATATGTATCAAGTGTATACTTCTGGAACTCCAAAAATTCTTAAATAAATTGGTGGACCTGAGGAATATTTCTATTAATCATCTGCAAAAATAATCAACCTAAAAGCACTCTCCAGTAAACAATGGCAGCTAATCTCGTGAGCCCTAAAGTTTCTGTTTTTTACAGCAAGATCATAAAGACTTCACCCAAGTCTTCCCAAAGGTTCTACTTGACACAAACACTAATTAAAACATAAAACCACATATAAACAGAGTCTAGATATTTATCACTAAACAGTAGAAAAAAGCAAAGAACATAAATAAAATTGGGTTGCCTCCCAACAAGCACTAACATTTAACGCCCCTAGCTAGGCATGATGATTTCAATGATGCTCACATAAAAGATAAGAATTGGAACATAAAGAGAACATCATGAAGAATATGACTAGCACATTTAAGTCTAACCCACTTCCTATGCATAGGGATTTTGTGAGAAAACAACTTATGGGAACAATAATCAACTAGCATAGGAAGGCAAAACAGGCATAACTTTAGAATTTTAAGCACATAGAGAGGAAACTTGATATTATTGCAATTCCTACAAGCATATGTTCCTCCCTCATAATAATTTTCAGTAGAATCATGAATGAATTCAAGAATATAACCAGCACATAAATCATTCTTTTCATGATCTACTTGCATAGAAATTTTACTACTCTCCACATAAGCAAATTTATTCTCATCAATAGTAGTGGGAGCAAACTCAACAAAACAACTATCATGTGAAGCATAATCCAAGTGAAAATTAAAATCATGATGACAAGTTTCATGGTTATCTTTATTCTTTATAGCATACATGTCATCACAATAATCATCATAAATTGGAGGCATGCTTTCATCATAATAAATTTGCTCATCAAAACTTGGGGGACTAAACATATCATCTTCATCAAACATAGCATCCCCAAGCTTGTGGCTTTGCATATCATTAGCATCATGGGTATTGAAAGAATTCATACTCACAACATTGCAATCATGCTCATCATTCACATATTTTATGCCAAGCATTCTATGTAATTCTTCTTCTAGTACTTGAGCACAATTTTCCTTCCCATCATTTTCACGAAAGACATTAAAAAGATGAAGCATATGAGGCACCCTCAATTCCATTTTTTTGTAGTTTTCTTTTATAAACTAAAGTAGTGATAAAACAAGAAACTAAAATATTCAATTGCAAGATCTAAAGATATACCTTCAAGCACTACCCTCCCCGGCAACAGCTCCATAAAAGAGCTTGATGTCTACTACACAACATTCTTCTTGTAGACGTTGTTGGGCCTCCAAGTGCAGAGGTTTGTAGGACAGTAGCAAATTTCCCTCAAGTGGATGACCTAAGGTTTCTCAATCCGTCGGAGGCGTAGGATGAAGATGGTCTTTATCAAACAACCCTGCAACCAAATAACAAAGAGTCTCTTGTGTCCCCAACACACCCAATATAATGGTAAATTGTATAGGTGCACTAGTTCGGCGAAGAGATGATGATACAAGTGCAATATGGATGGTAGATATAGGTTTTTGTAATCTGAAAATATAAAAACAGCAAGGTAACTAATGATAAAAGTGAGCACAAATGGTATTGCAATGCGTTGAAACAAAGCCTAGGGTTCATACTTTCACTAGTGCAAGTTCTCTCAACAATAATAACATAATTGGATCATATAACTATCCCTCAACATGCAACAAAGAGTCAGTCCAAAGTCACAAATAGCGGAGAACAAACGAAGAGATTATTGTAGGGTACGAAACCACCTCAAAGTTATCATTTTTTATCGATCTATTCAAGAGTCCGTAGTAAAATAACACGAAGCTATTCTTTCCGTTCGATCTATCATAGAGTTCGTACTAGAATAACACCTTAAGACACAAATCAACCAAAACCCTAATGTCACCTAGATACTCCAATGTCACCTCAAGTATCCGTGGGTATGATTATACGATATGCATCACACAATCTCGGATTCATCTATTCAACCAACACAAAGAACTTCAAAGAGTGCCCCAAAGTTTCTACCGGAGAGTCAAGACGAAAACGTGTGCCAACCCCTATGCATAAGTTCACAATGTTACGAAACCTGCAAGTTGATCACCAAAACATACATCAAGTAGATCACGTGAATATCCCATTGTCACCACAAATAAGCACAAGCAAGACATACATCAAGTGTTCTCAAATCCTTAAAGACTCAATCCGATAAGATAACTTCAAAGGGAAAACTCAATCCATTACAAGAGAGTAGAGGGGGAGAAACATCATAAGATCCAACTATAATAGCAAAGCTCGCGATACATCAAGATTGTGCCACCTCAAGAACACGAGAGAGAGAGAGAGAGAGAGAGAGAGAGAGAGAGAGATCAAACACATAGCTACTGGTACATACCCTCAGCCTCGAAGGTGAACTACTCCCTCCTCATCATGGAGAGCGCCGGGATGATGAAGATGGCCACCGGTGAGGGATCCCCCCTCCGGCAGGGTGCCGAAACAGGGTCACGGTTGGTTTTTGGTGGCTACAGAGGCTTGCGGCGGCGGAACTCCCGATCTAGGTTATGTTCTGGAAGTTTGGGTATATATAAGAGGTTTTGGCGTCGGGAACAAGTCAGGGGGGTCTCTGAGGCAGCCACGAGGTAGGGGGCGCGCAATTAGGACATAATTCTTCTGTGCAGCAATGAGGATAAACCTCAGATCACGGATCCAATCCGCATCATTGCTACTAACATCTTTCAACACAATTTTCTCTAGGAACATATCAAAATAAACATTTGAAAGCAACAACGCGAGCTATTGATCTACAACATAGTTTGCAAAAAATACTACCAGGACTAAGTTCATGATAAATTTAAGTTCAATTAATTATATTACTTAAGAACTCCCACTTAGACAGACATCTCTCTAGTCATCTAAGTGATCACGTGATCAAAATCAACTAAACCATAACCGATCATCACGTGAGATGGAGTAGTTTTCAATGGTGAACATCACTATGTTGATCATATCTACTATATGATTCACGCTCGACCTTTCGGTCTCCGTGTTCCGAGGCCATATCTGCATATGCTAGGCTCGTCAAGTTTAACTCGAGTATTCTGCGTGTGCAAAACTGGCTTGCACCGTTGTAGATGGACGAGAGCTTATCACACCGATCATCACGTGGTGTCCGGGCACTACGAACTTTTAGCAACGGTGCATACTCAGGAGAACACTTCTTGATAATTTTAGTGAGAGATCATCTTATAATGCTACCGTCAATCAAAGCAAGATAAGATGCATAAAGGATAAACATCACATGCAATCAATATAAGTGATATGATATGGCCATCATCATCTTGTGCTTGTGATCTCCATCTCCGAGCACCGCCATGATCACCATCGCCACCGACGCGACACCTTGATCTCCATCGTAGCATCGTTGTCGTATCGCCAACTATTGCTTCTACGACTATCGCTATCGCTTAGTGATAAAGTAAAGCAATTACATGGCTTTTGCATTTCATACAATAAAGCGACAACCATATGGCTCCTGCCAGTTGCCGATAACTCGTTACAAAACATGATCATCTCATACAATAAAATATAGCATCACGCCTTGACCACATCACATCACAACATGCCCTGCAAAAACAAGTTAGACGTCCTCTACTTTGTTGTTGCAAGTTTTACGTGGCTGCTACGGGCTAAGCAAGAACCGTTCTTACCTCGCATCAAAACCACAACGATAGTTTGTCAAGTTGGTGCTGTTTTAACCTTCGCAAGGACCGGGCGAGCCACACTCGGTTCAACTAAAGTGAGAGAGACAGACACCGCCGGTCACCTTTAAGCAACTAGTGCTCAAGCGGTGAAACCAGTCTCGCGTAAGCGTCACGCGTAATGTCGGTCCGGGCCGCTTCATCTCACAATACCGCTGAACCAAAGTATGACATGTTGGTAAGCAGTATGACTTATATCGCCCACAACTCACTTGTGTTCTACTCGTGCATATGACATCAACGCATAAAACTAGGCTCGGATGCCACTGTTGGGGAACGTAGTAATTTCAAAAAAATTCCTACGCACACGCAAGACCATGGTGATGGCATAGCAACGAGAGGGGAGAGTGTATGTCCACGTACCCTCGTAGGCTGTAAGCGGAAGCGTTATAACAACGCGGTTGATGTAGTCGACGTCTTCACGATCCGACCGATCCAAGTACCGAACGCACGGCACCTCCGAGTTCAGCACACGTTCAGCTCGATGACGATCCCGGGCTCCGATCCAGCAAAGCATCGGGATGAGTTCCGTCGACGACGGCGTGGTGATGATGATGATGCTCCACCGACGCAGGGCTTCGCTTAAGCTCCGACGATATGACTTCACCGCGCAGGCTTCGCTTAAGCTCATGACGATATGACCGAAGTGGAATATGGTGGAGGGGGCACCGACACGGCTAAGGAACGATCCGTAGATCAACTTGTGTGTCATGGGGTGCCCCCGCCCCAGTATATAAAGGAGCAAGGGGGTGCGGCCACCCCAAGGCGCGCTGAGGAGTCCTACTCCCACCGAGTAGGACCCCCCTTCCTAGTTGGAATAGGATTGGGGAGGGAAGAGGGAAGGCGCCGCCTCTCCTTGTCCTATTCGGACTAGAGGGGAGGGGGCGCGCGGCCTGCCCTGGCCGGCCCTTTCCTCTTCTCCCTATGGCCCATCAAGGCCCATTGACCCCCCGGGGGGTTCCGGTAACCCCCCGGTGTTCCGGTAACTTCCTGTTTTCATCCGGAACCTTTCCGAAGTCCAAACATAGGCTTCCAATATATCAATCTTTATGTCTCGACCATTTCGAGACTCCTCGTCATGTCCGTGATCACATCCGGGACTCCGAACAACCTTCGGTATATCAATACTTATAAACTCATAATGAACTGTCATCGAAACGTTAAGCGTGCGGACCCTACGGGTTCGAGAACTATGTAGACATGACCTAGAACCATTCTCGGTCAATAACCAATAGCGGAACCTGGATGCCCATATTGGTTCCTACATATTCTATGAAGATCTTTATCGGTCAAACCACATAACGACATACGTTGTTCCCTTTGTCATCGGTATGTTACTTACCCGAGATTCGATCGTCGGTATCCAATACCTAGTTCAATCTCGTTACCGGTAAGTCTCTTTACTCGTTCCGTAATACATCATCTCACAACTAACTCATTAGTTGCAATGCTTGCAAGGCTTATGTGATGTGTATTACCGAGAAGGCCCAGAGATACCTTTCCGACAATCGGAGTGACAAAACCTAATCTCGAAATACGCCAACTCAACATGTACCTTCGGAGACACCTGTAGTACTCCTTTATAATCACCCAGCATCGCCAGTGACGTTTGGTAGCACCAAAGTGTTCCTCCGTAAACGGAGTTGCATAATCTCATAGTTACAGGAACATGTATAAGTCATGAAGAAAGCAATAGCAATATACTAAACGATCAAGTGCTAGACTAACGGAATGGGTCATGTCAATCACATCATTCTCCTAATGATGTGATCCCATTAATCAAATAACAACACATGTCTATGGTTAGGAAACATAACCATCTTTGATTAATGAGCTAGTCAAGTAGAGGCATACTAGTGACTATATGTTTGTCTATGTATTCACACATGTATTATGTTTCCGGTTAATACAATTCTAGCATGAATAATAAACATTTATCATGAAATAAGGAAATAAATAATAACTTTATTATTGCCTCTAGGGCATATTTCCTTCATCATCTGCGTTCAACAATTGCTCCAAGGTTATAATTCCTTTCACCGGTGAAAGCGGTGCGTATGAGGCTCAAGTATGGCGCACAAAGTGTACTACAGTCTTGCTTGCCTACTATGCATTTCCCATTAAATAATGCAAAGTACAGAATTGCAGGAAAATGGATGCTCTTTATTCTACCTTGTGTCACTCCCCTCCTTTCGCCGTAGCAAAGACTAATCAAGAATGTTTTGAACTCAGCCTTTGGTGGTTCGTCAAGCGAACCCCAAAATGGAAGTTTGCAATGGTAAGCAAAATTCTCTAGTGAGATGGTAAATGGATTATCATAAAGCATAAAATACACCCTAGACTCACGAGGGTAGAATTTAAATCCTTTGACAAGTGATTCAATGAGAAGGTGGCGTTATCCGCACTTATCTGAAGTGTAGGGACCGAGACCAGCATTGTCAACATAATGCTCAAATTCCTCCTTAATGCCCACACGCATCATATATTCATCGCAAGGCCATAAGCATGTTTTGGTGGCGGCATCTCGTGTGGAATTTTCACTTGGTTCAACATAAGACCTACGAGCAGAACTGTCACTAGAAGATGCCCCCGAGGATTGCCTCCTCGAAGAACTCCTTCCAAATAGGTTCATCATGTCCACGTAAAATTTTCTGAAAAAAAATAGGTGACAAAAATTTGTCAACAAAACTTTATTAAATTGATAGCAACTACTCATAGGGGTACATAGAGGCCATAGTAAGCATTCAAACTACTTAGAACTCTAAGAATTCAACATGCAAGCTCATCTACAGCAGAACCAAGAGTAGCTTATTATTCAAAATATAAACCACTAAAACAAAAACTAATTGGACAAAGGGTGGAGTCACATACCAAGCAACAATCCCCCGAAACAGTTTTGGAAATCGAGCTTCGAGCAAAGAGATCGAAATCCGCGAGTTTCACAGAAAGAACACGGGAGAGAGAGTAATGGAGATTTTTTATGGAGGTAAGTGATGATGTGGGATGAAGAGGTAAGTGAGGGGGCCACGTGGGGACCACCACCCACCAGGGCGTTCCTGGGGGTCCTGGCGCGCCCAGGTGGGTTGTGCCCACCTGGTGCACCTCCCTCTAATATTATTTGCACCAGAAATTCGGAAATATTCAGAAAACAATCATATTAAATTTTCAGAGCATTCTGAGAACTTTTATTTTTGGGTCATTTTTTATTGCACAGGAAATTCAGAAAATAGATAAAACATGGCATTTTATTTTATTTAACTAATAAAAACAGAAAACAAAGAGTAAGGACAGAAGGTAGTGGTTACTAAATTCATCAACTTCATACAGCTAAAAAATGATCCATTAGTAAGGTTGATCAAGTATTATTAACAACCACTTTCGATTAGCATGAAAACGAAGAACTTTCGTAAATCACTAAGTTATCTCAATGGGGATATGAATGTCCCCAACAATAAGCATTTCATTTTTCTTTTTGACAGTAGGTAGAGGTGAGGGAGTCCTGGATTAGGGGGTGTCCGGATAGCTGGACTATAACCTTTGGCCGGACTCCTGGACTATGAAGATACAAGATCGAAGACTTCGTCCCGTGTCCGGATGAGACTTTCCTTGGCGTGGAAGGCAAGCTTGGAGATACGGATATGTAGATCTCCTCCATTGTAACCGACTCTGTGTAACCCTAGCCCTCTCCGGTGTCTATATAAACCGGAGGGTTTTAGTCCGTAGGACGAACAACAATCATACCATAGGCTAGCTTCTAGGGTTTATCCTCTCTGATCTCGTGGTAGATCTACTCTTGTACTACCCATATCATCAATATTAATTAAGAAGGAGTAGGGCTTTACCTCCATCGAGAGGGCCCGAACCTGGGTAAAAACATCGTGTCCCTTGTCTCTTGTTACCATCCGCCTAGATGCACAGTTCGGGACCCCTACCCGAGATCCGCCAGTTTTGACACCGACATTGGTGCTTTCATTGAGAGTTCCTCTGTGTCGTCATCTTTAGGCCCGATGGCTCCTCCAATCATCAACAACGAAGCAGTCCAGGGTGAGACTTTTCTCCCGGACAGATCTTCGATTCGGCGGCTTTGCATCGGGGGCCAATTAAGCAGCCATCTGGAGCAGATCGAAAGCTACGCCCCTGGCCATTAGGTCAGATTTGGAAGTTTGAACTACACGGCTGACGTCCGTGGAGACTTGATCTTCACGGGTTCGAGCCACAGCCGAGCACGCCGCACTGTCACGATGGGCATGATCTAGCTCTGCCACCGAACAGTGCCATGGAGGCCGCACCCGTGTCCACTCCGACCCTTAGCTCGGAGCCGACCGCGCCAATCGAGGACGGGTGGCTGGACACCGCCTCGGGGGCTGCAATCTTTACGGTGATCGAGCCGAACACCAGCCTTATCCTCTGCGAAGCTCGTGACTCCAAGGTGCCGGACTCCTCTTCGGACTCCGGACCTTCCGCGCCCCTGCCGATCGAATCCGATTGGATGCCGATCATGGAGTTCGCCTCCGCAGACATCTTTCAGCACTCGCCCTTCGGCGACATTCTGAATTCACTAAAGTCTCTCTCTTTATCAGGAGAGGCCTGGCCGGACTATGGTCAGCAAGGTTGGGATGCGGATGATGAAGAAATTCAAAGCCCACCCACCACCCACTTCGTAGCCACTGTCGATGATTTAACCGACATGCTCGACTTCAAATCCTAAGACATCGACGGTATAGACGACGATGTACGAGACGAACAGGAACCAGTGCCTATAGGGCACTAGACAACCACCTCATCTCATGATGTATACATGGTGGACACACCTAAAAGAAATGACGATGAGGAACAAAGGGACGCAACGAGGGATCGTTCCCTCGAAAAGCAGTCAAAGCGGCGGCGTAAGCGCCGCTCCAAACCCAACCTCGACAGAGACATCAGCCATACAGACCTAGCCATAGAGCAGGGCGAACCGGCGGATGACGAACATGCCATCGAGCAACCGTCCGAACAGGGCAACTTGGATAAACAAACCGAACAACCCGTCCCCAGCGAAGATAACAGTCCGGACGACCTCACGCCGGACAAGTTGCTGGAGCAGAAGAACCTCCACAAAAGGCTCGTCGCCACTACGCATAGCCTGAAAAAGCAGAAGCGGAAGCTCAAAACAGCGGAAGATGCACTCAGAATTAGAGGGAGCAAAGTACTCAACGCCGCAGACAAATACGGCGACAGTCGCCACACAAAGAGCTATCCGAAGCGAAAATTACTGCCGGAATTTGATGAGGAGGCCTTAGAGCCCCCGCAATCAAAAAATAAGGAAGCCACCTGGTCGGATAAACAACCCCATGGCCAACATAGAGCGGCAAACGGTGCCGCACACAAACCGGCACGCGATCCGCACAAGGATTCGCATCAAAAAGATGGCCCAGCCAGATCTATCTACGGGCCAAGAAAGCAAGCTCTAGTAAGCAATGCAACGCAACAAGTATCCGAACATCGCGGCACACCCAAATATAGGGGTGCCGCACACCCCCTATGTTTCACCGATGAGGTGCTGGACCATGAATTTCCAGCGGGATTCAAGCCCCTAAACATAGAGGCGTATGACGGAACAACAGACCCTGGAGTCTGGATTGAGGATTATATCCTCCACATACACATGGCTAGAGGAGATGACCTCCACGCCATAAAATACTTACCCCTCAAGCTCAAAGGGCCAGCCCGGCATTGGCTTAAAAGCCTTCCCGAAAACACCATTGGAAGTTGGGAAGAGCTCGAGGACGCTTTTGGGGCAAATTTTCAAGGGACCTATGTCCGACCTCCGGATGCAGACGATTTAAGTCATATAACTCAACAACCCGGAGAATCAGCCCGGAAACTCTGGAACAAATTTCTTACTAAAAAGAACCAGATAGTCGACTGTCCGGACACCGAAGCCTTAGCAGCTTTCAAACACAGTGTTCAAGACGAATGGCTCGCCAGACACCTCGGCCAAGAAAAGCCAAGAACAACGGCCGCATTAACAAGCCTCATGACCCGCTTTTGCACAGGAGAGGATAGCTGGTTGGCAAGATGCAGTACCAGCGACCCAAGTACATCCGAAGTTAGGGATGGAAATGGGAAACCGCGACGCAGCAAGGACCAGCGCCGGACCAAGGGAAGCAGCTCGAAGAGCACGGCAGTAAACGCCGGATTCAAAAGCTCTCGGAAAAACCAGAAAAAACTGCCCCTCAAGGATAACAGGGACGAGCTATCTAACCTAAACAAAATCTTGGACAAGATATGCCAAATCCATGATACTCCGGAAGCCGCAAACCATACCCACAGAGATTGTTGGGTCTTCAAGCAATCCGCAAACTCAACGCCCGAACACAAGGGCTCGACACACCAAGCGAGGACGATGACGAACCCCACAAGCGAGCACCGAAAACAAAAGAATTTCCCACAAGAAGTCAAAATAGTAAACTCACTTCACGCGACAAAAGGGAAAACAGAGTGGCGCCTATAGAGATACGCGCCATACGGCCTATCCCAGAGGAGTCCCACCACTGGTTGATTAAACCAATCACCTTCGACCATCAGGATTACTCTAGAAGTATCCGAAACGAAGGCTGGACTGCCTTGATATTAGATCCGACAATTGACGGACTCCACTTTACACAAGTCCTAATGGACGGCGGCAGTGATATAAACCTGCTATATCAGGACACAATCCGCAAAATGGGGATAGACCCAACAAAAATTCGCCATAGCAACACTTCCTTTCAAGGGGTAACGCCAGGCCCAGATGCCCATTGTACGGGTTCTCTCCTGCTAGAAGTTATGTTCGGCTCCCCCGACAACTTCCGCCGCGAAAAGCTAACCTTCCGCATCGCCCCATTTACAAGTAGCTATCAAGCACTACTGGGACGCGAAGCTTTCGCCCGCTTTAACGCAATACCGCATTATGCATCTCTTACGCTTAAAATGCCCGGTCCGCGAGGCATCATCTCATTAAAGGGAAATATCGAGTGTTCCTCGAGCGCGGAAGGCTGTGCGGCTGCCTTGAAAGCCACACACTAAACAGGCTTCACTAATCAAAGCACCTAAACAGGTCGTTCAGACCCCGGACATGGCTAGACGAGTCCGGCGTAAACATACAAGGGCTTACTAGCCGCCTACCCCAGTACAAGGGGCTCCGCGCATGTACAACAAGAGACAATAAAGCTCAATTTTACCCATTTTTTAATTATACTTTGTTTATTTAATATAACATACATTTTTGCACGATCTTTTTCAACTAAGTTCCTCTCTTTTACAGATGAACACCATGCTACACCGTCCGAGATACGGCACTGCGGAGACACAAAGCGCAGACGTGCAGTAGGGACCCGTTCCAAGGATTCTTTTTAGATTAAGACCCTGCATAAACCTTTTTCATTGTCTCTTGTTGATACACATCCCCCGGTTTTTTGGTATAACCGAGGAGGAGGCTGGCATCTTGGCATGTGGCCACGTCAGAATTTTGCGCGTACCTGGACACCAGGGGCTTATTACCAAGGGCGTTGTTCAGCCTGTTTTCATAAAGACCGAATACCTTAGGGAGTGTTCGGCGTCGCGAGTTTGGCCTTATATGCATCAGCTCCGAATCATGTCTTTGGTCAAATGTTGGGTTTGCCCGGCTCCCGTGTTTTGCTGCCTTACGTTCCGCTCTATCGGCTAAGGCGGCACCAGGAGAACTCTGCGGTTGTGCCCGATTCGCCAAAGCGAGCACCTCGATGAAAGCCAAAACTGATCGTCATGATATAGCGTGAGACTGGTCAACCACTCGATGACCTGCCGGAATCTTTAGGATTCCTTCGCATTAATGAAGGGCCGTTTCCCGGCCAGGCACACACGCGCCCCAAATTCGGGTGAGCGCGGTGCCCCTAGGGGCTATATAGTAGCCCCACTGTCAAACTCCTATGGCTAAGTGAAAGTGATAAAGCATTATAGTCCGGTTGCCTAGTTCACTGCGCTATCACCTCCTTAATAGGACCAAGGCGTTGGATCAAGTGTGAAAATGCATATACAGGAACACCCCGCATTATATGCGTGGGGCTGAAGCAAGACTGCCATCTTCAGGTTATATACACATATACATTATCGGCCGCACAGGGAGGTATTTTAATTCTTGAAGGCACAAGTATAAAAATCTTTTATATTCCTCGAAACATTGTTTTACAATAATACATGTTATTCAACATAATATCCTTGAGCACTACGTCTCTATTAAACAAGTGCCCCGCGAACTTCACGAAAATAGTGCTCGGCGGTACTCGGCTCTGTCCGAATCTTGGGATGCAACAGCGATGGCATTCATCTCCGCCCAGTATGTTTTGACACGGGCAAGAGCCATCCGCGCACCCTCTATGCACGCTGACCTCTTCATTGCATTGATATGCGGCACCGCACCAAGGAACTGCTGCACCAAGCTAAAATAACTCTTCGGCTCGGGCCTTTCCGGCCACAGATGACTCACGACATACTTCATGGCGAGTCCGGATAACCTATTCAGCTCCGGCCATGCGGCCACGATTGGTTAATGGAAGTGGACACTCTGGATTGTGGAACTGCGACCAAAAAAGCTTTTCCACTTCGTGATCCTTTTGATCTCGGAAGTGTTCGGCCGCATCCGCGGCACTCGCCGCCAAGTCCAGATAAGTGTCCGCCGCACTCCACACCGGTCCAACGGAGCATATTTAGGATCCCCGAACTTCATCCGCAGCATAAAGGGCTTTCCAGCCGCGATATCTCTGACCTGACGTAGCTCCTCCTTCATAGCTCTCATCGTAGAGTGAGTATCCTTAGCCTCGATAGTGGCCTTCTCCAGGTCCTTCTGTTCCGCCCGATCTTCTTTTTCAATAAGCTTACAGCGGTCGGCAGCATTTTTCAACTTCACAGCCATCTCGGCCATTTCCTTTGTGCTTCGGCAGTGAGCAGCCTGTTCGCCTTTCAGCTCTTCAGCCGCCTTTAAGGCAGCCGCATCGCTTTTCCTGGCCTGCTCCTTGGCTCTGGCAAGTTCCGCCCGAAGGTTCTCCATGGCAGCGGCACCATCTGCATCAAGCACACATGTTGTAAGATACGGGCATCAAGCTCCTCTTACCAGGTGTCTTCGGAGAAATTACATACCTTGTGCCTCGTCAAGCCGCTTGTTGACAAGCGCGATGTCAGCATCTGCCACGTCAAGTTGCCACTTTTGCTCGGCAAATTCATCAGTCCGGCTAGCCACCGGACACTTCGCCACCTACATACGAAGGGCGACATATTATACCTGGGATTATGATCCTCGGCGCGACGTCATTTTTGACAACGCACCGAGTCTCAGGGGCTACTATCTACACAGGGCGCATCTTATATATGCGGAACTGTCAAAAGGTACATCATTTCACGTACCTCAAAACCTGTCAGTAAACTCCTGACGGCCTCGTACAACCCGCTCTCCGGGGATGAAATCCTTTCAATGACCGTACCCATCAACGCACGGTGTTCTTCTGAGATAGACGCTCGCTTGAGCAGATCCTTCAGCTCCTCCGACCGTGCAACAGACGGTGCCGGACTCGTCCGATGGCCTTTTTTGAAGGCCGGACATGGAGGGATTTGGGGGGCCATACGACTGCCCTCCGGCCCTGCCGGATTCGGGGAAACCCTCCATGACGACACCTCAGGGTCGCCCGCCTCGCAAAGCGGTACGGCAGGGGGAGGTGTTCCGCTCTCCATCATCTCTGGACGAAGATCCCCTGAAGATGAGCTCTGCTGAGAAGGGTTGAGATCCGAACTACAAGGTAAAATTTCGGTTATCTTCCTCAGAAATAGGACAGGGATGTCTCTCATTTTAAAACTCCCCTCTCTACTTACAGCTCGGTGGAGGGCTGATCCCCTTGGGGGCACAGTCCGGCCGAGGCATCCCCCGGCGTAGGACCCTCTGACGAAGATTTCTTCCCCCGCTTTGAGACCATGGTCTCTGGGTCTTCAGAGGCGGTCCTCTTCTTCCCCTGGATAGAGGAATTCTCGATTCCTCCTTTCCCGACAGCCTCCTTCGGGGAGGCGGTAGCTTCGTTGTTCCCCCTTCGCCTTCTTCCAAAGGTGCAACCTCCAGCATCCTGGTTAACACGGGATCCGGCGTGGTCTCAGGGAGGGGGGCGGACACCTGATTAGCTTTGCTTTCGCTATCCACTCCTGTTTAAGGGACAACTCTTTTAAGGGAAATTTTATGATAAATATACGGATAGCGTGTCTGGGTACAGGGCTACTTACTTGAGTATCCGAGCGATTGCATCTCAGACCTGCGTCCTCGGTCGAGTCCGGACACATTGCTTGTGATCAAAGAACAATTTATACATCTCCATGGGCGTCGCGCCTGTAAAGTGTTGGAGGGCTCGTGGTCCCTCCGGATTAAACTCCCACGGACGGAGGGGCGGCGTTTGCAGGGCAGGGTGCGGCGAATCAACATGACCTGCATCACTACGACTAGATCGATGTCTCTTTCTAGGAGATCTTGAATGCGGCCCTACAACTAGGGATGTCCTTGGACGGCCCCCAGTCAAACCCTTTATTGACCCATGACACCAGCTGTGGCGGGGGACCCGAGCGAAAGGCAGGTGGCGCCACCCACTTGGTGCCCCAGGAGCTGTGATATAAAACCACTCTCGTTGCCATAAGCTGAACTCCTCTTGAAAAGAGCCACAGGGCCATGGGCGTCGGCATTCTTGCTTATAACAGCACCTCCGCACTCCAGCGTGCTGCCCTCGATCATCTTGGCTCTATTTGAAGGTCTTAAGCCACAATCCAAGTGAGGGGTATCTGGAGGAAGGCTTCACACACAACAATGAACGATGAGATGTGGAGGATGGACTCCGGAGCCAAGTCGTGAAATTCCAGCCCATAATAAAACATGAGCCCCCTCACGAAGGGGTCCGTCGGGAAGCCTAGCCCCCGAAGGAAGTGAGACGCGAACACCACGCTCTCACCAGGCTTGGGAGTGGGAATAACCTGCCCTTGAGCAGGTAGCCTATGCGAGATTTTGCCTGTCAGATACCTGGCATCTCTTAGCTTTAGCACGTCTTCTTCCGTAACGGAGGAAGGCATCCACCGGCCTTGAAGGTCGGAACCGGACATCATCGAAGGTCCGAAGCGCCTGAATCTGGAGCTTTGGGTGTTGGAACTCAAGGTGAGAGGCAGATTCGATTAAGATTGAAAGAAATGAGTCGAGCCTTGGTCTCTTTATAAAGAGGTTGAATACCAAGAGCCCTCCCTGTGACCATTTGGGACTCGTCTTCGATGGAGGAGACATACCAACGGGCACGATTGGGTTACCCACGCCCGTATTGATGAGAATCCTGGAATAAGGGGACACGATCTCTGCTTCGACAAGATGTGCCAAGGAAATAGCCTCGCTAAACGCGCTGAGGTGAGACAGTAAAATGATTCGAATAAAGACTTGGTCGTGGTGTGATGTCATGCTACGGAATACGTCAGCAGATTAGATTTGTGCAAATATTATTCTCTCTACGGTGGTATGTGGAACTTATTTTGCAGAGCCGGACACTATCCTTGTGTTCAAAATCTTCTATGAAGTATTCGGAGGAGGAACCCGCCTTACAATGCCGAAGACAATCTGCGCGCAGGACTCGTCATCATTGAAGCCTGGCTCAGGGGCTACTGAGGGAGTCCTGGATTAGGGGGTGTCCGAATAGCCGGACTATAACCTTTGGCCGGACTCCTGGACTATGAAGATACAAGATCGAAGACTTCGTCCCGTGTCCGGATGGGACTTTCCTTGGCGTGGAAGGCAAGCTTGGCGATGCGGATATGTAGATCTCCTCCCATTGTAACCGACTCTGTGTAACCCTAGCCCTCTCCGGTGTCTATATAAACTGGAGGGTTTTAGTCCGTAGGACGAACAACAATCATACCATAGGCTAGCTTCTAGGGTTTAGCCTCTCTGATCTCGTGGTAGATCTACTCTTGTACTACCCATATCATCAATATAAATCAAGCAGGAGTAGGGTTTTACCTCCATCGAGAGGGCCCGAACCTGGGTAAAAACATCGCGTCCCTTGTCTCCTGTTACCATCCGCCTAGACGCACAGTTCGGGACCCCCTACCCGAGATCCGCCGGTTTTGACACCGACAAGAGGTATTTGAAAACTTCCAATAGTGATTGTCGGAGATTTTTCAATAACATTAATACCATTCACTTGGAAGTGTTTCTTCGGAAAGTGCACCGTATGCTCATTATCATTGATATAAAAAGTGACCTTGCTTTTTTTGCAATCAATAACAGCCCATGCAGTGTTCAAGAAGGGTCTACCAAGGATAATCGACATGTTGTCGTCCTCAGGCATCTCAAGTATAACAAAGTCAGTCAAAATAGTAATATTAGCAACAACAGCGGGCATATCCTCACAGATACCGATAGGTACGGCAGTTGATTTTTCAGCCATTTGCAAAGATATTTCAGTAGGTGTGAGTTTATTCAAGTCAAGTCTTTTATATAAAGATAAAGGCATAACACTAACACCAGCTCCTAAATCACACAAAGCAGTTTTCACATAATTCTTCTTGATGGAGCAAGGTATAGTTGGTATTCCCGGATCTCCAAGTTTTTTAGGCACTCCATCTTTGAAAGTGTAATTAGTAAGCATAGTGGAGATTTCAGCTTCCGGTATTTTTCTCTTATTAGTAATGATGTCTTTCATATACTTTGCATAAGGAGGCATTTTAAGGATATCAGTCAAGTGAGTACGCAAAAAGGCTGGCCTCAGCATCTCAGCAAAGCGTTCAAATTCTTCATCATATTTCTTTTTAGTTGACTTGGGTGGAAAAGGCATAGGTTTTTGAACCCACAGTTCTCTTTCTTTACCGTGTTTTCTAGAAATGAAGTCTCTTTTATCATACATTTTATTCTTAGGTTGTGGGTTATCAAGATCAACAGGCGGTTCTATCTCAACATCATTATCTGGTTCTTTATTATTTGTTTGAGCATCTTTATGAACCTCATCATTATCTTTTTCATTATTAGATGGTGAGTGTTCATTACCAAACAAGTTTCAGCATCAGAGATAGAAGTTTCATTATCATTATCAAGAGGTTTTTCTATTTCAGGTTCACTAGCAGCATGCAAAGTCCTATCATTTTTATTTTTTCCTTTTCTTTCTAAAAGGACTAGGTGCACTAGTATTATTTCTTTGTGAGTCTTGTTCAATTCTTTTTGGGTGTCCCTCAGGATAAAGTGGTTCCTGAGTCATTTTACCTCCTCTAGTGGCAACTCTAAAAGCAAAGTCATGTATATTATTATTCATTTCATCAAGTAATTCTCTTTGAGATTTAGCAACTTGTTCTAACTAGGTTTGTACCATATAAGCATGTTTTCCAACACCTCTAACATCATTTGAGATTCTAAATAACAAGTCACTCAAGTGAGTAATCATATCAGAATTATATTTCAATTGTTTCATACATTTGCATTGAAGTGATCTTGTTTTCTAATATAGTTTTCAAACTCATAAAGGCATTGGCTAGGATGCATATTGTGAGGATTGTCATTATCATTGAACTTCATTAAAGAATTTACCTCTACCACCTTAGGCATTGGTGGTGTATGAAACCCATGTATTTCTTCAATAGGAGGTAAATTTTTAACATCCTCAGCTTTAATACCTTTTTCCTTCATAGATTTCTTTGCCTCTTGTATATCTTCGGGACAGAGATATGGTATACCCCTCTTCTTCGGAGTGCGTTTAGCAGGTGGTTTAGGAAGAGTCCAATCATCATAATTTTTCAATATGTTATTCAATAATTCCTCAGCTTGTCCAACAGTTCGTTCCCTGAAAACACAACCATCACAACTATCTAGGAAATCCCTAGAAGCATCGGTTAGTCCATTACAGAAGATATCAAGTATTTCATTTTTCTTAAGAGGATGATCAGGCAAAGCATTAAGTAATTGGCAAAGCCTCCCCCAAGCTTGTGGAAGATTCTCTTCTTTAGCTTGCACAAAGTTAAATATTTCCTGTAAAGCAGCTTGTTTCTTATGAGCAGGAATTTTTTTTCTAAAGAAGTAATAAATCATATCCTGGGGACTACACACATAACCAGGAGCAAGGGTATTGTACCAAGTTTTAGCATCACCCTTTAACGATAACGGAAATAATTTGAGAATAAAGTAATAGAGAGTCTTCTCATCATGAGTAAAAAGGGTGGCTATATCATTCAACTTAGTAAGATGTGCCACAGCAGTTTCAGTTTCATAACCATGGAAAGGATCAGATTCAATCAAAGTAATCAACTCTGGGTTGACAGAGAACTCATAATCCTTGTCATCAATAAAGATAGGTGAAGTAGCAAACTTAGAATCATAATTCATTCTAGCATTCAGAGATTTTTCTTTATACTTGCATAATAATTTCTCTAGATCATCTCTATCCTTACAAGTAAGAATATCTCTAGTTGTCTCCTCATTCATAACATGAACTTCCGGTACCTTAGGCAATTCATATCTAGGAAGGCTAGTTCTAGCAGGTGTTTCAGGAGATTCGGATCCAAGCTCATCATCAGATTCAACAACATCATGTTGTATTACTCTAGCAATTTGTTTATCAAGAAAGTCACCAAGTGGCAGATCATCATTATCAAGCAAGGTACAAGCATCATCATAAGCATTATCCATAGCAGAAGTAGCATCATTAATAACTTGTGACATATCAGAATTAATAGCATGTGGTGGTGTTGCAAGTTTACTCATAACAGAAGGTGAATCTAAAGCAGAACTGGATAGCAGTTCCTTACCTCCCCTCGTCCTTGAGGGAAATATATTAGTCTTAGGATCCTTCAGATTCTTCATACTGATGAATTTATAATAATCCCAAGTGACTCAACAAATATAGCTATGCTCCCCGGCAACGGCGCCAAAAAAAGGTCTTGATAACCCACAAGTATAGGGGATCACAAGAATTTTCGAGGGTAGAGTATTCAACCCAAATTTATAGATTCGACACAAGGGGAGCCAAAGAATATTTAAAGGTATTAGAAGCTGAGTTGTCAATTCAACCACACCTAGAGATTAATTATCTGCAGCAACATGATCAGTAGCAAAGTAGTTCGATAGTTTCGATAATAGTGACAACAGCAATAGTAACAGTAACAGTGATAGTAGTAATTTTGTAGCAAGTGTAACCGTGATGATAGTGGTAGTAACTTAGCAGAAACAATATAAGATAAATTCGTAGGCATTGAATCGGTGACTTGTTGGATGATATTCATCATGAGACAGTTATCACCTAAGGCGATACAACACTAGCTCCAGTTCATCGATATAATGTAGGCATGTATTCCGTAAATAGTCATACGTGCTTATGGAAAGAACTTGCATGACATATTTTGTCCTACCCTCCCATGGCAGTGGGGTCCATATTGGAAAGTAAGGGATATTAAGGCCTCCTTTTAATAGAGAACCGTAACAAAGCATTAATACATAGTGAATAGATGAACTCCTCAAACTACGGTGATCACCGGAAGAAGTCCCGGTTTCTGTCACTCCGGGGTTACCGGATCATAACACGTAGTAGGTGACTATAACTTGCAATATCGGATCTAAAACATGGATATAATGATGATAACATAAACGGTTCAGATCTGAGTTCATGGCACCCGGGCCCAAAGTGACAAGCATTAAGCATGGCAAAATCATAGCAACATCAATCTAAGAACATAGTGGATACTAGGGATCAAGCTCTAACAAAACTAACTCGATTACATGAAGAATCTCATCGAACTCCTCGCCGACCAGCGAGCCTATGAAGGAATTACTCACTCCCGGTGGGGAGAATCATGGAATTGGCGATGGAGAAGGGCTGGTGATGACAAAGAACGAAGATCCCCCTCTCCGGAGCCCCAAACGGACTCTAGATCTGGCCTCCCGATGAAGAACAGAAGGTGACGGTGGCTCCGTCTCGTGGATCACGATAATTCTTTCTCCTTGTTTTTTTTGGAAAAATAGGATTTTATAGCGTCGGTTTTAGGGTCTGCTGGGCCACTAGGTGGGGACAAACCACCTGGGCACGCCAGGAGAGGGGGCGCACCCTGGTGGGTTGTGCCCACCCAGGTGCCCCTCTCCGGCAGGTCTTAGCTCCAGAAATTCTTATTTATTATATAAAAATTCCTCGCGAAGTTTCGTTCCATTCCGAGAACTTTTATTTCTGCACAAAAACAACACCATGGTAGTTCTGCTGAAAACATCGTCAGTCCGGGATTAGTTTCATTCAAATCATGCAAATTAGAATCCAAAACAAGAGGGAAAGCGTTAGGAAAAGTAGATACATTGGAGACGTATCAAGCATGCAGTAGTGTTTTCTATGTCGACGTCGACGGCCGCCTCATTTTGTTGCAAAGGACAAGGCAAAAACTTCTATCAGCAAGGTTTTTTGCTACCACGGCGACCGGCGGAAGTAGCGACCAGCATGGGCTTTTACATTTAACAATTTTGTCCCGGCAAAGCCAGAGCTGGAACCTGCTTTTGTTTTTTCTACAACCGGGAAAGCCAGAGCTGGAACCAACAAATATTTTTTGCTGCATCGTCGAAGTGCTTTCTGTGGTGACAATGGTGGAGTGCATAATTTGTTGGAACCTGCAAATCCAGAGTTGGAACCAGCATGTGTTTTTGCTGCACTCAGCTAGGGTGTTTTTCGCGGTGGCGACGTTGAAGCCATGTGTTTTGTTGCAACCGAAAACCGCAGAAGCTTCCACCAGCGATGTTTTTCGCTACAACCGTGAAACTCAGAGCTGGAACCGGAATGTGATTTTGCTTCATCGTCTGATTTGTTTTCTGCGGCGACAACGGCGGACGTCCTCATTTGTTGCAACCGACAGGAAAAAAGCTTCTGCCACTGAGCATTTTTGCTACCAAGGTGAAACGACGCCCGACGACGGTGACCACGATGAGTTTAGACGAATAGGATCGGCGCGCCAAGCTGCAACAGCGAGATGGAGGGGACGGCTGGACATGGCGGCCATTGATGCCGGGGAAGGCGAGCTCCCGTGTTGGAGCTGGGGCGAGTGCACGGTGTGGCGAGGTCTCCGAAGACGCGAGGCGCCGGTCTACTGCAAGCCGCAAGCTCCCGCCAGAGTCGTGTGGCGAGCGTCGGCGGTGAGCCTCGACGACGAGCGTCGCGGGGACGAGGCAATGAGGAGAGAGTGGGAAGGAATGTTGCGGGGGCACGTGCGAGAGGGGCGACTGCCATGGGATGACCTGTGCATGGAGGAGAAGTCATGAAGCGGAGGAGGAAGAAAATGACCTGGGTAGATAACGATCCAATGGTTCGGGGCGGGCCGATCCGTCGGCTAGCGTGAGATCGACGAAAATGTTTGGCCGGCGCACCGGCGCCTAGCGGTCGCCTTGTTATTTTGCCAAAAGATTGTATCGTTCCTCATGTATGGATCGTGACAAAAAAAAGAGATACCAATGCACATTACTGTATTTCTCTTTCCTAAACAAACTTTTTTCGACAAAGGGCGATTTTATTATCTCAGAAATTATGAGTAACACCCGGCCTCTACATAACTGAGATGCACACAGCCAAATCCAAAAGTCTGACAAAAAACATGAAATATAAACCGACATATCGGCAATAGTAAAGTCCTATAGACCGACACTATGCCTATGTCGAAGGTGGTGGTGGATCGATCCGGAGGTTATGCTGCCACCCATGTTGGGAAAAAACCTCCGTAGCCACCTGCTCCAACCGCGTACACACCGCCTTGAACATCGATTGGTGCTCCGATCGTTGTAGCATAGACCACGTATGAAGCGAGTGCGTACAACGGAAAATAACCTGCAAAGGAGAAGCATTTTTTCCATTAAAAACCAAATCGTTTCTACATAGCCAGAGCGACCAAATTAAGGCGTACGCTCCCACCCTTATAAGCGCTTTAAACCTATTTGGAATACCGTCCAACATGTGACCAAATATATTGGTAACACTTGTGGGCGGATATAAATTTGACGCTATTTGGATGATTGACCATGTAGAACATGCAAACTTGCATTGGAAAAAGAGGTGTTTGATTGTCTCGTCATGAGTACAAAACAACACTTCCTACTCCCTGGCCAGTTGCGTCGTGCGAGGTTGTCTTTGGTCAACACAACTCCCTTACGAAGATACCACATGAAAATTTTCACTTTTAGTGGAATCTTGGACTTCCAAATTTTCTTGTTATTACTCACTTTGGTACCTCGAGAATGTGTGGCGCATGGTACATAGAGTCTCTGTAAAGACCCCGATGTAGTAAGGTTCCAAATAAACACATCCCGACCTTGTGTCAGTTAATCGAATCCAACCGGGACAAAAGATTATGCCATGACGAAGTCTCAATAATCTAATCCCGCCTAAACGAAATGTTCGGCGGGATGAACTGAGCACGGCGCTATAGTGTTGTTCTTATCGCGAGCAATGTTATATAAGGCTGGATATTGTTCTCTGAGACTGGCATTGCCTAGCGAGATGTCTTCCCAGAATCGAATCTCCGACCCGTCTTTTAACGCGATAGACCCAAAGCGAAAGAGATGTTTCTTTGCCGCCATTAGGCCAGCCTGTATGCGAGTCACCAGGTTTCCAATATGCAGGACACTGCCTTTTGGCCTAGATACTTTTTGCGCAACATGGTTTGCCAAACACCATCCCCAGTAAGAAGTTTGAACAACCATTTACTGAGCAAGGCCTCATTCTTGACCTGTAGGTCATGAATTCCAAGGCCGCCTTGGTCTTTTGGCCTACAAACCATGCTCCATTTGGCCAATCGATATTTTTTCTTTTCTCCATCTCCTTGCCAAAAAAATCTGGATCTAAAATAATCCAATCTTTGCAGGACCCCTTTCGGGAGTTGGAAGAAAGAAAGCATATAGAGAACCATATTTGTGAGAACGGAGTTAATCAAAACCAGCCGTCCTCCAACTGAGAGCATCTTGCCTTTCCAACTGCTCAATCGTTTCCTAGACGCTCCTCTACATGCTTCCACTCCGCAATGGTGAGACGCCGATAGTGGATCGGTATTCCCAAATATTTAATCGGGAATTGGCCATGTGCGCAACCAAAGAGGTCAGCATAATCGGCAGCCGCCTCAATGGCTTCTCCAAAGCATAAAAGTTCACTTTTATGGAAGTTAATTTTGAGACCCGACATTTGCTCAAAGGTTGAGAGCAAGAGTTTTAGGTTGCGAGCCTTGTCTAGGTCATGTTCCATAAAAAGAATTGTGTCATCGGCATATTGCAGAATAGAGAGGCCACCATCCATGAGATGTGGCACTACTCCTTCTATCTGGTCGTCCTGCTTAGCACGCTCAATCAGAATAGCCAACATGTCAGCAACAATGTTAAATAACATTGGAGACATGGAGTCACCCTGTCATAGTCCTTTTTTTGTCTGAAAGTAATGGCCTACATCATCATTGACTTTGATGGCCACACTACCTCCAGTTACAAAATTTTGGATCCACTGATGCCATTTATCGGAGAAACCTTTCATTCTTAGGGCTTGTTGGAGGAAAGACCATTTGACCTTGTCATAGGCTTTTTCAAAGTCAATTTTGAATACTAATCCACTCATGTTTTTCCGGTGCATCTCGTGAACGGTCTCATGCAAAGTTACTACGCCATCGAGTATATTCCTTCCTTGCATGAACGTCGTTTGAGATGGCCTAACAACATGATCAGCTACCGAGTTTAACCTATTTGTGGCCACTTTGGTGAAAATCTTGAAGCTAACATTAAGGAGGCATATGGGTCTGAACTGTTGGATCCGTTCGGCCTCCTTAATCTTGGGCAACAAGACAATCTCGCCAAAATTAAGTCTAAATAGGTCTAGTTTGTCGGCATGAAGACAATTGAACAAATCCAAAAGGTCGGTCTTGATGATATCCCAAAAATTCTGATAGAATTCTGCAGGGAAACCATCTGGCCCTGGAGCTTTGTTATGTTCCATTTGGAACACCGCCGCTCTCACCTTCTCTTCCGAGAATGGTGCCGTTAGTATATCATTTTCTTCTGCCGTGACTTGTGGAATATCATCCGTTCGGGTCTCGTCAAGGGGGAAGTTCCCTTCAACTGACGCTCCAAACAGAGATTTGTAGTATTTGGTGATATACTTCTTGAGCTCATGTTCTTCGATCCGCCCCTTATCTTGTTGGAGACTGTAAATACATTTTTTCCTATGCCGGCCATTGGCGATCAATTAGAAGTATTTTGTATTACTATCACCCATCAAGATGAAGTAAGCTTTGGATCTCTGGTAGTATTTGATCTCCTCTTCTTGCAAAAGACGTGCAACCTTCTCGTTAGATTGATTTTTCAGCTCAATCTCTTGTTGAGATAAGGTGCGCGTCTCTGCAATTTTGTCGAGGTCATCAATAATGGTAGAGAGTCTTTGTTTTTCTTTTTTATATATCCTGTTGATGTGTTTCGCCCATCCAGTGAGGTGTTTCCTCATGGCCCTTAATTTTAAAGTTCCATATCTGAATAGGCGTACGACCAACAGCGGGCTTCTCCCAAACATTCTTGATTATGTCTACAAATCCATCCCGATGCGGCCATCCCAATTCAAATTTGAAAGGGCGACGGACGTTTGGCTTCATAGAGTTAGAGTCCAGAATTATGGGTGCATGATCCGATAACGCCTCGATACGCTCTAGGGCTTGCACGGTTATTTTAGTTCCCATTCGGTGTCCATGAGTACCCTATCGAGTTTCTCATATGTCGGCACAGATCGGTTATTAGCCCAGGTGAACTGCCGCCCCGACATACTGGCCTCCCGAAGATTCAAACTGTCTATCACAACATTGAATATGAAAGGCCAATGAGTGTCGAAGCGGTCATTATTTTTCTCTTGCTGGTACCTAAGGATATTAAAGTCCCCTCCAATAAGCATTGGATATGGGTTATCCTTAGCCAGGTTCACCAATTCACGAAGGAAGGCCGATTTATGCACATCTTGGGCAGCCCCATAGACTGCGACCAGGTTCCATGTAAAATTATCAGCTCTGTTTCGTAAGTGAAATTTCATATGAAATTCACCAGTCGAAAAAACCAACAAGTCCATGGTGGTGATGCTCATCCCAAGAAGGATTCCTCCGACCTTCCACGAGTGGCAGACTATGCCACGTAGTCGAAACCACGATAGGTGATCAAGGACATGCGGTGGAAGTCACATTTACCAGCCTCGAAATTGCCACAAAATCCAACCCATGTTCGCGCACACAATCACCGACGTGTTTATGTTTAGCCAAGTCTGAGAGACCTCTGCTATTCCAAAACATGCCTCTCATGTGGAAACTCGGGTCGGTGTTGAACATTTCGCCTTCTTGGGCTGTTTTTGTTCCTTTTAGAGGAATGCGATTTAGATTTTTGCGAAGACGATGTGAAGTCACAGAACTTGGACCCAGGTCTTGCGTCATCCAAACCAACCTTGGTAACCTCACCAACCAAGTGGGAGACAAGCGGGCCATCATATTTGGCATCCGCTTCATCCTCATCCTCGGTTTCGGGGTTAGGTAGGGCACTATTACACTTTGGAGAAACCTTTAAACGGTCAATCTCCATATGTTTAAGTGCTCCAACCGAAAGATTAATTTCATTATCATTCTTTCCCATGGATATACCAACATTTTTAAGGCTACAGGAAATACGAGTATCCGAAAATGAAAGAAAAGATTTAGCGGGCGAGGTACCTGGCGTGGAGTCCAAATTCCTCGAGGCTTGTCGTCGCATTGCCTTAGCTAGTGAATGTTCATCTATCGAAGAGGAACCATCCGCGGAGACGGCGTGACGGTTACTACACCGAAGCGGTGAATCCAGCCCTCCAGACATAGTACCATCGGTGTCTTCGGTCAAGTCGTTGGTGTTGGTTGCTGCAAAATCGGCTTGTTTGTGAAATCAATGGGTTCACATCAATTAACTCAACATCTTTGTTGATGAACACACGAATGCTAAAGAGCTTTGACTTTTCATATTACTTCAGATGACACGTAGAAAGATCTGACATATTTTAAAAAGGTTCTAACACATTAGCGAAATGAACTAAATATGTATGCATGGCTCAAAAAATCGTGTGCATCTTAAAAAATTACGAAGATATAAATTGGAAGTTAATTGTGTATGAACTTGAAAAAAATGTGAATTTTTTCTGTGAAACTAACTATTGTCAACAGATTCTCAAACTTCATTTTGAACGAACTTATTCATATTCCAAAATTGTAACTTATTAACCATGCATAAATATTCTTTTGAATAGGGTAGGAGGGTCGACCGAACAAGGAGGAGTCCTCCCTCCCTATGCCAGAGGGGTCCTACCAGGACTCCACCTAGACTGCCTTGCCCTCAAAGCCAAGAGGGGTTCGGCTGACTTGGCCCCATCGGGTTGCCTTGTCACTCAAGGAAGTGGGGTGGCCTAGTATGATCATTCCAGAATGTTTTGGAATATTCCGTAATCTTTCAGTCATTTTTGAAAGTTTCCATCATGTCCTAGAATCTTCACATACCTTTCGAAACACTTCCGGACATCATTGAAACTCTCTGGGGCCTTCCGGAGTGCTTCCAACATCATTAGAAACACTTTCTAAACCCTCCTATCTTAGTCTCCATTAAATCATAGCATTCCTAAATGTCGCTAAATGTTAAGTGTGTGACCTTATATGTTTGAGCATATGTGGATATGTCCAGAACATCTTCCGATTAATATCGCTAGTGGGATCTGGACAGCCATAACGATTCGGACATATTATCGAAGATCTTTAATTATCGAGTGAACCTTCCACTACCACATTGAGGCCCCTTTGCCTCGCGGTACATTAACAACCTGAGGCGATACTTTGAAGTTATCCATGTGATCAACTCCTTGATCGCCATACCTAGTCATCCTTGTTTCTGGTTTGTATATTTTTTTATCATTTTCATATATAGTATAGCCTAATTAACTCCATAGTCACAATACCTGGCCAGGCAATGCTGGATACCATGAACCGAGTGGGCTCACAGTGTATCTCTCTATCGCCGAAAGGGTAAATCCCATTCTTGACATATCTAGCACCACAACATACTTCATAACTTATCTGAAAGTCACCTTTATAATTACCCGGTTATGGAGTAATGTTTGATGACCTAGAATCAACCATCCGGTATCTAGGTCTATGATATTCTCATAGCTCATGGTCTAAGGACACAAGTAAATGTGAACACATTATGAGAAAACACTGATAACATTTTGACAACATGATCTCGTAAAGTTTCATAAGTGGGTCTATCCAATATCATTGTTACCCTAACAATGTGTTCTCATTGTTGTAGACACCTTAATTACGTTAACAATGTCCATGATCAGGAAAACAAGACCATCAACAATACATGAGCTAGTCTAGAGGACTACCTAGAGATATGTTTGGTGTTTATTATTCCACACATGCAATTATGTTTTCCTATGAATATTATATTCAGGAACAAACACAATTCTAGCACAGAAAATAAACTTAATCATGAACATGGAAATGGAACAACAACAACTTTATTATTTCCTCTAGGGCATATTTCAAAGAGTCTGTGACTTACACTAGAGTCAATACTCTAGTTAACGCTAATAACTATGGCATTCGTGTATTGCTCATGCTTTGCTTGTGGCAGAGGCTTCATCAACGGATCTGACACATTCAGGTCTTTGTGTATCTTGAATTTATTTATGTCTCCACACTCCACTAATTTTTGGATGATGTGGAATCAGCTTTGTATATGTTTGGATTTCTGGTAGGACCTTGGCTCCTTGACCTGAGCTATGGCATCACTTCACTATTATCACAATAGAGTTTCATAGGATCCAACACGCTTGGAACCACACCAATCTTGGGGATGAACTTATTTATCCAAAATCCTCCCTTGCTGCTTTTGAAGCAACAATATACTCGGCCTCCATTGTATAAACTGCCATAGTTTCCTTCTTGGATCTCTTCTAGCTAACCATGCCACCATTTAGTGTATACACAAAGCTTGATTAAGATCGAAAATCTCCAGATCTTTAACAAAACTAACATCGGTGGAACCCCTTACAATGAGCTCTTCCATCGTCACCATTGTATACAAGGAACATGCCCTTACTCCTTTTTAACTACTTAAGGATATTTTTCACTATTGTCCAGTGACCATGACTTGGACCACTCTAGTATCTTCCCGTAACACTTAGAGCATATGACACATCTGCTCCTCTACATATCATGAATTACATGCTTGACACAATAGTGAATGCATATGGAATCTTAATCTTGCATTGTAACCCGTCAGGTGTCAAAGGACATTGAGTCTTGCTCAAAATTTTCCCATGCAACATCATCAAGAACCCTTCTTGGCGTTTCCATACCGAACCTCTTCAACACTTTGTGTATATGTGTACTCTGGCTTGGCCCTATTAGGAGCATGGATCTATCTCCATAGATCTTAATGCCTAATATGGATGTTGCCCAGCCCCAGTCCTTCATTGAAAAAATATTTTTCAGCGAAGCCTTAATTATGTCAAGAAAAGGTACGTCATTCCCAATTAACAATATGTTATCCACATAAAGTATTAGAAATTCTTTTGAGATCCCACATACTTTCTTGTAAACACAAGCGTCTTCACCAATCTTTACAAAGCTAAACCCATTTACCGCTTCATCAAACCGAAGATTCCAACTCCGTGGTGCTTGTTTCAGTCCATAGATGAACCTCTAAAGTTTGCATATATTTCTAGCATCCTTCAGATTTACAAAACCCTTGGGATGTAACGTATAAAGGTTCTCGGTTAGCCTCCCATTTATGGAAGTTGTTTTGACATACATTAGCCACATATCGTAATTGAAATATGCAGCAATGGGTAGAATAATCCGAACAGACTTAAGCATCTCTACGGGTGAGAACGCCTCATCGTAGTCAACTCCTTGAACTTGTCGGAAATCCTTTGGCACAAGTCGAGATTTATAGATGTATATGTTCCCATCCGCGTTTGTTTTATTTTTATAGATCCACTTGCATTCGATGGGCTTCATGCCTTCTGGAGGGTCTACCAAGTTTCAAACTTGGTTCTTGTACATGGATCCTATCTCTGTTATATGATGTCTAGCCATGTACCGGAGTCAGGGCCGATCATTGCTTCCATATATGTCGTCGGCTCATTATTTCCTAACTACAATACTTTATCTGGATACCATTGCGGTTTTGTGCAAATTCTACGTGACCTACATGGTTCAGTTGCTAGCTCGACTAAAGCCTCTACAAAACATGTAGGGGCTTCCGTATCAGTCATTGTGGAGAACTCCAAAACCACTTTCTGCTCTGCGTCACTCTGACTTGATGACAATGATTCACTGCTCTCGTAGACTTGCATTGTCCTCTCACAAACCTCTTTCACAAGAAATTATTTAGTCTAAAAACACATCGCTCTTTGCCGCAACCACTTTGCCTTAAGTGTGATGATAAAAGGAATAACCAACTGTTCCTACAAAGTAGCACTTATACTGATCGAGCTTATTTGGTTGTGAACACTACATACACAATGCATCTCCAAAATTTTAAGAAAAGACATGTTTCATTTCTTCTCGTGCCATATCTCATATAGAGCCGTTTCAACAGATTTAGATGGAGATCTATTCATTGTAAAAGTTGCAATCCATACACCAGAACCCCAAAAGGATAATGGAAGTTTAGTTAGTGACATCATCGATCTCAGCATGTCTAACAAGGTCCGATTGCATCTCTCAGACACTCCATTCCTCTATGACGTTATGGGAGGGGTAAGCTAAACAATCCCACAACTCTTCAAATGTTCACTAAAATCGTAACTCAAATACTCCCCTATGTGATGTGATCTTAGAAACTTGATTTTTCTTGTTATGATGATTTTTCTACTTCATTTTGAAATTTTTTGAACTTATGACCCATTAAATAGATATATCGGTATCTTCTTCAATTGTCAGCGAAAGTAATGAAGTAGAGGAATCCACCACATGAATCTATAATCACTGCACAACATACATTCGTACGTATAATTACAAATAATCAGTCGCCCATTCTACATAGCATGCTGTCGGTGTCAAAACCGGCGGATCTCGGGTAGGGGGTCCCGAACTGTGCGTCTAAGGTTGATGGTAATAGGAGACGGGGGACACGATGTTTACCCAGGTTCGGGCCCTCTCTATGGAGGTAATACCCTACTTCCTGCTTGATTGATCTTGATGAATATGAGTATTACAAGAGTTGATCTACCACGAGATCGAGATGGCTAAACCCTAAAAGCCTAGCATGTATGACTATGGTAATGAGTATATCTCCCTCCGGACTAAGTCCTCCGGTTTATATAGACACCGGCAGGATCTAGGGTTACACAAGGTCAGTTACAAAGAAAGGAATCTACATATTCAGTCGCCAAGCTTGCCTTCCACGCCAAGGAGAGTCCTATCCGGACACAGGTGCAGTCTTCGGTCTTCGTATTTTCACAGCCCATCAGTCCGGCCCGTGGCTAACAAGTCGGACGCCCGAGGACCCCTTAGTCCAGGACTCCCTGAGTAGCCCCTGAACCTGGCTTCAATGACAAGGTATCCGGCGCGTAGACCTGTCTTCGCCATTGCAAGGCGAGTTCCCTTCTTTCCGGATACTTCACAGTGGTCTTCGGATGATCGAGTTCGGCTCTGCAGCACGAGTAACATATACTTCCACAAAGGGCATAATAATTTATAAATTCAATCCTCTGGCAACTTTTTACAACATGACATCATGTCAGTCCGGTCATTATTTCGAACCGTTGTTTCGCCTGCAGCCCCACGTTCCAAGACGCGGTTGTTATTGGCACGTCTTATCCAATCAGAGATCGTGTCCCCTTATTAAGGGATTCTTTTATTGACACAGACGTGGGTAACCCAACCGTCCTTAGGGTACAATTCCTTGGGAATAGGCAAATTTTAAGGCCCGGGAAGAGGCGTTCGATATTCTCGGCCTTTATAAAGGGGCACAGACCCTCCTTTCTTCTCCACGCGTGCTTCTTCCTCGACTCTTACTACCTCGAGTTCCGACACCCAGCTTTCACCCTCCGCAAGCCTCAGTCATGTCCGGATCCAGCCGGTGGGTGGCTTCTTCTGTCACAGAGGAGGATATCGCAAAACTTCGAGCGGCAAGATATCTGACCGCAGAAATCCTCCATCGGCTTCCCGTGGAGGGGCAGGTTATCCCTACCCCTAGATCCGGCGAGAGGGTCGTGTTTGTTTCCCACTTCCTCTGAGGATTAGGGTTCGCCCTTAATCCCTTCGTCCGGGGGCTCATGTTCTATTATGGACTAGATTTTCACGATCTCGCCCCGAACTCTGTTCTTCTCATCTTGGCGTTTATCGTCACGTGCGAAGCCTTCCTCCGAACTCCTCCACACTTCGGCTTGTGGCTCAAGACCTTCAATGTGAAACATAAATGATAGAGGGGAGGCGGTAGGCGGTGGTGCTGCAGATGAGCAAGCCTACCAGCTTATCTCGGCTAAAGGATCTTTGAAAGAATCTTCTGACTTATGGCAGCAGGAGTGGTTCTATATCACCGAGCCCCGCGGTTCCAAGTGGGCAGCTATGCCTGCATTTTGATCCAGCCGCCCAATTCAGCTTGCATCATGGATTAATAAGGGGTTGGACTGGGGATCAGTTGACGAAGTGCGGACTCTACAAAGTCGCATCCGAAGCCTCATTGAGAAGGATATCGATCTTGTCAACGTTATTCAGGTAATGCTAGTCCGCCGGACCATGCCGTGCCGGCGACGGCCTCTCCGCATGTGGGAGTTTAACCCAGAAGGGCCACGGACTCTTCAGCACTTCTTCGGCACTATGCACAAAGGAATGTGGAAATTATTTTTCGGGAAACGAAAACAATGGCCGGACACCACCGAAGATACCGGCCTAGACTGTAACCATCCGGATACCAAGGTAAGTACTCGTCCGCCGAACACCTCATAGTCAGATATCCTGTGGTAAGATACTGAGCAAACCATCTTTTTCCAGGGCTGGATAAAGAAAGCGGAACAGATTAGGTGTCCGGCCCCTCTTCCCGAAGACTCAGCGGACCCCGTGTTAACAAGGATGCTGGCACCGGCACTGTACCAGGCGCTGGTAGAGGAGACCAAGGTGGAGAGTGAGAAGACCCGGGGTGACCTTCATTCCAGAGGTAAATTAGATACTGATTCCGGAGAAATCGACATTTCCTCGCCCGAAGACAAAGGCGAAAGAGAAGCGAGTATCCCTTCTCCATTCAGGAAGAAAAGGGTCGCCTCCGAAGGTTGGGAGGGGCGGTCTCCCAAGAGGGGCAAGATGCCACCGTCGAGCGGCTCGGGATTGGAAGGCGACGCCGCTGAACAGCCCCGTCGTGAGGACAGACCCTCAACCAAATCGTAAGTGAATCCGGGGTGCTTTGATAACATCCCGTTCCTTTCTTGTTATCGAAGAGGCATGTAACGTGCCTGTGTATTTTTACAGTTCGGCACAGGGTTTTTCGGGGCAATCCTCTTCTTCGGGAGATCTCCTCCCAGAGATGATGGAAAGCGAGACGCCTCCCCCGACCTCCTCACCCTATAAGGCGGACGACTCTGAAGTGTCATCTCGGAGGGTTTTTCTTGATCAACAAGCGGTGCAGGGGATGAAAGAGGCAGTACCTAAAGGTGGACCTCTGATCGTCCGGGATTCGGGGGCCAATAATGAAGGCCCCGGACTATCCGGTTTTCAGCCAACAATGATTCTAGAGATGGGTGAACGGGTTCCTTCAGAGGATGGTCGTGCTCCTACAACAGCTTTCGGAGACCCAGCGGCGCCGGATATGTTGAGGGATATGCTACGAAAAGCATCTGTCTCGGGGGAACAGCGTACCTTGATGGGTACGGTGGTTGAGAAGATCCTGTCCGCGAAGAGCAGATTGAATGAAGCCTTCATGAGCCTGTTAAGAGGCTTCGAGGTTTGTGATGTAATGTTTTCAACTATATTGTATTTGCAAAGATGCACCTGTGTATAGGTAGTAGCCCCTGAGACTCGGGTTGGCTTCCCATGGGAGGCGAACGGAGGATCAAGAAGAAATACTCAAGGACTAATCTGATTAATTGGAACATAGGCTGCTTCCCCCCTGGCTACTTCCCAGACTACGGATATTGCCGAGCTTCAGCGGAAGCTTGATATGGCAGGGGATGACATTGCGTTAATCAATATGCATCTTGACGAGTCGCAAGGTATGTATTCGGAGCAGTCCTTTCACATACATTTTTGTAATATAAGCATGACGCTGAAAGTTATATACTGGGATATGCATGGCTGCAGATGGTGCTGCCACCGTTGAGATTCTTCGGGCGGAGCTGGCCCGGACCAAGGAACAGGACCGGTTTAGTAATGCGGCTGCTGAAAAGGCATCGGCTGAGTTAAAGGCCGAACAAGCTGCTCGGCGCCAAGACGAGGAGAAGATATCCGCGATGGCGCTCGAACTAAAAAATGCTATGGGCCACTGTGAATTTCTTGAGGAGAATGAAGCCAAAACGGCTGAACTTGACAAGGCCTTACGAGAGGCGAGAGAAGCGCGGTCTGAATCCAGAGCAGCCCGTGAGGAGATCTGGCAAGCTAGGGAGATTGCCGCCGGTAAGCCCTTTTTGCTACAGGTTAAGTTCGGCGATCTGAACTATACTCAGCTTAACCAAGTGTGGAGTTCTCCGGACGAGTTTTTGTTGGGGAACGTAGCAGAAATTCAAAATTTTCCTACGTGTCACCAAGATCTATCTATGGAGAAACTAGCAACGAGGGGAAGGAGAGTGCATCTACATACCCTTGTAGATCGCTAAGCGGAAGCGTTCATGTGAACGGGGTTGATGGAGTCGTACTCGTCGTGATTCAAATCGCCGGAGATCCTAGTGCCGAGCAGACGGCATCTCGCGTTCAACACACGCATAGTCCGGTGGCGTCTCCCATGCCTTGATCCAGCAAGGAGAGAGGAGAGGTTGAGGAAGACTCCATCCAGCAGCAACACAACGGCGTGGTGGTGGTGGAGGCGTGGCAATCCCGAGGCTTCGCCAAGCACCAAGGGAGAGGAGGAGGAGGAGGCGCAGGGCTGCACCAAGAGGAGAAGTTCTCATGTGTTGGGCAGCCCCAAAACCTCAAGTATATATAGGGGAAAGGGGCTGCGCCCCTTTAGGGTTTCCACCCCAAGGGTGCGGCCAGCCCTAGATCCCATCTAGGGGCGGCCAAGGAGGGGAGGAGTGCCTCCCAAGTCAAGTGGAGGCCTCCCTTTGGGTTTTCCCTTCCCATGCGCATGGGCCTTGGGGGCTGGTGCCCCTGGCCCATTAAGGCTAGGCGCCCCCTACAGCCCATGCTACTGTATTGGACGTGGTGGAACAATTTCCGGACCTCCGGACCCCTCCGAATCCTCCGGAACCTTCTGAAGCTTCGGTACAATACCGAAAAACCCGAACTTTTCCTAACCCGAACAACAACTTTCCATATATAAATCTTTACCTCCGGACCATTCCGGAACTCCTCGTGACGTCCGGGATCTCATCCGGACTCGAACAACATTCGGTAACCACATACAAACTTCCTTTATAACCTCAAGTCATCGAACCTTAAGTGTAGACCCTACGGGTTGGGAGACATGCGAGACATGGCGAGGCGTTCTCCGGTCAATAACCAACAGCGGATCTGGATACCCATGTTGGCTCCCACATATTCCACGATGATCTCATCGGATGAACCACGATGTCAAGGACTCAATCGATCCTGTATACAATTCCCTTTGTCTAGCGGTATTGTACTTGCCCGAGATTCGATCGTCGGTATACCGATACCTTGTTCAATCTCGTTACCGCAAGTCTCTTTACTCGTTCCGTAACACATCATCCGTGATCAACCCCTTGGTCACATTGTGCACATTATGATGATGTCCTACCGAGTGGGCCCAGAGATACCTCTCCGTTTACGGAGTGACAAATCCCATCTCGATTCGTACCAACCCAATGACACTTTCGGAGATACCGTAATGCACCTTTATAGTCACCCGATTCGTTGTGACGTTTGGTACACCCAAAGCATTCCTACGGTATCCGGAGTTGCACAATCTCATGGTCTAAGGAAATGATACTTGACATTAGAAAAGCTTTAGCATACTAACTACGATCTTTGTGCTAGGCTTAGGATTGGGTCTTGTCCATCACATCATTCTCCTAATGATGTGATCCCGTTATCAACGACATCCAATGTCCATGGTCAGGAAACGTAACCATATATTGATCAACGAGCTAGTCAACTAGAGGCTTACTAGGGACATGGTGTTGTCTATGTACCCACACATGTATCTGAGTTTCGCATGGATAATAAACGATTATCATGAACAAGGAAATATAATAATAACTAATTTATTATTGCCTCTAGGGCATATTTCCAACAGTCTCCCACTTGCACTAGAGTCAATAATCTAGTTCACATCGTCGTGTGATTAACACTGATAGGTCACATCACCATGTGACCAACATCCAAAGAGTTTACTAGTGTCTGTAAACTAGTTCACATCATCATGTGATTAAGACTCAATGAGTTCTCAGGTTTGATCATGTTTTGTTGTGAGAGAGGTTTTTAGTCAACGGGTCTGAACCTTTCAGATCCGTGTGTGCTTTGCAAATTTCTAGGTCATATTGTAAACGCTGCTTCCACGCTCCACTTGGATCTATTCCAAATGGTTGCTCCACTATACGTATCCGGTTTGCTACTCAGAGTCATTCGGATAGGTGTTAAAGCTTGCATCGACGTAACCCTTTACGTCGAACTCCTTATCACCTCCATAATCGAGAAACATGTCCTTATTTACTCCAAGGACAATTTTGACATTGTCCAATGATCCATTCTGGATCATTCTTGTAATACTTGATGACTCATGGCAAGGCACACTTCCGTGCGGTACACAAAGATAGCATACTATAGAGCCTATGTACGAAGCATAGGGGCGACCTTCGTCCTTTCTCTCTTTTCTGCCGTGGTCGAGCTTTAACTCTTAACTTCATACCTTACATCTCAGGCAAGAACTCCTTCTTTGACTGATCCATCTTGAACACCTTCAAGATCATGTCAAGGTACGTGCTCATTTGAAAGTATTATTAAGCATTTTGATCTATCCTTATAGATCTTGATGCTTATTGTTCAAGTAGCCTAATCCAAGTTTTCCATTGAAAAACATCTTTCAAATAACCCTGTATGCTTTCCAGAAATTCTACATCATTTTTGATCAACAATATGTCAACAACATATACTCATCAGAAATCTATGGTGCTCCCACTCACTTCTTTGGAAATACAAGTTTCTCATAAACTTTGTATAAACCCAAAATCTTTGATCATCTTATCAAAGTGCATATTCCAACTCCGAGATGCTTACTCCAGTCCATGGAAGGATCGCTGGAGCTAGCATACCTTTTAGCATCCTTAGGATCGACAAAACCTTTACGATTGTATCACATACAACCTTTCCTTACGTGGCGGTAAGGAAACTCGTCTTGACATCCATCTGCCAGATTTCATAAATGCAGCTAATGTTAACATGATTCCGACGGACTTAAGCATCGCTACGGATGAGAAAATCTCATCGTAGTCAACTCCTTGAACTTGTGAAAAACTCTTCGCCACAAGTCGAGCTTCATAGAAGGTGACATTACCGTCCACGTCCGTCTTCTTCTTAAAGATCCATTTATTTCTATGGCTTGCCAATCAACGGGCAAGTCCACCAAAGTCCATGCTTTGTTCTGATACATGGATCCTATCTCGGATTTCATGGCTTCTAACCATTTGTCGGAATTTGGGCCCACCATCGCTTCTCCATAGCTCGTAGGTTCATTATTGTCTGGCAACATGACCTTCAAGACAGGATCACCGTACCACTCTGGAGCAGTCCGCATCCTTGTCACCCTACGAGGTACGGTAGTTACTTGATGCAAAACTTCATGATCACTATCATAAGCTTCGACTTCAATTGGTGTAGGTGCCACAGGAACAACTTCCTGTGCCCTGCTACACACTTGTTGAAGTGACGGTTCAATAACCTCATCAAGTCTCCACCATCCTCCCACTCAACTTTCCGAGACAAACTTTTCCTCGAGAAAGGATCCGATTCAAGAAACAATCCCTATTGCTTTCGGATATAAATTAGGAGGTGTACCCAACTGTTTTTGGGTGTCCTATGAAGATGCATTTTATCCGCTTTGGGTTCGAGCTTATCAACCTGAAACTTTTCACATAAGCGTCATAGCCCCAAACCTTTAAGAAACGATAGCTTAGGTTTCTCTAAACCATAGTTCATACGGTGTCGTCTCAACGGAGTAACGTGGTGCCCTATTAAAGTGAGTGCGGTTGTCTCTAATGCCTAACCCATGAACGGTAGTGGTAATTCGATAAGAGACATCATGGTACGCACCATATCCAATAGGGTGCAACTATGATGTTCGGACACACCATCACACTATGGTGTTCCAGGCGGTATTAATTGTGAAACAATTTGCACAATGTCTTAATTGTGTGCCAAAACTCGTAACTCAGATATTCATCTCTATGATCATATCATAGATATTCTATCCTCTTGTCACGAAGATCTTAAACTTCACTCTGAAATTACTTGAACCATTCAATAATTCAGACTTGTGTTTCATCAAGTAAATATACTCAACATCTACTCGAATCATCTCGTGAAGTAAGAACATAACGATATTCATCGCATGCCTCAAACTCATTGGACTGCACATATCAAAATGTGTTACTTCCAACAAGTTGCTATCTTGTTCCATCTTCTCAAACCGAGGCTTTTCACTATCTTGCCCATGTGGTATGTTTTGCATATCTCAAGTGATTCAAAATCAAGTGAGTCCAAACGATCCATCTGCATGGAGTTTCTTCATGCGTACACACCAATAGACATGGTTCGCATGTCTCAAATTTTCAAAACGAGTGAGTCCAAAGATCCATCAACATGGAGCTTCTTCATGCGTTTTACACCAATATGACTTACATGGCGATGCCACAAGTAAGTGGTACTATCATTACTATCTTATACTTTTGGCATGAAAATGTGTATCACTACGATCGAGATTCAATAAACCATTTATTTAGGTGCAAGACCATCAAGGTATTATTCAAATAAATAGAGTAACCATTATTCTCCTTAAATGAATAACCGTATTAGTATAGACATAATCCAATCATGTCTATGCTCAACGCAAACACCAAATGATAATTATTCTGGTTTAATACTAATCTTGATGGTAGAGGGAGCGTGCGATGTTTGATCACATCAAAATTGGAAACACTTCCAACACATATTGTCACTCTCCTTTAGCTAGTCTCCGTTTATTCCGTAGCCTTTTATTTGAGTTACTAACACTTAGCAACCGAACCGTATCTAATACCCTGGTGCTACTAGGAGTACTAGTAAAATACACAATAACTTAATGTATATCCAATATACTTCTATCGACCTTGCCAGCCTTCTTATCTACCAAGTATCTAGGGTAATTCTGCTCCAAAGGGCTGTTCCCTTATTGCGAAGCACTTAGTCTCGGGTTTGGGTTCAACCTTGGGTTTCTTCACTGGAGCAGCAACTGATTTGCCGTTTCATGAAGTGTCCCTTCTTGCCCTTGCCCTTCTTGAAACTAGTGGTTTCACCAACCATCAACAACTGATGCTCCTTCTTGATTTTTACTTTCGCGATGTCAAACAACGTGAATACCTAAAGGATCATCATCTCTATCCTTGATATGTTATAGTTCATCACGAAGCTCTAGCAGCTTGGTGGCAATGACTTTGGAGATACATCACTATCTCATCTGGAAGATCAACTCCCACTCGATTCAAGTGATTGTTGTACTCAGACAATCTGAGCACCAGCTCAACGATTGAGCTTTTCTCCCTTAGTTTGCAGGCTAAGAAAATCGTCGGAGGTCTCATACCTCTTGACGTGGGCACGAGCCTGAAATCCTAATTTCAGCCCTCGAAACATCTCATATGTTCCGCAACATTTCGAAAAACGTCTTTAGTGCCTCAACTCTAAACCGTTTAACTGAACTATCACGTAGTTATCAAAACGTGTATGTTCGATGTTCGCAACATCCACAGACAACGTTTGGGGTTCAGCACACTGAGCGGTGCATTAAGGACATAAGCTTTTTTCTGTCCGCATAATCGCTACTGTCAACTTTCAACTATATTTTCTCTAGGAACATATCTAAACAGTGGAACTAAAGCGCGAGCTTTACATAATTTGCAAAAGGTCTTTTGACTATGTTCAGGATAATTAAGTTCATCTTATGAACTCCCACTCGAGATAGACATCCCTCGGTCATCTAAGTGATTACATGATCCGAGTCAACTAGGCCATGTCCGATCATCACGTGAGACGGACTAGTCATCATCGGTGAACATCTTCATGTTGATCATATCTACTATCGACTCATGCTCGACCTTTCGGTCTCTGTGTTCCGAGGCCATGTCTGTACATGCTAGGCTCGTCAAGTTAACCCTAAGTGTATTGCGCGTGTTCGAGGCCATGTCTGTACATGCTAGGCTCGTCAACACCGTTGTATGTGAACGTAAGAATCTATCACACCGATCATCACGTGGTGCTTAGAAGCGACGAACTTTAGCAACGGTGCAGTTAGGGAGAACACTTCTTGAAATTGTTGTAAGGATCATCTTATTTACTACCGTCGTTCTAAGTAAACAAGATGCATAAACATAATAAACATCACATGCAATTATATAGTAGTGACATGATATGGCCAATATCATATAGCTCCATTGATCTCCATCTTGGGGCTCCATGATCATCATCGTCACCGCATGACACCATGATCTCCATCATCATGATCTCCATCATCGTGTCTTCATGAAGTTGTCTCGCCAACTATAACTTCTACTACTATGGCTACCGGTTAGCAATAAAGTAAAGTAATTACATGGCGTTGTTTAATGACACGCAGGTCATACAATAAATAAAGACAACTCCTATGGCTCCTGCCGGTTGTCATACTCATCGACATGCAAGTCGTGAATCCTATTACAAGAACATGATCAATCTCATACATCACATATCATTCATCACATTCTTCTTGGCCATATCACATCACATAGCATACCCTGCAAAAACAAGTTAGGCGTCCTCTAATTGTTGTTTGCATGTTTTACGTGGCTGCTATGGGTTTCTAGCAAGAACGTTTCTTACCTCAAAAACCACAACGTGATATGCCAATTGCTATTTACCCTTCATAAGGACCCTTTTCATCGAATCCGTTCCGACTAAAGTGGGAGAGACGGCACCCGCTAGCCACCTTATGCACCAAGTGCATGTCGACCGTTGGAACCTGTCTCACGTAAAATGCGTGTAAGGTCGGTCCGGCCGCTTCATCCCTCAATACCGTCGAAACAAGATTGGACTAGTAACGGTAAGCATATTGAACATCATCAACGCCCACAACTACTTTGTGTTCTACTCGTGCAAAGAATCTACGCAATAGACCTAGCTCATGATACCATTTGTTGGGGAACGTGGCAGAAATTCAAAATTTTCCTCGTGTCACCAAGATCTATCTATGGAGAAACTATCAACGAGGGAAGGAGAGTGCATCTACATACCCTTGTAGATCGCTCAGCGAAGCGTTCATGTGAACGGGTTGATGGAGTCGTACTCGTCGTGATTCAAATCACGGAGATCCTAGTGCCGAGCGGACGGCACCTCCGCGTTCAACACACGTACAGCCTGGTGGCGTCTCCCATGCCTTGATCCAGCAAGGAGAGAGGAGAGGTTGAG
Organism: Aegilops longissima; assembly: GCA_021605205.1. Lineage (NCBI taxonomy): Eukaryota > Viridiplantae > Streptophyta > Magnoliopsida > Poales > Poaceae > Aegilops > Aegilops longissima. The sequence continues at coordinate 254,451,902 of CM038677.1, read as the reverse complement.
AAGACTCCATCCAGCAGCAACACAACGGCGTGGTGGTGGTGGAGGAGCGTGGCAATCCCGCAGGGCTTCGCCAAGCACCAAGGGAGAGGAGGAGGAGGAGAGGCAGGGCTGCACCAAGAGGAGAAGTTCTCATGTGTTGGGCAGCCCCAAAACCTCAAGTATATATAGGGAAAGGGGCTGCGCCCCTTTAGGGTTTCCACCCCAAGGGGTGCGGCCAGCCCTAGATCCCATCTAGGGGCGGCCAAGGGGGAGGAGTGCCTCCCAAGTCAAGTGGAGGCCTCCCTTTAGGGTTTTCCCCTTCCCATGCGCATGGGCCTTGGGGGCTGGTGCCCCTGGCCCATTAAGGCTAGGGCGCCCCTACAGCCCATGCTACTGTATTGGACGTGGTGGAACAATTTCCGGACCTCCGGACCCCTCCGAATCCTCCGAACCTTCTCGAAGCTTCCGTACAATACCGAAAAACCCGAACTTTTCCTAACCCAACAACAACTTTCCATATATAAATCTTTACCTCCGGACCATTCCGAACTCCTCGTGACGTCCGGGATCTCATCCGGACTCGAACAACATTCGGTAACCACATACAAGCTTCCTTTATAACCCCAAGGCGTCGCCATCGAACCTTAAGTGTAGACCCTACGGGTTTGGGAGACATCGAACATGGCGAGACGTTCTCCACTCAATAACCAACAGCGGGATCTGGATACCCATGTTGGCTCCCACATATTCCACGATGATCTCATCGGATGAACCACGATGTCAAGGACTCAATCAATCCGTATACAATTCCCTTTGTCTAGCGGTATTGTACTTGCCCGAGATTCGATCGTCGGTATACCGATACCTTGTTCAATCTCGTTACGGCAAGTCTCTTTACTCGTTCCGTAACACATCATCCGTGATCAACCCCTTGGTCACATTGTGCACATTATGATGATGTCCTACCGAGTGGGCCCAGAGATACCTCTCCGTTTACGGTGACAAATCCAGTCTCGATTCGTGCCAACCCAACAGACACTTTCGGAGATACCGTAATGCACCTTTATAGTCACCCGATTCGTTGTGACGTTTGGTACACCCAAAGCATTCCTACGGTATCCGGAGTTGCACAATCTCATGGTCTAAGGAAATGATACTTGACATTAGAAAAGCTTTAGCATACGAACTACGATCTTTGTGCAAGGCTTAGGATTGGGTCTTGTCCATCACATCATTCTCCTAATGATGTGATCCCGTTATCAACGACATCTAATGTCCATGGTCAGGAAACTGTAACCATCTATTGATCAACGAGCTAGTCAACTAGAGGCTTACTAGGGACATGGTGTTGTCTATGTACCCACACATGTATCTGAGTTTCCTATCAATACAATTATAGCATGGATAACAAACGATTATCATGAACAAGGAAATATAATAATAACTAATTTATTATTGCCTCTAGGGCATATTTCCAACAGTTTTTAGACTTGCCGAAGAGTTATTCCGATGCTGCGCAGTTTTACCAAGCGCGAGAGGGGTATGCAACGGAGAAGCTTTTCTGGTCACAATTTGGCGCGTCAAAGCACCCTCTCTTGCTGAATGAACAGATGTCCCAATGGGCCGAGCTTCATAGAATATTCGGTGCTGCCATGAAGAACGTCATAATCCGGCTGTGGTCGACTGAGCCTGTTCCGAATAGCTACTTCGTCTTGGTGCAGCGGCTTGTTGATGCGGTGCCACGTATCGACGCTGTGAAGCGGTCGGCGTGCATTGAAGGTGCACGGATGGCCTTCGCCCGTGTCAAGACATTCTGGGGGAAGATGAAGGCCATCAATGTTGCGGCGAAGAGTCCACCCAAGGGCAAGGACCATCACGCACCGGAGCATTATTTTGAAGACGTCTTAGAGGCCGCCCGCTTGATAGAGGGTCAATGCTCGAAAGACATAGTATTCGAATGAGGTGTATGGGAATTGTAAAAGACAAATTTATAGTTAATCTATTTTTATGTTTTGCTCGAAAGCTTCTGTTCCTCCTGTGCGGCCGTTTTATATGATCTGAAAGTTTTCCAATCGTCGGCTTCAGCCCCCTTGTAGGAAGTACGGGGGTGTTCGGAAAAGCATTTGATCACTCTTGACCCAACGTCTTGGTCCATGAAGGAGGTGATAATGCGGCGAACCAGGCAATCAGACTATAGGGTGTTAACACTTTCACTTAGCCATAGGAGTTTTATAGGGGGGTGCTATGATATAGCCCCTGGTATGTGTACAACTTATTCCAATATAATGCGTTACATATATGACCTGAAGAAAAAAGGTCCTTCGTGTGATACGGAGGGAATCGTGACAGATTTCGATAAGTCATCAAGTGGTTGACCAGCTCTCGCAGCATCATGATAGTCGGTTTTTGGCTTTCTCTACTGAGGTGCTTGACCAGATAAACCGGAAGCACAATCGCAGTAGTTCTCCCTTTACTACCCTAGCCGATAGAGCGGAACGTAAGGTAGCAAGCACAGGAGCCGGGCAACCCAACCATTGACCCAAGACATGATTTGGAGCTGATGCATATAAGGCCAAACTCGCGATGCCGAAGTATGCTATAAAGCTATTCGGACTTTGTTGGCAACTCATTTGTTCCCATACCGAGCCCCTGGCAGGTATGTCTGTGAAACAGCTATTGGGGCCAAATTCATTTATGAAAAAGAAATGAATGATTAATGCGGATTATGTTTACTGGGACCTTAGTGATATGCCAATGGTTACTTTATAGGTAGAAAGACCTCAACCCCAGCTATTTGACATGCCCGGGGTCGAAGGCGGAGGAGGAAGGCATATTACAGGCTCGAAATAAAGAGTGCAATCTACAAAAAGTTATTTTGGACCTCCTATCGCACGTCTGCGCCGCCTGTCCTCGGCGAGGGGAATCCTTGACGGAAGTAGCCCCTTAGGTGAGTATACAGATCCGAACTCCGATAGAGTCAGTTAGATGTTTGTCCTTTGCGTCACTTGATTTTAAGAGATAATGAAGGAAGAAAGAGTAATGTAGATAAAAATGTTACGGGAATGCTTGCAGGCTTGTCCGTATTGTACTTCCGTCGATGTCCATGGTATCTTAAGTGCATAGTGATGTATGCGCTATACAAATTTCGCGGGTATATGAGGTGGGCGGCGGAAGCCGAACTGCTATTTCCGCTCCGGGATTGGTCGATCCTCGGGGGGAAATTTCTTCTGACCCCCGGTATTTGGCTGGTGAATTTCTTCGTTGTCCCTATCGCCTGGCGGCCTCCTCCCCTTGTGTTCGGCGTTGAGCTTGTCGGCCTGCTTGAAGACCCAACAGCTGTTGTTGGTATGATTAGCTGGTTTATCGGGGTGGCCGTGAATCTAGGAAGGTCGGTCCAATATCCTGTCTAGGTTGGATGGTCCGTCTCTGTTCCCCTTGAATGGCTTTTTTCGTTGACCGGGTTTAGGATTGCTGAATCTGGCGTTGACTGCTGTGTCGCGTGATCTTTCTTTATCATTGCGACTGTTGTGTTTGCTTCGTCGTGGCTTGTGATGTCTACTACACAACCTTCTTCTTGTAGACGTTGTTGGGCCTGCAAGTGCACAGGTTTGTAGGACAGTAGCAAATTTCCCTCAAGTGGATGACCTAAGGTTTATCAATCCGTAGGAGGCGTAGGATGAAGATGGTCTCTCTCAAACAACCCTGCAACCAAATAACAAAGAGTCTCTTGTGTCCCCAACACACCCAATACAATGGTAAATTGTATAGGTGCACTAGTTCGGCGAAGAGATGGTGATACAAGTGCAATATAGATAGTAGATATAGGTTTTTGTAATCTGAAATAATAAAAACAGCAAGGTAACTAATAGTAAAAGTGAGCACAAACGGTATTGCAATGATAGGAAACAAGGCCTAGGGTTCATACTTTCACTAGTGCAAGTTCTCTCAACAATAATAACATAGATAGATCATATAACAATCCCTCAAAATGCAACAAAGAGTCACTCCAAAGCCACTAATAGCGGAGAACAAACGAAGAGATTATGGTAGGGTACGAAACCACCTCAAAGTTATTCTTTCGGATCGATATATTAAAGAGTTCATACTAGAATAACACCTTAAGACACAAATCAACCAAAACCCTAATGTCACCTAGATACTCCATTGTCACCTCAAGTATCCGTGGGCATGATTATACGATATGCATCACACAATCTCAGATTCATCCAACCAACACAAAATACTTCAAAGAGTGCCCCAAAGTTTCCACCGGAGAGTCAAGAAAACGTGTGCCAACCCCTATGCATAGGTTCATGGGCGGAACCCGCAAGTTGGTCACCAAAACATACATCAAGTGGCACGTGATATCCCATTGTCACCACAGATAAACAAGGCAAGACATACATCAAGTGTTCTCAAATCAAAGACTCAATCCAATAAGATAACTTCAAAGGGGAAACTCAATTCATCACAAGAGAGTAGAGGGGGAGAAACATCATAAGATCCAACTATAATAGCAAAGCTCGCGATACATCAAGATCGTGCCATAGAGGGAACACGAGAGAGAGATCAAACACATAGCTACTGGTACATACCCTCAGTCCCGAGGGTGAACTACTCCCTCCTCGTCATGGAGAGCGCCGGGATGATGAAGATGGCCACCGGTGATGGGTTCCCCCTCCGGCAGGGTGCCGGAACAGACTCCCGAGAGGTTTTTGGTGGCTACAGAGGCTTGTGGCGGCGGAACTCCCGATCTATCTTGATATCTGATGTTTTTAGGGTACGTAGGCATATATGAAGGAAATATGCCCTAGAGTCAATAATAAAGTTATTATTTATTTCCTCATATCATGATAAATGTTTATTATTCATGCTAGAATTGTATTAACCGGAAAGATGATACATGTGTGAATAGATAGACAAACATATAGTCACTAGTATGCCTCTACTTGACTAGCTCATTAATCAAAGATGGTTATGTTTCCTAACCATAGACATGTCTTGTTATTTAATTAATGGGATCACATCATTAGGAGAATGATGTGATTGACATGACCCATTCCGTTAGCCTAGCACTTGATCGTTTAGTATACTGCTATTGCTTTCTTCATGACCTATACATGTTCCTGTAACTATGAGATTATGCAACTCCGTTTACGGAGGAACACTTTGGTGCTACCAAACGTCACAACGTAATCGGGTGATTATAAAGGAGTACTACAGGTGTCTCCAAAGGTACATGTTGGGTTGGCGATTTTGAGATTAGGTTTTGTCACTCCGATTGTCGGAGAGGTATCTCTGGGCCCTCTCGGTAATACACATCACATAAGCCTTGCAAGCATTGCAACTAATAAGTTAGTTACGAGATGATGTATTACGGAACGAGTAAAGAGACTTTCGATAGCGAGATTGAACTAGGTATTGGATACCGACGATCGAATCTCGGGCAAGTAACATACCGATGACAAAGGGAACAACGTATGTCGTTATGCGGTTTCACCGATAAAGATCTTCGTAGAATATGTAGGAACCAATATGGGCATCTAGGTTCCGCTATTGGTTATTGACCGAGAATAGTTCTAGGTCATGTCTACATAGTTCTCGAACCCGTAGGGTCCGCACGCTTAACGTTACGATGACAGTTTTATTATGAGTTTATAAGTTTTGATGTACCGAAGTTTGTTCGGAGTCCCGGATGTGATCACGGACATGACGAGGAGTCTCGAAATGGTCAAGACATAAAGATTGATATATTGGAAGCCTATATTTGGATATCGGAATGGTTCCGGTGAAATCGATTTTACCGAACACCGGGGTTACCGAACCTCTCGGGATAATGGGCCTTAGTGGGCCATGAGGGAGAAGAGGAGGGCTGGCTGGGGCAGGCGCGCCCCTCCCCTAGTCCGAATAGGACAAGGAGAGGGGCGGCGCCCCTTCCTCTCTTCCCTCCCCTTTCCTTCTCCAACAAGGCAAGAGGGGGGAGTCCTACTCCCGGTGGGAGTAGGACTCCTCCAGGCGCACCCTTGGGGGCCGGCCGCACCTCCCCCTCCCTCCTTTATATACGGGGGCAGGGGGCACCCCATGACACACAAGTTGATCTTCGTGATCGCCCTTAGCCGTGTCGGTGCCCCCTCCACCATATTCCACCTCGGTCATATCGTCATGGAGTTTAGGCGAAGCCTGCGCGCGATAGAGCATCATCATTGTCACCACGCCGTCGTCTTGACGGAACTCATCCCGACACTTTGCTGGATCGGAGTCCGGGATCGCCATCAAGCTGAACGTGTGCTGAACTCGGAGGTGCCGTCGCTCGGTACTTGGATCGGTCGGATCATGAAGACGTCGACTACATCAACCGCGTTGTCATAACGCTTCCGCTTCGGTCTCGAGGGTGCGTGGACAATACTCTCCCTCTCATTGCTATGCCATCACCATGATCTTGCGTGTGCGTAGGAAATTTTTGAAATTACTACGTTCCCCAACAAAGGCATCCGAGCCTGGTTTTATGCGTTGATGTTATATGCACGAGTAGAACACAAGTGAGTTGTGGGCGATACAAGTCATACTGCTTACCAATGTCATACTTTGGTTGGCGGTATTGTGAGATGAAGCGGCCCGGACCGACATTATCGTCACGCTTACGCAAGACTAGTTTCACCGCTCGCAGCACTCGTTGCTTAAAGGTGACCGGCGGTGTCTGTCTCTCTCACTTTAGTTGAACTGAGTGTGGCTACGCCGGTCCTCGCGAAGGTTAAAACAGCACCAACTTGACAAACTATCATTGTGGTTTTGATGAGTAGGTAAGAACGGTTCTTGCTCAGCCCGTAGCAGCCACGTAAAATTTGCAACAACAAAGTAGAGGACGCCTAACTTGTTTTTGCAGGGCATGTTGTGATGTGATATGGTCAAGACGTGATGCTATATTTTATTGTATGAGATGATCATGTTTTGTAACCGAAGTTATCGGCAATCGGCAGAGCCATATGGTTGTCGCTTATTGTATGAAATGCAACGCCATGTAATTGCTTTACTTTATCACTAAGCGGTAGCGATAGTCGAGAAGCAATAGTTGGCGAGACGACAACGATGCTACGATGGAGATCGAGGTGTCGTGCGGTGATTTATGGTGATCACGACGGTGCTTGGAGATGGAGATCACAAGCACAAGATGATGATGGCCATATCATATCACTTATATTGATTGCATGTGATGTTTATCCTTTATGCATCTTATCTTGCTTTGATTGCGGTAGCATTATAAGATGATCTCTCACTAAATATCAAGAAGTGTTCTCCCGAGTATGCACCGCTGCGAAAGTTCTTCGTCTTTGAGACACCACGTGATGATCGGGTGTGATAGGCTCTACGCTCAAATACAACGGGTGCAAAACAGTTGCACACGCGAATACTCAGGTCAAACTTGACGAACCTAGCATATACAGATATGGCCTCGGAACACGGAGACCGAAAGGTCGAACGTGAATCATATAGTAGATATGATCAACATAGTTATGTTCACCATTGAAACTACTCCATCTCACGTGATGATCGGACATGGTTTAGTTGATTTGGATCACGAATCACTTAGATGACTAGAGATATCTATCTAAGTGGGAGTTCTTAAGTAATATGATTAATTGAACTTAAATTTATCATGAACTTAGTACCGATAGTATTTTTCTTGTCTATGTTTATCGTAGATAGATGGCTCGTCTTTGTTGTTCCGTTGAATTTTAATGCGTTCCTTGAGAAAGCAAAGTTGAAAGATGATGGTAGCAATTACACGGACTGGGTCCGTAACTCGAGGATTATCCTCATTGCTGCACGTAAGAATTACGTCCCGGAAGCACCACTGGGTGCCAGGCCTGCTGCTGATGCTGGCCGACGGCGTTAAGAACGTCTGGCAGAGCAAAGCTGATGACTACTCGATAGTTCAATGTGCCATGCTTTACGGCTTAGAACCGGGCCTTCAACGACGTTTTGAAAGTCATGGAGCATATGAGATGTTCCAGGAGTTGAAGTTAATATTTCAAGCAAATGCCCGGATTGAGAGATATGAAGTCTCCAATAAGTTCTATAGCTGCAAGATGGAGGAGATTAGTTCAGTCAGTGAAACATACTCAAAATGTCCGGGTATAATAATCACTTGATTCAACTGGGAGTTAATCTTCCGATGATAGTGTCATTGATGAAATTCTTCAATCACTACCACCAAGCTACAAGAGCTTCGTGATGAACTATAATATGCAAGGGATGGACAAGTCTATTCCGACCTCTTCGCAATGCTAAAAGCCATGGAGGTAGAAATCAAAAAGGAGCATCAAGTGTTGATGGTTAACAAGACCACCAGTTTCAAGAAAAGGGCAAAGGGAAGAAGAAGGAACTTCAAGAAGAACAGCAAACAAGTTGCTGCTCAAGAGAAGAAACCCAAGTCCGGACCTAAGCCCGAGATCGAGTGCTTCTCTGCAAGCGCATCGACATTTGAAGCGGAACTGCCCCAAGTATTTGGCGGATAAGAAGGATGGCAAAGTGAACAAAGGTATATGTGATATACATGTTATTGATGTGTACCTTACTAATACTCGCAGTAGTACCGGTATTTGATACTGGTTACATTGCTAATATTTGCAACTCAAACATGAACTACGGATTAGCGAAGATTGGCTAAGGACGAGGTGACGATCGCGTGGGAAATGGTTCCAAAGTCGATGTGATCGCGGTCGGCACGCTACCTCTACATCTACCATCGGGATTAGTTTTAGACCTAAATAATTGTTATTTGGTGCCGCGTTAAGCATGAACATTATATCTGGATCTTGTTTGATGCGAGACGGTTATTCATTTAAGTCGAGAATAATGGTTGTTCTATTTATATGAATAATATCTTTTATGGTCATGCACCCTTGAAGAGTGGTCTATTTTATTAAATCTCGATAGTAGTAATACACATATTCATAGTGTTGAAACCAAAAGATACATAGTTGATAATGATAGTGCAACTTATTTGTGGCACTTGCCGTTTGGGTCATATCGGTGTAAAACGCATGAAGAAACTCCATCTTGATGGGCTTTTGGAATCACTTGATTATGAATCACTTGGTACTTAAGAACCGTGCCTCATGGGCAAGATGACTAAAACGCCGTTCTCCGAACTATGGAGCGAGCAACTGATTTGTTGGAAATCATACATACCGATGTTTGTGGTCCAATGAATGTTGAGGCACGCGGGGTATCGTTATTTTCTCACCTTCACAGATGATTTGAGCAGATATGGGTATATCTACTTGATGAAACATAAGTCTGAAACATTTGAAAAGTTCAAAGAATTTCAGAGTGAAGTGGAAAATCATCGTAACAAGAAAATAAAATTTCTACGATCTGATCGTGGAGGAGAATATTTGAGTTACGAGTTTGGTTTGCATTTGAAACAATGCGAATAGTTTACAACTCACGCCACCCGAACACCACAACGAAATGGTGTGTCCGAACGTCGAATCGTGATTTACTAGATATGGTGCGATCTATGATGTCTCTTACTGATTTACCGCTATCGCTTTGGGGTTATGCTTTAGAGACGGCCGCATTCACGTTAAATGGGGCACCATCAAAATCCGCTGAAACGACACCTTATGAACTATGGTTTAGCAAGAAACCAAAGTTGTCGATCTTAAAGTTTGGGGTTGCGATGCTTATGTAAAGAAACTTCAACCAGATAAGCTCGAACCTAAATCGAGAAATGTGTCTTCATAGGATACCCAAAAGAGACTATTGGGTACACCTTCTATCACAGATCCGAGGGCAAGATTTTCGTTGCTAAATTCGGATCCTTTCTAGAAAAAGAGTTTCTCTCGAAAGAAGTGAGTGGGAGGAAAGTAGAACTTGATGAGATAATCAGATCTGCTCCCTTATTGAAAATAGTTCATCACAAGAACCGGTTCTGTGACAACTACACCAATTAGTGAGGAAGCTAATGATATTGATCATGAAACTTCGATCAAGTTTCTCTTGAACTCGTGAGGTCAACTAGAGTAAGATCCGCACTGAGTGGTACGGTAATCCTATTCGAAGTCATGTTACTTGACCATGGCGAACCTACAAACTATGAAGAAGCGATGGTGAGCCCAGATTCGCAAAATGGCTGGAAGCCATGAAATCTGAGATGGGATCCATGTATGAGAACAAAGTATGGACTTTGGTTGACTTGCCCGATGATCGGCAAGCCATTGAGAATAAATGGATCTTTAAGAAGAAGACTGACGCTGATGGTAATGTAACTGTCTATAAAGCTCGAATTGTTGCGAAAGGTTTCGACAAGTTCAAGGGATTGACTACGATGAGACTTTCTCACCCGTAGCGATGCTTAAGTCTGTCCGAATCATGTTAGCAATTGCTGCATTTTATTATTATGAAATTTGGCAAATGGATGTCAAAACTGCATTCTTGAATGGATTTCTAGAAGAAGAGTTGTATATGATGCAACCAGAAGGTTTTGTTGATCCAAAAGGTGCTAACAAAGTGTGCAAGCTCCAATGATCAATTTATGGTCCAGTGCAAGCCTCTCGAGTTGGAATAAACGCTTTGATAGTGTGATCAAAGCATATGGTTTTATATGACTTTTGGAGAAGCTCATTTACAAGAAAGTGAGTGGGAGCTCAGAGCATTTACGATATTATATGTGGATGACATACTATTAATTGGAAATGATATAGAATTTCTGGATAGCATAAAAGGATACTTGAATAAAAGTTTTTCAATGAAAGACCTCGGTGAAGCTGCTTACATATTGGGCATCAAGATCTATAGAGATAGATCAAGACGCTTGATTGGACTTTCACAAAGCACATACCTTGATAAAGTTTTGAAAAAGTTTAAAATGGATCGAGCAAAGAAAGGATTTTTACCAGTATTACAAGGTGTAAAATTGAGTCGACTCAATGCCCGACCACAGCAGAAGATAGAGAAAAATGAAAGATATTCCTATGCTTCAGCCATAGGCTCTATCATGTATGCAATGTTGTGTACCAGACCGACGTATGCTTAGCAATAAGCTTGGCAGGAAGGTACCAAAGTAATCCAGAGTGGATCATCGGACAGCGGTCAAGAACATCCTGAAATACGAAAAGGACTAAGGATATGTTTCTCGATACGGAGGTGACAAAGAGCTAGTCGTAAATGGTTACGTTGATGCAAGCTTTGACACTGATCCGGACGATTCTAAATCGCAAACCGGATCGTTTTTTATTAAACGGTGGAGCTGTCGGTTGGTGCAGTTCTAAACAAAGCGTCGTGGCGGGATGTACATGTGAAGCGGAGTACATAGCTGCTTGAAGCAGCAAATGAAGGAGTCTGGATGAAAGAGTTCATTTCCGATCTAGGTGTCATACCTAGTGCATCGGGACCAATGAAGATCTTCTGTGACAATCTCGGTGCAATTGCCTTGGCAAAGGAATCTAGATTTCACAAGAGGACCAAGCATATCAAGAGATGCTTCAATTCCATTCGGGACCAAGTCCGGTGGGAGACATAGAGATTTGCAAGATACATACGGATCTGAATGTTGCGGACCCGTTGACTAAGCCTCTTCCACGAGCAAAACATGATCAGCACCAAGACTCCATGGGTGTTAGAATCATTCTTGTGTAATCTAGATTATTGACTCTAGTGCAAGTGGGAGACTCAAGGAAATATGCCCTAGAGGCAATAATAAAGTTATTATTTATTTCCTCATATCATGATAAATGTTTATTATTCATGCTAGAATTGTATTAACCGGAAACATGATACATGTGTGAATACATAGACAAACATATAGTCACTAGTATGCCTCTACTTGACTAGCTCATTAATCAAAGATGGTTATGTTTCCTAACCATAGACATGTGTTGTTATTTGATTAATGGGATCACATCATTAGGAGAATGATGTGATTGACATGACCCATTCCGTTAGCCTAGCACTTGATCGTTTAGTATACTGCTATTGCTTTCTTCATGACCTATACATGTTCCTGTAACTATGAGATTATGTGGCTAAAGAATAGTGGATTCAACCATTTACTCATAGATGAAGGATGGCTCTCCCACCTCGCCTCCCACCGACACCCTAGGCTCTCAGGCGATCTTCTTCCTCATCCAGTAAATCTGGCCTTCTCTCCATCCATCTTCTTCGGCGTACTCTGATCTATCATCCTATACCCATCTCACATGGGTCGGCATGGTGGATCGACTTTGGATCTGGACTTCTCCAAAGGTGTGGCTTTTGCGGAGGAGGTTTTTAGATCTTGTGGGAAAACAATTCATCCTTCGGATGACACGAGCCATTTTATCATGGTTGTGTCTTTCAGTAGACATCGTTTTCGTCTTGATGAGGATTCAGCGGCTGCGGCTTTGGAATGTGCAATAGGAGGATCCGCAATTGATCTTTCTGTGAAATTCATTGCGGATAAGGTATTCTCATTTCTGGTATCATGCAAACGTGTTGGTATTATTATTCTTCACTTGCGATCTTTTGTGTGTCCGCAATTCAAATGCCACTTTCACCTATGGGGTAATGGCGGCCCTAATTGGCGTCGAGAGTTTGTTCTTTGGAAGAAAGAGTGTGATGCTGAATGGATTATCATTAGCCCTTCTAAAAAACGTGCTGCTTTGGGTTTACTTGCCATGCATAAACCTCCTTCCAAATCTGCCTTACGCTCGAACTCTGGACCTCCGAAGAGGATTTCTTTTGCCACTTTTCAACAGTATGATGTTTGCAAGGATACTCTTTTCCGGCTTCGCCCGGTCTTGTTGATGCGGTTTCAGATGCTGGGTACAAGGTGCTGCCCCGTGAAGGAGTCACCGTTCCCCCGACGCCGGCGACTGAACTCCGATGGACGGTGGCAGAACCACCAATTATTTTCGGAACAGTCAACGTCCACGCTACTTCCTTGACCGAAATATCTGGGACTAAGCCATCTTCTTCGGACGTGAATCTGCATGTGCATGAGATGGAATGGGCCAGTCCAGGGGCGACCCAACCTTCTCTGGCCCAGGAGGTTTCTCCGGCTCGGTCTGCTTTGGCCAAAGGTGCTTCCGAACCTGCGTCTGCATCTGTTTTTGGAATCGAGGAACCTATTAATCCTAAGACTTTGGAATCACCTGTTGATTGTGATGGATTTAATGATCTTGTGGATGACATGGTTTTCAAAGTTTGGAAATGTCAAAATTGCTTGTCAATGAAACATTTATCCAGCGCGTGCACCAGCAGGGTTAGGTGCCGTAGATGCTTTCGGTTGGGACACAGGGCAAAGGGCTGTTCCGATTCTAGCCTATCTCCCTCTTACAGGTGGGTCCCGCGGTCCAACTCCCCCGTATCTAGCCGGTCAGCGAGTTTTTTGGAGCGGGACTCCTCGTTTTCTCCCACAGCTAGCCCGGAGGGGTCTATGCCCAGTCCCATCAAGCCTGCCGCCCCGTCATCTCCACCATTGCCAGTTGAGCCACCGCCCACAACGCCTCTGCCGCCTTCCTCACCATCACCCTCGCCTCAGGCTCTGGTTCATCCCTCCGCTGCTTCAGCAATGGCAAACTTTCCGCTGGACCCGATGGACTTCCTCCCGCATGGTTTCGATATCATCGATGGCGGGGAACTGCGATTGCCTCGCACCTTCTTTGCGCCAGGTGATGGCTCGGATCGACAAAGATGAGGCGATCTCGTCGCCATTGTTGAACCTGCTCCTCTGCCTGAAGAAGTTGCCATCTTCAGGAATCTGGTCAGTGATTTTATCGTCAATACTCTGCAGAGAGCCGTGTTGGATGCCCAGCCATGGATCCAAGGGGTTGGTTTATTCCAACTACGTAGTGCTCTGGCCCGTCAAGCTCTTGTCGACCACCCTCCTTTCGATTTGGGCAACGATAGATTTGTCAGGTTTATTCCGCATGATGAGGGTATTAACTACAGAGCTGTGCAAGGTTTTCGTAGGGGATGGATAATGCTGCTAGGAGTTCCTTTGGATTATAGACGCTCCCAATATCTGGCAGATGTTATTAGTACTTTTGGTCGTTTCCACCATTGGCACCAGGATGATCCAATGAAGGTCCGCTCCTTGGTTTATGCGTCTTTTCCTGCACCTTCTATGGTCCCCAGATCGGTAACATACAGGGAATTTTCTGATTTTGGTGGGGTTCGGATTTCTTGGTCTGCTCCAGTTTATATTCTATCTGCAGACTTTGCAGATATCCTACCTGCTGATGAGGACCCTATGCCCCTCAATGGCAATCCCCATCCCCTTCCTGGCAACATGCAATTCAATAATCACAACTGGGTTTTACCTGAGTTCCCGGAGCTGGGTTGGAATGATGTGCCTGCACCCAATGAACAGCCACAGGATGACCCTCCACAAGTTCAGGAGGTGGAGCAGCAGGTTAATATCGAGGAAGTTCAGTCTCAAGAGTCAATTGTGATTCAGTTATCGATGATTCAAGAAACAATGACATCGCTGCTGATGAGGTTGCCGTGCTCCAACAGCCATTGGGACCTCAACAAATCCTTTAATGATCGGGCAAGTGTTTACTGTTTTGGGCCTGTCACGCCTCGTGATGCATTGGCAACGCCGTTTGAGAAAGTTTTGCCGCTTTTGGGTTCTCTCGACATTCCAAAGGTTGTCTTTCGGTCTCATCTTGGCGCTCTTTTGAACAATCAGTCCCGAAGATTCCGCTCCCGCACCAAAATTGCAGCTCCTGCTGCACTGCCTCTATGTCTCGCTTTGAGGAAACGTCATCGATTAAAAGGCCTGTAGCTCGAGCTCTTTGTTTTGATGATATTGATGAACCTTTGGTGAAGCATTTGAGTTTATCGCTGTTCCTAAAGTCTCTCTCAAGCGTGGAAGAAAGCCCAAAGCCTCTAGAGTCATTGTGGAATCTGAGGTCGCGCAAAGGTTTTCGCCTAAGTGCGATCGTGATGGCTACCGTCGGTAGTTATTGGGTCATCTCCTAGGAAGACACACACGGGAAAAAGCGCAAAACTGCACCTCCCAAGACCGACGATGATGCTGCAGTGCCTCCTCCGACGATTTATAGTGGATCTTCAATAATTGGTGCTCGTCTTCGCATTGCACCGGAGAAAATCACTACGGATAAGCTTGTGGCTGATCCTCCCGCTCCAAAGAATAAAGGCAAGTTCGATGATTAGTTTAACCATCCGTGGTTTAGGTCCATGGCGTACCACAATCGCCTTTTTATGTCGTTATATGTTTGGAACTTTGCAGTTTGCACCTGTCTTCCGGGTTGTAGGTCATTGTGTGGCTTACTTTTGCTTTACCCTCTTTTGTCTCAGAATGAATCAAACCTTGTTTAGAGATTGGAAAGTGCTCGCTGGAATGTTAGGGTCTAAATTCTGAAGCGCGTCAGCTTGCGGTTAGGCAAAAGATCAATGAAAGTGGATGCTCGGTTATTTGCCTCCAAGAAACCAAATGCATGCATATCGATCATCGGTTCATTAGAAAGTTCTGTCCACGGCGCTTTGACAACTTTGTTTATGTACCATCGGTTGGTGCATCTGCTGGTATGGTAGTCATATGGAATTCGTCTCTCTTCATAGGCAGCTTAATTGAGGCTAAATCATATGGCATTATTGTGAAGTTTCAATCTAAACATACATCGGAGTCTTGGTTTCTTGTCTCCATATATGGTCCGTGTCAGGGACCTGCGCGTGATGATTTTGTGCAATGGTTATATAATTTGGATATTCAGCTAGAGGACAATTGGTTGCTTTTAGGAGACTTTAACTTTATGCGTTCCATTGAGAATCGAAACCAGCCAGGTGGTGATGTGAATGATATCTTTTTGTTTAATGAAATAATTGGCCATTTGGGTCTTGTTGAACTTCCAATCAAGGGTCGTCAGTACACATGGTCTAATATGCAAGCCACACCCCTCCTCGAACAAATTGATTGGTTTTTTACATCTGTTGCTTGGACGCATGATCATCCCAACACAATGGTCTTTCCGCTCGCTCGCACTGCCTCTGACCATGTCCCGTGTGTGGTTTCAATTGCCACTGCTATACCCAAGGCAAAGATTTTTCGATTTGAAAACTATTGGGTTGATCTGCCTGGTTTTATGGATTGTGTATCTGAGGTTTGGAATCGCCCTGTGGATAAATCCTCAACTGCCTTAATCATCTCCGCTAAATTCAAATCTCTTCGTTATGCTCTTAAGAAATGGCATATTAACCTTTCCACAGTTAAAGCGCTCATTGCTGATTGCAACAAAGTAATTGTTTTTTGGATAATATTGAGGAATTTAGGCCCTTGAGTTGGCGGAGTTCAACTTTCGAAGATTGTCAAATTGCATCTTGAAGATATTCTTCATTGGCAGTTCATTTATTGGAAGCAACGTTGCACGATCAGAAATATTAAAGTTGGTGAGGAGAATTCAAAGTTCTTCCATGCAATGGCAACCGAAAGATATAGGATAAACACTATTTCTTCGATCAAATCTGAGGATGGAGAAGTGGTTTCTGATCATCAATAGTTAGCTGGGATGTTTTGGTCGGATTTCAATCGTAGAATGGGTCAAGCAAAAGGTATACAAATGGGTTTTGACCTTGACACATTAATTGATCGTATTGATGGGCTGGAGAGCTTATCCTTACCTTTCACGAACTGTGAGGTGGATACGGTCATTAAGAATATGCCTTCTGACCGTGCTCCAGGCCCTGATGGGTTTACGGGTCTTTTTCTCAAGACTTGCTGGAATATATTGAGGCCAGATTTTATGATTTTGGTCAAGGAGTTTTATGATGGAAAGTGCAACCTGGAGTGTCTGAATACATCTCTCATTACACTCATTCCAAAAAAGTTGAGCCTGAATATATTGGTGATTTTAGACCCATATCATTAACCAACACTTGTCTCAAGTTTTAACTAAACTTTTGGCAAATCGGTTGCAGAGTGTGATTCTCAAATGTATTCATCGTAATCAATATGGGTTTCTTGGCGAGATCCATTCAAGATTGCCTTGCATGGTGTTTTGAATATATACATCGGTGTAAGGCATCCAAAAGATCTATAATCCTTCTTAAATTGGACTTCACGAAGGCGTTTGATACCATCGAACATGATCGATTCTCGTGATTCTGAAATGCAAGGGTTTTGATGACCGTTGGACAGGTTGGATTGATGATATCTTGTCCTCTGGCTCCTCTTGATCCTCTTAAATGGGGTGCTGGTAATCACTTTGTTTGCCGTTCGGTGTGAGGCGGGGAGATCCTTTGTCTCCTTTGTTATTTGTGATTGCGGTGGATTTATCGCAATCCGTGGTCAATGAGATGTGTGCAAGGAGCATTCTCACACCGCCCATACCTACCTCTTCACGGGATTATCCGATTGTTCAATATGCGGACGACACTTTAATTGTCCTTCCCGCGGTGGATGACCAACTCATTGCTTTCAAGGAGATGCTTGAGACCTTTGCTAAGTCAACAGGTTTGAGGTTAACTTTAGTAAGTCATCCTTGATTCCATTGAATATGTCCGATGATGAGGGTCAACGATGGCAGCTTTGCTTGGATGTGATGTTGGCTCTATGCCATTTACTTACAGGACTGCCAATGGGTACTACTCGACCCACAATATATGACTTGCTTCCTTTAGTGGACCGCATTGAGAGACGACTATCTGCCTCTTCCTCATCTGTTGAATCGGGGTTGCCGCTACAACTCTTGAAATCGGTTTTATGTTCAATGTCAATATACTTCTTGTGTTCCCTTTCATTACCTCAAGGAATTCTGAAACAGATAGATCGTATCATGCGGCAATGTCTGTGGCGAGGCAACTCTGACACGCCAAGACAACCTTTAGCAGCTTGGGAGTTAGTTTGTCGGCCCAAGAACCAGGGAGGTCTTGGGGTTTTAGACCTAGGCAAACAGAATGAAGCTTTGTTGATCAAGCATCTCTTCAAATTTTATAATAAGTTGGATGTGCCCTGGGTTTCACTTATCTGGGACACATATTATGCTGCTGCTCCACCCCAAGTAACGCAAAGTTGTGGTTCCTTTTGGTGGCGAGATGTGATGAAACTTTATGACAAATTTTGTAAGTTGGCCATCCCTCATGTTCGCTCAGGGGACTCGGTGGTTTTCTGGCTGGATCGGTGGCAACTTAATAACGAGGTGGTCTCCATGCAGCAGCGCTTTCCTCGGCTTCACTCTTTTGTCACTGATGACACACTTACCATTAAAAATGTGATGGAGCTGCTGTCCCAACCGACAATTTTCACCGCCTTTATCGCTTGAAGCTTTTGAGGAATTCAATCAACTTCAGGCTTTAATGCCTCTCATAAACTTAAGTGAGGGAGTTAGTGATGTGTGAAATGGCCTTCAAAATCTGGGGACTACCAATCCAGGATCTACTATTTGTCCTGTTTTTACGATGTCGTGGTGACCCTCTTTTTCGGTGGATCTCGAAATGTGCTTGCACCTCAAACTCAAGGTGTTTGGATGGCTTCTTTTGATGGATCGCTTGAACACCAGGGATATGATGCGAGACGTCATTGGATTATCCAGGATGATACTTGTGCCATTTGTTTCTCGTGTTTGCATGAAGATAGAGCTCATCTCTTTTTTGCTTGCAACTTTAGCCAACGTGTCTGGAATTATTTGGGCATTTCATGGAATGTTCAACCTAATCAGACCACTTTTGAAATGGCTTGTGAGGCCAGGAGGGAATTCGGCCAACCTTTTTTTACTGAGGTAGTATTTACGGCCACCTGGAATATTTGGACCCAAAGGAATGGAAGGATCTTCAGAAATGAGCTGCCCACTTTCAGAGCTTGGAGGAGGAATTTTATTCATGATATTACTCTCTTAGCTCATAGAATCAAGTGTAAATATAGAAATAGACTAACTGTTTGGATAGATTCTTTACACTAATACCCCTGTAAGTAGCCTTTTTTCCCCTCTTGTTTTCCTTTCTAATTTTGTACAGAATCTGTTTTTGTTTTAATAAAGGGCTGTGAGGCTGTTGCCTTGCAGTATATAGTCAAAAAAAACTATGAGATTATGCAACTCCCATTTACCGGAGGAACACTTTGGGTGCTACCAAATGTCACAACGTAACTGGGTGATTATAAAGGAGTACTACAGGTGTCTCCAAAGGTACATGTTGGGTTGGCGTATTTCGAGATTAGGTTTTGTCACTCCGATTGTCGGAGAGGTATCTCTGGGCCCTCTCGGTAATACACATCACATAAGCCTTGCAAGCATTGCAACTAATAAGTTAGTTACGAGATGATGTATTACGGAACGAGTAAAGAGACTTGCCGGTAACGAGATTGAACTAGGTATTGGATACCGACGATCGAATCTCGGGCAAGTAACATACCGATGACAAAGGGAACAACGTATGTCGTTATGCGGTTTGACCGATAAAGATCTTCGTAGAATATGTAGGAACCAATATAGGCATCCAGGTTCCGCTATTGGTTATTGACCGAGAATAGTTCTAGGTCATGTCTACATAGTTCTCGAACCCGTAAGGTCCGCACGCTTAACGTTACGATGACAGTTTTATTACGACTTTATAAGTTTTGATGTACCGAAGTTTGTTCGGAGTCCCGGATGTGATCACGGACATGACGAGGAGTCTCGAAATGGTCAAGACATAAATATTGATATATTGGAAGCCTATATTTGGATATCGGAATGGTTCGGGTGAAATCGATTTTCTTTAACACCGGGGTTACTGGAACCCTCCGGGGATAATGGGCCTTAGTGGGCCATGAGGGAGAAGAGGAGGGCGGCCAGGGGCAGGCAGCGCCCCCCCCCTAGTCCGAATAGGACAGGAGAGGCGGCGCCCCTTCCTCTTTCCCTCCCCTTTCCTTCTCCAACAAGGCAAGAGGGGAGTCCTACTCCGTGGGAGTAGGACTCCTCGGCGCACCCCTTGGGGCGGCCGCACCTCCCTCCCTCCTTTATATACGGGGCAGGGGACACCCCATGACACACAAGTTGATCTTCGTGATCGTTCCTTAGCCGTGTCGGTGCCCCCTCCACCATATTCCACCTCGGTCATATCGTCACGGAGTTTAGGCGAAGCCTCGCGCGATGAGAGCATCATCATCGTCCCCACGCCGTCGTCTTGTGGAACTCATCCCGACACTTTGCTGGATCGGAGTCCGGGATCGCCATCGAGCTGAGCGTGTGCTGAACTCGGAGGTGCCGTCGTTCGGTACTTGGATCGGTCGGATCGTGAAGACGTCGACTACATCAACCGCGTTGTCATAACGCTTCCGCTTACGGTCTACGAGGGTACGTGGACAATACTCTCCCCTCTCGTTGCTATGCCATCACCATGATCTTGCGTGTGCGTAGGAAATTTTTTGAAATTACTACGTTCCCCAACAATATATAGGCAAAAGAAGTCGGTCGGGGGGGAGGGGTGCTCGAGGGGCCCACGAGACAGGGGGGCGCGCCTAGTAGGGGGGGCACGCCCTCCTATCTCGTGGAGTCCTCGGGGATCTTCTGACGTGAACTCCAAGTCTCGAGGATCATATTCTTCCCAAAAATAACGCTGCCGAAGGTTTCATTCCGTTTGGACTCCGTTTGATATTCCTTTTCTTCGAAATACTGAAACAGGCAATAAAACGGCAATATGGGCTGGGCCTCCGGTTAATAGGTTAGTCCCAAAAGTAATATAAAAGTGTATAATAAAGCCCAATATTGCCCAAAATAGTAGATAATATAGAATGGAGCAATCATAAATTATAGATACGTTGGAGACGTATCAAGCATCCCCAAGCTTAATTCCTGCTCGTCCTCGAGTAGGTAAATGATAAAAACAGAATTTTTGATGTGGAATGCTACCTAGCATGATTCTCAAAGTAATTTTGTTTATTGTGGCATGAATGTTCAGATCCAAATAATTAAAAATAAAAGTTCATATTGATAAAAGAAATAGTAACACTTCAAGCATACTAATCAAAGTAATCATGTCTTTTCAAAATAACATGGCAAAAAAAAGTTCATCCCTACAAAATCATATAGTTAGGCTATGCTTCCTTTTTGTCACACAAAGATGTTCCCAACTTCTATACCCCCGATGACAAGCCAAGCAATTGTTTCATACTTAAATAGTCTCAAACTTTTTCAACCTTCACGCAATACATGAGCGTGAGCCATGGATATAGCACATTGGTGGAATAGAATATGATGATGGGGATTGTGTGGAGAAGACAAAAAAAAGGAGAAAGTCTCACATTGACGAGGATAATTAACGGGCTATGGAGATGCCCATCAATTGATGTCAACATGAGGAGTAGGGACTGCCATGCAATGGATGCACTAGAGCTATAAATGAATTCTCAACAAAAGAAAACTAGTAGGTGTGCATCCAACTTGCTTGCTCACGAAGAGCATTTAGGAAGCCCATCGTAGGAATATACAAGCCAAGTTCTATAATGAAAAATTCCCACTAGTATATGAAAGTGACAACATATGAGACTCACTATATGAAAGACATGGTGCTACTTTGAAGCACAAGTGTGGAAAAAGAGATAGTAGCATTGCCCCTTTTTATTTATTTTCTTTTTTTCTTTTTTTTCTTTTTTTTCTTTGGGCCTTCTTTTTTTCTTTTGGCCTTTCTTCTTTTTTTTCTTCTTTTTCTTTTTCTTTTTCTTTTTGGGCAATGCTCTAATAATGATGATTATCACACTTTCATTGATTACAACATATGAATTACAACTCAAAACTAGAAAAAAATATGACTCTATATGAATGCCTCTGGCGGTGTACCGGGATGGTGCAATGAATCATGAGTGACATGTATGAAAAATAATGCATGGTGGCTTTGCCACAAATACGATGTCAACTACATGATCATGCAATGGCAATATGACAAAAGTAATGTATGTCATAATGATGATAAACGGAACGGTGGAAAGTTGCATGGCAATATATCTCAGAATGGCTATGGAAATGCCATAAATAGGTAGGTATGGTGGCTGTTTTGAGGAAGATATAATGAGGCTTATGTGTGATAGGCGTATCATATCACGGGTTTGGATGCACCGCTAAGTTTGCACCAACTCTCAAGGTGAGAAAGGGCAATGCACGGTATCAAGAGGCTAGCAATGGCGGAAGGTAAAAGTGCGTATAATCCATGGACTCAACATTAGTCAAAAGAACTCATATACTTATTGCAAAAATTTAGAAGTCATCAAAAATCAAGCACTACGCGCATGCTCCTAGGGGAAAGATTGGGTAGGAAAAGACCATCGCTCGTCCCCGACCGCCACTCATAAGGATGCACAAGCCAGGTACACTTCATATTTCAAATTTGTTACACAACTTTAACCATACGTGCATGCTACGGGACTTGCTAACTTCAACACAAGCATTGTTTAAATTCATAATCACCCAATTAGCATGACTTTAATATCACTACCTCCATATCTCAAAACAATTATCAAGCATCAAATTGATCATAGCATCCAGTTCACCTCCTATGAAAGTTTTCGTTCAAATTACCATGATGTTTAAGACTCTCAAAATAATATAAGTGAAGCATGAGAGTTCATTAATTTCTACAAAATAAAACCACCACCGTGCTCTAAAAGATATAAGTGAAGCACTAGAGCAAACGACAAACTACTCCAACAAGATATAAGTGAAGATCAATGAGTAGTTAAATAATTGTGCAAATATGTGAAGACTATCTAACATTAAGGAATTTCATATCTTGTTATTGTATTCAAACAGCAAGCAAATACTAACAAGAGAAAATGATGCTCCAAGCAAAACACATATCATGTGGTGAATAAAAATATAGCTCCAAGTAAAGTTACCGATGAACGAAGACGAAAGAGGGGATGCCATCCGGGGCATACCCAAGCTTAGGCTCTTGGTTGTCCTTGAATATTACCTTGGGGTGCCTTGGTAATCCCCAAGATTAGGCTCTTGCCACTCCTTATTCCATAGTCCATCGAATCTTTACCCAAAACTTGAAAACTACACAACACAAAACTTAACAGAAAACTCGTGAGCTCCGTTAGCGAAAGAAAACAAAACACCACTTCAAGGTCCTGTAATGAACTCATTCTTTATTTATATTGGTTTTAAACCTACTGTATTCCAACTTCTCTATGGTTTATAAACTATTTTACTAGCCATAGATTCATCAAAATAAGCAAACAACACAATGGAAACAGAATCTGTCAAAAACAGAACAGTCTGTAGTAATCTGTAACTAACGCAAATTTATGGAACTCCAAAAATTCTAAAATAAATTGGTGGACCTGAGGAATTTTTCTAGTAATCATCTTCAAAAAGAATCAACTAAATATCACTCTCCAGTAAAAAGTTGAAGCTAATCTCGTGAGCGCTAAAGTTTCTGTTTTTTACAGCATGATCATAAAGACTTCACCCAAGTCTTCCCAAAGGTTCTAGTTGGCACAAACACTAATTAAAACATGAAAACACATCTAAAAATAAGCTAGATGGATTATTTATTCCTAAACAGAACCAAAAAGCAAGAAACTAAAATAAAATTTGGTTGTCTCCCAACAAGCGCTAACGCTTAAAGCCCCTAGCTAGGCATGATGATTTCAATGATGCTCACATAAGAGATAAGAATTGAAACATAAAGAGAGCATCATGAAGAATATGACTAGCACATTTAAGTATAACCCACTTCATATGCATAGGGATTTTGTGAGCAAACAACTTATGGTAACAACAATCAACTAGCATACGAAGGCAAAACAAACATAACTTCAAAACCTTAAGCACATAGAGAGGAAACTTGATATTATTGCAATATGTAGAAGCATATGTTCCTCCCTCATAATAATTTTCAGTAGCATCATGAATGAATTCAACAATATAATCGGCACCTAAAGCATTCTTTTCATGATCTACTTGCATAGAAAATTTACTACTCTCCACATAAGCAAATTTATTCTCATGAATAGTAGTGGGAGCAAACTCAACAAAATAACTATCATATGATTGAAAATTAAGATCAAGATGACAAGTTTCATGGTTATCATTATTCTTTAAAGCATACGTGTCATCACAATAATCATCATAGATAGGAGGCATGCTTTCATCATAGTAAATTTGCTCATCAAAGCTTGGGGGACAAAAAATATCATCTTCATCAAACATAGCTTCCCCAAGCTTGTGGCTTTGCATATCATTAGCATCATGGATATTCAAGGAATTCATACTAATAACATTGAAATCATGCTCATCATTCAAAGATTTAGTGCCAAACATTTTATAGACTTCTTCTTCTAGCACTTGAGCACAATTTTCCTTTCCATCATTCTCACAGAAGATATTAAAAAGATGAAGCGTATGAGGCAAACTCAATTCCATATTTTTTTGTAGTTTTATTTTAAAAACTAAACTAGTGATAAAACAATAAACAAAAAGATTTGATTGCAAGATCAAAAGATATACCTTCAAGCACTCACCTCCCCGGCAAAGGCGCCAGAAAAGAGCTTAGTTACGGGGTGTGAGTGAGTGCCGCTTACCTAGCCTCCCCGGCAACGGCGCCAGAAAAGAGCTTGATGTCTACTACACAACCTTCTTCTTGTAGACGTTGTTGGGCCTGCAAGTGCACAGGTTTGTAGGACAGTAGCAAATTTCCCTCAAGTGGATGACCTAAGGTTTATCAATCCGTAGGAGGCGTAGGATGAAGATGGTCTCTCTCAAACAACCCTGCAACCAAGTAACAAAGAGTCTCTTGTGTCCCCAACACACCCAATACAATGGTAAATTGTATAGGTGCACTAGTTCGGCGAAGAGATCGTGATACAAGTGCAATATAGATAGTAGATATAGGTTTTTGTAATCTGAAATAATAAAAACAGCAAGGTAACTAATGGTAAAAGTGAGCACAAACGATATTGCAATGATAGGAAACAAGGCCTAGGGTTCATACTTTCACTAGTGCAAGTTCTCTCAACAATAATAACATAGATAGATCATATAACAATCCCTCAACATGCAACAAAGAGTCACTCCAAAGCCACTAATAGCGGAGAACAAACGTAGAGATTATGGTAGGGTACGAAACCACCTCAAAGTTATTCTTTCGGATCAATCTATTAAAGAGTTAGTACTAGAATAACACCTTAAGACACAAATCAACCAAATCCCTAATGTCACCTAGATACTCCATTGTCACCTCAAGTATCCGTGGGCATGATTATACGATATGCATCACACAATCTCAGATTCATCCAACCAACACAAAGTACTTCAAAGAGTGCCCCAAAGTTTATACCGGAGAGTCAAGAAAACGTGTGCCAACCCCTATGCATAGGTTCATGGGCGGAACCCGCAAGTTGGTCACCAAAACATACATCAAGTGGCATATGATATCCCATTGTCATCACAGATAAACACGGCAAGACATACATCAAGTGTTCTCAAATCAAAGACTCAATCCGATAAGATAACTTCAAAGGGGAAACTCAATTCATCACAAGAGAGTAGAGGGGGAGAAACATCATAAGATCCAACTATAATAGCAAAGCTCGCGATACATCAAGATCGTGCCATAGAGGGAACACGAGAGAGAGAGATCAAACACATAGCTACTGGTACATACCCTCAGCCGCGAGGGTGAACTACTCCTCCTCGTCATGGAGAGCGCCGGATGATGAAGATGGCCACCGGTGATGGGTTCCCCCTCCGTAGGGTGCTTGAACGGACTCCGAGAGGTTTTGGTGGCTACAGAGGCTTGCGGCGGAACTCCCGATCTATCTTTGATATCTGATGTTTTTAGGTGCGAGGCATATATAGGTGAAAGAAGTCGGTCGGGGTGCTCGAGGGCCCACAAGACAGGGGCGCGCCAGAGGGGGGCGCCCTCCTATCTCGTGGAGTCTCGGGATCTTCCGACGTGAACTCCAAGTCTCCGTGATCATATTCTTCCCAAAATAACGCTGCAAGGTTTCATTCCGTTTGGACTCCGTTTGATATTCCTTTTCTTGAAATCTCAAAACAGGCAATAAAACAGCAATATGGGTCGGGCCTCCGGTTAATAGGTTAGTCCCAAAAGTAATATAAAAGTGTATAATAAAGCCCAATCTTTCCCAAAACAGTAGATAATATAGCATGGAGCAATCAAAAATTATAGATACATTGGAGACGTACCAGCTTGCCATTGCCGTCTCGGATTTCATAAGTGCCCGAGTCGCTGGCGCTGTTGCTTCTACGAGCGAGCCAGCTGTCTTCTCCCGCGCAAAAGGGGGTCATTAGAGCGGTGAGGGCTGTCATGGATTTATGTCCTTCTTGACCAAGGTGGCGTGCAAGCCATTCATCCCGGACGCTGTGTTTGAAGGCCGCAAGGGCTTTCGCATCCGAACAGTCGACGATTTGGTTCTTTTTAACTAAGAACCTGGTCCAGAGCTTCCTGGCTGACTCTCCGGGCTACTGGACAATGTGACTTAAGTCATCGGCATCCGGTGGCCGGACATATGTTCCTTGGAAGTTGTCGCGAAGGCGTCTTCCAAATCTTCCCAGCTGCCAATAGAATTTTCCGGCAGACTGTTTAACCAGTACCGAGCTGGTCCTTTGAGTTTTAGTGGTAGGTATTTGATGGCATGAAGGTCATCTCCTTGGGCCATGTGGATATGGAGGAGGAAGTCCTCGATCCATACCGCGGGATCCGTTGTTCCATCGTATGATTCTATATTCATGGGTTTGAACCCGTCTGGGAATTCATGCTCCATTACTTCGTCTTGAAGCAAAGAGGGTGTGCGGCGCCTCTAAATTGGGCCACACTGCGACGTACCTCCGATGGAGTCCATTTGCCGTTTTCGGCCCGGGCGTGACTAGGTTTGTCACGTCCGAATAGGTAGCCGTCGTAGTGTGTCGAGGCACGTCCTCGCGATCCGTAGATCGTTCTTGTGTGTCCTGCTCTACTGTCCAAGTCCTGTCGAAGGTCGTATGTACAACCTCGAGCTGTTTTACTCTTGCCTTTACGGTGAGGTGGGGTGGCCTGGTGTTCGGCCTGAGTTGCCGCTTTATCCTGACCAAGTTGTGGTCGGCCTGCCGCATTGTGTGATGATGGCACGAGCTCTAGCGCCTCGTCATCGAACTGAGGTAGCGATCTATGCTTCGGGTAACTTTTGGCTAGGCCACTAAGGCCGTATCCCTCGGCTGCCAGGACTTTGGTCCATCTATCATTGAGCAGATCCTGGTCCGCTTGAAGCTGCTTCTTTTTCAGGCTCCTTGCAGTGGCTATTAGCCGGTGCTTAAAGCGCTCCTGCTCGAGAGGTTCCTCAGGCATGATGAAATCCTCGTTGCCAAGGCTCTCCTCTTCCTCGGAGAGCGGAAGATAATTACTGTCCTCCGAGTCTTCGTGTATGGCCTGTTCATCAGGGCTAACTTGCCCATTTTCCCATTCCTCCTGTTCGGAGGTTACCTTGACGGGGTCTTCATTGTTTTCGGCATCGTCTGGAGTATTATTTTTTCCGGTGCCAGTATTGCTGTCTTTGGAACGACGTGACTTAGAGCGGTGCCGAGGAGGCCGGCGCTTAGGGTGTGTCTCAGGAGGTTTATTCTCAACTGGATTTTCTTTGTCATCGTTGTTAGTTTTTTCAGGCGTATCCACCATGTATACGTCGTAGGAAGAAGTGGTCGTTCGTCGTCCAGTGAATGGTGGGTTTTGGCCTTGCTCCTTGTCGGCATCGTCGTCTGTACTGACGATGTCTTCGGAGCCGTAGTCAAGCATGTCGGTTAAGTCCTCAACAGTGGCTATGAAGTGGGTGGCGGGTGGGAAGCAAAATTCCCCATCATCCGCCTCTAGTTCGAACCGTACATAGTTCGGCTGTGAGTCCCCCGCCAAGGACAGATTCTTTAATGAGTTTAGCATATCGCCAAAGGGCGAATGTTGGAAGATGTCTGCGGCACTGAACTCAAAGATCGATAAGCGGTCAAGTTCGGCGTCTGCGGTTGCACGTGGCTCGGAATTTATGACCAGAAACGAGTCCGGAGTTTCAGGGACATTTGCGTCGTGTGACTTTAGGTCTATGTTCGGCTCCAACGTCGTGGAATCTGTGGCCTCCATGGTGGGGTTGAGCTTCCCATCCTCAGACGACACGATCTGCTCCGGATCTAAGGCCAGAGCAGTCACGGGAGCGATCTCCTGAGTGTGGTCCGAGACAGATTTAGATCGTGTGCATCGGTGTGACCGGGAGCGGCCGCTGCGGTTTCGAATCCGGCGAAGATCAAGTCTCCACGGATGTCCGCAACATAGTTCAAGCTTCCAAATCTGACCTGATGGCCAGTGGCATAGCTATCGATCTGTTCTAGATGGGCACACGGGTTGGCCCGCAGTGCGAAGCCGCCGAATACGAAGATCTGTCCGGGGAGAAAGGTTTCTCCTTGGACAGCGTCATTGTAGACGATTGAAGGGGGCATCGAAACCTTTTGGGGACGACACAGTGGAACTCTCGATGAAAGCACCAATGTCGGTGTCAAAACCGGCGGATCTCGGGTAGGGGGTCTTGAACTATGCGTCTAAGGTCGATGGTAACAGGAGACGGGGGGACACGATGTTTACCCAGGTTCGGGCCCTCTCTATGGAGGTAATACCCTACTTCCTGCTTGATTGATCTTGATGAATATGCGTATTAAAAGAGTTGATCTACCACGAGATCGAGATGGCTAAACCCTAAAAGCCTAGCCTGTATGACTATGGTAATGAGTATATCTCCCTTCAGACTAAGTCCTCCAGTTTATATAGACACCGGGAGGATCTAGGGTTACACAAGGTCGGTTACAAAGAAAGGAATCTACATATTCGGTCGCCAAGCTTGCCTTCCACACCAAGGAGAGTCCTATCCGAACACAGGTGCAGTCTTCAGTCTTCGTATCTTCACAGCCCATCAGTCCGGCCCGTGGCTAACAAGCCGGACGCCTGAGGACCCTTAGTCCAGGACTCCCTCACATGTGAACGACGTCTTAGTCATTTTACCAACGAACACTGCCCCTCCAACCACCGCATTGCATACAAACCACACGACGACCAACCGAAGGATCAGCTTTGACCCAATCTACCGACCCCATCAACCGACCGAGCCAATGGCAACTGTTCCGGCCAAGCATCACCAGATATGAGACCAGTGAGCCCTAGGCCGGGGAAAGGGGGTAGGAGCGGCACGTGACCACGACTGACACCCCTTGTGCCGGCGATGGGAGGCTCGACCACGATGGAGCCCACATTCGTCTTGCCTACCTCCCCAACGGGCAACGGTAGATGTCGTTGCTTGTTGCAGTATATCATTGTTTGCCTCAGTATGACACTCGTTGAGATACCCGCAAAAAAAAGACACTCGTTGAGATACCCGCAAAAAAAAGACACTCGTTGAGATGTCTTTTTTCCTTCTTTTTCTTTTTGGCCGTGTGCATTCTCAATGTTTCAATTAGCTCTTAACATTGTGTTGTTGAAGAAGTGTTCTTTCATGGAGACATGTAAGGTGAACATGGGTGAG
This sequence comes from Aegilops longissima, assembly GCA_021605205.1. Classification (NCBI taxonomy): domain Eukaryota; kingdom Viridiplantae; phylum Streptophyta; class Magnoliopsida; order Poales; family Poaceae; genus Aegilops; species Aegilops longissima. The sequence continues at coordinate 254,422,447 of CM038677.1, read as the reverse complement.
TAGAAATGGATAACTCCTTAATATTTTTTTACATGAAACAACAGCAAACTTCTACCGCAAAAAAAACAGCAAACTTTATCATATTTTATTAATCAATTAAGAGAGAGAAGTGCATATAAAGTATAGGCCGAAGCCAAGACAAAGAAAAAACTCGCCAACAGGTGACGCCGGTGGAAGAGCCACACGCGCACCTGTTGGCGAAAGCGAACACCGGCGTTCCATTAGTAACAGAAAAAAAAAAGAACTTTGAGAACACACTGGCCACATCTTGATGCAATGATGCTGATTAATTAGTAGTAGTAGATGAGTAGATATCACTAGCTAATAAGATCATACACTTTTGTGAATGAACTTGACGGATATATGGTGAGCACCATTGGACACATCGGCATATAGACGATCAATAAGCATAACTAAACTATTCCGATCGAGTAGTGTGCTAATGCTTTGTTTGCCTTTGCCAAACTTACTCTAGTTGACGAGAGCGACCAATATTAGACAAGAGCTTAATGTTAAGCACTTGCTAACTGCACCATTCGTAGCAACGTAATCAATTAAAGATGTTATCAATTCATGCACAAATACTATCGTAAACCAGTCGAGGTGGTGTACCACTCAAGCCGAATGCATTGAGCTTAAGAGCGGATCAGGGAAGAAGAGTCTGGAATATTCCGTCTTGGGAACGTAGCTAGCAAGCTTTCCTTTGCGTACGATGGTTGCCCGTCTTTCTCCATTTCCCCTTTTGCCTTTTAGCTGGTGCGTGCAGGCGAGGGTGATGCGTCGGATGTGTCTAGAAAAAATAATCCGTATCGGCACGTTGAAATCACATAAGTTGTAGGACGACACGATCGGATCGGCCATGGTAGTGAACTAGTGATCATCAATGATCTACCTATCATTATATTTCGAGATCGCCTTCAAAACGTAAAGGCCAAGTTTAAACTTGGCAGTGTGTTTGTCAGCCCATTGATTGAGTGAAGTCTCATACAAATTTTGATAGGGCTGCAAACAAATCACATCTTCACAGGCGGGACCCACTGAAAAACTCTAGCTGCCAGTCTCCACCATCCCATATCATGTCTTCTTGCCACCATCGGAGGTGTCGTTGAGTCAAATCATGTATTGATGTCGGAGGTATCTAGGTTAAAAAATTGTACCCTTGATGAGAATGAGTATGAATGATAGGTAAGTTCAGGATGGACAGGTAAGGGTATGGGGTGGCTTCACCCGTACCCATACCTTGCGGATGCCATCCCTACTAGGTCTTATAGGCTGACTAACAAACATGGCCATGCGTTACAACAGAAGAAAAAAATGTCATGCATCCCTAATACAAATAAGAATGGTTGAAGACCCCACCTCACTCAATAGGTCGACGTCCAACCCTTGTCTCCACTTATCCTTGTTTCTAGAAACTGAATATATGATTAAGTCATACTATGTGTATAATGTTAGGAATCTCAACCTCTGAGAGTAGCGGTTACAATCTCGCGTACCATGAAGCCATGCAATTGACAGGACGAACGAGATGGATGTGAAGACATAGGAGACGGCATGACAGCGATGACCGCGTCGGTCCATGATGTTAGCCTCCATCTCGATAGTCCAACACAGAGCCCCGCCAGTCTATTTAGACTTATGCACGTAGAAGGGATGGAAGCGTGCTCTAACTAGTGATTTCTTTTTGTAGTAGATGTAGAATGAAGGTGTACGGTCCACAGGAAAGATCGATCATGATTGCCCATCTGAGTCAAGAATGAAAGATTGATCGTGATTGTGCGTCCGAGTCAGAAAAACCCGAAAGATCGATTGGAACACTAAAAAGGTCGACCGATCGTGCACTCTTGCTAGGCTTGGGATGATTGATCTGATCAAGTTCATCTGGGCTAGCCAGAGATTGGTCGTTAGGGATCCTCGCAAAAGCAAAATATCAACCGCTTGAGCCAGCCAGATGAGATCGATCGCTAGGGCCCCTGATGACATATGGTTTAGCCGCTGCTAGGGTTGCTAGTGACAGTATTGTCAAGCCGTGCTGGAAGGGCTTGACGAAAGAAGTGAAATAGGGAACGTCATCCTCTTTTGAGTAGGAGAGAAGATTTGCCTTTTTATAAACTAATTGTAAAAGCCATGAATATAAGACTGGCTACATGTGATTCCCAAACAAGAATCGAGCCCATACAAGAATAGAATGTTGACTTTGAATCAAGGGGTAACCGTGGCTTGGTTGGTGCTACTCGTGGTGGTAACCTACCTTTCAGCCTGAAAAATAAAAAACACGAGCCTATATAGCCGGATTGTTATTTCTAAATCAATTGAGAAATAACTAAATCTCGATCTACTCCATAACCATTAAAGTGTTTGTCAAGATTTGCATGTGCTTACACGTGATGGCGTTGCCTTGGTACAATCATCCTATTCCCCGATCCACACGCTAGAAAGCGAGCTAACCCGCACCCCTAGCTCCCTCATTCGTCATTTTGGGCTGGCCCATGTGTGGGTATGTCGCTCTTTTTTTTCGTTTTTATTCTTTGTTTCCTTTTTTTACTTAGAGAACCGTTCACGAATCTCAGATTTTAAGAATATAATTTTATAAAAATCATGAATTTAAAAAATATTTAAGAACCCGGAAAGTTCATGAATTTTAGAAAATGTTCATGAATATCAGCAATTGATCCCAATTTTAAAAAATGCTCATGAGTTAAAAAATGTTCACGGTTTTCAAAAAGTGTTCAGATATTCAAAAAAAGTTAGTTACTCTCAAAAATTGTTCTCAAATTCAAAAGAAGTGTATCATTTCCAAAAATAAGTAGACTAACACATAGCCGAGTTGTGGAAAGGGGCTGACACCTTTTCCAGGTTCAAGACATGATGCCTGCAATTTGAGTATGTTGCGCCAATATATTGTAGCGTCTTCGTTATAGTCTTTCTATCAAAAAAAGGATTTCAGAAAATGTTATTGGATTTGCAAAAAATACTAACAAATTTCAACAAAGATAAAAATAAAAGAACCATAAAAAAGAAAACACATAGACAAAGAAAAAAGGAATACAAAAGGAAAAAAAATGGAAGAAAAAACAAGGGAAAATGAAAAATTGCTTTATAGAAGGTTCTGGAACCTTCCCAAAACCGATGGCTTGAAAAAACTGACCGGCCCAATTGACTCAACACGTTCGTGCCGGGAGGTACACATTGGGAGGACGTTCTCCACACGTGCCGCGAGCTCCTGTTCGACACCTTTAGCGCCTGAACAGGGTCCTGGTGCCCACACGATAGCTTACTGAGCCATGGCCCAAAACTCACTTGCTCCCTAAACAAAGGATCACTCGCTCACGTGTCTCTTTTTCGTGTAGGATCTCTCAATCCGAAATTTGAATGAAATTGGATAAACATTTGTGAATTTGAAAAGTTCATGATTTTTTCAAAAAGTGCACAAATTTGGAAAAAAAAGAGTTCACCCAATTTTGAAAAACATTAATAAATTTTGACGGAAAAATTACAAAAATGAAAAAGGTTCACAGATTTTGAAAAAAGTTCATCAAAATAAACATTTTCGATTTTTTTTAAAAAGTTCATCAATTTGCAATAAAATTTCATGAATTTGGGAAAAAGTTCATCGATTGCGAAAAAGGTTCATCAAATTTGAAAAAAGTTCATTGAATTTATAAAAATGTTCGTCAATTTTGTAGAAAAGTTCATTGATTTTGAAGAAAAGTTTTTGAAAAAAATTCGTCGAATTTGAAAAACAATTCATCATTTTTTACTTTTTTTACAAATTTGAGAAAGTACAACAATTTTTTAAAAATCATCAATTTTGGGGAAAATGATCATCGATTTTGAAAAAAACTAACAAAATTAAACCAAAAACCGCACATTTAAGAAAACGGGAAAAAGACAAGAAAAAAATGAACAAGAAACAACGAATAAAAACCGAATGAAAACTGACCGGCGATCCGCGAACTAAGACCATAATAAAATGGGTAAACCAAGTAATTGTGCAAGCGCGGATGATATGGCCTAGTGGTTACTATGCTAGCTTCCTAACGAGGATGCGGTACGCGTGCCTATGTCTAGCTTATAGCGCGACACAGCGCAGCAGCAGTCCTTCACCCTCGCTCGCGTGCGCGAGCACGACATAGGCTCCCCCCTCCACGATGACCTCACACAAACATCATGGTCATTTATCTATTTCCTCTTTCCTTTCTTATTTATATTTATATTTTAAATGAATATATTTTTAAAATTTATATTTAATTCGAAAACCATGAATTTGGAAAAAAAAAATGGTCGCACATTATAGAAAATGTCAATGCAACTAAGAAAAATGTTGGCATCATTTACAAATGCTCCTGGCATGAAACCATGTTCCTGAAATTGAAAAAATGTAAGTGAAAATTTTGAAAAATGTTTATACAACATACAATGTTTCTGTAGTACTATAAACAAATGTTCGGTACAGTTAAAACAATGTACGTGACATTGTGGCTCCAGTCATGATTTAGCGGGTTCGCTAATTATGACATATAAATCATATTTTATTGTCAGAAATAATGGTTAAAAATCAAACAAAAAAATATGAGTAGATATTTTTTAACAAAGGTTGATGTTATTAGCTTAAATGAAGCGTCAAGAGAATACACACATTCCCGGCTTCTGCATGGCTTGGATGCACATAGGAAAATCAATGCACACAAGAACATGCAACACTTAGCAAAGTCATAGTCCAAAATTATGTGTAGGCCAGAGAAAAAGAAAACAACTGTAGCAAGGACCGTATCCGTATCAACCATCTCATGTCACCACAGGGACGACGACGTTCTTCTACAGTAGTGCCTTCAGAAAGGAAACGGCGCTCAGGCGTTTCCGTCACCGGATTCAACTATCAGGACCATAATCTAAGGTTTCACCCCTAAAATTCAGTCCAAGCATATCCGAGCAATTGTTATGTTATGCTCCAAATTCAAGTATAAAGAGAAAGACTAACTTCTCTTGATGCTTCCGGTAGGCTTGGGCCCATGAATTCCGCTAAGTTATATGTTCTTAGAGGAAGCACTATTACTGGTACTGTTGTTGTTGCTGCTACTTCTAATAAATCCAGTAAAACTAATATTTGGCATATGTGCCTTGGGCATATGAGTAAACTTGGCATGGTAGAATTGACCAAGAAAGTACTTGATGGCTGCAACGTAAGTGAGGTGGAGTTTTGTGAGCACTGCATTTTTAGTAAGCACAAGAGGGTAAAGTTCAATGTTGCTGTTCATACTACAGAAGGTATATTAGCTTATGCACATGCTGATTTGTGGGGACCTTCCCGTAAACCCTCGCTTGTTGACGCTCGTTATATGCTTACAATTATTGATGATTACTCCAGAAAAATATGGCCTTATTTTTTGAAAAATATATATGATGTGTCTGATGCCTTTAGGGATTGGAAAGTTATGGTAGAAAGACAAACTGAGAGGAAGATAAAAATACTTCTTACTGACAATGGTATGGAATTCTGTTCAAAAACTTTTAACAGTTATTGCAGAAACTTGGGCATCGTCAGGCACAACACCATCCCATACACTCCTCAACAGAATGGTGTGGCTGAGCGCATGAACATAACCATCATCTCCAGGGCTTGTTGCATGTTGTCCAATGCTCGCATGCGCAAACGTTTTTGGGCTGATGCCGCCTCCACCGCCTGTTACCTCATCAATGGATCACCATCCATTCCACTTAATAAGAAAACTCCCATGGAGGTATGGTCTGGTACACCAGCTGATTATTCACAGTTGAGAGTTTTCGGTTGCACTGCATATGCACACGTTGATAATGGAAAACTTGAGCCTAGAGCTATTAAGCTTGTGTTTGTTGGTTACGGTTCATGAGTAAAGGGATACAAGTTATGGAATCCTGAAACTAATAAGATTTTCGTGAGCAAGAGTGTTGTTTTTAATGAATCTGTTATGTATCATGATGATCTATCCATAGGTACTTTTGATGAACAACCACAACGAGTTACTGTGCAGGTGGAGCAACTTGATGAGGAGGAAAATGTAATTGTGGATAATGATGATGTTGCTCCAGACGCACAGGTTGGTGATAATGGTGATGGTGCTCCAGATACAAAGGTCCATGGTGATGGTGTTGTGTAGCACTCACCCCCTATTTTGCAGCGACAAGTTCAGTCTCTTGCAGCCGGCAGGAGAAAGAGAGTCATTAACAAACCTAAACGCCTAATTGAAGAATGTGACATTGTTCATTATGCTTTCAGTTTTGCAGAACATGTTGAGAACATCCATGAGCCATCCACATACACTGAAGCAGTTGTTTCCGGTTACTGCGAGAAGTGGATTGCTGCTATGTAGGAAGAGATGATGTCACTTGAGAAAAATGGTACATGGGATGTTGTGCGCTTTCCTAAACAAAAGAAGACCGTTCGCTGCAAATGGATCTTCAAAAGGAAGGAGGTTTTGTCTCCTAGTGATCCCGCGAGATTTAAGGCAAAGTTAGTGGCTAAGGGTTTCAGTCAGATACCAGGTATTGATTATAATGATGTGTTCTCTCCAGTTGTGAAGCATAGTTCCATTCATGCATTTTTTGGTATTGTTACTATGCATGATCTTGTGCTTGAGCAGATAGATGTCAAGACTGCTTTTCTGCACGGTGAACTAGAGGAGGAGGTTTATATGGACCAAACAGAAGGTTTCATAGTGACTGGTAAGGAGAATTTTGTTTGCAAGTTAAAGAGGTCCCTATATGGTTTGAAACAATCTCCGAGACAGTGATATAAAATGTTTGATTCATTATGATAGCACATGGATTTAAGAGGTCTGCATATCATAGTTGTGTTTACATTAAATTTATTGATGGATCACCTATATATACTTGTTGTTTTATGTTGATAATATGTTGATTGCTGCCAAGGGCAAGAAAGAGATCACTACTTTAAAGGAACAATTAAGTAGTGGGTTTGAGATGAAGGATCTTGGTGCTGATAAGGAAATTCTAGGTATGGAGATTACGAGGGACGGAAATTCTGGTTTCTTATTTCTTAGTTAGCAGAGTTACATTAAGAAAGTTCTTCATTGTTTTAACATGCATGATGCTAAGTCAGTAAGCACTCCCATTGCTCCTCATTTCAAATTACTATCCTCTCATTGTCCAAGTAATGATGAAGAGTTTGAGTATATGTCAACAGTTCCATACTCCAGTGTTGTTAGTTTTTTAATGTATGCTATGGTGTGTTCTAGGCCTGATTTGTCATTTGCAATGAGTTTGGTCGGATTTTCAGGTACCTTCATGGCACTTCCAATGCTTGTTTGAAATTCGGCAAGACTGATGAGGGACTAGCTGGCTATGTGGATTCAGATTTTGCTTCTAGCGATTTGGACAAGAGGAGGTCCCTTACAGGTTATGTGTTCATAGTTGGTGGTTGTGCCGTGAGTTGGAGGGCAATGTTGCAACTAGTAGTTGCCCAATCTACCACTGAAGCAGAATACATGGTTATTGCAGAAGCATGTAAAGAATCAATTTGGCTGAAAGGTTTGTATGATGAGCTTTGTGGACATAATTCGTGCATTAACTTGTTTTGTGACAGTAAGAGTGCCATTTACCTCACTCAGGATTAGATGTTCAATGAGAGAATAAAGTACATTGATGTCAAATATCATTATGTTCGAGACATTGTTGAGCAAGGTAAACTAAAGGTATGCACGATTAGTACTTATGATAATCCTGCTGATATGTTGACAACACCAGTTCATGTTGCTAAGTTTGAGCTTTTGCTCAGACTTAGTTGGTATAAATCATTTGTCCTAGCGGTTGTTTGGCGTCGAAAGTGTTTTATTTATTTTTTAGGGAGGATGTTCTCATTCATGCAACAAGATGAAATTTGTCTCAGGGTGAAAGTTTGTTATGTTATGCTCCAAATTCAAGTATAAAGAGAAAGACTAACTCCTGACGAGCGAGCGGAGCGAGGCCCGTCGCCAGGGACGCCCTGGGGTGCGGGGAGGCGTAGCCCCCCGTGGTACGGATCAATATTGATCTAGGTCACATGTGTTATAGATACCTCTTGTAAGCCGCTGCATGGGATAAGTTGATCAGTTGTAAATCCCCGCGTTTGTAACCTCCTCTGATATAGTGAAGTTTGGCTGACTGGCGTCCGTGGTTTTCTCCCCTTCGTCTTGGAGGGGTTTTCCATGTTAAATCTTGTGTCCCCTGCTTGTTTTTCGTTCTTCGTTGAGTTGACTTGCCTGTCATATCTGTAACAACAATGCCTTCAATAAGGTAATGACTCAAAAAGACGTTGCCATTACCTGATATTCATATTTATACTTTCACCCTAGTAGCTCAGGACCGGGTGCACTTAGCACCGCCATCGGAGTTAGTCATGTGCTGTCGCCACCACATTTTCATGAACCCAGTAGCTACATGCGATGTGCGACCACTGTCGCTGTACAACTATCTCTCCGTGTCAAGTTCTCATCGACAGTTTGCATCTCACCACGGAAGTCAACCACCGAATATGAAAATATGAACCCTCTCAGAAGACCTTTCGGTGACCACCGCTGTCATGAAGCTGCAGGAGGTCTGAAGCACCATCAAATCTAAATCAAGGCAACCACGCATGGTCGATCATGGACGATGCCAAAGCTACCGTTGCCCGGCATTAGATTTGTCAAAACCTCCATTATCAACACACACCGTCGCTACCACCTGTCACCTCCTCCTCCGCAGTCCTGGTTGGACCCTGATCTGGCCGACTACTAGACCATGCCGGCTGGATCGATTGTCGGGCCACGGTTAGCCACGTCCCTGCTGCAGTCTCTCTTGGCCGAGTGGCCCACCGCACGGAGCTATCCACTCGTGAGGGCAGAGCAACCGCCGCCGCCGGCGGTGGCGCGAAGCAATGTAGACCGACATGAGGGGGAGAGGACGGGGAAGAAGGGAACACCCCGCCGCCGCCATGCAACGCATGGAGCTTTGCCCCCCGCGCGGCCAGCCGGCGATGGAGAGGAGAGGCAGCCTGAAGAACAGCAGATTTTGGGTGATGCGCGGTCGCCGCCCGAGTTGCCTGGAGGGGACGCAGGGGCCAGATTAATTTTTTCGGAGACCCAAATCATCGTTTCGAAATATGAGTAGATGGAGGGGGTATTTGGAATTAATCATGAAATTGAGTAATTTTCCAAAACTGGAACCAAGTCTTCCTTTTCTCCAAAAAAGGAAAAGGAGAAGGCGAAGTCTTCTTCGCTGAAGAGCAAGCGTCGCTCTCCATTTCCGACCATGAAAACTAGCACCAAGATGGGCAAAGATGCCCGTAGAAGCCGGCAAGCTCGTGCCCGGCAGCGGCTTGGAACCGGTCGTCCTCGTCCTTCCACGCCCCTCGCCCCTGTCCTCTCTAATTTAACCCCACTAGGCCTTCCCGATTTTGCCTGACCTCGTCCCCCCTTAACCTCCCCTCCTCCTGCGATTCCACTCGCACCCTTCCTTTCAGGAGGAGAAGGTCCAAGGGGGGATCAGTTCCATTGCACTTGATCCCATTTTCTCTTCGTGGTTTGCTTTTGCCATTTTTTGATTCGTGAGGTCAAATAGAGCCCGGTTCCTCCCCCCTTCCCTCAGAGGCGCTGCTGCCTTTCTTGGCTTCTTGATTGGGTTCCGGCTGCTGCTACATTCTTGATTCACTTGGAAAATGATCAAGTGGGGGATCAGCAGCGGGACGCCCGCGGATTCGTACTACGAGATCCGCTCCGATTGCACAGACGATGTGCCCAAAAGCAAGTTTAAGATCAAGGTTTGCTTTCCTTTTTCCTTCTATTTCATTTTGTGTTTGTGTGGTAGCTGTTGGGCCTACCGAAATGTACTGGTTCTAGGCAAAATGGGATATTCATGGCATTGGAGTATGTACAATGCAATATCGATGATATGAATGAAAATGACGAAGAATCTCGAGGAAAAACATTACACGAGTGAAAATATGGAGAATTTATTTTTGAGTTGAAAATATGGAGAATCTAAGGGTGTATCGTTGCAATAAAAATATTTTTTGCTTTTGCAGAATAATTTTGGAGTAATTTCCTTTTGTGAATGTGAATGTGTTGCAAATGACATGCCGAACTATTTGTTTCTTAATTTATCACTGATTTTGTACAAAATGACAAACAATATTCACCACATTGCAACATATATAGGTTTTCCTGAACACACATCAAAATGCGCGTCATTTTGTATCAGAGAAAGAAGACAACCAGACCCGCCAAAAAGATACAAAACTAACAAAGCAGAACAAAAAATGAAAAAAAAAACCCCGAAACAAAGGCCTAATTAGGACAAAGAAGTAAAATTTAGCATTTATCATCAGGTTAAATGAAAGCAAGGAAGTTGGCATGGGGTTAATACAATTAGAGATAGGAAGTTTGTGCATGTTTAGTTACTTCTAATCATAGTTGCCGTGAAAACTCGTTTTCTTTATGTGCTTCTACTTATTTTAAAGCTCAATGTTACTTACTTTCAAGTATGATGATTTGTGGTGGTGCTTGTAAATAAGGCTGCAATGTGCTTTAAATTTCGTATTTTCCATCTTAGTTCTTGGGAGAGCACTGGGGAACATACCTATTATGATCTGCAATGGTGTTAAGGCCACTCTTGTTTCTTATGTATGGAGTAGAGTCCTTTCTTATTCTGAGCAACTTAGTATCGTCCCTTTGTTTCAGGCTGGCAAAACACTGAGTGTTCGGAAATGGCAAGCTGCATTTTATCCCGATGGCTGTCTTGACATTGCCTCGGTCCTAAGCCGGATACAAAAAGGAGTAAGATTCCTCAATTTAGAGTTTTTTCTGAGTTTCAAAATACGCTATTGTTAGACAGTTGTCTTCTTATATGCATTGTGATTGTGCATGGTTAACAATCTAAAGATCATAAATGGTTTATTTTGTTCTTTTAGGGTGTTCACCCGACTGTCAGGGGGGAGGTTTGGGAGTTCTTACTTGGCTGCTTTGATCCGAGGAGTACCTTTGATGAGAGGGAGGAGATCAGGCAAATAAGAAGGTACTGTCCTTCCTTAGAGCATCTGGTGTGCAATTTTGCTACTGCACACTACCTTCAAGAGTGATGTCATCGTGTGAACATCTTAATCATGCATCTGACATCCATTATACGGCTGTCCGCTCACGCTATTTATTTCAAATTTGAGTTGTTGTCTGATATATTTGATTTGCATATGGTTGCTCTGTTCTGGTCCAAAACCTTTGCCAAGATATTTGTTTTTTTTTTGTTTCTCAAATGCATATTATGATGCATCCCATCTCAAGTGCTATTTCTATTGAATAATATTCTTTGCCAAATATATTTTTTAGTAATATTCGTTGCAACTGTCGTTATTATTTCTCTCAAAAGCTACAAGTTGAATTATGTCTGAAGATAGTTTAACCAAACAGTAAGCATGGAGTTTATCCTTGTCTAAATCAGCCATATTGCTCCAAAAAAATTGTCGCCTACTTAATGTACTCTATCCCCCAAAAAGGATAGCGCCTTCCAAAAAAATAAACGTATGCTTACATAATGAGAAAAAGGAGGCAATTGTGGGTATCATCAGGAGCATGCCAATTTTTCTGTAACTGTTAATCATGCAGTGGCCATTGTAATATCCAAGCATTACAGTTATGTTTCCCATGATATCTCTAATAATTTATTTTTATGATTTTCAGCAGTAGATAACTGTAAATAGAACACTGTGTTCACTTGGTCTGAAGTGTTTTACCTGATGATTTATGCAGGCTACAGTATGCTAGATGGAAGGAAGAATGCAAAGAGATGGATTCTCATGTTGGTAGTGGTAAAGTTATCACAGCACCACTTATCACTGAGGATGGAAGACCTATTAAGGATCCTTTGGTTTTACTTGAGGCTACTTCAAACCAGAACACCTCAGAGGGTGCTTCAACTAGCAACCACAATGGAATTGAAGTAGACGAATCTGCAGAACGTATTACTGACAAGCAAATTATTGAATGGAAGCTTACATTACATCAAATTGGTACAGTTTAACCCTTATGTTTCTCTACTTTGACTCTTTTCACCCAATTTCTTCTGATTTTTGAAAATAATATAGGACTTGACGTGCTACGTACTGACCGCACCATGGTATTTTACGAGAACAAGGAAAATCTTTCAAAGTTGTGGGATATTCTAGCCGTGTATGCATGGATTGACAAAGATGTTGGTTACTGTCAAGGTACGCTACATCTGACTTGCACAGGAAACTTAGTATCCAGACAAGCTTACAATGTAACTTGTATACCTCACAGGAATGAGTGATTTATGCTCACCAATGATTGTGCTACTCAACGATGAGGCAGATGCGTTTTGGTGCTTTGAGAAGTTGATGCGTAGATTGGTATGCCTTGCCCTCCATGTTTTCTCATGACATCTTTCCTCTAATTATATAAGTAACCATTGTGCATTTGTTCTACTGGAAATTACCTAGAATTGATTTCTTTTTTCTTTGTCATTATTCTAACCATCTGATGTTTGATCTTTAAAGCGAGGAAATTTCAGATGCACAGATCAATCTGTTGGGGTGGCTAACCAACTTCAGCACCTTGCATCTATTATTCAGGTGCTGGACCCCAAGCTACATGACCACCTAGGTATAAATTTCTGGACCGATCATATTGTGAAACATCTAATCTTCTTTTCTCTGGTTTACCTATGGTTTTATAATATTGTTGAGTTCTGGACACAGAAACACTTGGTGGAGGTGACTATCTTTTTGCATTCCGTATGTTCATGGTTCTATTTCGACGTGAGGTGTCATTTGGGGACTCCTTGTACCTGTGGGAGGTATGAAGCTATCCTAATAACAATATAGTATGATGAGTATCGCTAGAACCAGACAATCGATTTTGACATCTCATTTTTCTGTTTGATGGTTGTTCTAAATTATTATATGCTGTACATTTTATAGAATGTGAGATAGATGGTGGAAAGTTACTTTAGGGGTGATCACAAAATCCTGTTGGCTTAGGCAAAAGATCAACATGACGATTCCCTTTTTTTTGGAAATGTAGTTTGTGGAGTCTTTTGAAGGGGAGCCTTGGCCCAACGGTAAAGCTGTTGCCTTGTGACCATGAGGTCATGGGTTCGAGTCCTGGAAACAGTCTCTTGTAGAAATGTAGGGAAAGGTTGCCTACTATAGACCCAAAGTGGTCGGACCCTTCCCCGGACCCTGCGCAAGCGGGAGCTATGTGCACCGGGCTGCCCTTAGTTTGTGGAGTCTTTTAGATGTATCATCGTTTCAAATTAACTTCCAATTGAAAATGGGATGGTAAACCAAAAAAGAGAATTTTGCCATGAATAGTAACTTTGTTCTTTCATTTATTATTTTGTCAGAACTTTCTCTTTTTCATTACTCTCGACATAGAGAGTTAGAGCTTCAATAATACAGATTGGCTAAGTCAATTGATAAGTACACTCTACAACCTGGTTTGGATTCTTCGACTTTTATTTTGTGCTTAAACTAAAGGGTTTGCATGCATGTTGCATTTGATATCTCTCCTTTACTGAAATTACTTCTATTCAAATAGGTGTTCCATTATTTGTTACACGTGGACGAACTTAGTGGCTTGCTTCCTCTTGAGGAAAAAAGAAAGATAATAACACGTTTCCATCTATTTGCAAAGTAGGGTGGTTTGTGTGCTTACATGAAAAAAAATATCACAAAATTGTAAGCACTAATATTTATTTGGTATTGGCAAACGTTAAGTGGTATTAGTATCGGAATGAGTTTCTGTTAGTTGCTTCTGATTCTCTTATCTGATTTTTAAAACCTACCAACAGATGATGTGGGCTCTCGAATACGATCCGGATATCTTCTTTGCAGCATGTGAAGAAGCAAGCGGTGCACATAAAAAAGTATCGAAATCAAAATTAAGAGGAGTGCGCCATTTTGCCAAGTGGGATAAGGACAAGGACAAGGACAAGGACAAGGACAAGGATGTCTCTGAGGAAACTGATGGCCCAGTTCCCATTTCAGTTTTCATGGTTGCAAGTGTGCTCAAGGAAAAGAGAGAAAAACTGTTACAAGAAGCTAGAGGACTGGATGATCTTATTAGGGTACTGGACCAAAACCTGACTTTTCTTTCTTTTCAAAATTCCCAATCAATTTTAAGCAAGTTGCCAATGACTAAGCTTCTTTTTAGTTAAAAGAAGGCCAATTTTAAGCACATCTCCTAAAATTAAATCAAATTTAAGCCCATATTATATGTTTGTATATCATCATGTGTTCTGTATCTGCAACTCCTGCATTTGTTTCCTTTCAGATATTGAATGATGTAAATGGGAATTTAGATGCGAAAAAAGCCTGTGCTGGAGCTCTGAAACTTCACAAGAAATACCTCAAACTGGTAAGTTGCTATTCTTCTCACTTTTATTTGCAATAACCTGACTAGATTTAGTGTCATATAAACAGATAAAGTACTCCAATACCCTAGCTACTAGACTATCAATGAGACAAAGAAAATCTAAAATGCACCGGAACTGGCAAAGAAAACCTACAAATGTAACTTTGTTCATTTTACAGGTACAGGCAAAGAAAACCTAAAAAGGCACCGGAAGATATGCTTCCACTGAGGGATTCTTTACCATTTGAATCTACACATACACGACCATATTTGGCACAGAAATAGCGAGTGAAGGTTCTCACGGGTGGTCATAATCGGAAGATGGCCCCGGATACAGGATAGATGCAACTTCTGTATGTAATGATATCACGTTCTCTGTATCCCACTTAAGTTCATATGCTTGTACAGACATGGTGCTGTGGGTACCTTGCAAAAATAATAATTTCAATTCAAGTTGAAATGTCATGCATGTTGAGATTCACCTGGCGAGAATATTGTAGCCACAGAAGTACAGAACTTTGTTCCAAGAAAATTTGACGCCTTACACTGCACGATTTTGCTCCCTTGTGTTCTGAATCTATTATCTATCTATTAGTATTATATTATTAAAATAATACGCAAACAAGCCACCCCATTGCTCTACTTAAATTATCTCCACTGTTAAAATTTGATACCTACGGCTAAGATTTAAAAGAAGCAAAGGTTAAATATATCATTAATGTCACGTACAAAGTCTTTTTTTTGGACACGGGATTAGTGGGATCACAAACTAATCCAAAGGAGTCGTGCTGTAAAAGAAGCTAATGAAATGGGGGTTGTGCTGTAAAAGTAAGGAAAGCTCCGGTTGTCCCTAAAAAACAGAGCCATCATATGTTAGTGATTGTAAGGCATACGAAACAAACATGTTTTATGATGTGATGATTATGGACTGTTGATCAGAATGAGGGTTAGTGTCAAGGACGATGATAAAGCATATATAATTAAACTGGAGTTTCTGATGTGATGTGGCTTACATTGATAAGCTTGTTATGTTCCTGCTTAGTTGCAAGTTGCAACTGTAAATACTTTTTTCCAATTTTGATGAAAAGAGACGGTCCTCGTACTGCCTAAAACTTTTGAGGACTAGGACAACATGATGTACTTTTTGATTGTCATGTGCATGCACCCAACCGAACCGAATATTCACATCTAGTTAAGGTGGTGCCTTTGTTAAACTTGCCTTGCCCGTGGATGATATCTGTGATTCGTCAAACAAACTACAAGATGGGAGAACCAAGCAATAGTTCAGGTACAAAGATTGAACACAAGAGATGAACTAGAGTTTGAAAGGAGATGGTGCTGTTGAAGATATTGATGGAGATTGCCCTCCCCAAGATGGGAGAGTTGTTGGTGATGATGATGACGATGATTTCCCCTCCGGGAGGAAGTTCCCCAGCGGAATCGCTCCGCCGGAGGGCAAAAGTGCTCCTGCCCAAGTTCCGCCTCGACGGCGGCGCTTCGTCCCGAAAGTCCTCTCCTTATTTTTGCTAGGTCAAAATGACTTATATACCAGAAGATGGGCACCGGAGGTGGGCTGGGCTGAGCACAACCCACC
The DNA here is from genome assembly GCA_021605205.1 of Aegilops longissima. Taxonomy (NCBI): domain Eukaryota; kingdom Viridiplantae; phylum Streptophyta; class Magnoliopsida; order Poales; family Poaceae; genus Aegilops; species Aegilops longissima. The sequence goes on along the minus strand of CM038677.1, from coordinate 254,406,472 downwards.
AGGGCGCGCCTGGGGGGCCTAGCACGCCCTGGTGTCTTGTGCTCACCAGGTGGCCCCCCTCCGGTAGTTATGCTCCAGTATTTCTGATTTATTCCATAAAAATTCCTTGTGGAGTTTCAACTCATTTGGAGTTGTGCAAAATAGGTAGCCTGGCGTAGCTTTTTCGGGTCCAGATTTCCAGCTGCCGGAATTCTCTCTCTTTGTGTGTACCTTGCATATTATGAGAGAGAAGGCATTAGAATTACTCCAAAAAGCATTATTATGCATAAAAATATTATAAATAACAGTAGGTAAACATGATGCAAAATGGACGTATCATCTGGCAGATGATGATGGATGCGGTCACACCGAGAGGGCCCTGAGAATATCTCTTCGTCGTCGAAGGAGCAAATCCCACTCTCAAGCTATCTAGTCCCTTGTCAAACTTTCTGATGAACTTGTAAGTTGTCCTTATGATCACCGTGTTACAGGTGACGTTTGAGCAACCCTAAAGCCCACCGTACGGTAAGAAGTGACTATGATACTCTCATGGTCTATGGATCAAAATCACATGTTAATACTCCATGTTATTACAATTGATTACACACGATATTACTCAATTCATAATAAACAAGTTTGGGTCGATTCAATATGATCGTTCTTCCAACGTCATAATCTCAATGTTGTTTTAGGACTATCATTACACTTAATGATATCCTAAGATCAGGAAAACATGATCACAAACAACACTTGAGCTAGTCTTAGAGGCGAGACTAGGAACCTTTATTTTATCTGTTTATCATTTCACACGTGCATATGAGTTTTCCACTGAATCACATATTCCAGGATCGTAGCAATTATAGTAGGAAATATGAACACTTAACTATGAATATGGAAATATAGTAATACAATATTATTTCCTCTAGGGCATATTTCCAACATGTGTGTCAACCTAAATGCTATGGGACCCTCAAACTTCGAGATTTTTGTAACATCGTGTTGCACTCAGGTTGCGTTGGAATTGGACATGGCGAATTGACCAAATCCAGCCTAAGCTAGGCCTCCCTGTGGCATCTGATTCACAAGTGGAAGAGCTTTTCAACAACCTAGTCACATGAAAGTTGGAAATGGTGATAAATCCCTTTTTGGACGGACATATGGTTGAATGGCAGATGCGCCAATGAAATTGCTCCGTTTGTGCTTGCCAACCCATAATGTCAAGTGCAGAACAATTAGAGATGGCTTATTGTTGGACATACTAGTGCCCTGATATATCTATGCCTAGACTTAATATGTATGTTCATCTCTGGTATGCACGTACATTTGAGTTGGAGGATGAGGCGATATGGAAGTCACTACTACATAACCAAAAATAGCATTAACCGGCCAAATCGTAGCATTAGTGATTGGTTTCTGGCCGATCAGTGATGACACTGTCACTACTGACTGGCCAGTTGGTTTGCCACTGATGGCTAGAACTAGTCATCACTGACCGGCTAAATGGTTTTGTCACTGATGTGCTCCTAAGGGCACAAAAATAATAATAGCAGAGCCAACTACACAGAAGACCCCATACACATCAGCATAGAAGATCCCATATAGAAGATCACATGTGCATTCGCATAGAAGGTCTCATATACATCAACAGATCATATTTCTTTGAAAACATCACATACGTGTATCTTCTTCATTACTATTAGGAAAAATAAATTTGGGAAATGATTCCCTTCACCCAGCCAATCTTATGATTCCCTTCACTCTTTTATGCATGATCGTTATACAATCTTATTTCCTTCTGATTTATTGATTTGGTTTGGCCAACTAGATTGATTTTTCTTGCAATAGGAGAGGTGCTTTGTAATGGGTTCGATTTTGTGGTGCTCAATCCCAGTGACAGAAGGGGACATGACACACATTGTATCATTGCTATTAAGGGTAAAAATATGGAGATTATTCATACGTGAGTTTATCTTGTCTATATCATGTCATCTTGCTTAAGGCGTTCCTCCGTTTTTTATGAACTTAATACTCTAGATGAATGCTGTATAGCGGTCGATGTGTGGAGTAATAGTAGTAGATGCAGAATCGTTTCAGTCTACTTGTCTCGGACATTATTCCTATATACATGATCATTTCCTTGGGTATTGTCATAATTATTTGCTTTTCTATCAATTGCCCAACCGTAATTTGTGTACCCACCGTATGCTATTTTCAAGAGAGAAGCCTCTAGTGAAAACTATGGCCCATGAGTCTATATTTTATCATATATTAGAAACAAAAATACATTATTGTGTTTTTACTTTATTTATTTTATTTTGTATTTTTGTCCGATCTATCTATCAAATACCATACAATTTAATCTTGCTCGTAACCGTCGAAGGATTGACAACCCCTTGTTCGTGTTGTGTTGCAAGGATTTGTTGTTTGTGTGTAGGTGCTGCTAACGAGGTGTTGCTTGGTTCTCCTAATGAATTGATAACCTTGGTTCTCAACTTAGGGAAATACTTATCTCTAATGTACTACATCATCCTCTCCTCTTCGAGGAAATCCCAACGCCGTTCACAAGTAGCAGGAAGAATTTCTGGCGCCATTGCCGGGGAGACATCGTCAACATCTATCATGTACCTCCACATAAACTTTCATCTCCTTGCATTTACATTATTTGCTATTTGCCTCTCATTTTCATCTCCCTCACTTCTAATTTCCCAAAAATACAAAAATATTTTCCATTTGCCTTTTTTCTTTTTGCTTCTTTGCTTGCTTGTTATCTTGTTTGCGTAGCCATAATGTCCCAAGAAAATATAAAATTGTGTGATATTTCCAGTACTAATAATAAAGATTTTATTAGTATTTCTATTGCTCCTCCCGCCGCTAGTGTGGTGTCGGGGAGAACTGATCGTGTCCCACGAGCACCTACGGGACCTGGGTCCCTTGTGGTTCGGAGGGGGGCGGAGATTGCGCAAAGAGCGGATCGAGGCGATGCACACGAGCAGATTTACCCAGCTTCGGAGCTCTCCGGAGAGATAATACTCCTACTGCTGCTTTGTGGATTATCTTGTGTTCTTGCTAGGGAGCAATGGGAGTTACAAAACCTAGCCTGAGTGTGGTCTCGTATGAGTAGAATGAACTAAGCCGGAGCTGGCCTCGAATCGAACCGAACCCTTTCTACGTTGCCCTTGGGCCTCCTTTTGTAGGCACAAGGGGTCACCACATGTGGCAAGTAGACAAGGGTATGATGGTAAAAACATAGGTTGGTACACCGCTTTGTGCAGTGTACAATAATCTATACCTAACTCTGACGGCAAGGGACAAGAGTCATCAATGCCCGTCTTAGTCGCCCGAACAGTGTAACAGGGACCGTCAAGTGCGCCTCCGTTTGCCACGATGGTAGCTTGTCAGCGCCGCTTATCGCTGCTCCTCGCTGGCTGCACAGCCTGTCGACACGCGTGCTTGGGAGAGCCCCGTGGTGACACGTTGGCGGGTGAGCTGGAGCGGAGATGAATAGAGGTTGCCCGCCCCGGCAAGCGCCTTGCCTCGGCAGGAACCTTGTCACGCTTGGGGACTCGGCGCCCACCAAGCCTTCCCGGCAAGCTCCCCTTGCCGGGGCCTTGTTTACGCAAGGCTAATGGGAAATGGATACTTTGTATTGACTTCACTGATGTTAACAAAGCTTGTCCCAAAGACCCATTTCCCTTGCCGCGTATCGACCAGATTGTTGACTCCACGGCTGGATGTGATCTGCTTTCATTTCTTGATGCATATTCAGGATATCATCGATCTTCATGGCGAAGAGGATGAAGAAAACCGCATTCATTACACCATGTGGCACGTACTGCTTTATACGGATGCCTTTCGGTTTGAAGAATGCTGGTTCAACCTTTGCAAGAGTAGTCCATGATGCCTTTGAGCCACAGTTACACAGAAATGTAGAAGCCTACATGGATGATATAGTGGTCAAAAGCAAGGACAAAGCAACTCTGATTCAGGATTTAGATGGGACATTTGCAAATCTACGCAAGATCAACCTCAAGCTCAACCCTGAGAAGTGCGTGTTTGGAGTCCCTTCCGCAAGCTTCTCGGGTTCTTTGTGTCTCGGCGAAATTGAAGCCAATCCCGACAAGATCAAGGCCATTGAGCGATCGAAGCACCAAAGCGCGTCAAGGATGTCGGAAGGCTTGCGGTTGCGTGGCTGCTCTCGGCAGGTTTATCTCTAAGTATCTTGGCGTGCCTGCCATTTTCAAGATTTTGAAAAGGCAGGTCAATGAAATGGACTCCGGCGGAGGCTGCGCTGCAGACTTGAAGAGATACCTGTCCTCCGCTCCAATACTTGTCGCACCTAGGCCACAAGAGAAGTTGCTGCTGTATATAGTAGCGACCAATCAAGTGGTTAGTGCTGCGTTAGTAGCGGAGAGGGAGGCGGATGATGAGCCGGCAACCGAGGCGATTGCATCCAGCGACGGCGAGGGGCTTCACCGTCAAGCTCGGTCCCGACAAGAACAGATCAGCGCAGGGTTGCGACAAGATACAGAAAAAGATGGTGCAGCGCCCAGTCTACTTTGTCAGTTCCCTTCTGCAGGGGGCTAGATCAAGGTACTCTGGTGTGCAAAAGCTTCTTTTCGGCCTCCTCGTGGCCTCAAGAAAGCTGCGCCATTACTTCCAAGCACACGAGATAACAGTTGTCACTCGCTTTCCGTTGAAAAGGATATTGCAAAATCCAGAAGCAACAGGCAGGATTGTCGAGTGGGCACCGAACTGTCGAGCTTTGGCCTCAAGTTTGAAAGCACTTCAACTATCGAGCAGGCATTGGCAGAATTCATAGCGAGTGGGCGCCAGCGCAAGATGAAGAGATTCCGAGACGAGCATCCCGTCAAGGAGGCAAATAAAGAGTGGTGATGTACTTTGACGGTGCCTTCTCGCTGCAAAGCGCGGTGCGGCGTCTGCTCATCGCACCCACGGAGAGCACCTCAAGTACATAGTCCATATGCACTTTCCCAAGGAACAAGCAACAAATAATACTGCTGAGTATGAAGGCTTGCTTGCCGGTCTCAGGATTGCGGTGGACCTTGGGATCAAGAAGCTCATTGTCAGGGGGGACTCGCAACTTGTCGTCCGCCAAGTAAATAAAGATTATCAGAGTCCGTTGATGGAAGCGTATGTCGAGAAGTGAGGAAGCTGGAAGAGCGCTTTGAAGGCCTGCAAATGGAACACGTTCCAAGAGCACAGAATGATATAGCTGATGGCCTCTCCAAATGTGCCGCACTTAAGTTACCTGTGGAACCAGGGATTTTTGTGCTCAAGCTAACTCAGCCAACCGTAACACCATCAACAGGACAGAGCAAGAAGAGAAAATTGGTTTCCGGCAACTACTTTCCGGCAGAGCTCTCTGAAGCCGCCCCCAAGAAGGTCCCTAAAACCAACGCAAGTACCACTGAGGAGCAGTATGCTCCGACAAACCATGCAGTTTGTATCGTTGAAGCAAACGCTCCCGACAAGTTTAGCTCCGGCAAGCTTGCCGGGGATCATCAAGCTCCGGCGGACCAACAGGTCCTTGCCGTAGAAGCTGATGTTCCCGCAGTGATAGATGAGCCTTTAGTCCTTGTTGTCGAGCCACAGGCTCCAACATGGGCACAGAAAATCGTCCATTTCCTTCAGACAGGAGAACTTCCCGAAGAGCAAGAAGAAGCGGAAAAAGTAGCCCGGCAGTCAAGTATGTACCAGTTTGTTGACAACATCCGGTACAGAAGAAGACTCAACGGAGTGAAATTGAAGTGTATTTGCCGGGAAGATGGACAGGAGCTGTTGGCGGAGATACACGGAGGCATATGTGGTCACCACATTGGCGCAAGAGCACTTGCCGGCAAAGCTTTCCGGCAAGGTTTCTTCGCCGAAGCCCTCCAGATGCAACTGCACAAGTAACCAAGTGTGAAGCGTGCGGTTCCATTCAAAACAGATACACCAACCAGCTCAAGCTCTCCAGACGATCCCTTTATCCTGGCCCTTTTTGATGCGGGGCTCGACATCCTCGGCCCCTTCCCCCGAGCTGTCGGGGGCTTTGAATACTTGTACGTCGCAATCGACAAGTTCACAAAGTGGCCGGAAGTGGAACCCGTGAGGAAGGTGACAGCATAGTCAGCCGTCAAGTTCTTCAGGTCAATTGTTTGCCGTTTTGGGATTCCTAACCGGATCATCACCGACAACGGCACACAGTTCACGAGCCGCACCTTCATGCAGTACGCCCAAGATCTTGGCGCCAAGATCTGCTTTGCTTCTGTTGCTCATCCAAGAAGCAACGGTCAAGCAGAGAGAGCAAACGCTGAAGTGTTGCGAGGACTCAAGACCAGAACTTTCGACAGGCTGCGCAAGTGCGGAAAGAACTGAATCGAGGAGCTGCCGGTGGTTCTTTGGTCGATCAGGACGACGCCAAATCGAGCCACTGGCCAGATACCCTTTCCTGTAGTCTACGGAGCAGAGGCAGTTCTCCCCACGGAACTCGTGTACGGGTCACCTCGAGTGCTCGCTTATGATGAGCTTGAGCAAGAGCAGCTGCGACAAGATGACGCTGCTGCTCTCGAGGAAGATCGTCTTCAGCTGCTTTCACGAGCTGCTCGTTACCAGCAAGCTTTGCGTCGCTACCATAGCCGCAAAGTTAATGCCGGAAGCTTCGAGGAAGGCGACCTTGTTCTTCGGCGCGTTCAATCCGCCAAGAATTCCAACAAGTTGACGCCGAAGTGGGAAGGCCCTTATCGGGTGAAACGAGTCACTAGGCCCGGCGCTGTCCGCCTTGAGACCGAAGATGGCCTTCCGGTGAGCAATTCCTGGAATATAGAGCATCTTCGCAAGTTTTACCCATGAGGCGCGGTTGCCGGGACCCGTTCCGGCAACCACCCTTTTGTACAAGTCTTGCCGCTGTTGCATGTAATCCTTTGTACAAAGCCGGGCGCAGACCCCGTGCATCAGTAAAGCCTATGTGCTGCGCACATTTTGTCAATACATGCTTTCATAATCATATATGCATGTGTTTTCTAACATTTTGTGCAGCATCCACATCCGGTAAGCGATAACGAGCCACTAGGCTCCATAACTTTATTTTCTCTTCTTTCTTCTCAAACAAGAAGAAGGTTCATCCACCCACAAGTTCACCGGGGAAGGAGAAGATAATGGTGTGGGCATGCGTCGCTCGAGGAACTGTCGCCTTGCGGAAAATGGACAACGAAAAAGCTAAGTTGCTAAGTTTAAGCGACCAGTTTTAAATTTTAAGTTATCTTCCTCGAGCGATAGTACTTTGTATGGAAAACCTGTGCGCGGAGGAACCAAATCGCGATTGGTTGCGCCCTTACTTTGTTTCGAGTCCGCTCAACAACTTAAGTGAGCTGCGGCTAGTCCGCGACAAGGTTGCTTGTCGGTGGCGGCCCCGCCAAAGAAGTCTGCTGAAGTTCAAGACTCGGCGCTCACGGCAAGGGTGCTCTGACCGCAAGTTTCCAAAAGCGTGGGCAGTAACATACAAAGCCAAGAGTCGAGTAAAGGAAGTAACATAGCAAATATTGCCCGAACAAAGTTATATTACAAAATAACTTATTGCGGCATCAAGCTAAATTGTTCTCGGAACTGAAATAACAGCGAAGAGGAGAAGAAAGGTGCGCCGGCACCCAAGCCCCGGCAAGCCAGAGTTGCCGGGGGCTGCGGCAAGCCAGAGTTGCCGGGGGCTGCGACGAGCCAGAGTTGCCGGGGGCTGCGGTATCAGATAAGCCTTTCGTCCCTTTTCAAACATCCCTTTTTTCATTAAAAACATTCTACTCGGATACAGTCCGTGGAGAATGAAAAACATGAAAGAGAGGATTACAAGTTTTAAATGCGGATAAGGCCCGAAGGCTTACAAATTAAAAAGATAAGATGCCCGTAATCCTTTTCCTGTCCCTCTCTTGGGAGGTAGGTCAAGGAGGCGGAAGGGCAAAAGGAGCGCTAGGCGAGCTACAGTGCGAAGGCACCAAGGAACATCCCGGGCTCTCCAAGGGCTTAACGGAGACGGCGGCGCCGAAGTGGGGCTCAAGACGGGCGGTAGGGCGTCAAACGCTGTCGAAGGCACTACACCTCGTACTCGACTTGACGGCCTTGTCGCCATCCTCTTCCCTTCGCAGCCTCCCTCGCCCGATCGCCCAAGGAGACGACCCGGGGAGTTCAAGGAGCCGCGACGCGGATGATGGGGTTGCGGTGACGCTTGGCAGCAGCGCCGACGACTAATCGGGCCCGCTACCCTCGTCGTCGCTGTCGCTCTCCTCCTCGTCACTCTCGCTCGAGGGGAATCTTGCCGTCGGAGGAGCTATCCACGCAGCACTTCGCCCGAAAAGCCGAGATCCCGAAGACCTTGACGGAGAGGAGATCACCCTCCATTAACTTAAAATGGAGGGTAAACCCGCCCTCAAGCTGTGGATGCAGTGAACGTCTTCCACCCACGATCAAGATACATCACATTAGGGGCTGGGAATACAACACGGACTCGCATGCCGCTGATTCCACAGCCCCTCATGTGCAATCTCAAGTGTCTCGGCGGATCCGACTCCATCGCGCCGCAGGAACGGAGCTGGAAGCCGAGGCGACGACGAGGCGCCTGGCGCAGCCTGACGAAGAACTCACAAGGGTCGTCCCAGATGGACCGCCCGCAGGAGGGGAACCGCCGGCGGAGGCGGAGACGGCGCGCCGCCCCGTCCGCTTCTTCCCCGAGCGCCTCGACCTCGTCCGCGACCTCGCCCCCTCCCTCTTCCTCTTGTGGCTGGTCCTGCCACCACGGGCGTGGGGTTGGGAGGGGAGCGCTGTCTAGCGGCGACCCTCGCCACCACCGATGAAGAACCAAGGTTCCCTTTCTCCATGACGAATGAGAGAAAGGGGAGCAGAAGCTGAGGAAAGGAGGAGATGGGAGAGTGCGGGCTTCTGCGCTCCCCTTCCGCTCTTTTTAAAAAAAGCAAGGTGGGGCTCGGCCGCCCGCCAGCGAATCAGGCGGGGAATCAGGGCCGACCTGCTGCCTCTGCCATAACGCCCAGTTTCCCACTTCCACCGTCCGCGACCCGAGAGCATGGGAGCCACGTGGCGGGATGCGGAACCGAGGCGACAGGTGAGGCGACCTCGACGCCACCTACCTCCCCACGACGCCGCAATTGACGCGTGCGTTCTGCTACGGGGAACGCGCGGATCTGGAGTGGATTTGGTTTGGACCCAGGCAGCGTGCCCGTGCCTGTTTTGGGCCTGGCCCAACAACGCTTCGGCACCGTGTATGGCCCAGACCGGGGCTCTGTCGGTGTACTAAGGTAGGGGTACCTTAGTACCCGAACTGTGCTGCACGGAGTCGCGGCGTCCCGTGGCAAGCCTTGCCAAGGTCTGCCAAGACCCTCCGCTGCCCTTCAGAAAACAAGACTCCGGCAAGAGGAGCTTGCCGGTGAGCCATTCAAGAACAAAGTAATCAGGACCACGCAAGAAGAGCTTGCGGGAAGATCACTCAGGCACAAAAATAAGGCCCGGCAAGGAGCTTGCGGGAAGGCTTGGTGGGCGCCGAGCCCCTGCGCGACAAGGTTCCTGCCGCGGCAAGGCGCTTGCGGGCGGGCAACCTCTCTTCATCTCCGCTCCAGCTCACCCGCCAACGTGTCACCACGGGGCTCTCCCAAGCACGCGCGTCGACGGGCTGTGCAGCCAGCGGGAGCAGCGATAAGCGGCGCTGACAAGCTACCATCGTGGCAAACGGAGGCGCACTTGACGGTCCCTGTTACCTTTGTTTCGGGCGATCGAGACGGGCATTGATGACTCTTGTCCCTTGCCGTCGAGTTAGGTATAGATTATCAGTACACCGTACAAGCGGTGTACCAACCTATGTTTTTACCATCATACCCTTGTCTACTTGCCACATGTGGTGACCCCTTGTGCCTATAAAAGGAGGCCCAAGGGCAACGTAGAAAGGGTTCGGTTCGATTCGAGGCCAGCTCCGGCTTAGTTCATTCTACTCATACGAGACCACACTCAGGCTAGGTTTTGTAGCTCCCATTGCTCCCTAGCAAAGTAGGAGTATTATCTCTCCGGAGAGCTCCGAAGCTGGGTAAATCTGCTCGTGTGCATCGCCTCGATCCGCTCTTTGCGCAATCTCCGCCCCCCTCCGAACCACAAGGGACCCAGGTCCCGTAGGTGCTCGTGGGACACGATCAGTTCTCCCCGACATGTGGAGACTTGTGATATTAATGCCGCTTTGTTAAATCTTGTTATGAAAGAACAATTTTCTGGTAGTCCTAATGAAGATGCTGCATCCCATCTTAACAATTTCGTAGAATTTGTGTGACATGCAAAATAAAAAAGATATGAATAATGATATTGTGAAATTAAAATTATTCCCGTTCTCATCGTGGGATCCTGCAAAAATTTGGTTTTCATCTTTGCCACGAAATAGCATTGATTCTTGGGATAGGTGCAAAGATGCATTTATTACCAAGTACTTTCCTCCCATGAAAATTATTTCCCTTATAAATCAAATTATGAATTTGAAGCAACTTGATCATGAACATGTTGCCCAATCTTGTGAAAGGATGAAATTAATGATAAGAAATTGCCCTACTCGTGGTTTAAATTTGTGGATGGTCATACAAATTTTTTATGCGGGATTGAATTTTGTTTCTAGAAATCTTTTAGATTCCGCCGCGGGTGGTACTTTTATGGAGATTACGTTGGATGAAGCCACTAAATTTCTTGATAATATTATGGCAAATTATTCACAATAGCGTACTGAGAGAGCTCCTGCTAGTAAAAAAGTGAATTCTGTTGAAGACATTAGTACTTTGAGTGATAAAGTTGATGCGCTTATGAAATTGGTTGCTAGTAAAAATGCTCCTATTAATCATAATGATGCGCCTTTGTCTACTTTGATTGAGAAAAATAATGATCCCGTAGATGTGAATTTTTTCTCGCGAAACAATTTTAATAGTAATGCTTATAGAGGTAATTTTAATCCTAGGCCGTTCCATGGAAATTCTTCTAATAATCATGGCAATTCCTACGGTAATTCTTATAATAATAACAATAATAATAGGATGCGCTCTGATCTTGAAATTAATATTAAAGAATTTATTAATGCTCAAAAAGTTTTCAAGACTACGATAGAAGAAAATTTGAGTAAACTTGATGATATGTCTAGGAGCATTGATATAATTATTCATGATGTGGAAAATCTTAAGACTAAATTTTTTCCACCCAAGATTGATATTAATGAATAAATTAAAGCTTTATATGTCTCCATGGATTAGAGTAAGAAAAGAACCAATATGCTAAGACTTAAATGAGAATTTTTAGAAAAAGTGATTCCTCCTGATTACTATCGTAGTAATGATGAGGATATTAAAATGATTGGTGTCTCATCTATTGATTCCTTGATTATAAATACGAAACTTTATGAAAAGGGGAGAGTCAACTTTATCTAGAAGGCATTCCCATAATTCGGAGGGTGAAAATCTTGATGAAAAATTGATAAAAGTGGGTTTGGAAATGTAAAAACTTTAACTAATTATGTGCCCACTCTCTTGGATTACAAAGACTTTAATTATGATAGTTGTTCTTTGATTGAATGTATTTCTTGTTACTATCCATGCTAAATTCACGCAATGCTTATGAACAAAATAAGGCTTTTACTAAACATATTGTAGAAGCGATGATGAAAGCTTTAGAAGAAAAGCTAGAATTAGAGATTTTGATTCCTAGGAAATTATATGATGAGTGGGAACCTACCATTAAAGTTAAAAATTGAAATTATGAGTGCAATGCTTTATGTGATTTGGTGCTAGCATTTCCACAATTCCAAAATCTCTATGTGATGTGCTAGGTTTTACCAATATGGATGAATGTTCCCTTAATTTGCACTTGGCGGATTATATACTATTAAAAAGCCTTTGGGTAGAATTAATGATGTTCTTATTCTTTCAAATAGGAACTATGTTCCCGTTGATTTTATTGTACTTGACATTGATTGTAGTCCCTCTTGCCCAATAATACTTGGTACACCATTCTTAAGAAGAATAGGTGCCGTTATTGACATGAAAGAAGGGAATATACAATTTCAGTTTCCATTAAAGAAGGGTATAGAACACTTCCCTAGAACTAGAATTAAGCCACCATATGAGTCTATCATGAGGGCCACCTATGGAACCAAAACCAAAGATGACAATACTTGAAACTATGCATTCTGCCTAGCTAGGGGTGTAAAACAATAGCGCTAGTTGGCAGGCAACCCAATAGTTATCTTTTTTGTTTACTTTTTTTTGTTTTCTTGTGTGCACACAATTATGCTACTGTTATGATTGTGTGTTATGTTTTAATTAGTGTTTGTGCCAAGTAAAGCGTTTGGGATGATTTGGATGATAATTGATTTGATTCTGTGCAAAAATAGAAACTTTTGCGTCTAGTAGCAAAATTGTTAAAATTTGCTGGAGCGTGATAAAATTCTGAATTTTTTACACATTATTGATATGTAAATTTCCCACTTTTTCCTAATTTTTGGAGTTAAAGCAGTATGGTCAATGTTCAGATTGCTACAGACTGTTCTGTTTTTGACGGATTCTATTTCGGATGCATTGTTCTGCTTGTTTTGATGGAACTATGGACTGTATCGGGCGGTATAAGCCATGGAGAAGTTAGAATACAATAGGTATAATGCAAAAACAAAATATGAATGGGTTAAAAACAAAATATGAATGGGTTTTCAACAGTACTTAAAGTAGTGATTTGCTTTATTATACTAACGGATCTCACGAAGGTTTTGTTGAGTTTTGTGTGATTGAATTTTTCAAGTTTTGGGTGAGATCACGATGGATGAAGGAATAAGGAGTGGCAAGAGCCTAAGCTTGGGGATGCCCGAGGCACCCCTAGGTAATATTCAAGGACTCCCAAGCAACTAAGCTTGGGGATGCCCCGGAAGGCATCCCCTCTTTCTTCTACCAACTATCAGAAATTTTACTTGGAGCTATATTTTTATTCGTCACACATCATGAGTTTTGCTTGGAGTGTCATGTATTATATGAGTCTTTGTTTTGTTTTCTTTTTAAATTGTCACGATGAAAGTGTAACTATCCCTGGGTGGTTTTGGTAATTCCTAACAACATATAGCTCACTGAACTAATGCTCTTTCAAGATGATCATTTCAGAAAGTTCAATGATTGGCATGGCATGGACTAGGAATGTGGACCCCTTAAAATGCTAAGGGCACATATTGGCTCAAGCTCAAGACTCTACCTTTTTCATTTTAGTGATCCAAGATCACATTGAGTCCATAGGAAAAGCCAATCTCTACTCCTAATGTCTTAGTTGGTAGGTCGCGTTCCGGGTTTTATTTTCGTCCCACCTCACCCGGTCTTTTTTGGTACTTCTTTGGTACTTCCTCCCACCTCCCTCTCAGCCGCGAAAAACCAAGGAAAACCCCGCGATCGAGTCCCGCACACGCACAACCTCCCGTCTCACGCTAAGCCGCATAGAACCAAAAAAAAACCTCAAGCCGAGTCCCCCGCCCGCCCCCACGCACTCCAGGCCCTAACATCCCATCGCACCAAGAGAGACGAACCAAAAAAATCTACGAATAGTCCGCCGGTTATTTTTCGCCGGTTTTTATTTCGCCTCACCGCTTTCGTTGGTTTTATTTCATCTCCCTCCCACCTGTCTTTTCGCTTCACCACCCACATAAACCCATCAGATTAGTTACCATAAAAAAATCGCAATCAATCAAGTATTGATGATCAGATTAGTTACCATATAAAAAATAAATCGCAATCAATCAAGTATTGATGGGATATTTCCTTATATTGATGTGATTTCCCCTTTTTTATCATCAATCGCCTCTACCGCCTAAAAAATGCGTAGCTTTCCTTTCGCTTCACCACCCACATAAACCCATCAGATTAGTTACCATATAAAAAATAAATCGCAATCAATCAAGTATTGATGATCATATTAGTTACCGTATAAAAAATAAATCGCAATCAATCAAGTATTGATGGGATATTTCCTTATACTGATGTGATTTTCCCTTTCTTATCATCAATCATCTCTACTGCCTAAAAAAATGCGTAGCTTTCCTTTTCGCTTCACCACCCACATAAACCCATCAGATTAGTTACCATATAAAAAATAAATCACAATCAATCAAGTATTGATGATCAGATTAGTTACCATATAAAAAATAAATCGCAATCAATCAAGTATTGATGATCAGATTAGTTACCATATAAAAAATAAATCGCAATCAATCAAGTATTGATGGGATATTTTCTTATATTGATGTGATTTTGCGTAGCTTTCCTTTTCCTGCCAACCGACCGCGTCCCGTCTCCCTACATCCGCCCTCGTCGCTCTGCCTCCCGCACGAAAAAAACCCTCTCGTTTGACCTCCCCCAAACCCCGCATGATGGAAAAACCCAGCCGCCTGCTTCCCCTCCTCTCGACCGCTCCATACGCCCGGATCGCGCCCCATCCCCATCCTCCTCTCACGCCACGGCGGCCGATGGACTGCCACCACCACCTCCTACTCTCTCGCCGCCGTCCTCCGCTTCGCTTCGCCGCCGCCGCGCCACCAATCCCGTCGAAGGCGTCGTTGCTGCTATGTCGCCTCCTTTCCCCATCCAAGCCTGACCATGGCAATGGCGCCCTCTCATGTGTCCCGCGGTGAGGTTTGGGGAGGCGCGACCACAATCCAATAGGGATCTCACCGCGGACCCGTCCGCTGGGATGGGTGTTGCCTCCGTTGCGAATGGGATCGAAGGGAGGGACTACTTCGTCGTCAAGGTCGGCGAGGCAGCGGCCGATTGGGAGCCCGGTTGTGAACATGGGAGTTCGTCCCCATGGAGGCGGCGGCCGTGGATATTGGATGTGAAGCAACCCCACTTGCCGGTGGTGGAGGCTTGCCGTCCATGTGATCCTTTCTTCTCTCGGTATCCCCATTCCTTGCCTCCCATTACAAAAGCGAGCATAAATGAGAGCAGGGGCTGATTTTCATCACTTCATTTCTCATATTTTAGTTGCTTTTTGAGATTATACAAGATGCTCTCGATCTATTTTGTCAAATTACTTGGATCGTCTTATGGAATTGACAGCCATCGATTTTTCACCTCATGTTATTTCTTAATCCTTGTCCCACTAGGCATCCACTACATGTTTGGTAATGACGTGATGTTGAGGCGGCTAGGAGAAGCTCAGCAGCCGGATCAAGGGCTATCGAGATGGATCTGGGAGCCAAGCAGAGTTCTTCCGTTAAATTTTGGTTATTATCTTTTCTATTGTTACGATTGTGGGATGGTTGATTTTGACTCGGTGTAACATTTGCATTTGTTTCCCCAGCTTGTTGGCATAGACGCGTGGCACTGCGGCAACTAATCAAGAGCGAGGGTAGTGCACATCAGAGCTACGCTGAATGTAGCGAGCCAACCACGAATTGGGTATGTTCACATGAGGGATGGGATAGGAGAGGAAAATTAACATTTTTCATGATTTGGATGAAAATTTCAGTTCATAGTTTCTCCGTACGTGGCAACACACTAACGGTACTCATGGGCTTAGGATGAAAGTAGCGCCAGCAGAATCAGTAGGTTGGATGGGAAGGCGGTTGTTGCCCTTGTCCCTTGGTGCTAGCCTACCGTGGTGGCCTCACTAACTTGCTCATTGCGAATACGAGTTCGTGGGGTCGCGAGTTGCTGCAGATTTGTTTTTATCACTTTTTACAATATTTATTGATGTATCCCTAACTCATCGAGTCATTTTTAGCTTTGATTTCCCATATCGCCAGCCTAAATATCCCATGGTCGAATATTTGCATGGTTAGTGGACATTGTCCCTTTCTTTCTAATGTTTAATATTTTATATTGCCGATAGAAATAATTTTATCCGCTTGATTTAGGAAGTGCACATAGGTAGGTCAACATATTTTGTAGCTCTTTCGGATGTAAAAGCATACGTTGCATAAGAAATTATTATCTTCCAAGCATACTCACATTTCACTAACAAATAGGGGAGGTTCAGACTTGAGCAATGATAAAAGGTTTATTCCTCACTCTTTTGTTGGAATTTTAGTTCCAAGTTAACATGATTTCTTATCCGCTTCATAAGTCATGCATCCGCTTAATTAGGTGATAAGTAGGGCTATTGTGGGGTTTGTTTAAACTCCAGATAAGGAATTCTGTTTTAAGAAAAAGACTTTTGGCTTCTTTAATTACAAATTGATTGCAACATCGTGTTAGTATGTGATTTCTCACATCTGGTTGTAATATTTGTGAAGACGCATTATTGCACGCACTTGAAGCGGGCCAGTGGCCCGCGCCGGACGGCGCCGACGCTGACCCGGGCCACCTCCTCCGCGTATTCTTGGAGCTGTGGCTAGCCGATTTACATGAAATTAATTCCCTCAGTTCTGGTGGCAAATATAATACACATAATCCATATTGTTATGCACTAGCGTGTGTGTGTGAAATAGATGGATTATGGTCCCGTACCCAATAAGATGGATATGTGTGTGTGTTAGAGAGAGGGAGAGGGGGAGAGAGAGTGAGGAAGAGGGAGGTAGTGTGTGTGTGTGTGTGAGGATTTGATGGTAAAAAAGGTCGCCAATGTCGTAATATTGAACTCTTTAAGTTAACGTGGCCCCGTTGCAACGCACGGGCGTTCTTCTAGTACTATTAAAAGAGGATGAGATGTTGCTTAATGGCTTGCTTGCTCAAAATGCTTAGCGATATACTCCAAAAGCCCTCAACCACTTTCTCATATCCACATATGTCCCAAACCAAAAGTCAAACTCGGCCCCACCGATTTGATCTATTCGGCGCCACCGAGTTCATTTGACATAGCCATAGCCAGAAACCCTAATAAGTTCGGTCTCACTGATAGGGATCTCGGTCTCACCGAGATGGGATTGCAAACTCTTTGTTTCCCTTCGTAAAGTTTTGGTCTAACCGAGATGAGCGATCGGTCCCACCGAGTTCGCAATGCAAACTCTCTGTTTCCTTTTCGTAACATTTCGGTCTCAACAAAATGAGCGATCGGTCCACCGATTTTGCCTGACCAACTCTCTGTTTGCCTATTACAGAAAATCAGTCTCACCGAGTTGATGTGATCGGTCTCACCGAGATCACGTTATGCCCTAACCCTAATGAAATCGGTCCTACCGAGTTGACATGTCGGTCCCATCGAAAAGCCTAACGTTCACATTTTGAACTAAACCGGTCTGACCGAGTTTCATGATTCGGTCTCACCGAGTTTGGTAAATTGTGTGTAACGGTTAGATTTTGTGTGGAGGCTATATATACCCCTCCACCCACTCTTCATTCGTGGAGAGAGCCATCATAACGTGCCTACACTTCTACCATTCATTTTTTGAGAGAGAACCACCTACTCATGTGTTGAGACCAAGATATTCCAATCCAACCACAAGAATCTTGATCTCTAGCCTTCCCCAAGTTGCTTTCCACCAAATCAAAATCTGTGAGAGAGAGTTGAGTGTTGGTGAGACTATCATTTGAAGCACAAGAGCAAGGAGTTCATCATCAACACACCATCTATTACCTTTTGGAGAGTGGTGTCTCCTAGATTGGTTAAGTGTCACTTGGGAGCCTCCGTCAAGATTGTGGAGTTGAACCAAGGAGTTTATATGGGCAAGGAGATCGCCTACTTCGTGAAGATCTACCCTAGTGAGGCAAGTCCTTCGTGGGCGATGGCCATGGTGGGATAGACAAGGTTGCTTCTTCGTGGACCCTTCGTGGGTGGAGCCTCCATGGACTCACAAGAACTGCTACCCTTCGTGGGTTGAAGTCTCCATCAACGTGGATGTACGATAGCACCACCTATTGGAACCACGCCAAAAATCTCCGTGTCTACATTGCGTTTGCTCCCTCCAAACTCCTTCCTTTGCCTTCATGTGCAATGATTTACATTCCGCTGCTATACTCTTAGACTGGCATGTGTAGGTTGATTACTTGACTTGTGCTAAGTTGCTAAAATCTGCCAAGACTTAAAATTGGGAAAAGGCTAGATTTTTATTTGGTCAAGTAGTCTAATCACCCCCTCTAGTCATACTTTCGATCCTACAAGTGGTATTAGAGCTTTGGTCTCCATTGCCTTGATTTCCATAGCTTTGGTGATCATAGCCAGGGTTTCACAACCTAGGAGAGTATGGCGTCTAGCAAGGGAAATTACCACCGTAGAGGTCCTTACTTTGATGGTACTAATTTTGCTAGTTGGAAGCATAAGATGAAAATGCATATTTTTGGACATAACCCTGCCGTTTGGGCTATTGTGTGTATTGGCTTGCAAGGTGAATTCTTTGATGGGAGAGAACCGAACCGTGAAGCTACCGCGGAAGAGTTGAAGATGCTGCAATACAATGCTCAAGCTTGCGATATCCTCTTCAATGGATTATGCCCCGAATAATTCAACAAAATCAGCCGTCTTGAGAATTCAAAGGAAATTTGGGATACTTTGATTGATATGCACGAAGGTACCGACTCCGTCAAGGAATCCAAATTGGATGTGCTTCAAAGTCAGCTTGACAAGTTCAAAATGAAGGATGGTGAAGGTGTCACCGAAATGTACTCTAGGCTTGATCTCATCACAAATGAGATTGCCAGCTTAGGAAGTGAAGGGATGACCGATAGATTCATAATCAAGAAGATCCTTAGAGCCTTGGATGGAAAATATGATACCGTGTGCACATTGATCCAAATGATGCCCAATTACAAAGATCTCAAGCCAATGGAAGTCATTAGAAGAATTGTTACTCATGAGATGTCACTCAAGGATAAAGAAGAGCTTCACAACAAGTCAAGTGGTGCTTACAAAGCCTCATGTGATACTCCTACATCATCAAGCGAGAAACAAGCCTTCAATGAGGAATTGAGCCTAATGGTGAAGAACTTCAACAAGTTCTACAAGAGTAGAAGCAAAGAAAGAAGTTCCAAGTCAAGGTCCTATAATGAAAAAAGATCTTCTAGTCGTGAGCGTAATTGTTATAATTGTGGAAGACCCGGACACTACTCCAGTGAGTGTATGGCTCCCTACAAAAGAAGAGAAGATTCACCCAAAAGGAGAAGCAGAAGAGAAGAATCACCTCCAAAGAGAGAGAAGGAGTAGAGATGATCGTTACGAACGAAGAAACTCTCGCAGAAGCAAGGATTCGGAAAGGAAGGACAAGTCATCAAGGATCTACACAAAACAAAGACATCAAGCTCACGTTGGTGAATGAGTATCCGGCTCCGACTCCGACCATCACTCCGAGAGAAGTTATCACTCCGACTCCGGATATACTCAAGATGAAGGTGTTGCTGGTCTAGCACTTGTGTCAACCAACTCCTACGACATATTTGACTCACCAAATGAAGGAATTGGAAGATGATTCATGGCTAAAGGCCCAAAGGTATCACACCCCGAGTATGTTTATTTGAATAGTGATGAAGATGATTTGCTAGGTGATGATGATTTACTTGTTGACAACTATAGTTATGAGAACTATGATGAAATTGCTATTAATCATGCTAATCAAGATAAAATGAATGACGATGATAAGAAGGAGATTGAGCATCTAACTAAAGAACTAAACACTATTAAGTTAGCTCATGAAACTACCTTGGAAGATCATCGAGATCTTTTAAAGACTCATGAGAAGCTACGCTTTGAACAGCTCAACCTTGAGCAAGAGCATGGGTTCTTAAAAGCAATCAATGATGATCTTCGCAAGAAAAGTTCTTCTTACATTGCCAAGCATTTACTCCTGTCTACTTACATGCCACAAATAAAATCTAGCAACAAGAGTAAGAAAGATTCTTCTTCTAGTAGTAACAATAATCCTGTTAAATCCAATGTTGTTACTTCTAGTAGTTCTCTTGACTCCACTAATGATTCTCTTAGACAAGTTACACTTGAGCAAGAAAATAGCTTATTGAAGGGAATTATAGAGAAAGGTGTTTACAAGAGCCTTGCTGGAAGTAAGCAATTTGAGGAAATTGTACGCAAGCAAGGAAGACACCGGAAGAATCAAGGTGTTGGTTTTGAACGAAAGTTCAATGCCAATGGAGTTGAGTGGGAAGAAGATCAATACCCCAAGATGAAGTTTGTTCCTCAACAAGAGAAGTATGATCCTACTTCTTTCAAGGGGACACAAGCTCAAGATGATCTTCCACCACAAGACCACAAGCAAAAAAGGCAAGGACAAGCTTCAAGAGGAGATTGATGCATTTGAAGAAGCTCCCAAGGCCTTGGTCAAGTGGGTTCCCAAGACTACATCAAGTTCTACTTTATCAAGTACGACTACAACTCCAAGGATTCCCATCAAGTTGATGTGGATCCCGAAGAAGAAGAACTAGAGAGTTCTTGAGGGTGACTCCTCCAACATACTTCACTCATATCGTCTTGGCAAGGACAAGTGAAAAAAAATTCCACATCTTGCACTAGTTCAAGGAGTCACAAACCCTCTTGTTGGTAAGACAAGGGAGAAGGTAACCTAATGCTTTCATGGACATCATCTTGTGTGAACCTCACTCTATGTCTATGGATATTGTTGGGGATATACCCCGTGGTATGACCCGGCCGGAGATATGACCCGGCTGGGACTTGGTGTTTCATTGGTGACCCAGCAGATGTTTAAGCCGGCAGATGTTAAGCCAGATGTTTAAGCCAGCAGATGTTAAGCCAGATGTTTAAGCCAGCAGATGTTAAGCCAGATGTTTAAGCCGACAGATGTTAAGCCAGATGTTTAAGCCGGCACATGTTAAGCCAGATGTTTAAGCCGGAAGATGTTAAGCCAGATGGTAAGCCGACAGATGTTAAGTCAGATGGTAATCCAGATGGTAAGTCACATTGTAAGAGAGTCGCCTGGGGTTAATAAACCCTAGACGTTAAGAAGCCCAAGACGTTAAGAAACCCATGGAAAGAAGCCCGTGATGAGAAGTCAGAATAGTTTAAGTCCCAATCCGAGTTGGACTCTATATGTAACCTGCCACCTTCAACTTATATAAGGAGGGGCAGGGCACCCCAAGAGGGATAGAAAATAATCGGTAAGGCTAGACACAACTAGGTGAGCCGTCTTACGACGACTCCCTCATGAGCATAATGAGACCTAGCCACAAATAGCATGTAGGGTTGTTACCGGATGATGTTTCCCGGGGCCCGAAGCTGTCTAAAACCTTGTCTTGTGTTGCGTTTCTTGATTCCGATCAACCCCTCTCAAGCTACCACATAGATGCGTTGGCCTCACGACGAAGTCCTCACACTAGGACATCTGCCGTGACAATTCCACGACAGTTGGCACCCACTGTGGGGCTCGCGCATGGTGGTGATGAGTTCTTGGAGGGATCTCACCAGGGATCCATGAGATTGAAGTCAGAGGAAGAGCAAATCAGGGTGGCATGATGTGCGCCGCTGTGATCAAACAATTCGTCGAAACAGGATCAACTTTCACTGCCGCCGATAGGGACAGAAGGTTTCCCGTGTTATGCCTCCCACGCGGCTGTCAAGTCTTTTCAAGCTATACTCGTATTTTCTAGGGAAGAAAATAGAGACGGTTATGGCTGGGAGTCAACGGCCACGACTCAGATTCACCGTGATTGAGCCGCCGTGGGATCGCCACCATTCTGAACTGCCTACGGCCTCACGCCGAGACCAGCTGCGGACGATCCAGTGTGCACTGGCGGCTGGACTCCAACGTCGGCTCGTCCACGGCCCCCGACTCATCTTTGCTTCTGTTGCTCAAGCCGTTGCGTTGCCGCGTTGCCAAGATACCGCCACGGCCAAAACGCCCGGGCCTTGAGCCATCTCCGCCAGCGCGGCCTCCGCCCCTCCACTTCGTCAAACCACCACGCCTCCGCTGTCACGGCTGTCTCTACCACAAGGCTGCCCTGTATGAATCGCCCCATCGCCATGAGTCATCGGCGCCGCCTCGTCTCGCCCTGGATCTGATGCCGCCGTCTCCACGGACGCACAACGGCAATCTGGATTTTCTCCACCACTACGACCCGAACTCTGCTTCATTGCCGGGTCTCCCGCAGCGCGCAAGTTGCCGTCAAACCGCCGCGCCGCTGAGCCGCCCGGCCTCGTCCTCTTCCCCTGCCGCAAGCCGTCGTGGCCTCAGGCCCGACCTCGTGTCACCTGCCGCCGTCTTGGCCTTGTGCCACTTCAGCCGTGGTCCTCCACAAGTCACCGTTGCCGACCCGCGCGTCAAGCCGCCGCTGATGCGGTCTC
Organism: Aegilops longissima; assembly: GCA_021605205.1. NCBI lineage: Eukaryota > Viridiplantae > Streptophyta > Magnoliopsida > Poales > Poaceae > Aegilops > Aegilops longissima. The sequence goes on along the minus strand of CM038677.1, from coordinate 254,384,269 downwards.
GAGCTGCTACCTCTGTGGTCTTAAGCCGCCACATCCGTTGACCTCTATCGCTTGATTGAGCCGGCCCTGCTGCCACCAAGTCGCCTGGTTTCAAGTCGACCCCGCGACTTTATTTGCATCCGCGCCTTCGCCCATGACTGTACCAGCCGATGTGCAACCTCGCCGGGGCGTGTTGAGCTGCCCTCACGTTGCCCGTGAGCAGCTTCAGCTACTGTTGCGAGCCACCGGCCGCTGACCAGTTGCTCGAACCTGCAGCGCTGCTTCTAAGCCTCCTGCATCACCATTGCCTCCGCCTTGTTGGAGAGCCGCCGTCGCCTTCACCGGACCCGTGTTGAGCCGCCATGGCCAAATCAGCCGCCACCGTAAAGTTGCCACTACCTTTGCTTCAGGTTGCCCCAAAACAACGATGTTGCCGAACCACCGATGTTGGCTGTCCTTGAGTCACCATCCTCACCTCCGGCTATTCACTGAGCTGGCCGCGTCGAGCGCCTTTGCCGCGTATCGATCCTGCTGTGAGCCGCCTGGCCAGCTGCCATTGCAAGCCTGCCGCCAAGCCGCCCAGCTCCCCTCGCACCATGTTGAGCCACTCCTATCACGAGTCGAGCCGTCTTGTTGCTGTTGATCCACCGGAGCATTGTTCCTCCGCCGTGAACCGCCTGGCCGGGTCACCTTGGCCTCGCCTTCAATCTTCCCGAGTTGCCCCATTAGCTTGCATTACTTAAGCCGCCAAGTGTTTCTGCAGCGGGAGAGCCGCCGCCGCTAAGTCGCCGTGACCCTCAACACCTCGAGTCGCTGTAACTGAGAGCCGCCCCGCGCCTGTGAACCGCCACAACTGTCGCGGCCTCTGAGCCGCCCTCGCTGGTGTACCACGTTGCCGCTAAGGTCGGCCTGTTTCAAGTCGCCGCCGCGACCTTTGCTAATTCACCTCTGTAGAAGCAGGTTGAGTCTGCTATGGCCTTGCCTCGTCGTCCGCCAGTGCCCTCAGTAGTCGGCTTCTGCCGCGTGTTACTGCTGCCCTAAGTCACCACCGCTATGAAATTGGTGTACCTCAATGACAAAAGAAAGCGATGCAGGCGATCTATTACAAAAAGCTCACGCCAAAGGGAGAGGAGGGTCAAACTGGATACATGTTTGATTTGCCTACATATGCATGAAAGCAAAATCAATTAGGGCATGTACAATGGTAGCATTACCTTGGTGATGCCTCAGTACAGCCACGTCGGTCCGGAGAGATGAGACCACCTGCAATTTCACACCTATCCAACGCAATAGCAGCCCCATGATGAACCCGTTGTGCTCTGCAAGCTATCACTTTAGCACCACGCTGGCATCCGAGCCTAGCTATCTCATGAGGCATCACCTCTAAGGCTACCCGTTGGCCTTGCCCTTAGTACTACATAGTACTACTACGGGAACAGAGCAATGAGTCATCATGTGCTGGTCCGCCCGGATTACATCCAACAATATCTAGCGCCAGCGTTTGCGTTCATCCGACAAAAAATACCAGGTACTATCTTTTCTATACATTTTTTATACTGTTTTCGTCAAACAACAATTACTTTGGTCTATATCTTTTTTATATGCAGGACAATTATTTCAAGATGGTGTTATACCGCGGATGATTGTCCTTGCCATGCCGCTCAATAGAAGCGCCTAAGTTGCCGCTCTTGCGGATCAATCTATATCAGCACATCAGGGTCACACCCGCTCATGCAAGCTGTCCAATGGACGTGTGCAAACCGCCGCCATGGGGTCTAGTCTATATTACAGCTGCTGTCTGCACCATCTGCGTAAGATGGTTATTGAGTGCAAGCAAATCACTGCTCGGGTAGCCCGGTTTTTCTTCCAACAATTTGAAGGCCAATTATCATATATTATCAACCACCGTCTGCACTGGATGGCTCAATGAGTAGGCGCACAAGTCACAGCCACTATAGTTTGGTTAACTTCAAAACAGCCAGTTGGGATGCACCATTGGCTGAGTTGTTGACACAGCTCATACAGGGTCATTTATAACCCGCCGAGATTCAACATATTTCAGCAATCCGCTGTTCAACTATATGCCGGTTGATATGACGGTCAAGTATGGAGAGTCTCAAGCCAACTCCTCGAGTAGTCTCAAAACTCGGGGGCTACGATGACATGACTCAGTAAATGTTGCCAGTTTGAGCAGATTCAAGAACTTCGGATCATTGGAGGGAAGATAACCCGGCCCCGGGGACTACTGTTATATTGATGAAAGTTTAAAGACCGTCAGAAAATTTCCGGCTCAAAGTGAAGAACTCCGGTTTAAAACCCGGCTCAAGGGAAATCTGTTTCTCACAAAGCTTTGAAGCTCTCAATTCCGGTTCAAAAAGAATTCATCTCTCGCAAGTCCGAGTTTTCAGAAAAATTAAAGATTGCCAAAGAGAACTTGTTGCCATGATGCGCGGTTCAAACATGGGTATCTGATCCGGCTTACACGCCTTATTACAAATCACTTGGAGGCTTGATGCCCGAATTACAGGGAGCAAAGAGAGTTGGATGCACAACACAGCTCAAACATAGGTCACCGACGAGCACAACTCGTAAGTATGTCACTTGGGGGCTTCCTGTTCAAACATAGGTGTATTCACCAAAGAGAACATAGCATTACTACCCTCTTGACCAGGTTATCTTGTTCAAACATAGGTGTATTCACCAAAGAGGACATAACCTTTCCGGGTCATCCTACCTGTATACCAGCTGCTTCTTCATCAGGTAATCCTGATTGACCCGCCGAACTCTTAACAATCAATCTTTTATGGTGTATTCACCAAAGATCCTGAGCTTGTTAAGGTTAAAATGCCAGTTTGTCATGTGAGAGCATGGCTTACAGATAGTCAGGATAGATCCAGGCTCATAAGCTGCCTTCCTTGAAACTTGGATAAATCGGCCTGTGATGCACGATGCTACTCCGACCCTGCGTACTCCTGATAAGTCTATCTTTAAATAAGACCTGAACTTATCTGGGTTCAAATGTCGATTGGGTCATGTGAGAGCCGACTCACGGAAAGCGCGTACCTTCCAGTGACCATCAGGCTAGTTTCATTGAAGAAGAGACTTTGGCTTGGCGGCCTAGAAAAGCCTCATGTTTTTTCTTTTGAGTTTTTATTTTGTTTTGGATTTATATTGCCTCTTTTTCTTGCCATATGGTTTTTTAGCAAGTCAGGCCAAACAACCCTGATTGTGTCTCATATTTGGGATATTACCCCCTACCCTGGTTATGGACTTCTATGGTCACCAGCGGAGTTATACTGGGCATCATGACCCGCCCTGCAGTAAACCGCCAGGACACTTATGATCTGTTTGTGTGCAGGAACCGCTTTTCAAACCGGGCTATATTATTCAAATCTGTAATAGCCAACATGGCTGGAATTTTATTATGGTTATCAATAACCAGTATTATGATTGAGGTTTTCAAAGTCGCTTTAGCGCAATGGCTATTATTTTATCAATGGATATGATTTATTCTACAACGGAGGGAATAGTCTCGAGTCGCTGCAGGCTTACGACCCGACACTTGGGGGCTACATTATTCAAGTTGAGATTACATCAAATATGCAAGTCCCATGTCACTGCCAGCATGCAGCATGGCACTTGGGGGCTAATGCAAAGTCATTTTTACTTGCCTTATTGAAGACCCGACTCATCACATCATAATGAGCCTACCCTTGGGGGCTACTAATTGCTCCTATTAAAAATTCAAGGTACACAAGTTAAATCCATTATATTTAAGGATCTATTGCTCAGTTGGTAAAGCACAAAGCTCTTAACCTTGTGGACGTGGGTTCAAGCCCTGTGATAGAGGCTACATCATATGATGTTATTTTCAATGAAGTATACATAAAGTCCCAGCTCAGTATTATCTTACTGAGCCGGCCCTTGGGGGCTATACGTTGTTGTTCAAGTCTACATGATCATATCTACAAAGTCCCTGCTCATTATTGCATAATGACTCGGCCCTTGGGGGCTACACTGGTTGAAGATTTTATGAGCATAAGGCAATTACAAGTCCCAGGTTGTTGCAAGCATGACAACCCGGCATTTGGGGGCTACATATGTCGAATATTCAGTTTTGACTAGTGATTGAGATGAACAACCTGGATTTCTTCAAGGTTGCAACATTTATATTGAAGCAATTCTTAAGTGGTTACTACGCTCCCGTCTTAATACTTGGGGGCTACAGGTGATATGCATATAAAGGAGGTACATTTCCAAGTTTGATGTTAACAACAATTATGACCCGGTACCATCAATGTTTACAAACCGGCAATTTTGGCAATGGTAAACTGGCAAGTTTTTCATCTTCAAGTCGGCTGAAGATCAGATGAATATTTCAAAGACCAATATTTTTTAAGCATAGGAGCTGAGTCAAATGAATTATTCTTCACAATTTTTCTCTGTGAGAAACCAACGTCAGCAAATTGATTATGAAGCTGGTCTATTGACCCGAATTTTCTAGAAAGAAGGAAATGATAAGGAATTAAGGATGATCAGGTGCCGGCTTACAAGAGTTCTTAAACCCGGAGCATAATCTGTCAAAAAAAATTTTGTGTTCGTTTTACAGGATTAGTTTAACATGGATAAATCGAAATTAAACTAGGGGCTAATATTGGGGATATACCCCGTGGTATGACCCGGCCGGAGATATGACCCGGCTGGGACTTGGTGTTTCATTGGTGACCTAGCAGATGTTTAAGCCGGCAGATGTTAAGCCAGATGTTTAAGCCGGCAGATGTTAAGCCAGATGGTAAGCCGGCAGATGTTAAGTCATATGGTAAGCCAGATGGTAAGTCAGATTGTAACAGAGTCGCCTGGGGTTAATAAACCCTAGACGTTAAGAAGCCCAAGACGTTAAGAAGCCCATGGAAAGAAGCCCGTGATGAGAAGTCAGAATAGTTTAAGTCCCAATCCGAGTGGGACTCTATATGTAACCCGCCTCTTCAACTTATATAAGGAGGGGCAGGGCACCCCAAGAGGGATAGAAAATAATCGGTAAGGCTAGACACAACTAGGTGAGCCGGCTTACGGCGACTCCCTCATGAGCATAATGAGGCCTAGCCACAAACAACATGTAGGGTTGTTACCGGATGATGTTTCCCGGGGCCCGAAGCTGTCTAAACCCTTGTCTTGTGTTGCGTTTCTCGATTCCGATCAACCCCTCTCAAGCTACCACATAGATGCGTTGGCCTCACGACTAAGTCCTCACACTAGAACATCTTCCGCGACAATTCCACGACAGATATCCTTGTGTGTTCCTTGTGGGACTAACCCGGGTAGGTATTGAAAGTGCAACTCACTCCAAAGGATTTCTCCGAATGATCCACATCAATATTGAGCATCCACATCTTCTACATCTACATGAAGTCATCATCGACAAAACCCAAGGTTAGTTCATCCCTCTTTGGGGGGATATCACATCTAGGGGGAGCTTTACTCTAAAAATTGAGCTAAAAAAACTCTAATGGTGTGAACACAACAATGCTTTATGTAAAAGTGGTAACCCCACTTATGCTTAAACGATGAGTATGACCTATGACCAAATGTTCTCATTTGACTCCTAAGTCAATATACTCATATATAGATGACTTAGTCATCGCCAATTGCTTGATAGATGCTAGAGTGTCATGCTTTGTCACATATTTCATTTGCCATTTTATTGTGTGAGCATGTTGGTTGCATATTTTACTCATTCGAGGACATCCATTTGTTGCTTTGATTGTTTGGCTTTTCTTCTTTTGCCAGATGGATGGACAAGAATGCCTAAGAACTTCCTCTAGCTATCTATGTTTTTCTTGTCTCAAACTCTATTCAGGCTACATCACAAAGTTTGATCAAGTCAGATTCGAACCCTCTGTGTGAGGAGCCCTCGGAGTCACCGATTCGTCATAGACTTAAACTTCCAAAACCTCTCTATGCATTTCGGTCTGACCGATACATCCTTTTCGGTCTGGCCGAGTTTACTGAGTTGATCTAGGTTTTCAATCTCAGTGCAACCGATTAGAATGTTTCAGTCACACCGAGTTGCAGTATCCGCTTGCGATTCTGCATCTCGGTGCCACCGAGTTGTTCCACCCGGTCACACCGACAGGGTCAGGATATAAATACCGACAGGTCAAATTTTGGAAATTCCTCCAAAACCTCTGAGCCCGCGCGTGTCCTGCTCTGCCGCCTCGGGTCTCCGGATCGTCCTCTTGTCGCCAGCGACCTCCCGCTACTGGTCTTCCTCACCGTCAGATTTCAACACCGCCGTTGCCGCCGTAGCAAGCTCATCACCGAACTATGCTACTGCTGAGGAAGAGGTCAGCTCCAAGAAGCGGTGAGTCATCATCTTATGAGTTCGAACCTTTGTGCTGTTCGTTTCTCCGATTCTTAGCACAAAGCAAATGCCATGTTTCTTACCACGTATGATAACTTCCTTTCCACCAAAAACATCCTTTAGATTAGATACGATTCGAAAATTTAGGGTTAAGTTTCCGCCGAACTCATCTCGGACCGACCGAGTTGTGGAAATCGGTCTCACCGATTTGGCTTAGGCCATTGCACTAGCACTTTTCGGTCTGATCGAAACTTGTAAATCGGTGTGACCGAGTTCAACTCTCAGTGAAACCCTAGCAATCTCAGAGTCACCAAACTATGTCTCGGTCTGACCGATATCACTAGTTTAGACTCCAAAAGTTGCTTCGGTGTCACCGAGTTTAACAAATCGGTAGCTCCGAAATGCTTTTTGGGGAAAACTAAAACTAAGTTTTTGACTCATTTGTTTTGCAAAATCTCTACACTTTGTTATGCTCATCTACTCTATCTCATCTATAACTATTCACAGGGTCAACTGTCAGTTTTCTTTGCCAGAATGTCTGATCAGAGTGATAGCCAAAACAAGTCAGAAGAGCAGGTGAACTTGAGTGAGGGCACTAGTCCCTCTAGCAGCTATGATGAGGGTAGTAGGAGCACCCCAAGCAACTTTCCCAAAGCAGCTACAAGGACAAGGAGGAAGAGAAATTCTGACTCACAAGATGAGGATTATGTTGCTGCCGAGGAAGAGGTCAGCTCCAAGAAGAAGCTGCTGAAAAAGGAATATGCTGCTGCTGCTACAACTAAGCCAGGACTGAACAAGAAGGCACCTACCAAGAGAGTTCCCATGTCAAATGCTAGAATTTGAGGACAACACAATTGTCATGAATGCTGATGACCAACATCTGTAGAAGCCCAAGATAAGAGAGAGAAAGCTAAAGCTGAGAAAGCTGCAAAGATGCCAAGTGCGGAAGAAGCATCTCAAGTGTTTCTCAAAATGAAGGAAGATCAACTTGGATATCTGATTCAAGCCACCTTGAGGATTGAGAAGGGCTTGGCCACCCTAACTCAGAACCATGATAGCCTGGAAAGGATCATTGAGACTAAATTTTATGATCTTGATTTGAAGGTGACAGAGATGTAGACAGCAGTTGAGCAGCTCTAGGAAGAAGCTGAGGAGAGGAAAGGGCAGGCTACCACAGATACCTTCCAGAGAGTGCCAAGAGGGCAGAGATCTGCTGCAGTGCCCATGGCTGACACAAGAGCAACTCCATCAGCACCTGCAGCCACAACATCAGTGCCACCTCCAGTTGCCACTCCACCAGCTCCAACTAATTCAACAGATGCATTCATCCTTGGAGTCCTCTCAACGCCTTCTCCGAAGATCAAGCCTAGAGAGACGCATAGCACTATGCATTTTCGAGCTTTTTGGTAACTTGTTGCCAAAGGGGGAGGACGTGTATAGATCACATGGCTTTGAGAGAGAGCTTTTCTTCTTTTTCCTTCTTTGCTTTTGGTTGATACTTATTTGTGTGCTTGCTTGATACTCTATGTTTATGTGTGTGAGATACTTGTATGATCATGTGTTTGATCATATCCTGCATTAATGCTTGTGCTTGAATGATGTTATTATTTATCTCTCATATATGATCATTCACTTTGCCTTGGTGATGAGTGCATATTTTACTCTCTATCATTTTGAGCGCTCCACCAAGATGTATATGACATGGAAGAGTAACCCATGATCCTAATAGATTGTGCATTTGCATTCAAAAGAAAATTTTAAATAATGCACAAATTTAGGGGGAGCTCTTGCTTATCACATACTTCTCAAAGCAACGATGTATTTCAGTCTTATTATCATTTATCGAAGCTTTGATCTATATGTTGTCATCAATTACCAAAAAGGGGGAGATTGAAAGTGCAACTATCCCTGGGTGGTTTTGGTAATTCCTAACAACATATAGCTCAATGAACTAATGCTCTTTCAAGATGATCATTTCAGAAAGTTCAATGATTGGCATGGCATGGACTAGGAATGTGGACCCCTCAAAATGCTAAGGACACATATTGGCTCAAGCTCAAGACTCTACCTTTTTCATTTTAGTGATCCAAGATCACATTGAGTCCATAGGAAAAGCCAATACTATTAAAAGGGGATGAGATGTTGCTTAATGGCTTTCTTGCTCAAAATGCTTAGTGATATGCTCCGAAAACCCTCAACCACTTTCTCATATCCACATATGTCCCAAACCAAAAGTCAAACTCGGCCCCATCGATTTAGTCTATCCGACGCCACCGAGTTCATTTGACATAGCCATAGCCAGAAACCCTAATCAGTTCGGTCTCATCGATAGGAATCTCGGTCTCGCCGAGTTGGGATTGCAAACTCTCTGTTTCCTTTCGTAACGTTTCGGTCTAACCGAGATGAGCGATCGGTCCCACCGGGTTTGCAATGCAAACTCTTTGTTTCCTTCTCATAACATTTTGGTCTCACCGAAATGAGCGATCGGTCCCACCGAGTTTGCCTGACCAACTCTCTGTTTGCCTACTACAGAAAATCGGTCTCACCGAGTTGATGTGATCGGTCTCACCGAGATTACGTTATGCCCTAACCCTAATTAAATCGGTCCCACCGAAAAGCCTAACGTTCGCATTTTGAACTAAATTGGTCTGACCGAGTTTGGTAAATTGTGTGTAACAGTTAGATTTTGTGTGGAGGCTATATATACCCCTCCACCCACTCTTCATTCGTGGAGAGAGCCATCAGAACGTGCCTACACTTCTACCATTCATTTTTTGAGAGAGAACCACCTACTCATGTGTTGAGACCAAGATATTCTAATCCAACCACAATAATCTTGATATCTAGCCTTCCCCAGGTTGCTTTCCACTCAAATCATCTTTCGACCAAATCCAAATCTGTGAGAGTGAGTAGAGTGTTGGGGAGACTATCATGTGAAGCACAAGAGCAAGGAGTTCATCATCAACACACCATCTATTACCTTTTGGAGAGTGGTGTCTCCTAGATTGGTTAGGTGTCACCTGGGAGCCTCCGTCAAGATTGTGGAGTTGAACCATGGTGTTTGTACGGGCAAGGAGATTTCCTACTTCGTGAAGATCTACCCTAGTGAGGCAAGTCCTTCGTGGGCGATGGCCATGGTGGGATAGACAAGGTTGCTTCTTCGTGGACCCTTCGTGGGTGGATCCCTCTATGGACTCTCACAACCGTTACACTTCGTGGGTTGAAGTCTCCATCAACGTGGATGTATGATAGAACCACCTATCGGAACCACGCCAAAAATCTCCGTGTCTACATTGCGTTTGCTCCCTCCAAACTCCTCCCTTTGCCTTCATGTGCAATGATTTACATTCCACTGCTATACTCTTAGACTTGCATGTGTAGGTTGATTACTTGACTTATGCTAAGTTGCTAAAATCTGCCAAGACTTAAGATTGGGAAAAGGCTAGATTTTTATTTGGTCAAGTAGTCTAATCACCCCCCTCTAGACATACTTTCGATCCTACACACAATCATCACTAATGAACACAATTATTTGAGAGAACCACACACTTATCATGATCTCTTTGAATACTCTTTGTGCTACACTTAAATCTTTTGAACTTGGCTCTTACTCTAGTGCTTCACTTATATCTTTTTTAGCACGGCATTTATTAAACTTTGAAGAAACATTTGCACTCTCATGCTTCACTTATATATTTTTTAGAGTTGATAATAGTAATCTTAATTTTCTCAAGATATGAATTTGGTCCTAAAGTGATGAATATTCAAGAGGGATATAATAAAAACTTTCATGTAGATCATTGGATATGATAAGTTTGATTCCTTGCAATAGTTTTGCGATATGGAGATGATAATATGTGAGTCATGTTAGAGAGTAATTGTGGTTTAGTAAGAATATTAGTGTTATGGTTTGTGATTCCCTATGCATACTCATAAAGTCAATAGTTATGCAACGAAGTTACATCCTACTTAGGGTGCATTATTCAGTGTTAGTTATGTTCAATGCATGTTTATGACCGTTTTCGCTTTTTGGTTGGTCGCTTATCAATCTATTTGCTAGCCTTCATTTGTATTAAGCGGGAATGATGCTTGTGCATCCAACTCCTTAAAACCCAAAGTTGTGCCAAATGAGTCCACCATACCTACCTATATGTGATATTTCCATGCCATTCCAAGTAAATTTGCATGTGTCGACACTAATTTTTCAAAGTAAATTTTTGTTTTGTGTGCCCGTACCGCTCATGAAGTGGCAGGGGGTGGCCAATATTTTCCATGATAGGTATTTTATTCTCACGATGAGTGTTTATTCACTTGTCATTGCACGAGAGTGTGGCAGGCAATAGGGATGCCCAGTCCCGAAATGAAAAAAAGATATGATAATAATAATAAATTCCTTGTAAAGTGTTGGTATGGGAGGCACCCGTGGATATGGCTAGCCATGGATAGTGAAAGAATGGTGGGAAAGGAAATAAACTTTATTTTCTGTTTGGGAACTGCCTATAATTTGTCTAGCATGGAATATATTGGGAATTCTCGATCGTTTTCGTTGACAGGAAAAGCATGCTTGTCAAAATAATTTTATCTCTAATTTAAAACACAAGCTCTCGCACCTCTACAAATCTCCTTTTCCCTCTACAAAGGGCCTATCAATTTACTTTAATGCATTTTTTATTTTTATTTTGAGTCTCCATCTTCTCTTACAAGCACCAACTAGAGAGCACTATTTTCATACTTTTGCATTGGGTGTGGCTAATGCTGAGTGTGTTTCATGAATGGATCAATGATTGAGCATAATGTGCTAGGGATAAATTTCTTTAGCATTAATATTTTGAAAGACATGGTTGCTTGTTGCTATGGTTGAGTATTTATGTCTTCATGTCAAATTATAGACTATTGTTTTGAATCATTCAAGTTCAAATGTCCATGCTACAAAAGAGAAGAGTATATGATGAATATGATAGGTAGCATTCCACATCAAAAATTCTGTTTTTATCATTGACCTAGTCGATGACGAGCAGGAATTAAGCTTGGGGATGCTTGATACGTCTCTAAGGTATCTATAAATTTTTTATTGTTCCATGCTATTATAGTATCAATCTTGGATGTTTTATATACACTTACAAGAAATTATATATTATTTTTTGGGACTAATCTATTAACTTACTGCACAGTGCCAGTTATTGTTTTCTGCCTGTTTTGGTTTATCAGAATATCAGTACCAAACAAAGTTCAAATGCCACAAAACATTTGGGAGATTTTTTTCTGCACATAAGAGACATTGGAAGCTTCGGAAGGGGACGAGAAGATGGAGCAGTGGCCCACGAGGCACCAGGGCATGCCTAGGGGTTAGGGCGCCCTGGTGTCTTATGGGGGCCACATGGCTCCTTTTGACCTAACTCCACCTCTATAAGTTCTCTAAAATCGTGAAACCAATAGAGGAGTCCATGAAATACTTTTTCCGCCGACGCAAGTTCCTATTCTTGACAGATCCCATCCGGAGGCCTTTTCCGGCACTCCGCCGGAGGGGATTCGATCATGGAGGGGCTCTACACCATCCCTGTTGCCCTTCCGATGATGTGTGAGTAGTTTACCACAGACCTGCGGGTCCATAGTTAGTATCTAGATGGCTTCTTATCTCTATTTGATCTTCAATACAATGTTCTCCTCGATTTTCTTGGAGATCTATTTGATGTAATGACTTTTTGTGGTGTGTTTGTTGGGATCCGATGAATTGTGAGTTTATGATCAGATCTATCCATGAATAAACTCTTTTGTGCATGATTGTTATGACATCGTATTTCTCTCCGATCTATTGATTTGGTTTGGCCAACTAGATTCATTTTTCTTGCAATAGGAGAGGTGCTTTGTAATGGGTTCGATCTTGTGGTGCTTAATCTCAGTGATAGAAGGGGACATGACACCCATTGTATCTTTGCTATTAAGGGTACAAATATTGAGTTTATTCATACGTGAGTTTATCTTCTCTACATCATGTCATCTTGCTTAAGCCGTTACTCCGTTCTTTATGAACTTAATACTCTAGATACATGCTGGATAGTGGTCGATGTGTGGAGTAATAGTAGTAAATGCAGAATCATTTTGTTCTACTTGTCTCGGACATTATGCATATATACATGATCATTTCCTTGGATATCATCATAATTATTTGCTTTTCTATCAATTGTCCAACAGTAATTTGTCTACCCACCGTATGCTATTTTCAAGAGAGAAGCCTCTAGTGAAAACTATGGCCCCCGGTCTATCTTTTATCATATACTAAGACCAAAAATACCTTGCTGCATTTTTACTTTATTTATTTTATTTTGTATTTTTGTCTGATCTATCTATCAAATACCATATAATTTAATATTGATTGTAACCGTCGAGGGATTGACAACCCTTGTTCGCGTTGAGTTGCAAGGATTTGTTGTTTGTGTGCATGTGCTGCTAACGAGGTGTTGCTTGGTTATCCTACCAGATTGATGACCTTGGTTCTTAACTAAGGGAAATACTTATCTCTACTGTACTGTATCATCCTCTCCTCTTCGGGGAAATCCCAACGCAGTTCACAAGTAGCAGACCTCGGTGCTCTATTGCAATAAATAAATGAATTTGCAATCAGTTTCCACCGCTGTGTGCCGTTGCATATGGAGTCTCGCATGGACTTCGCCACTGCCACTTGCCTACCCATGATAGTTGGCCACACGTAGTGCACCACCTCATGGGTGAGGCGACCTGGTCGGAGGTCCGACGCTCGCGGACGACGGTGTGATGGCAGGGGCGGGTAATGCCGCCTCACCACCGTTCAATGAGAGATCGCGGCGAACAACGATGATTTTTCCTTGCAACATTCTCCCCGTTGCAATAAAGATTTCTGCCACATCAGAGTTGTTACAAAACTTTCTCCCATAACACCTATATAAAGGTGAAGACAAAAAAATTCTGCAACATTAGCTCTGTTGCGAAAACACTACAACAATACATCCATTGCAAAAGTTCTGCAACATGAACTATATTGCAACTATCCGAGCGCATAATCATCCTAAATCCAATGGCTCGCGAGACAACGGATCTTTTACAAACATTCACCGGCCGACGTGTAGTGTTTCCCAATAAATTTTGGCTAAAGATTGACCTCTCTCGTCCTCTCACCATCAAAATATGACGTGCTGGTTGCCCGCACCAAGCCCACCTAGGCCCGCGCGGTTAGAAGACTGGTTGTTTGGTTGTTTCGGCTGCATCAAAATATTGCATAGCATGAAATTTATAGCACCTCCCAGCCAGGTCTGTTAGGAACGGCTAAATCGACCATTTCTAGTAAGCCAGGATCGAGCAATGCATGGGAGGGGAACACGATGCTGACCTCCTGCGCCCATGGAGATGGCGTGAACTCGCGCGCATCTCAGAAAAAGCAGCGAGAGGAATTGACGTCACCTCCCACTGAATCGGTCACCCTATATAGTCAGCCTCACCTCTCCCCAAAACTCCCGTCACCATTTCCCCCCCTCTCGAGCTTTCCCGTCGGACAACAACGACCAGGTAAGCGGTGCTCACGATGATAGCGATTCAACTCCTTCTATTCTTCGACGTGTTCTGTACCTCCTTCGAGCCACTCCCATGGCGTCTGTGAGTTAAATCACCCCCTCTCTGTACTTGTTCTAGCTAGATCTGTGAGCATGTGGTAGGGTTAGATCTATGACCATGTTGTAGCATTGTACACCATCAATCTGTTTGAATGTGATGTTCTGGTAGCTAGTGGTGATGGATTTGAAGCATGCTAAGATTCATTTCCATGTCAGCACTGATTGATATCTAGTGGTGATAGATTGGCAGTATGCTTGATGTCTAGTATGCAAGTATGTGTGTTATTTTGATGAACTCTTTGCTATGGGTTGAGTTGTTGTGTTGAATAGACCATTCATCTCTACATGTGATAGTGCACATTCATACTGTCCATGTTTAGTGCTAGTTTCTACTATCCATGTGTAGTGTGCTCCACTCTTGTTGATGATTATGCTTGTAGGACATGAGCACACAAGAGTTTAGTCCGGCCCTTGTCGTGTCCGAGAGCCAGTTCGCTGTATCCTGTGTCAAGGACTCCCAGCCTCCCATTTATGGCCCGATGGCTCCTGATTCAAATGTTTTCGAGGTGTCTCCTACGATTCCACCATTTGTGGCTACAACATTTATGTTGGCTCAGCCTAATGTTGCAACTCATGCTGCTGCTTAAAAGGCCGCCACAAAGGAAAAGAAGGAGGGCAGGGGCAACTCCATAAAATGGCAGCCGTTCCTATCGACTTTCGTGCTTAACAAGATGTGTGAAATCATAGCCAGTGGAGTGAGGACTGACAAGGGCTTCAACGAGGTGCACTTGAACATTGTTGCAAAGCTGGTGTTTCGAGCTTTATGGGCAGGAGGTCACCTCGAACTAGGTCTACAACCACCTCAGGAAGTGGAGAGCGAGGTGGATCATAGTGTCCAATCAGAGACTTGAGTTGCGCTTCATTGGATCAGGAGACCTACTCGATCCTTTTGGAGGCACAACACTGCTACTTCTTGAGCTTGCGTTGGTTTTTCCCTTGAAGAGGAAAGGGTGGTGCAGCACAGTAGAGATAAGTATTTCCCTCAGTTAAGAACCAAGGTATCAATCCAGTAGGAGAAACACGCAAGTCCCCAATAGATGCACCCGCACAAACAATCAAACACTTGCACCCAACGCGATAAACGGGTTGTCAATCCCTTCACGGGCACTTGCAAAGGTGAGATCCGATAGAGATAAATAAAACTAAACAAAAGATAAAATATTTTTGGGTTTTTTGGTTTATAGATCTAAAAATAAAAGATTGTAAGAATAGTAAATCGGAAACTAATATGATGGAAAATGGACCCGGGGGCTATAGGTTTCACTAGAGGCTTCTCTCATGAAGGCAAATAATACGGTGGGTGAACAAATTACTGTCGAGCAATTGATAGAAAAGCGCAAAGTTATGACGATGTCCAAGGCAATGATTATGTAATATAGGCATCACGTCCGTGTCAAGTAGACCGACTCCTGCCTGCATCTACTAATATTACTCCACACATCGACCGACTCCTGCCTGCATCTAGAGTATTAAGTTCATAAAGAACAGAGTAACGCTTTAAGTAAGATGACATGATGTAGAGGAATAACCTCAAGCAATATGATGTAAACCCCATCTTTTTATCCTCGATGGCAACAATACAATACATGCCTCGCTATCCCTACTTTGTCACTGGGTGAGGACACCGCAAGATTGAACCCAAAGCTAAGCACCTCTCCCATTGCAAGAAAAACCAATCTAATTGGCCAAACCAAACTGATAATTCGAAGAGAAATACGAAGATATCAAATCATGCATATAAGAATTCAGAAAAGATTCAAATAATATTCATAGATAATCTGATCATAAATCCACAATTCATCGGATCTTGACAAACACACCGCAAAAGAAGATTACATCGAATAGATCTCCAAGAACATCGAGGAGAACATGGTATTGAGTACCAAAGAGATAGAAGAAGCCATCTAGCTACTAGCTATGGACCCGTAGGTCTGTGGTAAACTAATCATGCTTCATCGGAAGGGCAATAGAGTTGATGAATATATGTGAATATATAGGAGGAATAACTAGGTCAGGAGGTCACCGAGGGGCCTGATGACCCACAAGTATATGGGATCAGTTGCAACTGTTTTCGATAAGTAAGAGTGTCGAACCCAACGAGGAACAGAAGGAAATGGCAAGTGGTTTTCAGTAAGGTAATGTCTGCAAGTGCTGAAATTGTAAGTAACAGAGTAATTTGATAGCAAGATAATTTGTAACGAGCAAGTAACAACAGTAGTAACAAAAGTGCATCATGGTAGCCCAATCCTTTTGAGGCAAAGGATAGGCCAAAACGATCTGTTATAATAGGCAAATCGTTCTTGAGGGTACATGGGAATTTCATCTAGTCACTTTCATCATGTTGATTCGATTTGTGTTCGCTACTTTGATAATTTGATATGTGGGTGGACCGATGCTTAGGTGTTGTTCTTACTTGAACAAACATCTACTACGTCTTGAGCTTGCCTTGGTTTTCCCCGAAGAGGAGAGGATGATGCAGCAGAGTAGCGTAAGTATTTCCCTCAGTTTTGAGAACCAAGGTATCAATCCAAAGAGGAGGCCACGCAAGTCCCTCGTACCTACACAAAGCAAATAACTCCTCGCAACCAACGCGAATAGGGGTTGTCAAGCCCTTCACGATCACTTACGAGTGAGATCGATAGAGATGATAGATAATATTTTGGTATTTTGATATAAAGATGCAAGGTAAAATAAAAGGCAAAGTAAAAAAGCAAAGCAATAATAAAGCGTAGGAAGATTAATATGATGAGAATAGACCCGGGGGCCATAGATTTCACTAGTGGCTTCTCTCAAGAGCATAGGTATTTTACGATGGGTGAACGAATTACTGTTGAGCAATTGACAGAATTGAGCATAGTTATGAGAGTATCTACGTATGATCATGTATATAGGCATCACGTCCGAGACAAGTAGACCGACTCCTGCCTGCATCTACTACTATTACTCCACTCATCGACCGCTATCCAGCATGCATCTAGAGTATTAAGTTAATGAAAACAGAGTAATGCTTTAAGCAAGATGACATGATGTAGAGGAATAAATTCATGTAATATGTATATACCCCTCTTATTATCCTCGATGGCAACAATACAATACGTGCCTTGCAACCCTTTCTGTCACTGGGTAAGGACACCGCAAGATTGAACCCAAAGCTAAACACTTCTCCCATTGCAAGAACTACCAATCTAGTTGGCCAAACCAAATGGATAATTCGAAGAGACTTGCAAAGATAACCAATCATACATAAAAGAATTCAGAGAAGATTCAGATATTGCTCATAGATAATCTTGATCATAAACCAACAATTCATCGGTCTCAACAAACACACCGCAAAAAGAAGATTACATCGAATAGATCTCCACGAGAGAGGGGGAGAACATTGTATTGAGATCCAAAAAGAGAGAAGAAGCCATCTAGCTACTAACTATGGACCCGAAGGTCTGAAGTAAACTACTCACACTTCATCGTAGAGGCTATGATGATTGTAGAAGCCCTCCGTGATGGATTCCCCTTCAGGCGGTGCTCCGGAACAGGCCCCAAGATGGGATCTCGTGGATACAGGAAGTTGTGGCGGTGGAATTAGGTTTTTGGCTCCGTATCCGATCTGTTGGGGGTACGTAGGTATATATAGGAGGAAGAAGTACGTCGGTGGAGCTCTGAGGGGCCCACGAGGTAGGGGCGCACCTTAGGGGGGGGCGCCCTCCACCCTCGTGACCGCCTCGGGGCTTTCTTGACGGAGGGTCCAAGTCTCCTGGGTCTTATCTGATGAGAAAATCATGTTCCCAAAGGTTTCATTCCGTTTGGACTCCGTTTGATATTTCGTTTCTTCGAAATACTGAAATAGGCAAAAAACAACAATTTTGGGCTGGGCCTCCGGTTAATAGGTTAGTCCCAAAAATAATATAAAAGTGGAAAATAAAGCCCAATATAGTCCAAAACAATAGATAATATAGCATGGAGCAATCAAAATTATAGATACGTTGGAGACGATCGTGCATCCCTAAGCTTAATTCCTGCTCGTCCTCGAGTAGGTAAATGATAAAAGAGAATTTTGATGCGGAGTGCTACTTGGCATAATTTCAATGTAACTCTTCTTAATTGTGGTATGAATATTCAGATCCGAAAGATTCAAGACAAAAGTTCATATTGACATAAAAATAATAATACTTCAAGCATACTAACAAAGAAATCATGTCTTCTCAAAATAACATGGCCAAAGAAAGTTAGTCCTACAAAATCATATAGTCTGGCTATGCTCTATCTTCACCACACAAAATATTTAAGTCATGCACAACCCCGATGACAAGCCAAGCAATTGTTTCATACTTTTGACATTCTCAAAACTTTTTCAATCTTCACGCAATACATGAGCGTGAGCCATGGGTATAGCATTATATGTGGAATAGAATGGTGGTTGTGGAGAAGACAAAAAGAGGGAAGATAGTCTCACATCAACTAGGCGTATCAACGTGCTATGGAGATGCCCATCAATAGATATCAATGTGAGTGAGTAGGGATTGCCATGCAACGGATGCACTAGAGCTATAAGTATATGAAACCTCAACAAATGAAACTAAGTGGGTGTGCATCCAACTCGCTTGCTCACGAAGACCTAGGGCAATTTGAGGAAGCCCATCATTGGAATATACAAGCCAAGTTCTATAATGAAAAATTCCCACTAGTATATGAAAGTGACAAAACGAGAGACTCTCTATTATGAAGATCATGGTGCTACTTTGAAGCACAAGTGTGGTAAAAGGATAGTAACATTGGCCCTTCTCTCTTTTTCTCTCATTTTTTTATTTTTTATTTTTTCTCTTTTTTTTATGGCCTCTTTTTTTTCGTCCGGAGTCTCATCCCGACTTATGGGGGAATCATAGTCTCCATCATCCTTTCCTCACTTGGGACAATGCTCTAAAAATGATGATCATCACCGTTTTATTTACTTACAACTCAAGAATTACAACTCGATACTTAGAACAAAATATGACTCTATATGAATGCCTCCGGCGGTGTACCGGGATATGCAATGATTCATAAGTGACATGTATGAAAGAATTATGAATGGTGGCTTTGCCACAAATACGATGTCAACTACATGATCATGCTAAGAAATATGACAATGATGGAGCGTGTCATAATAAACGGAACGGTGGAAAGTTGCATGGCAATATATCTCGGAATGGCTATGGAAATGCCATGATAGGTAGGTATGGTGGCTGTTTTGAGGAAGGTTTATGGTGGGTGTATGATACCGGCGAAAAGTGCGCGGTATTTGAGAGGCTAGCAATGGTGGAAGGGTGAGAAAAATGCGAATAATCCATGGACTCAACATTAGTCATAAAGAACTCATATACTTATTGCAAAAATCTACAAGTTATCAAAGCAAAGTATTACGCGCATGATCCTAGGGGGATAGATTGGTAGGAAAAGACCATCTCTCGTCCCCAACCGCCACTCATAAGGAAGACAATCAATAAATAAACCATGGTCCAACTTCATCACATAACGGTTCACCATACGTGCATGCTACGGGAATCACAAACTTTAACACAAGTATTTCTCAAATTCACAACTACTCAACTAGCATGACTCTAATATTACCACCTTCATATCACAAAACAATTATCAAGCATCAAACTTTTCTTAGTATTCAACACACTCAAAAGAAAGTTTTACAAATCTTGAATACCAAGCATATTATTATTATTATTAAGCAAATTACCATGCTATTTAAGACTCTCAAAATAATCTAAGTTAAGCATGAGAGATCAATAGTTTCTTTAAAACAAATCCACCACCGTGCTCTAAAAGATATAAGTGAAGTACTAGAGCAAAACTATAAAGCTCAAAAGATATAAGTGAAGCACATAGAGCAAAACTATGAAGCTCAAAAGATATAAGTGAAGCACGTAGAGTATTCTAACAAATTCCAATTCATGTATGGCTCTCTCAAAAGGTGTGTACAGAAAGGATGATTGTGGTAAACTAACAAGCAAATACACAAATAATACAAGACGCTCCAAGAAAAACACATATCATGTGGTGAATAAAAATATAGCTCCAAGTAAAGTTACCGATGGAAGTGGACGAAAGAAGGGATGCCTTCCAGGGCATCCCCAAGATTTGACTTTTTGGTGTCCGTGGACTATCTTGGGGGTGCCATGGGCATCCCCAAGCTTAGGCTCTTGCCACTCCTTGTTCCATAATCCATCAAAAGATTTCACCCAAAACTTGAAAACTTCACAACACAAAACTCAACTGAAATCTCGTAAGCTCCGTTAGCGAAAGAAAACAAAAGACCACTTAAAGGTACTGTAATGAACTCATTATTTATTTTATTGGTATTAAACCTACTGTATTCCAACTTCTCAATGGATTATAAACTATTTTACTAGCCATAGATGCATCAAAATAAGCAAACAACACACGAAAAACAGTATCTGTCAAAAACAGAACAGTCTGTTGTAATCTGTAACTAACGCAAACTTCTGGAACTCCAAAAATTCAGCCAAAATAGTAAGACCTAGGCAATTTGTTTATTGATCATCAGCAATTGGAATCACTATTTTATCACGTTCTGGTGATTTTTAACAATTGTTTTTGTGAACCGAAAGTTTCTGGAAATTACAGCAAGATCAAATAACTATTATCCAAGAAGATCCTATAGGTTTAACTTGGCACAAACACTAATTAAAACATAAAAACACATCTAAACAGAAGGTAGATGGATTATTTATTCCTAAAGATAAACAAAAACAAAAACTAAAAATAAAATTGGGTTGCCTCCCAACAAGCGCTATCGTTTAACGCCCCTAGCTAGACATAAAAGCAAGGATAGATCTAGGTATTGCCATCTTTGGTGGGCAATTCTTCAACGAGGCATCTACCTTCCTTAGAAATTTCTTTCTTTCTAGTAGTTATCAAATTTTCAGGCAAAAGATCGAAAAGTTCATTCGTAGCAAATGGTTCCTTAATGATAGCAAAAAGATTGGGATGAATACTTATAGATTTAATTCCGCGGTTTCCTTACTAGATGATTCTCCCTTATTCTTAGGAACATACACGAGCTTAGTAATTTTAGTAGGAGGACTTGGAGTATTCTTTACGGAAGAAAAAGCGGTTCCCAAGTCGGTAATGATACCCTCAAGTTTATCAATTCTAGAGGAATCCTGATTTATTTTCTCATTAACTATGGGTTCCTTCTCCTTAATATTTTTCAAAGTTACTCCTACCTTAGATCCATATTGGGTAACTTCATTGTGGATCTTTTTATCTAGATTTTCAATTAACTCAACGGTAGCAACTTTATTTTCAATAATTTCAAGTCTTTGCATTACATGCTCCAAAGTTAACATAGTTCCATTAACCAAAAGAGGTGGTGAGCCAAATAAATCTATCATAGCATTATAAGAATCAAAAGTATGGCTAGCCAAGAAATTCCCTCCGGTAATGGTATCGAGGATATATCTATACCAAGGATTAGCACCTACGTAAAAATTGCGGAGAAGAATAGAAGTAGATTGCTTCCTGGTAGATCTATTTTGAGCATTGCAAATTCTATACCAAGCGTCTTTTAGATTTTCTCACTCCCTTTGTTTAAAATTTAGAACTTCATTCTCAGGAGACAATGGAGAAGATATAAGACTAGACATAATGACAAGCAAACGAGAAAAAGGCAAACAGAAAAGAGAGGGCGAATAAAACGGCAATGGTGAAGTGGGGGAGAGGAAAACGAGAGGCAAATGGCAAATAATGTAATGCGAGAGATAAGGGATTGTGATGGATACTTGGTATGTTGACTTTTGCGTAGACTCCCCGGCAACGATGCCAGAAATCCTTCTTGCTATGTCTTGAGCTTGCGTTGGTTTTCCCTGAAGAGGAGAGGATGATGCAGCAGAGTAGCGTAAGTATTTCCCTCAGTTTTTGAGAACCAAGGTATCAATCCAGTAGGAGGCCACGCGCAAGTCCCTCGTACCTACACACAGCAAATAACTCCTCGCAACCAAAGCGAATAGGGGTTGTCAAGCCCTTCACGGTCACTTACGAGAGTGAGATCTGATAGAAATGATAGATAATATTTTTGGTATTTTTGATATAAAGATGCAAGGTAAAATAAAAGGCAAAGTAACAAGCAAAGCAATAATAAAGTGTAGAAAGATTAATATGATGAGAATAGACCCGGGGGCCATAGATTTCACTAGTGGCTTCTCTCAAGAGCATAGGTATTTTACGGTGGGTGAACGAATTACTGTTGAGCAATTGAAAGAATTGAGCATAGTTATGAGAGTATCTAGGTATGGGCATGTATATAGGCATCACGTCCGAGACAAGTAGACCGACTCCTGTCTGCATCTACTACTATTACTCCACTCATCGACCGCTATCCAGCATGCATCTAGAGTATTAAGTTAATGAAAACAGAGTAACGCTTTAAGCAAGATGACATGATGTAAAGGAAGAAATTCATGCAATATGATAAATACCCCATCTTGTTGTCCTCGATGGCAACAATACAATACGTGCCATGCAACCCTTTCTGTCACTGCGTAAGGACACCGCAAGATTGAACCCAAAGCTAAACACTTCTCCCATTGCAAGAACTACCAATCTAGTTGGCCAAACCAAACGGATAATTCGAAGAGACTTGCAAAGATAACCAATCATACATAAAAGAATTCAGAGAAGATTCAGATATTGCTCATAGATAATCTTGATCATAAACCCACAATTCATCGGTCTCAACAAACACACCGCAAAAAGAAGATTACATCGAATAGATCTCCACGAGAGAGGGGGAGAACATTGTATTGAGATCCAAAAAGAGAGAAGAAGCCATCTAGCTACTAACTATGGACCCGAAGGTCTGAAGTAAACTACTCACACTTCATTGTAGAGGCTATGATGATGATGTAGAAGCCCTCCATGATGGATTGCCCTTCCGGCGGAGCTCTGGAACAGGCCCCAAGATGGGATCTCGTGGATACAGGAAGTTGCGGCGGTGGAATTAGGTTTTTGGCTCCGTATCTGATCTGTTGGGGGTACGTAGGTATATTGTGACGCCCCGATTCAATCGTACACTAATCATGCACGCAAATGTGTACGATCAAGATCAGGGACTCACGGGAAGATATCACAACACAACTCTAAAACATAAATAAGTCATACAAGCATCATAATACAAGCCAGGGGCCTCGAGGGCTCGAATACAAGTGCTCGATCATAGACGAGTCAGCGGAAGCAACAATATCTGAGTACGACATAAGTTAAACTAGTTGCCATAAGATGGCTAGCACAAACCGATATCAGATCGAAGAGGCGCAGGCCTCCCGCCTGGGATCCTCCTAACTACTCCCGGTCGCCGCCGCCGGCTGCACGTAGTAGTAGGCACCTCCGGGGTAGTAGTCGTCATCGACGGTGGCGTCTGGCTCCTGGGCTCCATCGTCTGGTTGCAGCAATCGGGTAAAGAAAGGGGAAAAAGGGGGAACAAGGCAACCGTGAGTACTCATCCAAAGTACTCGCAAGCAAGGAGCTACACTACATATGCATGGATATATGTGTAAAGGGCCATATCAGTGGACTGAACTGCAGAATGCCAGAATAAGAGGGGGATAGCTAATCCTGTCGAAGACTACGCTTCTGGCAGCCTCCGTCTTGCAACATGTAGAAGAGAGCAGATGAAGTCCTCCAAGTAGCATCACATAGCAATAATCCTACCCGCGATCCTCCTCGTAACCCCGAGAGAGAGCGACCACCGGGTTGTATCCGCACTTGGAAGGGTGTGTTTTATTAAGTATCCGGTTCTAGTTGTCATAAGGTCAAGGTACAACTCCAAGTCGTCCTGTTATCAAGATCACGGCTATTCAATAGATTAACTTCCTGCGGGGTGCACCACATAACCCAACACGCTTGATCCCATTTGGCGGACACACTTTCCGGTCATGCCCGCCGCTGAAGATCAACACGTCGCAGCCCCACCTAGGCTCAACAGAGAGGTCAAGACGCCGCCTAAACCTAAGCGCCTGAGGGTCTGGGCCCATCGCCTTAGCACACCTGCACGCTTGCATACGCTGGCCGAAGCAGACCTAGCCTACAGCGCGTTCAGTCCAATCCGACGCGCGCCACTCGATCGGCCGACGTCACGGCGTGCCGGATGATACCACGACGCCGGGATACCCATAACTACTCCCACGTAGATGGTTAGTGCGATAGACCAAATGGCCGACTCGGATCAAATACCCAGATCTCGTTAAACGTGTTAAGTATCCGCGAACGCCGACCAGGCCAGGCCCACCTCTCTCCTAGGTGGTCTCAACCTACCCTGCCGCCCCGCCACAAAGTAACAATGGGGCCGTCGGGAACCCAGGCCCACCTCTACCAGATGGCGCCACCGTCCTTTCAGCCCCATCTCCTAACAGTATCACAGGTAATGTAACAGTGTAAAGTATATAGTATATGCCCGTGATCACCTCCCAAGTGGATCACAGCCCAAGAGTATAGCATGGCGATT
This sequence comes from Aegilops longissima, assembly GCA_021605205.1. Classification (NCBI taxonomy): domain Eukaryota; kingdom Viridiplantae; phylum Streptophyta; class Magnoliopsida; order Poales; family Poaceae; genus Aegilops; species Aegilops longissima. The sequence continues at coordinate 254,359,776 of CM038677.1, read as the reverse complement.
TGACAAGAGTGTAGGGTCACCGATGGAACACTAGCATCCTATACTAAGCAAGAGGATAGCGGTAAAGGTAACAACAAGAGTAGCAAGGACAGGCTATGCAGCGAAGATAGGATTAATCAAAATAGTAACATGCTACACTACTCTAATGCAAGCAGTATAGAGAAGAGTAGGCGATATCTGGTGATCAAAGGGGGGGCTTGCCTGATGGTTCTGGCAAGAGAGATGGCGTATCCGGGTTCGTCTCGTCGTTCTGAGCAACTTTCATGTACAAAGTTTTTCCATCCGAGTTACGGATTATTTTATATTAATTTTTAATGTTTTAATAATACTCTAGAATTTATTATTAATTCAAAAATAATGCTTAAATGCTAGATGCACCCAGCTCAGCGTACACAAAGGTGTACTAGAGGCTGAAAGGTGGGTCTGGTCAACTGCTGACTCAACAGTTGACTGGTCAATGTGTTGACTGGATCCACTTGTCACTGACTGGTTTGCTAATTACCATTTAAACCTACTTTAATTAGCAAGTTAATTAAACTCAATTAGTTAAATAAACATGATTAATTAAGTTAATTAACTATTTTTCTAATTATCTTTTTTTAACTTTTTTTAATATATAAACAAGGGAGGGGCCCTAGCTGTCAAAGGCCCTATGGCCTTAGCGGGCGACGGGCTATACGGGCGTTAGGCGGGCGCACCAGCGCCCAACGCTGGGAGGGGAGGCCGGCGGGTTGTGCCCGGCGGCAGCGAGGCCACGGCGCCAGCCAAGTGCGGCCGGAGGCGGCGAGGCAGAGACGGGCGTCGCCAGCGACGAGCAGCAGCTCGCAAGCGGGAGGGGCGGGCGGCGCGTGGCCATGGCGCTGTGGGGCGCGGGCTTGCCGGGCGGCAATGTAAGGGAGCTACAAGGTGTGCGGGTGGAGGAACGGCCGGCGTCCATGAAGGCGGGCGGCTGCAGCGTCGGTGCAACGGCGGCGCGAGCTCCTCGGGAGCTCGGGCGTGACGGCGGGGCTAGCCATGATAGTAAAACAGAGGGGGAAGCAGAGGGGAGCGTGCGCTGGTGCTCACAGCGTTGACGAGAAGGCCCGGGGACGCCCGAGGAGCTCGAGGCGGGCTCAGGGAGGACCTGAGCGGTGGTGTTCGCCGGGGATCGACGACGGCCGAGGCGGAGGGGAACAAGGCGATGGTGGCACTGCAGGGGTTCCCGATGCCGATCCGGTGCTGTAGACGACGGCGACGAGCCCGGGGGTTCTTCTGGACGCCTTGGAATGGCTAGCGGTGGCCGGTCGCCACGGGGACGAGGAAGGTGCGATGATGGCGCGACGGCAGCGCGCTCGGGAGAGAGTGGCGGCGAGAGGAGGAAAGGGGAGAGGGGGGTAGGGCGCTAGGGTTCGTCAAGGGAGGGAGGAGGCGTCGGGCCGCCTTTATAGATGATGGGGAATCGCGGGATGGCTGCCACGCACTCACAGCCGCGCCATGGTGGTCGGATGCGTGCAAGACCTCTCGTGAACAGGGAGGAGCAGGAGGGTGGGGGTAGGTGGGCCGCCTAGTGGACAAGTGGGTGTGGCCTAGGGGAGGCCTTTTCTCCTTTTCTATTTTCTTTTGTTGTTGTTATGTTTTTAGTTTTCTTTTACTATTTTATTTTATTTTAGTGCACTAAAACACTTTACAAAATGTTGGGTCACCACCATAATTACTTCGGAATATTTGCCACAGTTTGTACATTTTAATTTTTACATTTGAAAATTTTGATGTTTGCCGTTAATTAAATTTTAAATTTGAATCGGTTTGAACTAACGCTGGTCTATCAACAGAATCGGAGTTGACATGGCACCATTAACCGAAGTTTTACTGTAGCTTAATTATCCAAGGCCACACATATATAGGAGGAAGAAGTATCGTCGGCGGAGTTCGAGGGGCCCACGAGGTAGGGGCGCGCCTGGGGGTGGGCGCCCACCACCCTCGTGACCGCCTCGGGGCTTTCTTGATGGAGGGTCCAAGTCTCATGGGTCTTACCTGATGAGAAAATCACGTTCCCGAAGGTTTCATTCCGTTTGGACTCCGTTTGATATTCCGTTTCTTCGAAATACTGAAATAGGCAAAAAACAGCAATTCTGGGATGGGCCTCCGGTTAATAGGTTAGTCCCAAAAATAATATAAAAGTGGAAATAAAGCCCAATATAGTCCAAAACAATAGATAACATAGCATGGATCAATCAAAAATTATAGATACGTTGGAGACGTATCAACCTCCTACTTATGATTAACCCTCTTGCAAGCATCCGCAACTATGATAAAATTATTAAGAATAAAGTCTAACCATAGCATTAAATTTTTGGATCCAATCGGTCCCTTATGAAATACCGCATAAACTAGGGTTTAAGCTTCTATCATTCTTGCAACCCATCATCTAATAACTACTCCACAATGCATTCCCTTAGGCCCAAATATGCGAAGTGTCATGTAGTCGGCGTTCACATGACACCACTAAGGGAATCACAACATACATACTATCAAAATATCGAACACATATCAAGTTCACATGTTTACTTGCAACATGATTTCTCCCGTGACCTCAAGAACAAAAGTAACTACTCAGAAATGATAATCATGCTCAAGATCAGAGGGGTACTAAATAGCATATTGGATCTGAACATATAATGTTCCACCAAACAAACCATATAGTAATCAGCTACAAGATGTAATCAACACTACTAGTCACCCACAAGCACCAATCTATAGTTCCGGTAACAAGATTGAACACAAGAGATGAACTAGGGTTTGAGATGAGATGGTGTTGTTGAAGATGTTGATGGAGATTTCCCTCCCCAAGATGGGAGAGTTATTGGTGATGATGATGATGATGATTTCCCCCTCCGGGTGGGAAGTTCCCCTAGCGGAATCGCTCCGCCGGAGGACAAAAGTGCTCCTGCCCAAGTTCCGCCTCGAGACGGTGGCGCTCCATCCCGAAAGTCATCTCCTTATTTTTTTCTAGGTCAAAATGACTTATATACCAGAAGATGGGCACCATAGGTTGATATGACCACAACCGCAGATGATGTTGTTGATGTTCAGACATTATTGCATTTTAATGAACTATAGATCAATAATATTTGCGTGCCAAAACTAATTCAATTTAGTACAAATAATAAGGAGGCTGAGACTTTTGTTGCGTCTGCAGGTAAACCTGAAGCTACAAGTCCTCAGATGAGTTTTGTTCAGTCAAAATAAAAATACGAAGATAAAGTAAGTGAAAAAGAATTGCATGTAGTCATACATGCACCAGATCATGTACATGCACGTGATTACGCTGATGGTTTTGATTAGCGTGCAACCAAGATATTAGCACATTGTGATTTTGGTGCCTATGTAGGAGTCCTAGATGCATGTAACACAAAGAAAACAATAAGCCGTGTGGAGTACTACTTCGGCAGAGTTCGTCGAACACATTGTTCCAGGTCCATTCACTTTTTGCCACGTGATGTGCTCTCCTTGCAAGACTGGGGATGGGGGCCACGGGCAGCTGATTATGTTAAGTTGGAGCATCGGTTTTGTTTAGGAAATACATACTGACAAGATGTAAAAGGAAAATTTCTTAAGAGTCCTAGAGTTATCCTTAGGCAAGTCTTTGGACTTGTTTTGTTTAATTTTTAGCCGTGAGAGTAGAGATAGGATTTTCCTTCCTTGCTTATCAAGTTTCTTAGGTGGTTCGGCTAATATAAAAGCCAAGGTGTGCCATGTAAAAGTCAGGTTATTTTTTATGAAATAGACACGATGTGTTTTTCAGGGTAGACACCCGTATCAAGTTTTGGAGGGATCTTTAGAAAACCTGTGTGCTGCGATTTCTCTTCGTTGAAATTGTTTTGTGCGTGAGTACCTTCGTCGAGATTGGTTTTCTCGTGCTGGGCCGCAAGGTTCAAACCCTCTACTTCGTGTACATCACGTGCGCAGGCGAGAGCTTGCTGCTACTACAGGTGGACTGTCATGAAAGATCGGGCCGCAAGAACAGATCGGAACTCGCCAACGAGTTTCAGTCTACATCAGGTGGTATCAGAGCAAGGTTATTCATGATACTATGCAGGAGATGACTGGATTATCATGGAAGCTAAGCTATGGATTTCAATTGGAGGAGGAAGGTCGATGGGATGGGCTTTTTCATACTCGCGTTGTGATACAATAGAGATCATGTGCCCTGACAATCGACCACATGAGTTTGATCAACGCTGCGAGCATCGAGATGGTGGAGAAGTTAGATCTATCAATGACACCACGAGCACAACCATACTTGTTTCGCTGGGGTCATGAAGAGCTCAGTGTCACACATCAAACTAAGGTACAATTTTTATTGGGAAATTATTTTTGCGAGGTTTTGTGTGACGTGATTCCGGCACCAATGGTTTCATGTCACATATTGTTGGGTGAGCCATGGTACAAACAACATGATGTTGCATATGATTGTCAAACACACATATATACTGTCAAGAAGAGTAAGAAGTACGACCTCGTGCCCATGGGCGAGGATCGTTTTATTGCTTGGAGGAGTGAACATCAAAAGAAGATAAAAGAAGAGGAAGATGCAAAAAAGAATATGATCAAAGCTACTGAAATTTGTACGGCCGTCGTTCAGTCTGTAAACAAAAAAATTGTTGAAGAGGTCAACTCTAAACTGAGGGCGGTTTCACTTCAAGAGGGAGAGGATGATATGACCACGACCACAAATGATGTTGTTGCTATTCAGACATTATTTCATTTTAATGAACTACGGATCAATAATATTTGCGTGCCAAAACTAATTCAATTTGGTACAGATAATAAGGAGGCCGAGACTTTTGTTGCGTCAGCGAGTAAACCTGAAGCTACAAGACCTCAGATGAGTTTCGTTCACTCGAAAGAAAAATACGAAGATAAAGTAAGTGAAAAAGAATTGCATGTAGTCATACATGCACCAGATCATGTACATGGACGTGATTATGCTAATGGTTTTGATTGGCGTGCAACCAAGATATTAGCACATTGTGATTTTGGTGCCTACGTAGGAGTCCTAGATGCATGTAACACAAAGAAAACAAGAAGCCGTGTGGAGTACTACTTCGGTAGAGTTCGTCCACCAGATTGTTCCAGGTCCATTCAATTTTTGCCACGTGACGTGCTCTCCTTGCAAGCCTGCGGATGGGGGCCACCGGCAGCTGATTATGTTAAGTTGGAGCATCAGTTTTGTTTAGGAAAATAAAACTGCCAAGATGTAAAAGACAAATTTCTTAAGAGTCCTAGAGTTATCCTTAGGCAAGTCTTTGGACTTGTTTTGTTTAATTTTTAGCCGTGAGAGTAGAGATATGATTTTCCTTCCTTTCTTATCAAATTTCTTATATGGTTAGTTTAATATAAATGCCAAGGTGCTCCATAAAAAAGTCAGGTTATTTTTTAATGAAATATACACGATGTGTTTTTCAGGGTAGACACCCGTATCAAGTTTTGGAGGGATCTTTAGAAAACCTCTGTGTTGCGATTTCTCTTCGTTGAAATTGTTTTGCGCGTGAGTACCTTCATCGAGATTGGTTTTCCTATGTTGGGCCGCAAGGTTCAAACCCTCTACTTCATGTACATCACGTGCGCGAGCGAGATGTTGCTGCTACTAAAGATGGAGTGTCGTGAAAGATCGGGCCGCAACAACAGATCGGATCTCGCCAACGTGGTTCGGTCTACATCAGAGGTGGGCATGGGTGAGCACAACCCACCAGGGCGCGCCTGGGCTCCCTGGCGTGCCCAGGTGGGTTGTGCCCACCTGGTGGGCCCCCTCTGGTACTGATTGGATCCAATATTCTTCATATATTCCATAAAAAATCTCCGTAAAGTTTCAGCTTGTTTGGAGTTGTGCAGAATAGGTAGCCTGACGTAGCTTTTCCAGGTCTAGGTTTCCAGTTGCCGAAATTCTCCCTCTTTGTGTGTTCCTTGCATATTATGAGAGAAAAGGCCTTAGAATTACTCAAAAAACATTATTATGCATAAAAACATCATAAACAACAGTAGGAAAACATGATGCAAAATGGACGTATCAACTCCCCAAGCTTAGACCTCGCTTGTCCTCAAGCGAAAACCGAAATCGAAAAACATGTCCACATGCTTAGAGAGAGAGAGAGAGAGAGGGGTCGATAAAAACAAAATACGGACATAGAAGCATCATGTTGATTATTATAACAACAACAAATTTAAACATAAAACTTTTATCATAGACTTCTCATGAATAAGTAATAATTCATCACACTATCAAAGTATAAAGCAAAAACTCTACTAGAAACCAACAAACTATGTTCTCAGTCAACTTTGCAACTACAATTCATCATCTATTCAGGAAGGGTCACATATCGGAGCCTTTAGGCAAGTCCACATACTCAACCATCATATAGTCTTCTATGATTGCTAACACTCACCGCATACACATGAGCAAAACGTTTCAACCGGACACATAGAAAGATAGGGGCTTATAGTTTTGCCTCCCAACGTATTCGCCTCAAGGGTGATGTCAAAAATAATAACTCATGCTACCCATATTCAACTGGACATATGCGCCTAGATCTTTCCTCACCACATGATGCTTGCCAAAGGAGAAAAATAAAAAGGAATAAAGAGAAAACTGAAGGAAATATGCCCTAGAGGCAATAATAAAGTTATTATTTATTTCCTTATTTCATGATAAATGTTTATTATTCATGCTAGAATTGTATTAACCGGAAACATAATACTTGTGTGAATACATAGACAAACAGAGTGTCACTAGTATGCCTCTACTTGACTAGCTCGTTGATCAAAGATGGTTATGTTTCCTAGCCATAGACATGGGTTCTCATTTGATTAACGGGATCACATCATTAGGAGAATGATGTGATTGACTTGATCCATTCTGTTAGCTTAGCACTCGATCGTTTAGTATATTGCTATTGCTTTCTTCATGACTTATACATGTTCCTATGACTATGAGATTATGCAACTCCTGTTTACCGGAGGAACACTTTTTGTGCTACCAAACGTCACAACGTGAATCGGGTGATTATAAAGGTGCTCTCTGGTGTCTCCGAAGGTACTTGTTGGGTTGGCGATTTCGAGATTAGGATTTGTCACTCGATTGTCGGAGAGGTATCTCGGGCCCACTCGGTAATGCACATCACTTAAGCCTTGCAAGCATTGCAACTAATGAGTTAGTTACAGGATGATGTATTACGGAACGAGTAAAGAGACTTGCCAGTAACGAGATTGAACTAGGTATTGAGATACCGACGATTGAATCTCGGGCAAGTAACATACTGATGACAAAGGGAACAACGTATGTTGTTATGCGGTCTGACTGATAAAGATCTTCGTAGAATATGTAGGAGCCAATATGAGCATCCAGGTTCCGCTATTGGTTATTGACCGGAGACGTGTCTCGGTCATGTCTATATAGTTCTCGAACCCGTAGGGTCCGCACGCTTAAAGTTTCGATGACGGTTATATTATGAGTTTATGAGTTTTGATGAACCGAAGGTTGTTTGGAGTCCCGAATGTAATCACGGACATGACAAGGAGTCTCGAAATGGCCGAGACATGAAAATTGATATATTGGAAACCCATATTTGGATATCGGAAGTGCTTCGGGTGAAATCGGGATTTTACCGGAGTACCGAGGGTTACTGAACCCCGAGGGCTTAATGGGCCATAGTGGGCCTTAGTGAAGAAGAGGAGAGGTGGCTAGGGCAGGGCCGCGCGCCCCTCCCCCTCTAGTCCGAATAGGACAAGGAGAGGGGGGCGGCGCCCCCCCTTTCCTTCCTCTCTTCCTCCTCTTTCCCCTTCTCCTAATCCAACAAGGAAGGAGGAGTCCTACTCGGTGGGAGTAGGACTCCTCTGGCTGCCTCCTCCTGGCCGACCGCACCTCCCCCCTTGCTCCTTTATATACGGGGCAGGGGGGCACCCCAAAAGACACAACAATTGATTTGATCTTTTAGCCGTGTGCGGTGCCCCCCTCCACCATAGTCATCCTCGGTAATACTGTAGCGGTGCTTAGGCGAATCCCTGCGTCGGTAGAACATCATCATCGTCACCACGCTGTTGTGCTGACGAAACACTCCCTCAACACTCGGCTGGGTCGGAGTTCGAGGGACGTCATCGAGCTGAGCGTGTGCTGAACTCGGAGGTGCCGTGCGTTCAGTACTTGGATCGGTCGGATCGTGAAGACGTACAACTACATCAACCGCGTTGTGCTAACGCTTCCGCTTTCGGTCTATGAGGGTACGTAGACAACACTCTCCCCTCTTGTTGCTATGCATCACCATGATCTTGCGTGTGCGTAGGAATTTTTTTGAAATTACTACGTTCCCCAATAGTGGCATCCGAGCCTGGTTTTATGCGTAGATGTTATATGCACGAGTAGGAAACAAGTGAGTTGTGGGCGATACAAGTCATACTGCTTACCAGCATGTCATACTTTGGTTCGGCGGTATTGTTGGATGAAGCGGCCCGGACCGACATTACGCGTATGCTTACGCGAGACTGGTTCTACCGACGTGCTTTGCACACAGGTGGCTGGCGGGTGTCAGTTTCTCCAACTTTAGTTGAACCGAGTGTGGCTATGCCCGATCCTTGAGAAGGTTAAAACATCACTAACTTGACGAACTATCGTTGTGGTTTTGATGCGTAGGTAAGAACGGTTCTTGCTCAGCCCGTAGCAGCCACATAAAACTTGCAACAACAAAGTAGAGGACGTCTAACTTGTTTTTGCAGGGCATGTTGTGATGTGATATGGTCAAGACGTGATGAGATATAAGTTGTTGTATGAGATGATCATGTTTTGTTGAAGTTATCGGCAACTGGCAAAAGCCTTATGGTTGTCTCATTATTGCATAAGATGCAAGCGCCAAATAATTGCTTTACTTTATCGCTATCCGGTAGCAATAGTTGCAAGAGCAATAGTTGGCGAGATGACCATGTGACGACACAGTGATATAGATCAAGATGATGGAGATCATGGTGTCATGCCGGTGACGATGGAGATCATGACGATGCTTTGGAGATGGAGATCAAAGGCACAAGATGATGATGGCCATATCATGTCACATATTTTGATTGCATGTGATGTTTATCTTTTATACATCTTATTTTGCTTAGATCGACGGTAGCATTATAAGATGACCTCTCACTAAATTTCAAGGTATAAGTGTTCTCCCTGAGTATGCACCGTTGCCAAAGTTCGTCGTGCCCAGACACCACGTGATGATCGGGTGAGATAAGCTCTACGTCGATCTACAACGGGTGCAAGCCAGTTTTGCACACGCAGAATACTCAGGTTAAACTTGACGAGCCTAGCATATGCAGATATGGCCTCGGAACATTGGAGATCGAAAGGTCGAGCGTGAATCATATATATAGAAGATATGATCAACATAGTGATGTTCACCATTGAAAACTACTCCATCTCACGTGATGATCGGACATGGTTTAGTTGATATGGATCACGTGATCACTTAGATGATTAGAGGGATGTCTATCTAAGTGGGAGTTCTTAAGTAATATGATTAATTGAACTTTAATTTATCATGAACTTAGTCCTGGTAGTATTAGCATATCTATGTTGTAGATCAATAGCTCGCGTTTAGCTCCCCTATTTTATTTTGATATGTTCCTAGAGAAAACTGAGTTGAAAGATGTTAGTAGCAATGATGCGGATTGGATTATCCTCATTGCTGCACAGAAGAATTATGTCCTTGATGCACCGCTAGGTGACAGACCTATTGCAGGAGCAGATGCAGACGTTATGAACGTTTGGCTAGCTCAATATGATGACTACTTGATAGTTTAGTGCACCATGCTTAATGGCTTAGAATCGGGACTTCAAAGACGTTTTGAACGTCATGGACCACATGAGATGTTCCAGGAGTTGAAGCTAATATTTCAAGCAAATACCCGAGTTGAGAGATATGAAGTCTCCAACAAGTTCTATAGCTAAAAGATGGAGGAGAATAGCTCAAGCAGTGAGCATGTGCTCAGATTGTCTGGGTACTACAATCGCTTGAATCAAGTGGGAGTTAATCTTTGAGATAAAATAGTGATTGACAGAATTCTTTAGTCACCATGACCAAGTTAGTAGAACTTCATGATGAACTATAATATGCAAGGGATGACGAAAACAATTCCCAAGCTCTTTGCGATGCTAAAATCGGCGAAGGTAGAAATCAAGAAAAACATCAAGTGTTGATGGTTGACAAGACCACTAGTTTCAAGAGAAAGAAGAAGGGGAACTTCAAGAAGAACGGCAAGCAAGTTTCTGCTCAAGTGAAGGAGCCGAAGTCTGGACCTAAGCCGGAGACTAAGTGCTTCTACTGCAAAGGGACTGGTCACTGGAAGCGGAAATGCCCCAAGTATTTGGCGGATAAGAAGGATGGCAAAGTGAACAAAGGTATATTTGATATACATGTTATTGATGTGTACCTTACTAGTGTTTATAACAACCCCTCAGTATTTGATACTAGTTCAGTTGCTAAGATTAGTAACTCGAAACGGGAGTTGCAGAATGAACAGAAACTAGTTAAGGGCGAGGTGACGATGTGTGTTGGAAGTAGTTCCAAGATTGATATGATCATCATCGCACACTCCCTATACTTTCCGGATTAGTGTTGAACCTAAATAAGTGTTATTTAGTGTTTGCGTTGAGCATGAATATGATTTGATCATGTTTATTGCAATACAGTTATTCATTTAAGTTCGAGAATAATTGTTGTTCTGTTTACATGAATAAAACCTTATATGGTTACACACCCAATGAAAATGGTTCGTTGGATCTCGATTGTAGTGATACACATATTCATAATATTGAAACCAAAAGATGCAAAGTTAATAATGATAGTGCAACTTATTTGTGGCACTACCGATTAGGTCATATTGGTGTAAAGCGCATGAAGAAACTCCATGCTGATGGACTTTTGGAATCACTTGATTATGAATCACTTGATGCTTGCGAACCATGCCTCTTGGGCAAGATGACTAAAACGCCGTTCTCCGGAACAATGGAGCGAGCAACAGATTTGTTGGAAATCATACATACTGATGTATGTGGTCCGATGAATATTGAGGCTCGCGGCGGGTATCGTTATTTTCTAATCTTCACAGATGATTTGAGCAGATATGGGTATATCTACTTAATGAAACAGAAGTCTGAAACATTTGGAAAGTTCATATAATTTCAGAGTGAAGTGGAAAATCATCGTAACAAGAAAATAAAGTTTCTACGATCTGATCATGGAAAAGAATATTTGAGTTACGAGTTTGGTCTTCATTTGAAACAATGCGGAATAGTTTCGCAACTCACGCCACCTGGAACACCACAGCATAATGGTGTGTCCGAACATTGTAACTGTACTTTATTAGATATGGTGCAATCTATGATGTCTTTTACCGATTTACCTCTATCGTTTTGGGGTTATGCATTAGAGACAGCTGCATTCACGTTAAATAGGGCACCATCTAAATCCGTTGAGACGACACCATATGAACTGTGGTTTCGCAAGAAACCAAAGATGTCGTTTCTTAAAGTTTGGGGTTGCAATGCTTATGTGAAAAAGTTTCATCCTGATAAGCTCAAACCCAAATCGGAGAAATATGTCTTCATAGGATACCCAAATGAGACAGTTGGGTACACCTTCTATCACAGATCCGAAGGCAAGACATTCGTTGCTAAGAATGGATCCTTTCTAGAGAAGGAGTTTCTCTCGAAAGAAATGAGTGGGAGGAAAGTAGAACTTGATGAGGTAATTGTATCTTCTCTCGAATTGAAAAATAGATCATCACTGAAATCAGTTCCAATGATGCCTACACGAATTAGTGAGGAAGTTAATGATGATGATCATGAAACTTCAGATCAAGTTACTACCGAACCTTGTAGGTCAACCAGAGTAAGATCCGCAACAGAGTGGTACGGTAATCCTGTTATGGAGGTCATGTTACTAGACCATGACGAACTTACGAACTATGAGGAAGCGATGATGAGCCCAGATTCCCCAAAATGGTTTGAGGCCATGAAATCTGAGATAGGATCCATGTATGAGAACAAAGTATGGACTTTGGTTGACTTGCCCGATGATCGGCAAGCCATAGAAAATAAATGGATCTTCAAGAGGAAGACGGACGCTGATAGTAGTGTTACTATCTACAAAGCTAGACTTGTCGAAAAAGGTTTTTGACAAAGTTCAAGGTGTTGACTACGATGTGACCTTCTCACCCGTAGCAATGCTTAAAGTCCGTCCGAATCATGTTAGCAATTGCCGCATTTTATGATTATGAAATTTGGCAATGGATGTAAAGACTGCATTCCTGAATGGATTTCTGGAAGAAGAGTTGTATAGGATGCAACCTAAAGGTTTTGTCAATCCTAAAGGTGCTAACAAAATATGTAAGCTCCAGTGATTCATCTATGGACTGGTGCAAGCATCTCAGAGTTGGAATATACGCTTTGATAAGTTGATCAAAGCACATAATTTTATACAGACTTGCGGTGAAGCCTGTATTTACAAGAAAGTGAGTGGGAGCACTACAGCATTTCTGATAAGTATATGTGCATGACATATTGTTGATCGGAAATAATGTAGAATTATTCTGCAAAGCATAAAGGAGTGTTTGAAAGGAGTTTTTTAAAGAAAGACCTCGGTGAAGCTGCTTACATATTGAGCATCAAGATCTATAGAGATAGATCAAGACGCTTGATAAGTTTTTTTTTCAATGAGTACATACATTGACAAGATTTTGAAGTAGTTCAAAATGGAAACAGTCAAAGAAAGAGTTCTTGCCTGTGTTACAAGGTGTGAAATTGAGTAAGACTCAAAGCCCGACCATGTCATAAGATAGAAGGAGAATGAAAGTCATTCCCTATGCCTCAGCCATAGGTTCTATAAAGTATGCCATGCTGTGTACCAGATCTATTGTATACCCTACACTGATTTTGGCAAGGGAGTACAATAGTGATCTAGGAGTAGATCACTGGACAGTGGTCAAAATTATCCTTAGTGGAATAAGGATGTGTTTCTCGATTATGGAGGTGACAAAAGGTTCATCGTAAAGAGTTACATCGATGCAAGCTTTGACACCGATCTGGATGACTCTAAGTCTCGATCTAGATACATATTGAAAGTGGGAGCAATTAGCTAGAGTAGCTCCGTGCAGAGCATTGTTGACATAAAAATTTGCAAAAGACATACAGATCTGAATATGGCAGACCCGTTGACTAAACTTCTCTCACAAGCAAAACATGATCACACCCTAGTACTCTTTGGGTGTTAATCACATAGCGATGTGAACTAGATTATTGATTCTTGTAAACCCTTTGGGTATTGGTCACATGACGATGTGAACTATGGGTGTTAATCACATGGTGATGTGAACTATTGATGTGAAATCACATGGCGATGTGATCTAGATTATTGACTCTAGTACAAGTGGGATACTGAAGGAAATATGCCCTAGAGGCAATAATAAAGTTCTTATTTATTTCCTTATTTCATGATAAATGTTTATTATTCATGCTAGAATTGTATTAACCGGAAACATAATACTTGTGTGAATACATAGACAAACAAAGTGTCACTAGTATGCCTCTACTTGACTAGCTCGTTAATCAAAGATGGTTATGTTTCCAAGCCATAGAATGGGTTGTCATTTGATTAACGGGATCACATCATTAGGAGAATGATGTGATTGACTTGACCCATTCCGTTAGCTTAGCACTCGATCGTTTAGTATATTACTATTACTTTCTTCATGACTTATACATGTTCCTATGACTATGAGATTATGCAACTCCCTTTTACCGGAGGAACACTTTGTGTCCTACCAAATGACACAACATAACTGGGTGATTATAAAGGTGCTCTACAGGTGTCTCCGAAGGTACTTGTTGGGTTTGCGTATTTCCAGATTAGGATTTATCACTCCGATTGTCGGAGAGGTATCTCTGGGCCACTCGGTAATGCACATCACTTAAGCCTTGCAAGCATTGCAACTAATGAGTTAGTTGCGGGATGATGTATTACGGAACGAGTAAAGAGATTTGCCGATAACGAGATTGAACTAGGTATTGAGATACCGATGATCGAATCTCGGGCAAGTAACATACCGATGACAAAGGGAACAACGTATGTTGTTATGCGGTCTGACCAATAAAGATCTTCGTAGAATATGTAGGAGCCAATATGAGCATCCAAGTTCCACTATTGGTTACTGACCGCAGACGTGTCTCGATCATGTCTACATAGTTCTCGAACCCGTAGGGTCCGCACGGTTAAAGTTTCGATGACGGTTATATTATGAGTTTATGAGTTTTGATGAACCGAAGGTTGTTCAGAGTCCCGGACGTGATCACGGACATGACGAGGAGTCTCGAAATGGTCAAGACATGAAAATTGATATATTGGAAACTTCTACGTCTTGAGCTTGCGTTGGTTTTCCCCGAATAGGAGAGGATGATGCAGCACAGTAGCGTAAGTATTTCCCTTAGTTTTTGAGAACCAAGGTATCAATCCAGTAGGAGGCCACGCGCAAGTCCCTCGCACCTACACAAAACGATAGCTACTCGCAACCAACGCGATTAGGGGTTGTCAATCCCTTCACGGTCACTTACGAGAGTGAGATCTCATAGAGATAATATTTTTTGGTATTTTTGGTATAAAGATGCAAAGTAAAAAGTAAAAGGCAAAGTAAAAAACAAAGCAAGTATAAAAGTGATAGAGATTGATATGATGAGAATAGACCCGGGGGCCATAGGTTTCACTAGTGGCTTCTCTCAAGAGCATAAATATTCTACGGTGGGTGAACAAATTACTGTTGAGCAATTGACAGAATTGAGCATAGTTATGAGGTTATCTAGGTATGATCATGTATATAGGCATCACGTCCGTGACAAGTAGACCAAACGATTCTGCATCTACTACTATTACTCCACTCATCGACCGCTATCCAAAGATGCATCTAGAGTATTATGTTAAAAAGCAGTAACGCCTTAAGCAAGATGACATGATGTAGAGTAATAAATTCATGCAATATGATAAATACCCCATCTTGTTATCCTCGATGGCAACAATACAATACGTGCCTTGCAACCCTTTCGGTCACTGGGTAAGGACACCGCAAGATTGAACCCAAAGCCATGCACTTCTCCCATTGCAAGAACTACCAATCTAGTTGGCCAAACCAAACGGATAATTCGAAGAGACTTGCAAAGATAACTCAATCATACATAAAAGAATTCAGAGAAGATTCAAATATTATTCATAGATAAGCTGGATCATAAACCCACAATTCATCGGTCTTAACAAACACACCGCAAAAAGAAGAGTACATCAAATAGATCTCCACGAGAGAGGGGGAGAACATTGTATTGAGATCCAAAAAGAGAGAAGAAGCCATCTAGCTACTAGCTATGGACCCGAAGGTCTGAAGTAAACTACTCACACTTCATTGGAGGGGCTATGGTGTTGATGTAGAAGCCCTCCGTGGTGGATGCCCCCTCCGGCGGAGCTCCAGAACAGGCCCCAAGACGGGATCTCGTGGATATAGGAAGGTATGGCGGTGGAATTAGGTTTTGGCTCTGTTCGATCGCTTGGGGGTGCGTGAGGTATATATAGGAGGAAGGAGTACGTCGGTGGAGCTGAGGGGCCCACGAGGCAGGGGCGCGCCTTAGGGGCGCCCCACCTCGTGACAGCCTCGTGGCTTTCTTGACGGAGGGTCCAAGTCTCCTGGTCTTATCGATGAGAAAATCACGTTCAAGATTTCATTCCGTTTGGACTCGTTTGATATTCTGCTTTCTTGAAATCTCAAAAAGGCAAAAACAACAATTCGGGCTGGGCCTCCGGTTAATAGGTTAGTCCCAAAAGTAATATAAAAGTGGAAAATAAAGCCCATTATAGTCCAAAAAATAGATAAAGTAGCATGGAGCAATCAAAATTATAGATACGTTGGAGACGACGACATCCCCAAGCTTAATTCCTGCTCATCCTCGAGTAGGTAAATGATAAAAAGAGAATTTTTGATGCGGAGTGATACTTTGGCATAATTTCAATGTAAATTTTCTTAATCATGGTATGAATATTCAGATCCAAAAGAGTCAAGAAAAAATTTCATATTGACATAAAAATAATAATACTTCAAGCATACTAATCAAAGTAATCATGTCTTCTCAAAATAGCATGGCAAATGAAAGTTCATCCCTACAAAATCATATAGTTAGACTATGTTTCATTTTCGTCACACAAAGATGTTCCCAACTTCTATACCCCCGATGACAAGCCAAGCAATTGTTTCATACTTAAATAATCTCAAACTTTTTCAACCTTCACGCAATACATGAGCGTGAGCCATGGATATAGCACTATGGGTGGAATAGAATATGATAATAGGGATTGTGTGGAGAAGACAAAAAAGGAGAAAGTCTCATATTGACGAGGATAATCAAAGGGCTATGGAGATGCCCATCAATTGATGTCAACATGAGGAGTAGGGATTGCCATGCAACAGATGCACTAGAGCTATGAATGCTCAACAAAATAAAATTAGTGGGTGTGCATCCAACTTGCTTGCTCATGAAGACCTAGGGCATTTTGAGGAAGCCCATCGTAGGAATATACAAGCCAAGTTCTATAACGAAAAATTCCCACTAGTATAGAAAGACAACTTATGCGACTCACTATATGAAAAACATGGTGCTACTTTGAAGCACAATATATGAGACTCACTACATGAAGAACAAGGTGCTACTTTGAAGAACAAGTGGGGAAAAAGAGATAGTAGCATTGCCCTTTTTATTTATTTTCTTTTTTTGGGCCTTTCTTTTTTTTCTTTTTTGGCCTTTTTTTTATTTGGGCAATGCTCTAATAATGATGATCATCACACTTCTATTGATTACAACATAAGGATTACAACTCGAAACTAGAACAAGGTATGACTCTATATGAATGCCTCCGGCGGTGTACCGGGATGGTGCAATGAATCAAGAGTGACAAGTATGAAAAATAATGCATGGTGGCTTTGCCACAAATACGATGTCAACTACATGATCATGCAATGGCAATATGACAAAAGTAAAGTATGTCACGATGATGATGAACAGAACGGTCGAAAGTTGCATGGCAATATATCTCGGAATGGCTATGGAAATGCCATAATAGGTAGGTATGGTGGCTGTTTTGAGGAAGATATAAGGAGATTTATCTGTGAAAGAGCGTATAATATCACGGGGTTTGGATGCACCGGCGAAGTTTGCACCAACTCTCAAGGTGAGAAAGGGCAATGCACGGTACCGAAGAGGCTAACAAAGGCGGAAAGGTAAAAGTGCGTATAATCCATGGACTCAACATTAGTCAAAAGAACTCATATACTTATTGCGAAAATTTAGAAGTCATCAAAAATCAAGTACTACGCGCATGCTCCTATGGGGATAGATTGGTAGGAAAAGACCATCGCTCGTCCCCGACCGCCACTCATAAGGATGCACAAGCCAGATACACTTCATGTTTCAAATTTGTTACACAACTTTAACCATACGTGCATGCTACGGGATTTCCTAACTTCAACACAAGCATTTCTCAAATTCACAACTACTCAACTAGCACGACTTTAATATTATCACCTCCATATCTCAAAACAATTATCAAGCATCAAACTTATCTTAGTATTCAAAGCACTCAAAAGAAAGTTTCACATATCTTGAATACCAAGTATATTAACATTAAGAAAATTACCATGCTATTAACGACTCTCAAAATAATCTAAGTGAAGCATGAGAGATCAAGCTTCTTTAAAACAAATCCACCACCGTGCTCTAAAAGATCTAAGTGAAGCACTAGAGCAAAAATTATCACGCTCAAAAGATATAAGTGAAGCACATAGAGTATTCTATCAAATTTCAATTCATGTATGCCTCGCTCAAAAGGTGTGTAAAGCAAGGATGATTGTGGTAAACTAACAAGCAAAGACGCAAATAATACAAGACGCTCCAAGCAAAACACTTATTATGTGGTGAATAAAAATATAGCTCCAAGTAAATTACCGATGGAAGTGGACGAAAGAGGGGATGCCTTCCGGGGCATACCCAAGCTTTGACTTTTTGGTGTCCTTGGATTATCTTGGGGGTGCCATGGGCATCCCCAAGCTTAGGCTCTTGCCACTCCTTGTTCCATAATCCATCAAAAAGAATTCACCCAAAACTTGAAAACTTCACAACACAAAACTCAATAGAAATCTCGTGAGCTCCGTTAGAGAAAGAAAACAAAAGACTACTTTAAGGTACTGTAATGAACTTATTATTTATTTATATTGGTGTTAAACCTACTGTATTACAACTTCTCTATGGATCATAGACTATTTTACTAGCCATAGATTCATCAAAATAAGCAAACAACACACGCAGAACAGAATCTGTGAAAAACAGAACAGTCTGTAGTAATCTGTAACTAACGCAAACTTCTGGAACTCAAAAAATTCTACAAAAATTAGACTACCTGGAAAATTTGTTTATTGATCAGAAGAAATTGGAATCAGTATTTTATCACGTTCTGGTGATTTTTAACAATTCGGGCACTGAGCGCAAAGTTTCTGGAAATTACAGCAAGATCAAATAACTATCATCCAAGAAGATCCAACAGGTTTAACTTGGCACAAACACTAATTAAAAGATAAAAACACATCTAAACAGAGGCTAGATGGATTATTTATTCCTAAACATAAGCAAAAAAAAAACTAAAAATAAAATTGGGTTGCCTCCCAACAAGCGCTATCGTTTAACGCCCCTAGCTAGGCATAAAAGCAAGGATAGATCTAGGTATTGCCATTTTTGGTAGGCAATCCATAAGTGGATATCATAATAGATTCATATGGTAATTTTGTTTTCTTTCTAGGGAAGTGTTCCATGCCTTTCTTTAATGAAAATTGGAATCTAATATTCCCTTCCTTCATATCAATAATTGCACCAATCGTTCTAAGGAAAGGTCTACCAAGAATAATAGGACATGAAGCATTGCAATCTATATCAAGAACGATAAGATCTACAGGCACATAATTCCTATTTGCAACAATAAGAACATCATTAATTCTTCCCATAGGCTTTTTAATAGTGGAATCCGCAAGATGCAAGTTTAGAGAGCAATCATCAAAGTCACGGAAATCTAGCAAATCACACAAAGTTTTGGGAATAGTGTAGACACTAGCACCCAAATCACACAAAGCATTAAACTCATAATCTTTAATTTTGATTTTGATAGTAGGTTCGCACTCATCATAGAGTTTCCTAGGGATAGAAACTTTCAACTCAAGTTTTTCTTCATAAGATTGCATCAAGGCATCAACAATGTGTTCGGTAAAGGCCTTATTTTGACTATAAGCATGAGGAGAATTTAACACGGTTTGCAACAATGAAATACAATCAATTAAATAGCAATTTTCGTAATTAAATTCCTTGAGATCCAATTTAGTGGGTTTAGCAATATCTAGATTTTTATTTCTTTCAATCCCACCTTTATCAATTTCATCATCAAGATCTAAAAACTCTGAATTCTTAGAACGCCTTCTAGGTAAAGGAAGATCATATTCAGTTTCATCAAGATTCATATTGCAAATCAAATATTTAATAGGGGACACATCAATAACTTTTAGATCTTCATCTTGATTTTTATAGGAATTAGAAGAACACGCTTTAATAAAGGCATCTTTTGTAGCACGCATCCTAGCGGTTCTTTCTTTGCACTCATCAATGAAAATTCTCATAGCTTTTGAGAGACTCATTGATATCATGCTTAGGAGGAATATATCTAAGCTTTAAAGAATCAACCTCGAGAGAAATTCTATCAACGTTCCTAGCCAAATCATCAACTTTAAGCAATTTCTCTTCAAGCAAAGCATTGAAATTCTTTTGTGAATTCATAAACTCTTTAACACTACTCTCAAATTCAGAGGGCATCTTATTAAAATTTCCATAAGAGTTGTTGTAGGAATTTCCATAATTATTAGAAGGATTATTAGGATAAGGCCTAGGATTAAAATTCCCTCTATATGCGTTGTTACCAAAATTATTCCTACCAACAAAATTAACATCCATAGATTCATTATTATTCTCAATTAAGGTAGACAAAGGCATGTCATTAGGATCAGAAGAAACACTCTTAGTAAATAATTTCATAAGTTCATCCATCTTTCCACTCAAAACATTGATTTCTTCTATAGCATGCACTTTTTTATTAGTAGATCTTTCAATATGCCATTGAGAATAATTAACCATAATATTATCTAGGAGTTTAGTAGCATCTCCTAAAGTGATTTCCATAAAAGTGCCTCCCGCGACCGAATCTAAAAGATTCCTAGAAGTAAAATTCAATCCAGCATAATTTTTTTGTATAATCACCCACAAGTTCAAACCATGAGTAGGACAATTACGTATCATTAATTTCATTCTCTCCCAAGCTTGTGCAACATGTTCATGATCAAGTTGCTTAAAATTCATAATATCGTTTCTAAGAGAGATAATCTTAGCGGGAGGAAAAATACTTAGAGATAAAAGCATCTTTGCACTTGTTCCAAGAATCAATACTATTTTTAGGCAAAGATGAAAACCACGCTTTAGCATGATCTCTAAGCGAAAAAGGAAATAGCTTCAATTTAATGACATTGTTATCAACATCTTTTTTCTTTTGCATATCACATAAATCAACGAAGCTATTCAGATGAGTAGAGGCATCTTCACTAGGAAGGCCGGCGAATTGATCTTTCATAACAAGATTCAACAAAGCAGTATTGATTTCACAAGATTCAGTATTGGCAAGAGGAGCAATCGGAGTGCTAAGGAAATCATTATTATTGGTATTGGTGAAGTCACACAATTTGGTAGCATCTTGAGCCATCGCGACAAACAAGCAATCCAACACATGAGCAACAAAAGGCAAAGGGAAAAACAGAAGGAGATTGGGAAAGAGAGGGCGAATAAAACGGCAAGGGTGAAGTGGGGGAGAGGAAAACGAGAGGCAAATGGCAAATAATGTAATGCGAGAGATAGCGATTGTGATGGGTACTTGGTATGTTGACTTTTGCATAGACTCCCCGACAACGGCGCCAGAAGTCCTTCTTGCTACGTCTTGAGCTTGAGTTGGTTTTCCTCGAAGAGGAGAGGATGATGCAGCACAGTAGCGTAAGTATTTCCCTCACTTTTTGAGAACCAAGGTATCAATCCAGTAGGAGGCCACGCGCATGTCCCTCGTACTTGCACAAAATGATAGCTACTCGCAACCAACGCGATTAGGGGTTTTCAATCCCTTCACGGTCACTTACGAGAGTGAGATCTGATAGAGATAATATTTTTGGTATTTTTGGTATAAAGATGCAAAGTAAAAAGTAAAAGGCAAAGTAAAAACAAAGCAAGTATAAAAGTGATAGAGATTGATATGATGAGAATAGACCCGGGGGCCATAGGTTTCACTAGTGGCTTCTCTCAAGAGCATAAATATTCTACGGTGGGTGAACAAATTACTGTTGAGCAATTGTAGCGACCCGACCTCAGATGGTCAAGTCTCTGTGTTTCAGTGTCATCCTCGGATCAAGAATGCCTTTGACACACACGATTACTCGAAGGATTTATAACAGAGTAGCAATCACACACTTATTACATCGAAAGTCTCAAAAGAGATCTTATTACAATAATATGGCTTAAGGCCATCTAATGCGATAACAACGGAAGGCTTGGAAGATAAAGTGAGTCCATCAACTCCAACGACATAGCTGAGCTGCACGGCAACGACCTAACGATCCTTACTCCTCGTCTGAAAAGTCTGCAACATAATACGTTGCAGCCCGAGAACGGGTCAGCACATGGAATATGCTGGCAATATAACACAGTAGAGCAAGAACAGAATAATGCTATCACTACATGCATATTTGGCTGGTGGAAAAGCTCTGTGGTTATAGTTTTGCGAAAAGCCAATTTTTCCCTACAACAAAGGAATAAATTTTATTTAGCTATCATGGTGGTTGAAACATCATTGAGAAGGTATAACCCCAACTCAATCCCAATTAAAGTAGTTAACAACCCAATAGTATTAATTTAAGAGTGATGGGATACATGTGAATACTCAAGTACTAGATACTCAAAATTGTCCATAACCGGGGACACGGCTAACCATGATTAGATTGTACACTCTGCAGAGGTTTGCGAACTTTTCCCCACAAGACTCGATCGCCTCCGTTGATTTCTCGCACTACATGGTGTTTGAGAAACGGATGACCGAGACATAGTCTTTTAGAAACATTAACTCTCTACTCCGGGTAGACCATATCAAACCTACAAAACCCACTACCTGCTGATCTACCTCTTCAAGAGCTTCACGTAACTTACTCAACTATGCTAGAGCCCATAGTAGCTTGTGGCTGCACACGAAAGTTTCTAGCATGAATAATCTCAGTTCCCTTTGAGCCTGGGTGGCGGTCCATAGGAAGATCACACGGGTACCCGGGATTTCAAAATAAAAGCAGACAACACCGGGTTCCCAGTGCCTCGATCCACCCAGATGTGTATTAAAGTTGCCACCTTAAAGTAAACCATTAATTATTAATCTCACATCTATCATGGATACGCTCAAACCCAATCCACGTCTACGAGGATAGCATAGCAATAATAGCAACACGTAGAAGTAACTCCCAAGGGTTTGATAGTAACAGGGCAATAGGTTCTACCTCAATAACTACTTCCCAACCCACAATATTAATGTCATCCTAATCATGCAATGTTTGAGGATTGAACTAATGCATAAAAACTGGGTATGAAAAGAGTATGATCGATGTGTTACTTGCCTTGCTGACGATCCATGAATCCTAGAGACTCATAGTAACACGCTTCGCACTCCGGGAATTCTATCGCGAGCAAACAATAACATACATAAGCAACAAGCAAAGATGCACAGGTAAAACTCAAATAAAAGAGATTGACCAGAAAGTTCAACTTAAGAACTCCGGTTCGCAAAAAGAATGAAACCAAACGAAGCAACAAAACTCAAACGGCGAAAGAAATAAGATCCGTTTACTAATCTGAACTAAGGTCAAATTTAACAGAGGCAAAATCTTGTTTGAATTGGTTATTCGGTAAGAGGGTTTCGAGATGAAACCCTAGGCGCGTGAATTGCGTGATTCCGATAAACGAGCGAAAAGTTATACTAGAACAAAAATCGGATCAGAAATCGCGATCAGAAAAATCGCGGAATAAATCCGAGAAAAGAAAAGCGACGAACAACTTAACGAACGAACATTCGTTATCTGAACCTAAACGAAGAACGCATTCGTTAAAACGAACGAACGAGCGAACGCTCGCTAAATAAACAAACCGGAGAAAAACCGATCTATTTAAAAAACCGAGAACTAGGGTTTCGAAAAAAATAATAAACCGAACGGTTTTTAAAAAACCGGCGGTCTCGGATCAGGCGGATACCTCCAGCGAGAGGTCCGGCAAGGCGGGGCTCGGCGGGCGGGGTGGCGTGGGGCGGCGGCTCGGCGGCGACGGAGGCGGCGGCGGCGACTCGGCGGCGGCGGCGGCTCGGGCAGCTCGGCTCGGGCGGCTCAGGCGGCGCGTGGTGGTGGTGGGTGGTGGTGGCGGCGGGGGGGGGGGTATTTAAGAGGGGGGGCTCGGCTTGGAGGAGGGGGCAAGGCGGCGGCGGAGGCGGAGTCCAACTCGGACTCCGGTCCGAGTGGCGCGGCGGCGGCGCCACAAGACGCAGGAGGCTCAAGCGGCGGCTCGGCTGGGCCGGCCTGCTCGACCGGGCCCTAGGCCTGGTCGGTAGCGAGGAGTTTTTTTTTAAATTGTTCCACTGACAGAAAAAAAACTCCTATAAAATAAAATAAAAATCTAAAAATGCCAAAAAAATATTTCACCGTCTAAATGAAATATTTAGAACGAGATGAACATTTTCTTGGCCCTAAAATGCAATTTTTCTAATGCAAATAAAATCCAAATAAAATCAAATAAAATCCAAATAATGATTTTAACATTTTTCCTCCAGTATTTCAACTGTTTTGGAGAAGTCATATTATCTCCCTTCATTTATTTTTAATATGAAATATTTTTCCGGATTGAAAAATAATTATAATAAAAAAATCCCCGTTCTCAGTATTTGATAGAAATCAAATATGAAAACCGGAAAATCCCCAACTCTCTCTGAGGGTCCTTGAGTTGCTTAGGATTTCGAGGATTGCGGAACGAAGATGCGATAAAATATGATATGCATGGATGACCTATGTATAACATTCCAAATTGAAAATTTGGGATGTTACAAACCTACCCCCCTTAAGATGAATCTCGTCCTCGAGATTCCGGTTGGCTAGAAAATAGGTGCGGGTGGTCCTTGCGAATATCCTCTTCTCGTTCCCAGGTGGCTTCCTCCTCGGTATGGTGGCTCCACTGAACCTTGCAAAACTTGATAACCTTGCTGCGCGTGGCTCGGCTGTCAAAGTCAAGAATCTTTACTGGCTTCTCTTCATAGATCAAATTATTGTGCAACTGAATCGCCTCCAGGGGCACTGTATCTCTTAACGGTATGTCTGCCATCTTAGCATGACACTTCTTCAACTGTGATACGTGGAACACATCATGAACTCCTGACAATCCTTCAAGTAACTCCAGCTTGTAGGCAACTTCTCCCATTAGTTCCAAAACACGATACGGTCCTACAAATCTCGGAGCTAATTTTCCTTTAACTCCAAAACGTTTCACTCCTCGCAAGGGTGATACTCGCAGATAGGATCTGTCTCCAATTTCATAGGTTACTTCCTTGCGTTTTGAGTCTGCATAACTCTTCTGCCTGGACTGAGCAATCTTCAACCTGTCACGGATTAGTTTAACCTTCTCCTCCGACTCTTTGATCAAATCTGGTCCAAACAACTGACAGTCTCCTACCTCATCCCACATAAGAGGTGTTCTAGATCTGCGTCCATACAGAGTTTCGAACGGCGCCATCTTCAAACTCGCCTGGTAGCTATTGTTGTATGAGAACTCTGCGTAAGGCAAATTGTCATCCCAACTAGACCCATAGTCTAGCGCACAGGCTCTCAACATGTCCTCCAAAATCTGGTTGACTCTCTCTGCATCCATCCGTCTGCGGGTGGAATGATGTCTTGAACTCAATCTTGTTCCCAAAGTCCGTGTAGCGATGCCAAAACTTTGAAGTAAACTGTGTTCCTCTATCGTCACGATGGTCCTCGGAACTCCATGCAAACATACGATCCTGGACATATATATCTTGGCTAACTTCGCACTTGTATACGTGGTTTTCACTGGGATGAAGTGAGCCACTTTGGTCAAGCGATCCACTACTACCCATATTGAGTCATATCCTGCTTTGGTTCTGGGTAATCCGGTGATAAAATCCATGCCAATTTTATCCCACTTCCATTCGGGTATCGGCATAGGCTGTAACAGTCCTGCTGGCTTCTGATGCTCTGCCTTCACTCTCTGACATACATCACATACGACTACATACTCGGCAATATCCTTCTTCATACCTGTCCACCAGAAACGTTCCTTCAAATCCAAATACATCTTGGTGTTTCCGGGGTGTATTGAGTATGGTGATTCATGGGCTTCCTGAAGTATTAACTTTCTGATCACTGGGTTATTGGGCACATAAACTCGGTCCTCAAACCATAAGGTATCGTGCTCATCCTTGCGAAATCCTTTGGCCTTTCCTTTACTCATCTTCTCTTTTATCTCAGCAATCTCTTTGTCTTCCTTCTGAGCTTCTCAAATCTTGTCCAACAATGTAGACTGAACCTCCATTGTTGTAATGAAACCTCTTGGAACAATCTCCAACCGAAGTTCCATGATATCCTCAGCTAACTCCTTTGGCAATCCCTTACTTTCAAGGATATTAGCGTAACTCTTCCGGCTCAAAGCGTCTGCTACGACATTGGCCTTTCCTGGATGATAGTGCAGCTTCATATCGTAATCCTTTATAAGCTCCATCCATATCCTTTGTCTAAGGTTCAACTCCTTCTGTGTGAAAATGTACTTCAAACTCTTATGATCCGTGTACACATCACAACGATTTCCAATAAGATAACGCCTCCAGGTTTTCAATGCATGCACTACGGCTGCTAGCTCCAAATCATGCATGGCATAGTTCAACTCATGGGGCTTCAGTTGTCGTGAGGCATATGAAACAACCTTTCCATCCTGCATAAGGACACATCCAATCCTTGCGACTCCAAGATAATTAGGTCAGACGAAAAAACATGTGTGCCAATGGTTAGGGGTATCTGGGTGCACCATCGGCTAGCCATGTACTCTGCTCCAGGAGAACTCACTAAAAGAGGGGTCCTAAGGGTTTGGGTTGGTAGCTTAAACTTATCCACAAATCCCCTTGATATGTATGAATGCGATGCACCAGTATCGAAAAGAACAAGAGCGGTAAATGACTTAACCAAAAACTTACCTATTACCGCGTCCGGCTGCTCTTCAACTTCCTCCACGTTAACGTGGTTCACTTGTCCTTTGTTGAATGGATTGGACTTCTTTCCAGCGCTCCCATTTCCGTTTCTATTCCTTCCTTCAGGGCAGTCATTGGCATAGTGCCCAGTCTTCCCGCACTTAAAGCAAGTAACCTGACTTAGGTCACTTTTGGCGGGTGTAGATGGGTTGGAGCGGTTCTGATTGTTGTTAACTCCATTCCCATTGCCATTCTTAGCACCATTGTGGTTATGCGATCCGCCTCCAGTGTGGTTGTGACCTCCATGATTATGAACAAGTCCTCCCGAGTTCGGGGTTAAGCGGGGCTTCTGTTGAGCTCCTGAATTATACTTCCCTTGTCCATATTTCCTCTTACGGCTTTCAATCTGCCGCTGCTTCCCTTCAATCATAAGGGCCTTATCTACCAACTCCTGGTAGTTGTTGAAAATTGCCACCATCAGCTGCATGCTCATCTCATCGTTCAACCCTTCCATGAACTTCTCCTGCTTCGCGGCATCTGTGGCCACATCATCAGGGGCATAGCGTGATAACTTGCTAAAATCATCCACGTACTGAGCTACAGTACGGTTCCCCTGGTGTAAGTTGCGAAACTCGCGCTTCTTCATCTGCATGGATCCAGTTGAGACATGTGTTGTGCGAAAAGCTTGCTGAAACTGGTCCCAAGTGACATTGGCTATAGGAAAAGTAGCAGTGTAATTCTCCCACCATGCGGCTGCTGGTCCATCCAATTAATGTGCGGCAAAGCGCACCCTCTCAGCATCCGTGCATCCTGCGGTGGTTAACTCCCTTCCAATACGGCGTAGCCAATCATCAACAACTATTGGCTCGGTGCTACTGGAAAACACCGGCGGTTGTAACCTCAGAAAATGGGCTAAATTGTCCACTGGCGGTGGGTTGTTGTTGTTGTTGCCCTGGTTCTGAACTAGCAATTGCATCAAAGCATTCTGCTGCTGGATCAACTGGGTGAGCTCCGGTGGAAAAACAAAACCGGTGTCACGTCTCGGAGGCATCTGATGGGTTTAGATGGAAGAGATTAGAATAGAAAGAGGTCTAATGAGAAAACACTACCCATATGCATATGAGGCAACACAAACATTTCACTCAATCAATCAAGCAAGGGCATACAAACGGTCTAGAACTATCGCAAAAGTGCTCAACTACTATTATATACATGGGGAAAATACTACTAGTATATGGTGGTCATCTAGAAATTTTGATCGGTGGAAGACTCGATGATGTCCGCTCCAGCTTCGTCTTCATAGTCATCATCACTTGGATCGGAATCGGTGTCGTCGATGATGATGTAGTTGTCTGGGCAAGTGGGGTCTTCGTCTTCTTCTTCCGGTGCTGGTCCTCCCATGAATACTCCGATCTTCTTAACCAGGTCGTCATTCTTCTCCAGTAGTGTCTTGATTTCCTCCTCGTATCCGTCGCGTGTAAACTTGAGTTCTTCCTATAGTTCGATGATCCTGGTCTTCGCCTTCTTCAATTCCATCATATCTGCGCACATCTGGTTTTCCTGGCGTCGAATGTGCTGGTTTAACTCCTGGATAAAAGCTGCAATGGATCTATCCTTCTTGGTGCTGATTACTTCCCATTGCTCGTCTCGGTGCCCACATATTTGATATATGGTGTCTTTAAGCTCCCTGTTGTAGACTTCTCCAATACGTCCCATGGTAATGTGAGCTGCCATACTCTTGCCTAGACTCCAGGTGGGTGCTTCAAAAGAAAACTCTATGGGCTTAGAAGTTGGCGAGAACGTCCTTCCTGGAACTTGTACTTGAATCATCCAGCGCTTCTCTTCTGGTAAGGTGGCGTTGTACATTCCGGTGAAGCTCGGTATACCAATGTTCAAGTACCTAGTGACTTCCTTCAAGTGGCGTCCAAAAGGTGTGTCTTCATCAGGTTGTGCAAACTTGTTCTTCATCTCCGTCATCCTAAAGAGTGGAAAAATGGAGAGGAGTCAGAAATGAGTAGAGAAGAGTGACATATGGTTTATCTTAATGGTCGTGTCCTACACTCACCGTGTGCTCTGATACCATCTTGTAGCGACGCGACCTCAGATGGTCAAGTCTCTGTGTTTCAGTGTCATCCCTGGATCAGTAATGCTGACACACACAGTACTCGAAGGATTTATAACAGAGTAGCAATCACACACTTATTACATCGAAAGTCTCAAAAGAGATCTTATTAAAATAATATGGCTTAAGGCCATCTAATGCGATAACAGCGGAAGGCTTGGAAGATAAAGTGAGTCCATCAACTCCAACGGCATAGCTGAGCTGCACGGCAACGACCTAACGATCCTTACTCCTCGTCGAAAAGTCTGCAACATAATACGTTGCAGCCCGAGAACGGTCAGCACATGGAATATGCTGGCAATATAACACATGAGCAAGAACAGAATAATGCTATCACTACATGCATATTTGGCTGGTGGAAAAGCTCTGTGGTTATAGTTTTGCGAAAAGCCAATTTTTCCCTACAACAAAGGAATACATTTTATTTAGCTATCATGGTGGTTGGAACATCATTGAGAAGGTATAACCCCAACTCAATCCCAATTAAAGTAGTTAACAACCCAACAATATTAATTTAAGAGTGATGAGATACATGTGAATACTCAAGTACTAGATTCTCAAAATTGTCCATAACTGGGGACACGACTAACCATGATTAGATTCTACACTCTGCAGAGGTTTGCACACTTTTCCCCACAAGACTCGATCGCCTCCGTTGATTTCTCGCACTACATAGTGTTTGAGAAACGGATGACCGAGACATAGTCTTTCAGAAACATTAACTCTCTACTCCGGGTAGACCATACCAAACCTACAAAACCCACTACCTGCTGATATACCTCTTCAAGAGCTTCACGTAACTTACTCAACTATGCTAGAGCCCATAGTAGCTTGTGGCTGCACACGGAAGTTTCTAGCATGAATAATCTCGATTCCCTTTGAGCACTGGTGGCGGTCCATAGGAAGATCACACGGGTACCCCGGGATTTCCAAAAATAAAACAGACAACACTGGGTTCCCCAGGTGCCTCAATCCACCCAGATGTGTATTAAAGTTGCCACCTTAAAGTAAACCATTAATTATTAATCTCACATCTGTCATGGATACGCTCAAACCCAATCCACGTCTACGAGCATAGCATAGCAATAATAGCAACACGTAGAAGTAACTCCCTAGGGTTTGATAGTAACAGAGAAATAGGTTCTAGCTCAATAACTACTTCCCAACCCACAATATTAATGAAATCCTAATCATGCAATGTTTGAGGATTGAACTAATGCATAAAAACTGGGTATGAAAAGAGTATGATCAATGTGTTACTTGCCTTGCTGACGATCCGTGAATCCTAGAGACTCGTAGTAACACGCTTCGCACTCCGAGAATTCTATCGCAAGCAAACAATAACATACATAAGCAACAAGCAAAGATGCACAGGTAAAACTCAACTAAAAGAGATTGACCAGAAAGTTCAACTTAAGAACTCCGGTTCGCAAAAAGAATGAAACCAAACGAAGCAACAAAACTCAAACGGCGAAAGAAATAAGATCCGTTTACTAATCTGAACTAAGGTCAAATTTTACAGAGGCAAAAACTTGTTTGAGTTGGTTATTCGGAAAGAGGGTTTCGAGACGAAACTCTAGGCGCTTGAATCGCCTGATTCCGCTAAACGAGTGAAAATTTATACTAGAACGAAAATCAGATCAGAAATCGCGATCAGAAAAATCGCGGAATAAATCCGAGAAAAGAAAAGCGACGAACAGCTTAACGAACGAACGTTCGTTATCTGAACCTAAACAAAGAACGCGTTCGTTAAAACGAACGAACGAGCGAACGCTCGCTAAATAAATAAACCGGAGAAAAACCGATCTATTTAAAAAAAGAGAACTAGGGTTTCGGAAAAAAAACTGAACGGTTTTTTAAAAAACCGGCGGTCTCGGATCCGGCGGATACCTCCGGCGAGAGGTCCGGCGAGGCGAGGCTCCGGCGGGGTGGGGTGGCGTGGGGGCGGGCTCGGCGGTGACTGAGCGGCGGCGGCTCGGGGCGGCTTGGCTCAGGCGGCTCAGGCGGGCGGTGGTGGTGGTGGTGGTGGTGGCGGGGGGTATTTAAGAGAGGGGCTCGGCTTGGAGGAGGGGCAAGGCGGCGGCGGAGGCGGAGTCCAACTCGGACTCGGTCCGAGTGGCGGCGGCGGGCAGCACAAGACAAGACGAGGAGGCGGCGGCGGCTCTCGCTGGGCCCTAGGCCGGTCGGGCGAGAGGAGTTTTTTTAAATTGTTCACGACGGAAAAAAAACTCCTATAAAATAAAATAAAAATCTAAAAATGCCAAAACAAATTTTCACCGTCTAAATGAAATATTTAGAACGAGATGAACATTTTCTTGGCCCTCAAATGCAATTTTTAAAACGTGCAATTTTTCTAACGCAAATAATATCCAAATAAAATCAAATAAAATCCAAATAATAATTTTAACATTTTTCCTCCTGTATTTCAACTGTTTTGGAGAAGTCATATTAGCTCCCCTCATTTATTTTTAATATGAAATATTTTTCGAGAGAGAAAAATATTAAAATAAAAAATCCTCGTTCTTAGTATTTGATAGAAATCAAATATGAAAACCGGAAAATCCCCAACTCTCTCCGAGGGTCCTTGAGTTGCTTAGGATTTCGAGGATTGCAGAACAAAGATGCGATAAAATATGATATGCATGGATGACCTATGTATAACATTTCAAATTGAAAATTTGGGATGTTACAACAATTGACAGAATTGAGCATAGTTATGAGGTTATCTAGGTATGATCATGTATATAGGCATCACATCCGTGACAAGTAGACCGAAACGATTCTGCATCTACTACTATTACTCCACTCATCGACCGCTATCCAGCATGCATCTAGAGTATTAAGTTAATGAAAACAGAGTAACGCTTTAAGCAAGATGACATGATGTAGAGGAATAAATTCATGTAATATGTATATACCCCTCTTGTTATCCTCGATGGCAACAATACAATACGTGCCTTGCAACCCTTTCTGTCACTGGGTAAGGACACCGCAAGATTGAACCCAAAGCTAAACACTTCTCTCATTGCAAGAACTACCAATCTAGTTGGCCAAACCAAACGGATAATTCGAAGAGACTTGCAAAGATAACCAATCATACATAAAAGAATTCAGAGAAGATTCAGATATTGCTCATAGATAATCTTGATCATAAACCAACAATTCATCGGTCTCAACAAACACACCGCAAAAAGAAGATTACATCGAATAGATCTCCATGAGAGAGCGGGAGAACATTGTATTGAGATCCAAAAAGAGAGAAGAAGCCATCTAGCTACTAACTATGGACCCGAAGGTCTGAAGTAAACTACTCACACTTCATCGTAGAGGCTATGATGATGATGTAGAAGCCCTCCGTGATGGATTCCCCTTCCGGCGGAGCTCCGGAACAGGCCCCAAGATGGGATCTCGTGGATACAGGAAGTTGCGGCGGTGGAATTAGGTTTTTGGCTCCGTATCCGATCTGTTGGGGGTACGTAGGTATATATAGGAGGAAGAAGTACGTCGGTGGAGCTCCGAGGGGCCCATGAGGTAGGGGCGCACCCTAGGGGGGGGGGGCGCCCTCCACCCTCGTGACCGCCTCGGGGCTTTCTTGATGGAGGGTCCAAGTCTCCTGGGTCTTATCTGATGAGAAAATCACGTTCCCAAAGGTTTCATTCCGTTTGGACTCCGTTTGATATTCCGTTTCTTCGAAATACTGAAATAGGCAAAAAACAGCAATTCTGGGCTGGGCCTCCGGTTAATAGGTTAGTCCCAAAAATAATATAAAAACAGAGTAACGCCTTAAGCAAGATGACATGATGTAGATGAATAAATTCATGCAATATGATAAATACCCCATCTTGTTATCCTCGATGGAAACAATACAATACGTGCCTTGCAACCCTTTACATCCTTTGGGTAAGGACACCGCAAGATTGAACCCAAAGCCATGCACTTCTCCCATTGCAAGAACTACCAATCTAGTTGGCCAAACCAAACGGATAATTCGAAGAGAATTGCAAAGATAACTCAATCATGCATAAAAGAATTCAGAGAAGATTCAAATATTATTCATAGATAAGCTGATCATAAACCCACAATTCATCGGTCTCAACAAACACATCACAAAAAGAAGATTACATCGAATAGATCTCCACGAGAGAGGGGGAGAACATTGTATTGAGATCCAAAAAGAGAGAAGAAGCCATCTAGCTACTAGCTATGGACCCGAAGGTCTGAAGTAAGCTACTCACAGTTCATCGGAGAGGCTATGGTGTTGATGTAGAAGCCCTCCGTGGTGGATGCCCCCCGCGTGAGCTCGAACAGGCCCCAAGATGGGATCTCGTGGATACAGGAAGGTGCGGCGGTGGAATTAGGTTTTGGCTCCTGTTACGATCGTTTGGGGGTGCGTAGGTATATATAGGAGGAAGGAGTACGCGGTGGAGCTTGAGGGCCCACGAGGCGGGGGGCGCGCCTAGGGGCGCCCACCACCTCGACCGCCTCGTGGCTTTCTTGACGGAGGTCCAAGTCTCCTAGGTCTTATCTCGATGAGAAAATCACGTTTCAAGATTTCATTCCGTTTGGACTCCGTTTGATATTCTGCTTTTGAAATCTTCAAAAAGGCAAAAATAGCAATTCAGGGTTGGGCCTCCGGTTAATAGGTTAGTCCCAAAAGTAATATAAAATTGGAAAATAAAGCCCATTATAGTCCAAAACAATAGATAAAGTAGCATGGAGCAATAAAAAATTATAGATACGTTGGAGACGTATCAGAAACCTATATTTGGATATCGTAAGTGTTCCGGGTGAAATCGGGATTTTACCGGAGTACCGAGGGGTTACCGGAACCCCCCGGGGGCTTAATGGGCCATAGTGGGCCTTAGAGGAGAGAAGGAGAGGCGGCTAGGGCAGGTGTGACGCCCGGGTATTTAAGCTACAGTAAACCTCTGCTAATGATGCCACGTCACCTCCATTACTGTTGCTAATCTCGCAGTAGTTAGAAACGGTTCGAATTCAAATTTAAAACCAAGCAAACAATAAAAGTTTTCAAATATTAAAACTAAAATGTTTGGAGTGAGCCAAATAATGCATAAGCAAGTATGGTGGAGAAACCACACTTTTATAAAAGTGTAAAATACTCTAAAATGTTTTAAACAGTAGCAAAGACAATTAGTTGAATGCCTTTCACAATAAATAAAATATTAAACTAATTTATTTGTAGCCCAAACTTATGTGGCGGTAGCTAATTACTAACACTAAATTAGGGACTACTTTTATAGTTTATAAAACTAAAATAAAAGAGGAACTAAAATAAAACAGAAATGTAAAAGGAATAATAAACAAAAATAGAACAAAAGAAATAAAAACAGAAAAGCCCCCCCCTGGGCCTCGCCCACCCACATGCCGAGCCGGCCCATCCCCACTCCCTTAACCCCTGGAGCCGTAACCCTAGCTACCGGTTGCCCCACTCCACCTTCCACGACCCCCACGATCCCCGTCTCCTCCCTTTGCCCTCGATCTAGATCGGGCACGACCCCGCCGCCTACCACTGACCTCGTCGCCGAACCCCGACACCGCCCGACGCTGCCCCGCCGTCGCCGGCGCCCGCCTCCTCAACCCGGCTCCCCGTCCTTGACCTCTTCTTCACCCGCTCACCGACGCTGTTCGCCTCGCCGCCATGGACTCCAGCCACCCAAAGCTGCCCGACGCTGCCGTCTCGCCGACCCGAGTCACCTCGCCTCTGCTGTCGCTACCCGACCCGTCACCCTCGTCGCTGTCTGCCGTCTCGACTCGACCCGACGAGCCACCTCGCCGCTCGCCGGACTGCCCGCCCCGCCTCTCCGTCGCCGGACCGCCTCAACACCTCCTCGAGCTCGCACGCGACCCTCCCCGTGAGCCCCGTCAGTCCTCCTCTCACCCCCTCTGCCTCGATGTGGCCACCACATCCCGGTGCGCTCGCCGCGCCCGTGCCACTCCAGCCACGTTCGACGCGCGCCCCCGGGCACCGCGACCCTTCCCGGCTCACCCGCCGCCGCTTCGCTTCGCCGTCGCCGCCAATCGCGGCCCGGCCGGTCGGCGCCCGATCCGGCGCCTCGGCTCTGCCCGCCATGCTCGGGTCAGCCCCGACGGGCGCCCACGCCCGTTACCACGCGGGCGCCCCGGTCGGCCTCCTGGGCCATTGACGTAGGGCCCCACACCCCTAAAAAAAATTGAAAGTGAAAAGGTTTTTAATAAAATTATTAATTAGTTAATTAATTAATTAGCAAATTAATTAAGTTAACCAATCATGCTTAAATAATCTAATTAATTAGTTAATTTAATTAAAATAGTAATTAATTAGCTAAACCCTATTTAAACTAAACGGTGTATGACATGCGGGACCCACACGTAGTTTGACCAAGTCAACTGCACAGTTGACTCATCGATGTCGACATGATGTCATGCTGACGTCATCTTTTACTATTCTGGATAATGTTGAAATAAATAATTAAATTCCAGAAATTAATAAAAACCTTATAAAATCATATTAAATAAACCGTAGTCTGGATGGAAAAACTTTGTACATGAAAGTTGCTCAGAACGACGAGACGAATCCGGATATGCAGTCCGCTCGTCCGCCACACACCCCTAACCTATCGAACTCGCAACTTTCCCCTCCTCCTCCGCTCAAAAACACGAAACACCGGGATATTTTCCGGATGTTTCCCCACCGGTATCACCTCATACCGCGTTAGGGCACGCCTAGCATCGTTACTTGTCTTGTCATGCATCGATATGCATCTGTTTACATGTTATTCATTGTTTCTTCCCCTCTTCCTCCGGTAGACTACGAGACCGACGCTGCTGCTGCCGCTTCGACTACGGTGTTGACGACCCTCTCTCTTGCCGAGCAACCAGGCAAGCCCCCTTGATCACCGGATATCGCCTACTCTTCTCTATACTGCTTGCATTAGAGTAGTGTAGCATGTTATCGCTTTCGATTATACCTATCCCGATGCATAGCCTTGTCCTTGTTACTATCATTTGTTACCTTACCCGCAATCCTATATGCTTAGTATAGGATGCTAGTACTTTCATCTGTGGCCCTACATTCTTGTCCGTCTGCCGTGCTATATTATCGGGTCGTGATCACTCGGGAGGTGATCACGGTATATACTATATACTTTATACATGATACATGTGGAGACTAAAGTCGGGTCGGCCGGTGGAGCACCATGAGTGGATCTTTGAGGCGGAGCGGCAGGCAGGTTGATACCGCCTAGGAGAGAGGTGGGCCTGGCCTGTTCGGCGTTCGCGGATACTTAACACGCTTAACGAGATCTTCAGATTTGATCTGAGTTGGCTACGAGCTTATACGCACTAACCAACTCGTGGGAAAGATATGGGCACTCGGCATCGTGGTATCGGCCAAAGCACTTCGACGTCGTGACGAGCGCGCGCGCCGGATTGGACCGGAACGCCACTAGGCTAGGTCTTCCGGCCGCCCACGCGTCGCGGTGTGCTCGAGGCGATGGGCCTGCACCCTGCGTGCTTAGGTTTAGACCGGCGTGCTGGCCTCTCTGTTGTGCCTAGGTGGGGCTGCGACGTGTTGATCTTCCGCGGCCGGGCATGACCCAGGAAAGTGTGTCCGGCCAAATGGGATCAAACGTGTTGGGTAAGTTGGTGCACCCTGCAGGGAAGTTAATCTATTCGAATAGCCGTGATCTTCGGTAACAGGACGACTTGGAGTTGTACCTTGACCTTATGACAACTAGAACCGGATACTTGATAAAACACACCCTTCCAAGTGCCAGATACAACCGGTGGTCGCTCTCTCTCAGGGATATGAGGAGGGGATCGCCGGGTAGGATTATTGCTATGTGATGTTACTTGGAGGACTTCAACCTACCCTCCTCTACCTGTTGCAAGACAGTGACCGAGCGTAGTCTTGATAAGACTAGCTATCCCCTCTTATTCGGCATTCTGCAGCTTCAGTCCTCGATATGGCCCTTTACACATATATCCATGCATATGTAGTGTAGCTCCTTGCTTGCGAGTACTTTGGATGAGTACTCACGGTTGCCTTGTTTCCCCTTTTCCCCTACCTCTATTCGATTGCTGCAACCAGACGATGGAGCCCAGGAGCCAGACGCCACCGTCGATGACGACTACTACACCGGAGGTGCCTACTACTACGCAGCAGCCACCACGGACGACCGTGAGTAGTTTAGGAGGATCCCGAGGCAGAGGCCTTCTCCTCTTCGATCTGATCCCGGTTTGTGCTAGCCTTCTTAAAGCAAACTTGTTTAACTTATGTCTGTACTCAGATATTGTTGCTTCCGCTGACTCGTCTATGATCGAGCACTTGTATTCGAGCCCTCGAGGCCCCTGGCTTGTATTATGATGCTTGTATGCCTTATTTATGTTTTAGAGTTGTGTTGTGATATCTTCCCGTGAGTCCTTGATCTTGATCGTACACATTTGCGTGCATGATTAGTGTACGATTGAATCGGGGGCGTCACAAGTTGGTATCAGAGCCGACTGCCTGTAGGAATTCCCCTTCCAACTCCTTGGCCGAAGTCGAGTCTAGACATTACAAAACTTTTACTAACATGGCTGTGTGCCTTATGGGCCCACGTCACCATTGGGTGGTATTAGGATCTTTTACTCCTCGACCTTTACTCTGGGATCCTGAACTCTCTTCTATTCGGGTTAAATGATTTTGCTAAAAACAAAACTAACTTTAGGTTCTCGCAAGTACTTTCTCCCGGAGAGCCCCTCACTTCAGATGATCGCCTGCTACATCAGAAGATTCCGAAGATACTCTCTGATGTTCTCTCGAGACTTTGTGCCCATCACTTTTGCTATTCCTGACCACCGATAAATCCATATGGATAACTACTTACACTTGCCATTCATACGATCATCCCCCATTGATCTTGTTATTACAAGATACCCCGAAGTTTCTCTGTTGTTCCGAAAATACTTTGTGCCTACTGCCTAGCAGTTCTTTGCCACATGAATACCCCTTCAAATAAATCCTCGCACTTGTCGAGTATCCGCCATCCCCGATTGTTCATGTGTTTCACGTAAGTCTTCAAAATACTATTCGATCTTCCGAAAATCCTCTGGAGCCTTTGGCTCTTGAAATTCTTGCTTGCTTGCATTATGGTTAATCCCATAAGTCTCGTAGTCATATTGACATTCCTTGTCATTATCATTTTGAGTCTGTTGACTCAATATGTTTCTGAATACTACAATCATCATTGATCCTTATAAATTACCTTTCGGCTGAGCTGCCATTCTTTAAGCGAATTGGTTCTCGACCAATCCAATTGTCGCTTGATTGTACCCTAAGGCTATTCAACTTATCCATCCCTAATCAGAGCATTGCTTCTGATCCCTTGATTTGGAAATCATAATTCCTTTGCATTTGACAATTGAGTTAGTTAGTTGTTTCTATAATCTGCTTCCTCTAGTTGAGTACCGATGCTCACGTCAGATCCCTTGTGGACCACCAGATCCTTTGTTGGATTTTATCTGACAACGCCCTTCATATTCAATAACCTTGTGAGCCTTTTCTCTGATACATAATGCCTTTGGTAAATTGTATCCTCTGCTTTCTCAACCATGCTCTGCTTTCGAGCTTGAGTTAATTACTTCTAAAGATTCTGGTATATGATTCTAAGATGCCGCGATGGGTTGAACCTATGCCTTCCTTAATATGTGTGAACTCGAAAGTTTTCACGAGTCGTACTCTTCTGGTACTTTGCCAGATAAAATTTCAACACTATAACTTCATCGAAAGCGAGAAGTGAATGAAAGTGTATGCATTGGAGAAGTGGGAGTCGACCTTGAACTCTGAGTTCATGCCCATGGACCTGATGTGGAACTTATCATGGAAGCTTCTTGCCAAATATTTACTCATTCAAGTAATTCTTTCGGTGTTATTAAATTGGACCCCTTGTAGTTATGGTTTCGACCATATTGTTCTTCTTTGTTCCCATTTCTCGGGCAAGTTTAAACATTTGTCTTCTGCGGATTAATACCCCAGTCCAACCTCTACTTTGATCCGTCTTCGAGTATTACCCCCCTGGTATCTCGAGATTATCTTGGAACTGCATTACTTCTTATGAGTTCTTCATCAAGTACTACATTCTCACTAATTCCAATTTTCCACGGGCTCCGAGTTATTAGACACTCGGGAACACCGATAAGTGAAACAATTCCATACTCCGATTCAATAACTCTAAGTAATTCTTGTTGCTTATGAGTTTAATAATCCTTCAAGTCATTCCTAGCCTTATCAGCTATATCATTATCATGCAAAATTTTAACTGTGCTACCTGGTCCTTCTTCCGGAGCACAACTTTCGACGATGAGCTAGACTTACGTCGATCTTCCTTGTCATATCATTTCGCCTTGAACATCAAGCTTGATATCGAGTTCGTGTCGTACCCTTGGTTTTAGTAACTTTCGTTTCATCAGTCCTTTGTCTTGATGTCATCGTTGTTCGATTACATCTTCATGAAACCTCTCGACAAATGTGTCGTAATCATCATCTACATTCTGAGCTCTTACAGGATATCAATCGAATTCGTGATGAGAAATACCATCCTTGCCCCTCGATGATTGTGTTATCATCGATTTACATTCTTGCCTTCCCCAACACAAACTTGTTCATGTTTTGTGTTATACCTTGAGTTCCTTGCTATCCAGCCTTTGTTCTTCTTTATCTTGGAGTATTACCATCTTTTTTTGTCTAGAATGTTCTGAGATTTGTTCCACCTCTTGAGAGTTCTTGGTGTAGTGATACTTCTCACCATCACCATTCTTTCATGGTCCTCGTGTTGATTCCAACCGGGGTACCAACAAGTGAACGGTGCTGTTTGGATCCTGCACTTCTAGCAACCCTATTGCTTTGAAGTTAATGGTCGGCCGTTCATTCTTAGTCTATTGATTATTGAATCACCATTCCGACATTGGTCGTGCAACCCAACCCATATTTCGGGCGCACCTTTCAACCAATGTTTAGTTGTGTATGTTCTCCTCGAGCATACTTCCTTATATAATTTGGTCTAACAAATGTTATCTCCTTGTTCACTTAATTGTGGAAATCCATCTTTTGGAAATGTCGATGAATTGTCGTTGAGTTCATCAGCCACCTCCTTGACCTCTCCTTGGGTTAATGATGAACACTTGTTAACGGAAATCACTTCATAGTTCATTTCCCGAGAATCTTACAGTGTCATCCCGTCAATTTGTGTTGCACCTTTCTTCTCAGGTATCCTAAGTCTGAGGTATCCTGACACCAATCGGATCTGAATCTTGGTCAGATATGATGGTTGGGACAACTTTCCAAGAGTTATGATGTTGATCCTTTGATGACCCGGTAGCATGATGTCATGCCTAGCACCCCCCCCCCCCGGCTGGAGGACCTATCATTATAGATTCCTTTTCAGCATGGTTATCCATTCATCCATGAGGAAATTGTAAGACTTATTCTACAAGTTATTCCTGATGGATCCTTCGTGTTTCCAAAGTCTGATCTTCACCTGAAGACCATGTCAATGCTATCTCGAAGCATGTCAATGGTACTCCGATTTTCAACAGGAAAATTTGAAGCACGATGCTAAATTTTATTTATCACTTATCCTAAAACCGTTGTATGGGTAATATCATGAGATTCCTTCCCCCTTACCTAAATGGTTTTCTACTTTATATCCTGTCATGGATATCTTGCTCTGCTTGTCCTTGGGAAGGATTTACCCCTGAAAGATGTGTTTAAACACATTTTCCTTTCCATTGTTCTGTTTAAACATAATAATCACTTTTCCTTTCCATTGGTTTGTTTAAACCTTCTTGTGATCTATATAATATAAGCACTAATATCCTCGCTATGTAAACACCTCGGTGTACCATCTTGTCCGTGTAACCTGTTATTATTGTTGATGACATTCCGTAGCCATCGATGGACGAGAACTTTGCCTATTGGTCCGCCTCGCTCAACGAAAGGTGAATTGGTTCTCTTCGTCCTCGCCCTTGGTACCGATGTTGTTGCCGACATAACCGACGGGCTATCCTCGACATGCCTTACTTACATGATCATGCAAGACGCCATCACCCTTCTTACTTTTAAACCACATGGTGGGCCCATAACCCACAGTTCCACAGATCAAAACCCGACTCTCCCAGACACCCCTGTTCCTAAAGCTAATCCTCACGCTTGGCCCGATGAAAGATCACGAGCCACCTTCCTAGTGATCTATTCTGTATCGACGCAATGCTTATTCCGTTGCTCAACCCCTTTCACGCCTTGTAACAGGCATCGAAAGATTGCCTACCCGCTTGGAACTTCTCGTGGTACTTTCTTACTTTGCTCTCGATAATTCGTTAAGTTTCAATTCGAGAGTTACTTTCCGCCACCTTCCCCGATCTTATCGACTAGATAGTTAACCTTGCAGAGGTCCGTTCTCCCTGTATGCCCACCCTTTATTCTTTCGTAAGTACGATGGAGTTCCGGAAGAAAGGACGCTGACTTCATCTTGATGACCTAAAGCAGCGAAATGAAGACATCAATGTATTGGACCGGCCTCTTCGAGAAGAGCAAGCCAGGATGAGAAGACCCGCTAGATTCGTTACCAAACTTCCCCCCATACACCCCTCTTAAATCTCGGGACGAGATTTCTTGTAGTGGAGGAGAATTGTGACGCCCGGGTATTTAAGCTACAGTAAACCTCTGCTAATGATGCCACGTCACCTCCATTATGCTGCTAATCTCGCAGAGTTCAAACCGTTCAATTCAAATTTAAAACCAAGCAAACAATAAAAGTTTTCAAATATTAAAACTAAAATGTTCGGAGGAGCCAAATAATGCATAAGCAAGTATGGTGGAGAAACCACACTTTTATAAAAGTGTAAAATACTCTAAAATGTTTTAAACAGTAGCAAAGACAATTAGTTGAATGCCTTTCACAATAAATAAAATATTAAACTAATTTATTTTGTTGCCCAAACTTATGTGGCAGTAGCTAATTACTAACACTATAGGGACTACTTTTATAGTTTATAAAACTAAAATAAAAGAGGAACTAAAATAAAACAGAAAACAGAAAAGGAATAATAAACAAAAATAGAAAAAAAGAAATAAAAACAGAAAAGGCCTCCCCCCCACTGGGCCTCGGCCCACCCACATGCCGGGCCGGCCCATCCCCACTCCCTTAACCCCTGGAGCCGTAACCCTAGCTACCGATTGCCCCACTCCACCTCCCACGACCCCCACGATCCCCGTCTCCTCCATTTGCCCCCGATCCAGATCGGGTACGGCCCCGCCGCCTACCACTGACCTCGTCGCCGAACCTCGACACCGCCCGGCGCTGCCCCGCCGTCGCCGGCGCCCGCCTCCTCAACCCGGCTCCCCGTCCTCGACCTCTTCTTCACCCCGCTCACCGACGCCGTTCGCCTCGCCGCCGCGGACTCCGGCCACCCCAAGCTGCCCGACGCCGTCGCTCGCCGACCCGGAGTCACCTCGCCTACGCTGTCGCTACCCCGACCCCGTCACCCTCGTCTGCCGTCTGCCGTCTCTGACTCGACCCCGACGAGCCACCTCGCCGCTCGCCGGACTGCCCGCCCCGCCTCTCCGTCGCCGGACCGCCCCAACACCTCCTCGAGCTCGCACGCGACCCTCCCCGTGAGCCCCGTCTGTCCTCCTCTCACCCCCCTCTGCCTCGATGTGGCCACCACATCCCGGTGCGCTCGCCGCGCCCGTGCCACTCCAGCCACGTTCGACGCGCGCGCCCGGGCACCGCGACCCTTCCCGGTGCGCTCACCCGCCTCGCTGCGCTCGTCGTCGCCGCCAATCGCGGCCCGGCGGTCGGCGCCCGATCCGGCGCCTGGCTCGCCTCGCCATGCTCGGGTCAGCCTCGACGGGCGCCACGCCTGCTACCACGCTGTCCTGGTCGGCCTCTGGGCACCGACGAGGGCCCCACACCCTAAAAAAATTGGAAGTGAAAAGGTTTTAATAAAATTATTAATTAGTTAATTAATTAATTAGCAAATTAATTAAGTTAACCAATCATGCTTAAATAATCTAATTAATTAGTTAATTTAATTAAAATAGTAATTAATTAGCTAAACCCTATTTAAACTAAACGGTGTATGACATGCGGGACCCACACGTAGTTTGACCAAGTCAACTGCACAGTTGACTGCTGATGTCAGCATGATGTCATGCTGACGTCATCTTTTACTATTCTAGATAATGTTGAAATAAATAATTAAATTCCAGAAATTAATAAAAACCTTATAAAATCATATTAAATAAACCGTAGTCTGGATGGAAAAACTTTGTACATGAAAGTTGCTCATAACGACGAGACGAATCCGGATACGCAGTCCGTTCGTCCGCCACACACCCCTAACCTATCGAACTCGCAACTTTCCCCCTCCGGCTCCTCTGCCCGAAAACACGAAACACCGGGGATATTTTCCCGGATGTTTCCCCCCCTTAACCGGTATCACCTCATACCGCGTTAGGGCACGCCTAGCATCGTTACTTGTCTTGTCATGCATCGATATGCATCTGTTTACATGTTATTCATTGTTTCTTCCCCCTCTTCCCTCCGGTAGACTACGAGACCGACGCTGCTGCCCGCCGACTACGGTGTTGATTTACCCTCTCTCTTGCGAG
Source organism: Aegilops longissima (assembly GCA_021605205.1). Classification (NCBI taxonomy): domain Eukaryota; kingdom Viridiplantae; phylum Streptophyta; class Magnoliopsida; order Poales; family Poaceae; genus Aegilops; species Aegilops longissima. Next base: position 254,316,551 of record CM038677.1, on the reverse strand, counting down.
AGCAACCAGGCAAGCCCCCCTTGATCACGGATATCGCCTACTCTTCTCTATACTGCTTGCATTAGAGTAGTGTAGCATGTTATTGCTTTCAGTTATACCTATCCCGATGCATAGCCTTGTCCTTGTTACTATCAAGTTGTTACCTTACCCAATCCTATATGCTTAGTATAGGATGCTAGTACTTTCATCTGTGGCCCTACATTCTTGTCCGTCTCGCGTGCTATATTATCGGGTCGTGATCACTCGGGAGGTGATCACGGTATATACTATATACTTTATACATGATACATGTGGAGACTAAAGTCGGGTCGGCCGGTGGAGCACCCGCGAGTGGATCTTTGAGGCGGAGCGACAGGCAGGTTGAGACCGCCTAGGAGAGAGGTGGGCCTGGCCTGCTCGGGCGCTCATGGATACTTAACACGCTTAACGAGATCTTGGTATTTGATCTGAGTTGGCTACGAGCTTATACGCACTAACCAACTACGTGGGAAAGATATGGGCACTCGGCGCCGTGGTATCACCAAGCACTTCAGACGTCGGCGACGGCGGGGGCGCGCGGATTGGATCGAACGCCACTAGGCTAGGTCTGCTTCGGCCGCCACGCAACGTGTGTGTGTGCTCGTAGGCGATGGGCCTGCACCCTGCTGCTTAGGTTTAGACCGGCGTCTGGCCTCTCACAGTGCCTAGGTGGGGCTGCGGCGTGTTGATCTTCCGCGCGGGCATGACCCAGAAAGTGTGTCCGCCAAATGGGATCAAACGTGTTGGGTAAGTTGGTGCACCCCTGCAGGGAAGTTAATCTATTCGAATAGCCATGATCTTCGGTAACAGGACGACTTGGAGTTGTACCTTGACCTTATGACAACTAGAACCGGATACTTGATAAAACACACCCTTCCAAGTGCCAGATACAACCGGTGGTCGCTCTCTCTCAGGGATATGAGGAGGGGATCGCCGGGTAGGATTATTGCTATGTGATGTTACTTGGAGGACTTCTACCTACCCTCCTCTACCTGTTGCAAGACAGGTGACCAGAAGCGTAGTCTTCGATAAGACTAGCTATCCCCCTCTTATTCTGGCATTCTGCAGTTCAGTCCACTGATATGGCCCTTTACACATATATCCATGCATATGTAGTGTAGCTCCTTGCTTGCGAGTACTTTGGATGAGTACTCACGGTTGCCTTGTTTCCCCTTTTCCCCTACCTCTATTCGATTGCTGCAACTGCACGATGGAGCCCAGGAGCAGACACCACCGCCGATGACGACTACTACTGGAGGTGCCTACTACTACGCAGCAGCCCACGACGACGACTGTGAGTAGTTTAGGAGGATCCCAGCAGGAGGCCTGCTCCTCTTCGATCTGATCCCAGCTTTGTGCTAGCCTTCTTAAGGCAAACTTGTTTAACTTATGTCTCGTACTCAGATATTGTTGCTTCCGCTGACTCGCCTATGATCGAGCACTTGTATTCGAGCCCTCGAGGCCCCCGGCTTGTATTATGATGCTTGTATGACTTATTTATGTTTTAGAGTTGTGTTGTGATATCTTCCGTGAGTCCTTGATCTTGATCGCACACATTTGCGTGCATGATTAGTGTACGATTGAATCGGGCGTCCGCAGCAGGCGCTGCCCTCCCCTCTAGTCCGAATAGGACAAGGAGAGGGGGGCGACGCCACCCTTTCCTTCCTCTCTTCCTCCTCTTTCCCCCTTCTCCTAATCCAACAAGGAAGGGAGGGAGTCCTACTCCCGGTGGGAGTAGGACTCCTCCTGGCGCGCCTCCTCCTGTCCGGCCGCACCTCCCCCCTTGCTCCTTTATATTCGGGGGCAGGGGGCACCCCAAAAGACACAACAATTGATTTGATCTTTTAGCCGTGTGCGGTGCCCCCCTCCACCATAGTCCACCTCGATAATACTGTAGCCCGGGAGTAGGACTCCTCCTGGCGCGCCTCCTCCTGTCCGGCCGCACCTCCCCCCTTGCTCCTTTATATTCGGGGGCAGGGGGCACCCCAAAAGACACAACAATTGATTTGATATTTTAGCCGTGTGCGGTGCCCCCCTCCACTATAGTCCACCTCGATAATACTGTAGCGGTGCTTAGGCGAAGCCCTGCATCGGTAGAACATCAACATCGTCACCACGCCGTCGTGCTGATGAAACTCTCCCTCAACACTCGGCTGGATCGGAGTTCGAGGGACATCATCGAGCTGAACTGTGCTGAACTCGGAGGTGCCATGCGTTCGGTACTTGGATCGGTTGGATCGTGAAGACGTACGACTACATCAACTGCGTTGTGCTAACGCTTCCGCTTTCGGTCTACGAGGGTACGTAGACAACACTCTCCCCTCTCGTTGCTATGCATCACCATGATCTTGCGTGTGCGTAGGATTTTTTTTTGAAATTACTACGTTCCCCAACCAAAACTTTGACTCTTTGCATAAAGTAAATACATAAAAGTAAAAGATAGGCCCTTCACAGAGGGAAGCAGAGGTTTCCATGCGCTTAATTGTTTGTATGCTCAACCCCTTAGTGCAAAAGAATGTCACGTTGTATTTCCCCTTGTGATGGCAACCTTTATTATGTAGTCTGTTTCTTTTATTCTTCACCATCACAAGTTCATGCAACGCTCACTTTTCTCTTACACTAAATGATCTCACACTTTTCGAAGCAATTTTTATTGCCTTATTGTACGAATGACAACTTACTTGAGGGATCTTGCTCAATCCCTAGGTAGATATGGTGGACTCTTGAAAATAAGATTTGGGTTCAAGGGTTTTTGGATGCACAAGTAGTATCTCTACTTAGTGCGGAATTTTTGGCTAGCAAAGATAGGGGGCAAGCACCACATGTTAAAGGATCTATGACAATATAACTTCTATGTGAATATGAATAAACATAAATCATTATGTTGTCTTCCTTGTACAACGTCAACAATTTTGGCATATAATATTTTGATGGGGGTTCACAATCACAAAAGATTTCCAGGATAGTGTATTTATATGTGAATCTTCTCTTCCCTTGTTAATTCTTTCATGAGTTGCATTATTGACCAATGCTATGTTTGTCAATCTCTAATAAAATTTTCTACTTATACTTTTCCTTATGTGGTGTCATCACCTACCATAAGATTAGTATATGATCTTTTAATTTATTTCCTTCCTTTTTATTTATTTCGTTTCTTTTTATTGCAACGTGAAAGTAAAGAAAGCAAAAACTCAAACTAAACTTTATTATATATCTTGCACATGATTACAAGGATATATCACTAAGCAAACTCTCGAAAATAAAGGATCAAACTAAACATTTATTCATCTAAATCAAAAGATCAAACTAAAATAAGTAAAGGCAAAAGATAGTGGGGATGATATGATACCGGGGCACCTCCCCCAAGCTTGGCCGAAGCCAAGGGGAGTGCCCATACCCGATACTCAATTTTCTTTTGGTGATGAAGAATAAGGTGGTCGTGGTGATGAAGTAGAGGAGACCCTGTCCTTCAGGATCAAGAGATTCTCCCATCTACGGATGATGCTCCGAAGGAAGATGATGTGCTCTTGATGCAGAACATTTTCACGAGTGAGATATTTATTTTGCACATGAACCGTTCCAATGATTCGAAAGGCTTCTATCTCAGTCGGGGTAAGATGAGCATAATAAGGTTTAAGGATATCTTCTTCTTCTTCCTTAGCAGGCTAGGCTTGCTCAACCATCGGTGCTTGATCTCCGGTAGCCTCCTTGCTCTTGTCCCCATTGACGGCTTCAATGGGCTCTTCTCTCTTCAGCTTGATCTTCATCAACCAAGCATCCTCTTCCACGTTGTTGGAGGAAGAAGAAGACATAATGCTTGGCTCAAAAGGTCTGACCGAAAACAGCAAGAAAAGAGAACATAAGATTTCTCCGCGATACGATGGTCAATAGGTTCTGGGGTATATAAAGATTTTTTATCTTGGAGACACGCAACCCGTAGAAAAACAGAGTCCAGAAGGTACCCGAGGTGGGCGCAACCCACCTGGGTGCGCCTGGCAAGCCAGGCGCACCCTGGTGTCTTGTGCCCACCAGGGTACACTTCCTGGTTGTTTCCTAATTTTTTATATATTCCAAAATTGACAAAACATATTTTTGCGGATTTTTCGGAGTCTGTTTACTTATCGTATCACGTACCTCCTTATTTTCATGATTCTGGAGTGTTCCGGAAGGACTCTTTTATGTGTTCTTCCCGTGTCATAGTTTGGATAATATTACTTCCAACATTAAGAGCGTACCTAAAATATAATGTTTTATTCGTTGCCCATTGACAACCTTTGGGTTATTACCTTCGGCAATATTTATTTTGATAGCTCCAGAACGATAAACCTCCTCGATAATATAGGGTCCTTCCCATTTGGAGAGGAGTTTTCCTGCAAAGAATCTAAAACGAGAGTTGTACAAAAGGACATATTCTCCAGCTTTAAACTCACGCTTTAAAATTCTTTTATCACACTATCTCTTAACTTTTTCTTTAAATAACTTGGCATTTTCATAAGCTTGGGTTCTCCATTCATCTAATGAGCTAATATCAAATAACCTCTTTTCACCAGCAAGTTTGAAATCATAGTTGAGTTCTTTGATTGCCCAATATACTTTATGTTCTAACTCAAGAGGCAAATGATAAGCTTTTCCATGAACCATTTTATAAGGAGACATACCCATAGGATTTTTGTATGCAGTTCTATAAGCCCAAAGTGCATCATCTAATTTCTTAGACCAATTATTCCGGGACCTATTGATAGTCTTTTGTAAAATTAATTTTGTTTCTCTATTGCTATGTTCAACTTGACCACTAGACTGAGGATGATAGGGTGATGCAATTCTATGGTTAACATCATACTTGGCAAGCATTTTACGGAAAGCACCATGAATAAAGTGTGAACCACCATCAGTCATTAAATATCTAGGGACTCCAAACCTTGGGAAAATAACTTCCTTAAGCATTTTAATAGAGGTGTTGTGATCAACACTACTGGTTGCAATAACTTCTACCCACTTAGTAACATAATCAACAGCAACCAAAATATGTGTATACCCATTAGAGGAAGGAAAAGGTCCCATGTAATCAAATCCCCAAACATCAAATGGTTCAACAGCAAGTGAATAATTCATAGGCATTTCTTCACGCTTACCGATATTACCTATTCTTTGACATTCATCACAAGATAAGATGAACTTACGTGCATCCTTGAAGAGAGTAGGACAATAAGACCCAGATTGCAACACCTTGTGAGCAATTCTGTCTCCAGCATGATGCCCTCCATAAGCTTCGGAGTGACATTTCCGTAGGATTTGTTCCTGTTCAAGCTCAGGTACACAATGTCTAGTAATACCATCTACTCCTTCTTTATAAAGATGTGGGTCATCCCAAAAGTAATGTCTTAAATCATAGAAGAATTTTTTATTTTGTTGGTATGTAAAGCTAGGTGGTAAATATTTAGCAACAATGTAATTAGCATAGTCAGCATACCAAGGAGTGTTATGAGAAACGTTTATTGCAGCTAACTGCTCATCAGGAAAACTATCATCAATAGGTAGTGGGTCATCAAGCATGTTTTCAAGCCTAGACAAGTTATCAGCTACGGGGTTCTCAACTCCTTTTCTATCAGTGATATGTAAATCAAATTCTTGTAGCAAGAGAACCCATCGAATAAGCCTAGGTTTAGCATCTTTCTTTTCCATAAGATATTTTATAGCAACACGATCGGTGTAAACAATTACTTTTGAAACAACAATGTAAGATCTAAATTTATCACAAGCAAACACCACTGCTAGGAATTCTTTTTCAGTACACTGGTACAGCGAGGTGCTATACAAACGGTGTTTAACCCCTTTCCGCGACGGCATTAGGAACCGTTGCCAAGTGAGTGTGGGCGATAGGGGGGTCCTTCCTACATGACCCAAAAACCGTCGGGGATATGCCCTCCTAGCAGACACGCTCGGAAAAATGAGGTCGTGTGCACCCGGCGAGCGCTCAAATACGGTAATACGTACAGTAGAGCTAAAAAATACAATTATACATGCGAAATTGTTTTCGGTCACAAGTACATCCCACACAGTCAGACCCCGCTAAACGTTTCTGTTCGTATGTACATCCCACATAGTTTCTCCAAGGAAAACGTTTCCGTTCATAGGTACACCACGCACAATTTTCTCCGTTAAACCGTTTGTGATAGCATTGCCATTGCACATGATATTAACAATTTTATCATTTGCGTTATTGAATGCATCACACACGGTGCATAGAAGAAACTGTGTGGCAAAGGCTGTCCATCACACACAGTTTTTATGAGGTAAACGTTTGCGCAAGGTGGCCTAACACAAACAGTTTTCAAGAGAAGGTCGTGTGTGATTGTTCATTGATCCAACACGGTTTATTCCTAGAAACTGTGTGCGTTGCCTGAGGTCATCGCCCACGGTATTTTCTCAATAACCGTTTGCAATAGCAAAACCCAATTAGCATGCTAATTCGCCATTAGCAAGCTAATTACCCTATTATTAATAATCCATTTATTAATCTAATTGACATTCATATTAGGCACATAATATATTTCATTTCCATATTAAGGAAGCAAGATTTCGTAATTGAAATACATCAGAGTACAACATGATATAGCTTCAGCACTCAGCTACCCCACTACACAACTACACCAACACCAAGTTTCACATGCAACATGTAGAACCTTTCGAAATTAGCATCATAGACGGTACATAGACAAATGCATATCATCTAGAAAACTGCTGAAGTGGAAGACGAATATTGAGCCTTCATTCATGTTGAAGGTCTTTGCAACTTTAGGCAAGTGCCTGTGGATGATTGACCGTCCGTCCTTCGTCTTCTTCAGGAACACTTCAATATTGAACCGTGGGTGTTGTATGAAAACCTTCCTCGCCTCCTGACCATAGATGTGGTTTGAGAGGTAATCATCAGTGAAATGCTTTGGAAAGGCCTGAAAACAAGGATGTGCATAAATATCTTCTCATTGGAAATGGGGCAAAGGAATAAAAAAAGGCAAGATATAATAGTTAGTATCTTGTAGTGAACTGATGTCTTTTTATTGTGCAGACAAAGATCTTGTTGTTTTTTGTCGCTAATTTCTTTATCCTAAAAATCTTCCTGAGTTTCTTGACTTGATTGATATTCATGGACAACTCATTTCCCCATATGCAAAAAGGGTCGGACAGTGGGTCAAAACCTCTGACGGCAGGACCTACATGCGCAAGGCCAAATTGTTGAAAACCTAAATATTAGAATGGTTCCTGCAATCGCACAATAATGTGCTATTAGACAACGAACCATGCACGTGCTAATCTCGATTGTAAACCGTAGTGCTTCCCATTGTTTCCCTATAACACATATAAGGTAGTTAGTCATCAGGTTAAGTAAGGGTTCGCATGCTATCAGTAAAATATGTTGATGAAAAATAAGCACATTGCAGATTCATCAGATTAATTCAAGCCACATGGAAAACCCATTTATCCAAACCAAGCATGATTAAGAACTAGGAAATATAGCACTTGTATATGTTTCTCATGTATTAAGTGCAGCCAAATTCGATTTATTCCTCAGATGCACAACAGTACAAAATTCTACCAACGACAATTGGACATCACATTGCAGAATTGAACCAAGCAGTTAACTAAACACCACAACAAATGAACCAAACATTAACTGAGCACCACATTGCACAATATAACATACTCCTAATAGAAGATCAGATAGTTAACCAAACCAAGCATGCTTAACAACTTGGAAATATAGCAATTGTATTTGTTTCTCATGTATTTACTACAGCAAAATTCAATTTATTCCTCACATGGTATACAATAACAAAATGCACCCACAACAATTGAATATCGCATTGCAGAATTGAACCAAATAGTTAACTAAACACCACAACAAATGAACCAAACGTTAGTTGAGCACCACATTTCACAATATATCATGCTCCTAATAGAAGATCAGACAGTTAACCAAACCAAGCATGCTTAACAACTTGGAAATATAGCAATTGTATTTGTTTCTCATGTATTTAGTACAGCCAAATTCGATTTACTTCTCACATGGTATACAATAACTGAATGCACCCACAACTATTGAACATCGCATTGCAGAATTGAACCAAACAGTTAACTAAACACCACAACACAAATGAACCAAATGTTAAATGAGCACCACATTGCACAATGTATAACCAAACCAAGCATGCTTGACAACTTGGAAATATAGCAATTGTATTCGTTTCTCATGTATTTTGTAAAGATAAATTTGATTTATTTCTCACATGGAAGACAATACAAAATTGCATCCTGAAGAATTGAACAACACATTTGCAGAATTGAACCAAACAGTTAACTGAAGACGACAACTAATTAACCAAATAGTTAATAAGTGAGCACCACACTGCACAACATATAGAACATATACACTAGAGCAACATATTGCATGGTAAAATTAGATAGCACAATTCACTAGAATTTGTTAAGGAAAGGCAGGAGAAGCACACGCAACGGGTAAACCGAGCATGCTTAACCAGCGTAGCTAGCAAATGGCAAGGTGCTCCTCCAAGATCTGGGGGTCGGCACGAATGGCAGCCATCGTGACCTCATCCGCGCGTGCGTCCACGATTTGCTTCTCCGCTGCCAAATGCTCCTTGAGCTCCTGGCTATAGTGCGTGCAACATGGCTTAGGGCGGTGCTTATTTGTTGGAGGGGTCGGTGATTTGGGTGGAAGGTGTCGCACCGGCGGTCGGGGCATGTGGGATGTGGAAGGAGGAGGAGGATGGAGTCGGGTATGGATTACCTGCCTAGATAGACGAGGCCGAGCAGCATGAAGGAGGGTCGGTGACGAGGAGGTGGTGCTGCAAGCAATGAGTGAAGGTTTCAACTTGGAAAGGAAGGCGGAAACAAAGGAAATGTGGCTTTTGGTAAGGGGGAGGGGCGGGGAGGTAGATATTTCTGCTGAAGCCGAAAATTTGGAATCGCTTCAGCGAAAAAACTGATGCACAAAGTGTTATCATACACGGTCCCTTATTCAGAACTGTGTACGATATGTGAACATCACAAACAGTTCAGATAGCTTAACCTGTGTGTGATGAGTTTGAACGTCAAAAATTTTGGTTTGAATTTCCCTGGTTACAGTGGTCATCCACGTCATTGCATAATTTGGGTTCACAAAGGAGACTACACCACACCCACACTTCTTAAACGAGCAAGTTTAGCAATTAAACAGAGCTAGCTGGCCTAAACATTACTCTAACAAATTAAAGACCGACGCTCTTCTTTACCTAATAATAATGGGCTATTGCTTCTTCCTCCCTAATTTTGGTCCGTCATTACCAGATTTTCGTCCGTCCATCGTTACAGGATTTTCGTACGTCATCAAAAACAGTTCGACCTCTCTTTTTTCGCGTCTCACATACATGGGCCCGCTTGGGCCTCTGGCCGTCCATCAGCAGGCTGCGTTGTGGCCCAACAATGAATCCAGCTATCTGCTGCTATCAGGGATCGAACTCACAACCTGCCATCAGTTTTCCTTACATAGATCCAACTGGTCTAAATCATGCTTGTGTAAACTAAAGAGGTTTCGTATATATTACATAGTACCACCTTGCTTCTTTGCGTATAATTTCACCAATTTATATATGAGTACAGGTTAGAATCAATAAGCGCCTCAGGATTAATAAGGAAATAGTTGGATCGGGTAATAAGTGGCTGATGCATCTAGAATTAATGGAGAGAGAGAGATCCGGGCATTCATGAAGGAAATAGTTGGAAAGGACAAATAAATCAGATGATGCACAAGGGAGGAACAGAGGGATTAGTGGGAGAAAAGGATGCGATTAAATTGGCGGCTGATTAGAGTTAATTAAGGGAGTCCATTAATTAATGGAGGATGGAGAGGGATTCCTGTAACATGCATGATGACGCCTTGATTAAATTAGTGAATTAATAAAATTAATTAATGAAGGCGAGTATTTGTGTGGAAGGATTCGAATCAGCATAGTGTGATTTCTCATTCCCGACGGTACATGATTTTCTCATATTCCACTGACTAAAAAATTATATTATGATTATGTTAATTCTCAGACCACTACTCGAGCAAATATACACACTAACTATTCAATTCTAATATGCTGTAAAAAAACTATTCACTTCTAATATTGTTTGTAGGTTTTTTGTGCATTTATATAACACATATAATTTCTCGCAAAAAAAGATGATGCACATACAAAAAATTGCAGGTGTCTATGGTCCGGCTCTCTCACGTTGGACGTCAAGGAGACCGTGGTGTAGGAGCTAGAGACAAACACCTGTTTCAACTATGGCCGGGGCTCCGCCCGTCCGGGCTGTCATCATCAAGATAGAGGTCAGCATCATGGATGGCTATGGATGACTTATCTGATACAAGGAACCTCATGTCCCTCTCTTTGTCAATCGCATATCTAGCGTAGAGATCACATTTTGCGCTTGCAAAGGTTCTAGGTTTTACATGGAAACTGGAATTTCATCAACTTGCCACATTATTACAAACGTTTTGTATAACTGGACACCCACCATTGTTGAATAGATGGATAACTTGGTCACCGTTTGTGATGGCAACAAAGATTAGAATTGACAACATGGATGGGTGGGGCATGCAAGTATTTGTTTCTTCCGTTGCAACGCACGGGCACATTTGCTAATAATTAAACAAAATAAAGAGTACTACTACGGCTGGTGCTCGTCGATCTCCGCCGCCGCCTCCATGTCCAGCTCACGCCCGACGGTCACTTGGGGATGGGGCTCCATGGCATCCATCGCACCATACTCGGCAAGTATCTCGCCATCCTCGTCCGCCATCTCTTTGGAAAAGGCCGCCACGAGCTGGGCGTGGGCGGCTGCGATCTGGGCTTGGACGGGCTCCGTCGTCGCAAGGTATGTGGCGGAGGAACGGACGGCTGCTTGAATGCTCTCGGCAATTGCCAACTCTTCGGCCGTGGGTTGCCGACCGTTGTCGGAGAAGCTTCATTCGATTTGTGCGGTGACCGCCACGAGCTGGGCGTGGGTGGCCTCGACATGGTCGTGGGTGGCCTCGACATGGTCGTGGGCGGACTCCATCAGGGCTAAGGCCGCCGCTGCAGAACTGACAGCTGCTATGCCGCCCTCGCCAGTTGCTATCCTCGAGGCAGATGTTGCTGCCTTGGCCGCCCGGTCGCAGATTGCAGCCGCGCTCATGCACCTTGTTAGCATGCGCATGGTGGCTGCGGCCATGCTCTCGGTGGAGTGGGCCGCCGAAGTTGCCCTCACGACGCGGGTCCACGTCCCCATCTTTCACCAGCGACGATTGAACAATGAAATGATCACTACAAAAAAAATACACTTCTGTGATGATACGTGTTTGTCATAGTAGGTCGCATTTTTTGTCATGCATGTACATCCACAACAATTTTATGACAGAATCAAGATAGTCATACCTGTGCTGTCGTAGAAGTGTTCCATGACATTATCAAAATTATCATCACGGAAGAGTCCACTTCCATGACGATAAATCACTCGTCACATAAGTGCTTTCATCAAGGGTGACTGACACGTGGCATCCACCGTAACGGAACACCGTTAAGCTATCGGGTCCGGTTTTGGATCCGATAACCTGCTAACAGCCCCGACCAATGGGGATTTTCCACATGTAAAATCATCATTGGCTGGAGGAAACACGTGTCGGCTCACCGTTGGGACAGATGTCATCCACTCATTGGACCGAAGGGGCCTATGATACTTCAACATGTGGCACGGCCGAACAGCGGCCCATTCCTATGAAAAGGCTGGACCGTTTGACTTGGTCAAAAGGTGGCGGGCCAACCAACGGAAAGCCTGTTAACGACCTGTTCGCTGATACGTCTCCAACATATCTATAATTTTTGATTGCTCCATGCTATATTATCTACTATTTTGGGAAATATTGGGCTTTATTATCCACTTTTATATTATTTTTGGGACTAACCTATTAACCGGAGGCCCAGCCCAGATTTGCTGTTTTATGCCTATTTCAGTGTTTCGAGGAAAAGGAATATCAAACGGAGTCGAAACGGAACGAAATCAACTAGAGAAGTTATTTTTGGAAGGAAACCTACCAGATAGACTTGGACCCTATGTCAGGAGATGAGGGAGGTGCTCACGAGGGTGGGGGGCGTGCCCACCCCCTAGGGCGCGCCCCCCTGTCTCGTGGGGCCCCCGAAGCTCCACCGACGTACCCCCTGCACCCATATATACCTACGTATCGAAAAACTTCAAAAAAAGAAGATAGATCGGGAGTTCCGCCGCCGCAAGCCTCTCAGAGACACCAAAACCTCTCGGGAGCCCGTTCGGCGCCTGCGGGGGGGGAACCCATCACCGTGGCCATCTTCATCATCCCGACGCTCTCCATGACGAGGAGGGAGTAGTTCACCCTCGGGGCTGAGGGTATGTACCAGTAGCTATGTGTTTGATCTCTCTCTCTCTCGTGTTCTCTCTCGTGTTCCCTCTATGGCACGATCTTGACGTATCCCGAGCTTTGCTATTGTAGTTGGATCCTATGATGTTTCTCCCCCTCTACTCTCTTGTGATGAATTGAGTTTCCCCTTTGAAGTTATCTTATCGGATTGAGTCTTTTTATGAGAACACTTGATGTATGTCTTGCCGTGCTTACTTGAGGTGACAATGGAGTATCTAGGTGACATTAGGGTTTTGGTTGATTTGTGTCTTAAGGTGTTATTCTAGTACGAACTCTAGGGCTGTTTGTGACACTTATAGGAATAGCCCAACGTATGGATTGGAAAGAATAACTTTGAGGTGGTTTCGTACCCTACCATAATCTCTTCGTTTGTTCTCCGCTATTAGCGACTTTGGAGTGACTCTTTGTTGCATGTTGAGGGATAGTTATGTGATCCAATTATGTTATTATTGTTGAGAGAACTTGCACTAGTGAAAGTATGAACCCTAGGCCTTGTTTCCTAGCATTGCAATACCATTTACGCTCACTTTTATCATTAGTTACCTTGCTGTTTTATATCTTCAGATTACAAAACCTTTATCTACCATCCCTATTGCACTTGTATCACCATCTCTTCATTAACTAGTGCACCTATACAATTTATCATTGTATTGGGTGTGTCGGGGACACAAGAGACTCTTTGTTATTTGGTTGCAGGGTTGTTTGAGAGAGACCATCTTCATCCTACGCCTCCCACGGATTGATAAACCTTAGGTCATCCACTTGAGGGAAAATTTGCTACTGTCCTACAAACCTGTGCACTTGCAGGCCCAACAACATCTACAAGAAGAAGGTTGTGTAGTAGACATCAAGCTCTTTTCTGGCGCCGTTGCCGGGGAGGTGAGTGCTTGAAGGTATATCTTTAGATCATGCAATATAATCTTTTTGTTTCTTGTTTTAGCACTAGTTTAGTTTATAAAAGAAAACTACAAAAAAATGGAATTGAGTTTGTCTCATACACTTCATCTTTTTAATATCTTTCATGAGTATGATGGAAAGGAAAATTGTGCCAAAGTGTTAGAAGAAGAATGCGTTAAAATGTTTGGCACTAAATCTTTGAATGATGAGCATGATTGCAATGTTGTTAGTATGAATTCCTTGAATATCCATGATGCTAATGATATGCAAAGCCACAGCTTGGGGAAGCTATGTTTGATGAAGATGCTATTTTTTGTACCCCAAGCTTTGATGAGCAAATTTACTATGATGAAAGCATGCCTCCTATCTATGATGATTATTGTGATGACACGTATGCTTTAAAGAATAATGATAACCATGAAACTTTTCATCTTGATCTTAATTCTCAATCATATGATAGTTATTTTGTTGAGTTTGCTCCCACTACTATTCTGAATGAGAAGAATTTTGCTTATGTGGAGAGTAGTAAATTTTCTATGCTTGTAGATCAAGTAAAGAATGCTTTAGGTGCTGGTTATATTGTTGAATTCATTCATGATGCTACTGAAAATTATTATGAGGGAGGAATATATGCCTGTAGGAATTGCAATAATGTCAAGTTTCCTCTCTATGTGCTTAAATTTTTGAAGTTATGCTTGTTTTACCTTCCTATGCAAGTTCATTCTTGTTCCCATAAGTTGTTTGCTCACAAAATCCCTATGCATAGGAAGTGGGTTAGACTTAAATGTGCTAGTCATATTCTTCATGATGCTCTCTTTATGTTTCAATTCTTATCTCTTATGTGAGCATCATTGAAATCATCATGCCTAGCTAGGGGCGTTAAACGTTAGCGCTTGTTGGGAGGCAACCCAATTTTATTTTAGTTTCTTGCTTTTTGGTTCTGTTTAGGAATAAATAATCCATTTAGCTTCTGTTTAGATGTGTTTTCATGTTTTAATTAGTGTTTGTGCCAAGTAGAACCTTTGGGAAGACTTGGGTGAAGTCTTTATGATCATGCTGTAAAAAACAGAAACTTTAGCCCTCACGAGATTAGCTTCAACTTTTTACGGGAGAGTGCTATTTAGTTGATTCTTTTTGCAGATGATTACCAGACAAATTCCTCTGGTCCACCAATTTATTTTAAATTTTTTGGAGTTCCAGAAGTTTGTGTTAGTTACAGATTACTACAGACTGTTCTGTTTTTGACAGATTCTGTTTTCATTGTGTTGTTTGCTTATTTTGATGAATCTATGGCTAGTAAAATAGTTTATAAACCATAGAGAAGTTGGAATAAAGTAGGTTTAACACCAATATAAATAAAGAATGACTTCATTACAGTACCTTGAAGTGGTCTTTTGTTTCCTCTCACTAACGGAGCTCACGAGTTTTCTGTTAAGTTTTGTGTTGTGAAGTTTTCAAGTTTTGGGTAAAGATTCGATGGACTATGGAATAAGGAGTGGCAAGAGCCTAAGCTTGGGGATGCCCAAGTCACCCCAAGGTAATATTCAAGGATAACCAAGCGTCTAAGCTTGGGGATGCCCCGGAAGGCATCCCCTCTTTCGTCTTCGTTCATCGGTAACTTTACTTGGAGCTATATTTTTATTCACCACATGATATGTGTTTTGCTTGGAGCGTCATTTTATTTTATTTAGATTTGCTTGCTGTTTGAATAAGGTACCAAGATCTGAAATTCTTAAATGTTAGAGAGACTTCACATAGTTGCATAATTATCTGACTACTCATTGATCTTCACTTATATCTTTTGGAGTAGTTTGTTGTTTGCTCTAGTACTTCACTTATATCTTTTAGAGCACAATGGTGGTTCTTATTTTGAAGAAATATATGAACTCTCATGCTTCACTTAGATTATTTTGAGAGTCTTTTATAGCATGGTAATTTGCTTAAATGATCCTAATATGCTAGGCATACAAATTAATAAAAGAAAAATTCTTATGAGTGTGTTGAATACTAAGAAAAGTCTGATGCTTGATAATTGTTTTGAGATATGAAGATGGTGATATTAGAGTCATGCTAGTTGAGTAGTTGTGAATTTGAGAAATACTTGTGTTAAAGTTTGTGATTCCCGTAGCATGCACGTATGGTGAACCGTTATGTGATGAAGTTGGAGCATGATTTATTTATTGATTGTCTTCCTTATGAGTGGCGGTCGGGGACGAGCGATGGTATTTTCCTACCAATCTATCCCCCTAGGAGCATGCACGTAATACTTTGCTTTGATAACTTATAGATTTTTGCAATAAGTATATGAGTTCTTTATGACTAATGTTGATTCCATGCATTATACGCACTTTTCACCCTTCCACCATTGCTAGCCTCTCTAATACCGCGCACCTTTCGCCGGTATCATACACCCACTATATACCTTCCTCAAAACAGCCACCATACCTACCTATCATGGCATTTCCATAGCCATTCCGAGATATATTGCCATGCAACTTTCCACCGTTCCATTTATTATGACACGCTCCATCATTGTCATATTGCTAGCATGATCATGTAGTTGACATTGTATTTGTGGCAAAGCCACCGTTCATAATTCTTTCATACATGTCACGCATGAGTCATTGCACATCCCGGTACACCGCCGGAGGCATTCATATAGAGTCATATTTTGTTCTAAGTATCGAGTTGTAATTGTTGAGTTGTAAGAAAAATAAAAGTGTCATGATCATCATTATTAGAGCATTGTCCCAGTGAGGAAAGGATGATGGAGACTATATTCCGCCATAAGTCGGGATGAGACTCCGGACAAAAAAGAAAAAAAAAGAAAAAAAGAGGCCATAAAAAAAGAGAAAAGGCCCAAATAAAAAAATGAGAGAAAAAGAGAGAAGGGACAATGCTACTGTCCTTTTACCACACTTGTGCTTCAAAGTAGCACCATAATCTTCATGATAGAGAGTCTCCTATGTTGTCACTTTCATATACTAGTGGGAATTTTACATTATAGAACTTGTCTTGTATATTCCAATGACGGGCTTCCTCAAAATGCCCTAGGTCTTCATGAGCAAGCGAGTTGGATGCACACCCACTTAGTTTCTTTTGTTGAGCTTTCATATACTTATAGCTCTAGTGCATCCATTGCATGGCAATACCTACTCACTCACATTGATATCTATTGATGGGCATCTCCATAGCCCTTTGATACGCCTAGTTGATGTGAGACTATCTTCCCCTCTTTTTGTCTTCTCCACAACCACCATTCTATTCCACCTATAGTGCTATGTCCATGGCTCGCGCTCATGTATTGCGTGAAGATTGAAAAAGTTTTGAGAATGTCAAAAGTATGAAACAATTGCTTGGCTTGTCATCGGGGTTGTGCATGATTTAAATATTTTGTGTGGGGAAGATGGAGCATAGCCAGACTATATAATTTTGTAGGGATAACTTTCTTTGGCCATGTTATTTTGAGAAGACATAATTGCTTAGTTAGTATGCTTGAAGTATTATTATTTTTATGTCAATATGAACTTTTGTCTTGAATCTTTCAGATCTGAATATTCATACCACAATTAAGAAGAATTACATTGAAATTATGCCAAGTAGCATTCCAAATCAAAAATTATCTTTTTTATCATTTACCTACTCGAGGATGAGCTGGAATTAAGCTTGGGGATGCTTGATACGTCTCCAACGTATCTATTATTTTTGATTGCTCCATGATATATTATCTACTATTTTGGGCAATATTGGGCTTTATTATCCACTTTTATATTATTTTTGGGACTAACCTATTAACCGGAGACCCAACCCAGATTTGCTGTTTTATGCCTATTACAGTGTTTCGAGGAAAATGAATATCAAACGGAGTCGAAACGGAACGAAATCAACTGGAGAAGTTATTTTTTAAAGGAAACCTACCAGATAGACTTGGACCCTACGTCAGGAGATGAGGGAGGTGCTCACGAGGGTGGGGGCGCGCCCACCCCCTAGGGCGTGCCCCCTGCCTCGTGGGGCCCCCAAAGCTCCACCGACGTACCCCCTGCACCCATATATACCTATGTATCGAAAAACTTCAAAAACAGAAGATAGACCGGGAGTTCCGCCGCCGCAAGCCTCTGTAGACACCAAAAACCTCTCGGGAGCCCTTTTCGGCGCCCTGCCGGAGGGGGAACCCATCACCGGTGGCCATCTTCATCATCCCGGCGCTCTCCATGACGAGGAGGGAGTAGTTCACCCTCGGGGCTGAGGGTATGTACCAGTAGCTATGTGTTTGATCTCTCTCTCTTGTGTTCTCTCTCGTGTTCCCTCTATGGCACGATCTTGATGTATCCCGAGCTTTGCTATTGTAGTTGGATCTTATGATGTTTCCCCCCCTCTACTCTCTTGTGATGAATTGAGTTTCCCCTTTGAAGTTATCTTATCAGATTGAGTCTTTTATGAGAACACTTGATGTATGTCTTTCCGTGCTTACTGGAAGTGACAATGGAGTATCTAGATGACATTAGGGTTTTGGTTGATTTGTGTCTTAAGGTGTTATTCTAGTACGAACTCTAGGGTTTTTTGTGACACTTATAGGAATAGCCCAATGGATTGATTGGAAAGAATAACTTTGAGGTGGTTTCGTACCCTACCATAATCTCTTCGTTTGTTCTCCGCTATTAGCGACTTTGGAGTGACTCTTTGTTGCATGTTGAGGGATAGTTATGTGATCCAATTATGTTATTATTGTTGAGAGAACTTGCACTAGTGAAAGTATGAACCCTAGGCCTTGTTTCCTAGCATTGCAATACCGTTTACGCTCACTTTTATCATTATTTACCTTGCTGTTTTTATATCTTCATATTACAAAAACCTTTATCTACCATCCCTATTGCACTTGTATCACCATCTCTTCGCCGAACTAGTGCACCTATACAATTTACCATTGTATTGGGTGTGTTGGGGACACAAGAGACTCTTTGTTATTTGGTTGCAGGGTTGTTTGAGAGAGACCCTCTTCATCCTACGCCTCCCAAGGATTGATAAACCTTAGGTCATCCACTTGAGGGAAATTTGCTACTATCCTACAAACTTGTGCACTTGCAGGCCCAACAACGTCTACAAGAAGAAGGTTGTGTAGTAGACATCATTCGCATATAGCCCATTTACAGCCCGCTAACCCAGGGCCCATTACAACCTATCCGAATTAGGCCCAGTTGCGTCATCTGGGCCGTACAATATGATTCCAGCCCATTTTAAGTTCCGGCCCATGTATGGCCCATAACGTCTTTTGGCCCATATGAGGCCCTTTGTAACTCTTGGCCCATTAACGACCTGTGGTGAAACTGGCCCGTAATGAACAGTGTATCACTTTATACCCATTAACGGCCCATTAATCCATTGGGCCATTTTTAGCCCATGTTATCTTTCGGCCTTCTCGGGGCCCATTTATTTTTGGGCTCATTTCCAGCATTCGGTTACTTACGGCGTTCCTGCAATTTCTGCTTGTGGGCCAAATTCAGCCAGTGGTTACAGTCGGCCCGTTTGTGGCCCGTTAATATGTTGGGCCGTTTTCATAGCATCATCAAATACGGCCTATTAACGAGGCCCATTATGGTCGGCCCATGAACGGACGACTCCAACTCTAGTTCATTTACGGCCATAATGCGGTCTGTTTTTGGCCAATGTTTGGCCAATCGATCATACGGCCCGTATAAGGCCCATTGATGATACGACCCATGGAAGGCCCATTGTTTCTATGGCCCGTAGAAGGCCCATTGTTTCTACGGCCCGTAGGAGGCCCAGTGTCACTATAGTAAATATGTAGCCCATGGCCTATTAAAGGCGGGAAACTACTATAGGTTTAGACCTGCTAATGGCCCAACATGATTATATGCCCATGTTTTGGCCCATATGAGTAACGGGTCGGCCTGAAGACCGACAACACTGAGATCCACTGAACCTTCCGGCCTAAATTATAGCATACCGACCAAAGAATAAACCTAGACTATACAATAAAGAAATTACGACATATTACATCCACTAGGAATCAAAGTTCGCTACCGGTGATAATAAAGCGCAACATGACCGCAGATTACATACACTGGGCATCAAAGGTCGCCACCAGTGCATATAAACGCGCCGACAAAAGAATATACAAAACTGAGAGCACTTTAGAAGGCACTAGACTCGCAAGGTCGGGCCCATAAGCACCGAACAAGTCGATGAGACCTCGCCAGTGTCAACAGATAGATGCTTCATCCCTAGCTGTATGGCACCATAGTGCGCAAGGCAGTCCCTGGACATCTTCATTACATCTTTGACTTCAAGTCGGAGCTGAGCCTAAGCAAGCCTTTCCGCTTTAAGTTGAGACTAAAGAAGTCGAACTGATTGAGGCAGCGACTGCACAGAGCTTGTCTCACACCTGCTGGTGAGTAGCTTCAACTCACTGTCTTCATCAAGATATGACCTTGGGGTCATCTCACTGTCCTCAAGATGGTTTGGCTCACTATCTTTCCTTAAGTTCTGCCTGGCATAAGAGATACGACTCTGAAAGAGAAACAAGGAGACACGTAACAGGTTTCACAATTATATAAGCAAATAAATGGATCTGTTTCAGATAAGGAACATGTTTTACAACTACAATTTAAAACTCGGTAGTTGTTGCAAACATCCAATCAGATGTAAACAGCAGTGGAGGAAATGATGCCTATCAAAATCTATACTAGAACAAAGTTTGAAGGCTTGAGAAGGATGAACCTACATTACATGTTAACACGGGCTGGACAAAGCCCTACTCCATGTTGATGGAAGGATAATTCAATAAATTCCCCAAAGAAAATTCTTTATAAGCGCTGCCATTATTCTACATTTTGCAAAGAGTAAATATAGATCAAATAATATTGGAATAAATAGAGGATAATGAAGCTCAGGTGCAGACTGATGATACATAATCAAATAGCAATTAATTAAGTATAGCGTTACAAGGAAAAATGTACTGACAAGAGGAATGCATACATCAACATGTGCAGTGGCATTGGCTTTATTCAACATTTTGGTAAGAGTAAATGTAGATATCATAATTTGGAGAAAGTGGAGGGCAGGGCAGATAAGATGCAGAGTAACGCTAGACAATCAACTATCTCGCGATGCATGTACAGTAATACCACCACCGTCCGTTATTACTTGTTGCTCAAATGGATGTATCTAGCACTATTAAGTTCTAAATACATCCAATTGATCAACAATTAATTTGATACAGAGGGAGTACATGACAACAGGTACTTACATGGGCAATCCAAAACTTCATAACCATCATGTTAATTCTACATTTATCTAAGAGTAAATATAGATCTTATAATTTCAAGCAAAGGGACGATAAAGAAGCAAACATTTACAGTGATGCTACATAATCAAACAACAATGAGTGTAAGTATGCTGACAAAGGGCAAGAGGTATTGACAAGAGCAATGCAGAGCCCAGTATTGTCGTGAGATCCTATGATCCTTTGAGCAAGGAAATTCATCTGAAATTAGTTTTCATACAAGAGAGAAGGTAAGGCACATGCAGAAATTTAGGAGTTCAAATTTTGAATTGATATCATAGACAGTACTTGACGCTGGGGTCTCAACAGTTCTAATAGGGGTTTGGCCACTTGAGTAGGGGTAAAGTCTGTTATAGTTGGGCCTTTGTTTTCTGTGGATGCTGATCTATCTGATTTAGGGGTAACCCACCACGGCTACAACGTCCTCAAGATGCCAGGAAGTGGCGGAGTCATCACGGTACCCTGCGAAGAGAAAGACGCGGTGTGCTCCCTGGAGCGAGCCTTTCAGGCCGCGTCACTGGAGGACCCGGATTGCGGAAGCAGGAGGCCTCCCGAGACCGCTCCCGAGAAGAAGAAGACATCGTCCGGCCCGGCCCCTCAGGAGGCAGGCCCCTTAGGGTCCGCGCCTGCTCAGGGGGAACCTCCTTCTATTGCATAGGAAAGCGCGCCCGGCGCCCTCCTCAGGCAGGGCTCGGGGGCTCCCCCCTGGAGGGCCACCGACCTTGCTAGGGTCACGAGGGAGGCGCTTGGGCACCACTTGGAGGCGTGTTTCAAAGCACGTTTCCCTCAAGAAGGAGCAAGGCAAGGAGGGCCAAACCCTCAGGAGTTCGCCGCCAAGATCGCTCAGAGCTGCAAGAGTCAAGAGTCATGAGTGGCAGCCGCCACTGCCGTGGCTCCCCATCCAGCGAGGATGGTGGGCTGCGCGTCTGCATCGACATACCAGGCTCAACCGAGCCGCCTCAGAGCGCCTGCCCTCTCGCGGGGGGCGCCAAGGTCAACCCCACAGCTACGTTCGCATGCCTTACGGCTTGCCGAACGCGCTGCCACGCATCAGCGCCTCATGAGGGGCATCCTGAAGCTCAAGAGGCCAGCGCCCGCAGCCCGGCGGAGATGGAGATGGTCCACGAGGAGCCACCAGCGCCTCGAGCCCCCCGAGGCCCCTGGGCCTGGGGGCTCGTGAGGATCGGCTCCCGCAGCCCACCGAGTCTGCCGCACCAACAACCTTTCGCCTTCAACGCTACCAGTGACATCGCTCAAGTTTCATTTCAGCTGGAGCGCCTGTGGCTGCATTATTCCCGTGCCGCGTGGGTCCGCCCTCGCGCGTGTATCCCTTTTGCTTCCTGTTCTTAGCTTACCTTGTTGGGGGCGCCCCTCGGGCTGCATCATCACCAAGTCGCTCGGGTCCGACCGAGCGATGTTCGTCTCCTTTGCGCTTATCTAAATGGAATTGCTCCTTCGTGATTAACATGCTTGACCTAGTTGCCCACTCGACTGACACCAACTGATGGAGCTGCTCCCTAACGGCACGGTGCTTGCGCGTGGGTCCGTCCCCGCAACACCGACAAACCTAAATGGCTGAGCTCTGGCCGCGGCAGCCCCGCATAGCGCTACCTCGTCAAGCCTTCAGTGCCTCATCATCCTCCCGTGGAAACCAACGGCTGACTGACGGTCGTAACGGTGAACTTTCGTTCTTTTTGTGATGAGCTCACAGGATCTCTTCTAGGAGCAGCGTCAGGCGAGGCCCCCACGGTGTCTCCTTCACTCTCACCCACGCGAACCGCTTGCACGTTAAAGGGGGGGGGGTGCCTGAGCATCGCGACTCAGGGCTCCTACTGGCTCTCCAGCC
This sequence comes from Aegilops longissima, assembly GCA_021605205.1. NCBI lineage: Eukaryota > Viridiplantae > Streptophyta > Magnoliopsida > Poales > Poaceae > Aegilops > Aegilops longissima. The sequence continues at coordinate 254,294,015 of CM038677.1, read as the reverse complement.
CTCACCCTCTGGCCTTGCCCACGGCATCGCGACCTGGCATACCAGCGACGGCTGAGACTCACTCAAGGGCCGGGACCCGAGGACGTAGAGCAGAGAGGGGAGCAAAGGCGAGAGGACCTCGCCGTTTACCCTCGCCACCGATGTAAGGACCCGCAACGCACTGGAAGCGACTCGATTCTCGAGATAAGTCACCTCCGAAGCATTAACTAACACGACACCGCCTCTCACCAAACGCAATCCCGAAGTTAGCAACGCCGCTCTCCTTTCTCACCGAACGATGGCCGCTACGCTTAAGGGGACCTCCGAGCATCGCGACTCAGGGGCTCTTACGACCCGGCCGCCACCTCCTGGCCTTGACCACCCCATCGCGACTGGCATACCAGCGACGGCTGAAGCTTGCCTTGGGACTGGGACCTGTCGGCGCAGAGCATCAAGCCCTCGCGAGGTTCGAAAGGGAGAACTGAGCTAAGGCGGGATGAGCAACTTGCGCTGATTCACAACAAGGATCATATTAACAAACCGGGCCACAGGCACCTAACAAGCCCCCACGGGGCGCGCTTTTGATTCCTCGCATGGAGTAGATCCTAAAGAACGCTAACTACACGCGCTCCTACAAAAGACGCCATCATCAACAGTGGGCCGTCGGGCACCGGCGCCAACCCCATCCAGATCAGGGGCGGCGACGGCTTGCCGAGCCCGCCCTGCTCCGAGAGCGGCGCAGGATCGGGGGCTCGTAGCTGTCGTCGCTCATCTCCGGAGTTGCGAAGAGCTCGGCGGAGTTCCTGGATCCTCCGATGCCTCCACCGCCTGAGGAGCTGCCGAGAGAGCGGCCAGCGGGCCTGGCCCTCGCCACTGCAGGGCCTCGAACACCTCTCCTAGGGCAGCACTCCAGCCGGCGCCCTTCCGCATCGAAGACCTTGAAGAGCATGACCGAAGCGCCGTCGTACTCCAGGTGGATCGCGAGATCGCCCCTTGTCTTGCAGACCTGGGCGATCTCACCCCATCCTCGAGTCATGAAGACATCGCCCGGGGCAACGACCTCAACCTCTGCCCCGGTTGCGAGGGTGCCGCAGCCGGCGTAATGCAGCCAGAGCTCCAGGGGCCCTCCCCGCGGAATCGCGGAGGCGAAGAAGGGAGGAATGCGAATCCAAGACCAAGGAGGCATGGCGGCATGGAGTACGAACTCCCATGAGGAACCCTCGGCGTGGACTCTGGGAGGAACGACGCGCACCTTTGTGACCCGCCGGCACCGACGGCGGCGTCGCCCGTGGCGTTCGGCATCAACCCCTTCAGAGCCTTCGACCTGGGCGTACAAGGGAAGCGGGAACCCCGGCGGTGGCCGCTCGCACCAGGGCCTCGGCACCACCTGGTGGGCACCCTCGTCCCGATGGGAAAGGGTTAGCCATTTCTTTGGCGGGAGCGGGTCAGGACCCTCTCGAGGAGCCTTTCCCTTCTCTGCCGCGGAGAACCGGCGGATCGGAGCCATTGTAGCAAGATGGAGCAAGAACCGGGAAGAAGAAGAAGCAAGCAGAAGCGGACCAGAGGAGCTCATCGTTCCGTACTTAAAGCCAGAGGAGGCCAACCGCCGACCTCCACGATCGCAGGTAATCATGACCCGCTTTGCGTGCAGGGACTTGTCAATTCGTGCAGTTGCCGAGGCGTCGTGGGGTAGTGGAGACACCCACGTACAATCAACCACCACGCGGCGCCCAAGGCCGCAGGCTGTTAGGGCCCGCAGCGCTTCGCACTTGCCCCTTCGCCTCTCTGCTCGGCTAAGTCCGGGCGCGCCTTGGGCTCGGGGGCTATCTGTCGGCGTCGGGAACGGGGTCCCCAGACTTGCTCGCCTACGGCCTGCGGCGTGGCTCAAAGGGGGCCCATCACGGCCCATCTTCATCAACACAAGCTCAAGACCTCGCGAGGGGCCAGATTGCTGGGCGGACGACGTGGAGCTTCTCAGCGCCGCCTCATCAGCCGGCTCGCGAGGAGGCGGAGGATCAAGGCGGGTACCTCACGAGGTGCCGATGACGCAAGCCATGACGACCAAGGGCGCCAAGGGCGCCAGCCCAGCAAGCAGGTCCTCCTTTCCTCTTTGGTGCAAAGGGAACAAGCGCAGCGAGAGCATCAAGCAAAGGCATCCATTTCGTGCAACAAGACCAAGACCAGTCCAACGGCAGGAAGGAAGTCATTGTGGAGCCCAAGCCAAGGCCACCACCAGAGCCTTTGACAAAGCGAGGACCAACTTTAGTCAGATAAGTGTACCATATGTTCCCTTCAAATGGCCAATTGTTGGCGCCCTTCCCGCTCAATATTTGGGAAGAGGCCCAGGGCCTCTGCTTATAAATAGGACTAGCCACCCACAAGGTAGAGGGGGTAGAACCTAGAGAGATCTGGCATCTGGAGAGAGATCTGGAATCGGCAGAGAGATAGAGAGAAGCGACTGAACTCCCCCTAGCAGTTCATCGCACCAGCCAAGAACAGACCCTCGCGAGGCTGTTCTCCTTTGTATTGTTCATCACCATCATCCCAAGAGGCAATCCACCACACCACAAACTAGAGTAGGGTATTACACCACAATGGTGGCCCGAACTAGTATAAACCCTGTGTCTCTTGTGCTGTTCCTTTTGTAGTTTAGATCCTAGCGAGGCGGCGGGGTGCAGGTAGGTGGAGGCCGAGATTCCGCGCGCACCCCAGTGTTCGTACCTCAAGGGTCTGCCGGAACCCGTAATCCGACAAAAGCAAGGCCGGTGGAGTTGAATATGGCATCCGTGGAGCGGGTCCGGTGCAGTGGACGAAGGCTTCGTCGGGCGCGTTGTACAGTGCTTTCGGTGAGGCGGATCTGTTGCGGCGGACGAGGGCTTGTATGAAGGGCCAGTGAAGGGACGGACGAGGGAGTCAGTGAAGGTAGTACACTGTCGTGGACGAGGGTGCCGGTTAAGCAGATCCGGTGCGGTGGACCATGATGGCGGTCAAGGAGATCTGGAGCGGTGGACAAGCCAGTCGCTGAAGCGGCTCCGCTGAAGTGGTGAGTTGGCAGTTGGGGGTTCCAAGGTGCGGAAGGTAGATCTGTCGGGGTGTGAGGTCCACCGCTGCGGCGGAGGACTAGATTCGGTGGCTTGTCATGGTTGGGGGGGTCGGGGAGGGGAAGGGGAGGGGCTCTGGGGAATAATGTTGGGGGCAAAGATGGGAAAACAATGAAGTTACCAAAGCAGCCCTTTTCCGTTCATGTGGCAGGGGTAAAACAGGAATATCGCAGGGCTGAACTTTCGGGCGCGAGATATTTCGATGTGAGCGGGAAGTTTGAAAGCTTTTGGCGCCTGAAATTATATTCTGCTCTTGTACGGACGACTATGATATCATGGCCGAGAATTTGTTTGTTTTGCACGCAAAAAAAGTGCTAGTTTTGAAAATCAATGTCTGCAACTCGAAACTTAGATTTTCCATTCAATTCAAATATGGATCATTGAGCTACTACAAGCAAATACCATCATACAGTCCAATTCAAATGAAAATTCCAAATGTGTTTATCCTAAATATGATGATAAAAGCAAAAATGTGTATGTGTATGAATAAAGTGGATGATTATAAAGTTTGAACATGCCCGTACGTGTATATCTCTAGGTTTGATATATGAATCTGAAATCACGAAATCTCGGCTTAAAAAATGTACCTCCGTTTAAATGAATTACAAAAGCTAATGATAGAGTCAAATTCCAAAATTCCAATCTTAGGTTTGTAATTCTGGTACATCAAGGTATATCACGCATGTTCAAAAGTATTGTTATCTCATAGTCCAAACAGTGAAACAAATTGATCAACCATGAGTGCACACACTATTGACCATGTATATCTCAATTACACTAAAGTCCCTCAAATATAGACACCTCACTCTTTATCTGCCAACCCCCCCCCCCCCCTCGTCGCCCACCCCCTCCTCGTCGCCCCCCCCCCCACACACAGAAGTCGTTCTCTCCCCCAAACACCAACACACGAGTACATTAACACCCCTCTCTTTTCTAAAGTCCGGACCCCAATATAGGTCTCTATCACTTTGTCTCTTGGGCATGCACACATCTCTTCCTCCACTCTCTCGCTAGGTCTCCCGGCATCTCTCTTTCCCAAGCACACGCACTATGTAGAGTGTATCTTTCCCATACACACAAAACGTCGCCCCCAAACGTCTATCTCCCTAGTTATGTGGTTCTCGCACACTCACCTCACATACCACCCCCACTACAAAACAAGCACACTTTGTCTCCTTGTGCACCACTCTCCTCTTTTTATCTCTCCCACATGCGGACCCGCCCCAGCTCATCCTTGTATACATATATGTCGTGACTCTTTCCATAGCTCCCTAATGTATCATCGTTCTCGATCTCGCAATTGTTCTCTACACCATCTATTCTAGATCTCTCATGAAGTCCCTATCACACACACGATGACTCGCTTCCCTTGCGTCTCCGTACATAGGCCAATTTCAAACAACATCAACATTGTATCCCTATCTATACGCCATTTATGGACACAAACGCCCCCTCTCTCGCCCCCTCTCTTCCTCTCTCCCTCCATCGCTAGCTCTCTCTCTCTCACACACCCCTCTCCCACACACACTCGATGTCTCTTCCAAATAGTCTGCTTCCCCCGCCCGCACCCATGCTATCCCGCTACTACACATGTCACACCATTCCCCCTTCCCTTATACTAGGTTTACATCATTAGTGGTCTCTCTACTCCACATACACACTCTCCCTCTCACACACAAACGCGTGCACAAACACACACAGACACGCACAAACACCCATTAATCTGGATCCTCATCTCTCCCCATGTACGCATGTGTATCTCACACACTCACTCTCTAATTATGTATATGTGTCTCCACGTTACACAACACAAAGCCCCATGTACATGTCTCTCTCTATCCTCCACACACATAGACACAAAGAATCTATTATCATTGCCTCTGTCTCTAGACATATCACACGCACTCTCTCTCTCTCTCTCTCTCTCTCTCTCTCTCTCTCTCGCAAACACGCTCAACAAGGGTTTCCCCGTGAATAACTTATTGTCTATTCATCAACAGTCATGGCAGTACGGCGAACACGAGATGTGAAAAAGACTAAATCTACATGTGCTTAGACCAGCTAGTATGACTACTAGGACTAGAGCAAGCCAAAAAGCGCGCCGCCATCACCCCCTCCTTATCGGCGACGGGAAAACCTTTGTTTTACACAGTCGAGAAGTCATTGTGCTAAGGCCTCACATGCTGAGGCGTTGAATAGAATGTAGATGCTAGTTTACGGAAACAATTATCGATAATACGTTTGTATCTCCATACTTATATTTCTTCTCTTATAAAAAACCGAGTTGGTGATGATGGTACATGTGCCATCTTGCAATATAGACGGCCCGATCTATATCCGACTGTTGGAAATTAAACTAAAAGATAACCGCACCCCTCTCCACATTTGCAGAAAAGGCCTTCCCTCGTTCATCCTTATCTCCAACAACCTCATTGTTAAGCAATTAAGAAAGTAAGCCTCTGGAACAAACTGGCCTGGTGGCCGCTGCCGACGTCGTCAATCCCCATGCCTCCGCTCAGTCCGACCACCAATCACCACCACGCCCCACTCCTCTTCACCTTATCTCCTATTTCTCGAGATATCATTAGTTTTTACACATGGGATTACTCCCGCATGGGTCAATCACAACGAGTGTTTTTATAAAAAAAATGCATCTTGATGTTCCGTGCAATGCACGGATCTTGCTAGTACTCCTACCGAAGACTAAATTGGTGATGATGGTGTGTCTGCCATCCGTCGTTTGTGACCATTAGATCTACATCTAACGACTGTGAGGTAAGTTGTTGCCTTTTCTCACCAACATCCCACTTGTCTACCAATTTGCAGAAAATCCCATAATTAGTATCTTAAAACCAACCACATCCCTCCCTAACCTCACCAAAACAGCCCAAGGAATATATTCTAATTGAAACATAATATATCTCTAGTGATATATGTATATCAAAATTAGAGTGTTTTGTATCAAGTTTGTGAATAAGTATTATTCTAATTATGATTCGTTGCAACGCACATGAACATTGCTAGTATTTCCAACCATGCAATTTTTCCCTATATTCCATAGTTTCAAGTTTTCCATCAAGATATTAGTCACTCATGGTTGATATTTACTTTCAATCATGTACACATATGCACTATGTAAATAGCCTTGCTTATTGGGTTCCAAAGCTTAACTTTCACTCCTACTTACAATATGTAGAGTACTTAACAAAAAAACTACCACTTTCAACCAGCCCTAGGAAGAATCTATTGTACAAAAATAGCAAAAACATACCCAAAATTTCTTAATCCACGCCAAAAACTACTACCTACCGATTATTTTAGTTTAAAACCATTTATGACAGGGTTGGCCCACACGTCCGTGCTGACGAGGCAGCATAAACCAACACATTTTGTTTGACCGTTGACACCATGGACCCACATCTGACCTTCTATCCTATTATTCCCCCTCAAATCATTATTTTTCCTGAACATTACTTCAAACAGTACTGATGCGTGTTCGTCGGTGGCGCCGGTGATGAGCGAGTTGTCCGCCGCTCCGCCGGACGGTCCGGACACCGCGCTGGCCTCCGCACGGGTTGGCAGGCTGGCCCGAGAGTTACTCACGAGCGAGCAAGCTACCGCGCTGGCCTTCGCTCGAGCCAGATGGCTGGCCTTAGTGCGGCGCGCGTGAGCAAGCCGCCGCACCGCCGTGCCAATCTAGCTAGCAAACCTTGCAGACAAGCAGCTGGACAGAGCTATCTTGGCTAGCTAGCGGCCGCGAGCGCCAGACAGAGCTGGCATCCGGGCTGCCGCAAGATGGGCTCTGCATCGCCGGCGGTTTTGACCTCGCCTTCTGCCGGCGGCGGTAGCTGCGTGCCATGGCCGAGGATGACTAGGTAGACAGGCCGGAGGTAGGAGGTCACTGGGGGATTTTTGTGCAGACTGACATGTAGGTCCCACAAGTCATAACGCCCGGTCGAATAGAAGGCGTTGACTTAATGGGCGACATGGGCCCTGTTTGGATACTCTAAGTCAGAGGTTAGATTCTAACCCTGAACTAACTCTAACCAAAGTGGTGTTTGGATGGCAGGGTTAGATTGACAACAAATGTATCCAAACTGGGCCATGGGTTGAAACGTGCCTATAACGACACTTTGTAGAGTAGTCGTTTCTTGGTAGGGCTGGTTGGTAAGAGCATGTACAATGGTTGATAATGTAGTCTTATCTTAAGTCTGCCACGTATGCAAGTGGTAGTAGTTTCTTGGCATTATTATTGGTTTCTTGCATTATTAGGGGTTTCTTGTTAGGAACAATGTACTACTAGCGACAAAAGGCGATTCTAGGTTGCGTTGTACTCCAACGAGTACTACTAGTGGTCGCGGGAGTGTATACCTCATTTTGTGGGTTCGATCCCGGCCGAACGCACCTCAGCCTTTTTTTAATAGTAACTTCGCTGCGAGCCAATATTTTACACGGGTAGTTTGAGTTTCGAAGTAAACGGACGTGCAGCACCACAATCTGGGTGCACTGGATAGCCTAGCCACGTGAACGGGTTTTCCTTCCCAGCATCTCGTGGCTCGCGTGCTCTCCCTAGCCGCACCTCACTTGCAACTTCCTCATCAGCTAGTAGCATATTTAAAATAGCGCCTCCCAATTAAGCCCGAGGAGCCGGAAAAGTCTGGCGAGGCATTGGGAACTGTGCAATATGGCTCTGTACGTAAAGTGCTCTACTACTACTCTGTAGCTTGTGGCGTTGCACGCATGGACTTCACTCCATTATCGGCTGTACTATAAAAGAAATTCCTCTTGACGTGTTTTTTTAAACAGAGGCAAAAGCTTTGCTTCATCTCATTCATAAAGAAGGAACTACTAACAAAGTTCGACGAGATCCATTACACCTCCACAAATGGAAGCGAAAAGCCTAGTCTCGCTGTATCAAATAACTCAAATGTTCTGCCCCCGCAATAACAGTCGCTGATAAACAGGCTGCTAGTGTGTGACTGAGAGGAGCGGCTGAGTAGGCCAACTACGTGAGAGGAGCGGCTGAATAGAGAACCGAGAGTACTCACTAGGCCACTACGCAGGTGTACTTTCCCTGCATTGATAGTACAGCGATGGTTCTAGAGAACAGTAGTACCCCCCACTTCCAACTGTAGCTCCTTGGCCCTGAGATTCAAGAGTTCAAAACTGGTGCACTATACTAGAAGTACAATACATCACACTACTAGTTGAGAAAGTAGTACTAGTACTGCTACAGTATGAGTACGTACTCCTCCGTCACATAATGTAAGACATTTTTTGACACTAGTTGGCGTGAAAAAATAGCAAAAACATACCCAAAATTTCTTAATCCACGCCAAAAACTACTAGCTAGTGCCAAAAAATTCTTACTGGTGCTATTATTTACAGTATAATGCAATCCCATAACGTCCCATAATGCTAGTACTACTAGTAAATAATAGCCTCACCCCTTCGCTAAAGGAACGATCTACAGTTGGAAGGGACGAGGCCCTGCGGTTACTACGCTCTTATCTCCTCCTCGCCAGTACCCCTCCCCCCGAAGAGAAGGTAGTTCATCGCTGCTCCCATGGATTCGCCAGGCGGTTCTCCTCCTCGTTGGGGCTGTTAGACCTTGGACGACGATCCTCTGGGAGAAATCACACGCCGCTCCGACGTCCTCACCGCCGCAAGACTCGTTGCTTCCTGCACCAACTTTTTCAAGACGGTGCTTAAAAAGGCTTGGGAAAAGGCCATGCTTGTTGGTCTTCGATGTGTCCTCGAGGAGAAGGTTCTTCTATGGGACAATCCTTTGAACAGTCCACCTCTCCCTGGCCATGGTTGCACGTTGACTCCGCTAGAGTTGCCGACGTTGACAGGTAGTCGAATTTTGTCCAATGAGCAGGTCAGTAATGGAGTTTGATCATGTAGTACTTAGTTATTCCATTTCCATCCCATAATTTCTCCGCTGCCCATCGTCTTATATATAGGTCTGGGTCGGTGCCAACAAAGATTGGCTTGCATACCTCCGGCCGGATACCACCATCATTTTGCACAACATCCACAACAGTGTGGCTGTTCCGGTAGACCCCTTCTCCACCATTGGGACCGGCCTTCCGGACTGGCTGGGCTTGAATACGTATGCTGATGCCTACATGAGATTGAAGAAGATAGCAATTGCGGACCCGCCGACAAAGTGACGCGGCTACGACGATTACTGTCTCATCGCAGTGTTCGACATAAGGATTTCCATCAGTGCAAGAGGCAGTAACGGAAGAGGCTGGCGCATGTTGGCGGCGGCAGATTTGTACCCCGACACATTCGAAGATGCCGTGCGCCATCTAGGCCACATCTTCGCGGTGACAAGCCAGGGTACTTGTTTCATCTGGTTGCCGTCCTACGGTATGGGAGATTACAAACGGAATGCACAAACCATCATTTGCATCTCTAACGGTACACCATTATTTTGTAGGGACAAGTCATCCCGCGATCAAAATATGGTCGTCGATCCTGGCTGTGCATTTGCATCCGCGATTTGGTCTAACCTAGAACCTTGTAGCTGACTTTGGCATATTGGGATCAACTATCTTAGCAGTCGTTACCCATGGTACCACTGATGTGTGATACGTCTTCGTTGTATCTACTTTTCCAAACACTTTTGCCCTTATTTTTGAATCTAACTTGTATGATTTGAATGGAACTAACCCGGACTAACGCTGTTTTCAGCAGAATTGCCATGGTGTTGTTTTATGCGCAGAAAACAAAAGTTCTCGGAATGACCTGAAACTCCACGGAATATCTTAGAATAAATAATAAAAAATCCTCGCCAAAGATGAAGACCAGGGGGCCCACACCCTGTCCACGAGGATGGGGGGCGCGCCCCCTACCTCGTGGGCCCCCTGGATGCCCTCCGACGCCATCTCCAACTCCATATATTGGCTTTCGGGGAGAAAAAAATCAAAGAGAAAGTTTCATCGCGTTTTACGTTACGGAGCCGCCGCCAAGCCCTAATCTCTCTCGGGAGGGCTGATCTGGAGTCCGTTCGGGGCTCCGGAGAGGGGGATTCGTCGTCGTCGTCATCATCAACCATCCTCCATCACCAATTTCATGATGCTCACCGCCGTGCGTGAGTAATTGCATCGTAGGCTTGCTGGACGGTGATGGGTTGGATGAGATTTATCATGTAATCGAGTTAGTTTTGTTAGGGTTTGATCCTAGTATCCATTATGTTCGAGATTGATGTTGCTATGACTTTGCTATGCTTAATGCTTGTCACTAGGGCCCGAGTGCCATGATTTCAGATCTGAACCTATTATGTTTTCATGAATATATGTGTGTTCTTGATCCTATCTTGCAAGTCTATAGTCACCTACTATGTGTTATGATCCGCAACCCAAGTGACAATAATCGGGACCACTCCGGTGATGACCATAGTTTGAGGAGTTCATGTATTCACTATGTGCTAATGCTTTGTTCCGTTCTCTATTAAAAGGAGGCCTTAATATCCCATAGTTTCCAATAGGACCCCGCTGCCACGGGAGGGTAGGACAAAATATGTCATGCAAGTTCTTTTCCATAAGCACGTATGACTATTTACAGAATACATGCCTACATTACATTGATGAACTGGAGCTAGTTCTGTGTCACCCTATGTTATGATGTTACATGACGAACCACATCCGCATAATTATCCATCACCGATCCGGTGCCTCTGAGTTTTCCATATACTGGTTTACGCTTATCTACTTTTCCGTTGCTACTGTTACAATCACTACAAAAATACCAAAAACATTACTTTTGCTGTCTTTACTTTTGCTACCGTTACCACCACTATCATATTACTTTGCTATTAAACACTTTGCTGCAGATACTAAGTTTCCAGGTGTGGTTGAATTGACAACTCAGCTGCTAATACTTGAGAATATTCTTTGGCTCCCCTTGTGTCGAATCAATAAATTTGGGTTGAATACTCTACTCTCGAAAACTGTTGTGATCCCCTATACTTGTGGGTTATCAAGACCTTTTTCTCAAGGCCGTTGCCGGGAGCATAGCTCTATTCTTTGAGTCACTTGGGATTTATATTTGCTGGACACTATGAAGAACTTGAAAGACGCTAAGACAACTATTTATCCCTCAACTACGAGGGGAGGTAAGGAACTGCCATCTAGCTCTGCACTTGATTCACCTTCTGTTATAAGTAAGCTAGCGACACCTAAACCTGCTTCTGCTATCCGTTCCGATGTGTCGCATGTTATTGATGATGCCACTTCTGCTATGCATGATACTTATGATGAAACTACTTCTATGCTTGATACTATTGTGCCCCTTGGTGAATTTCTAGATGAACAAATTTCTAGTTCTAGAGAAATAGAAATTATTGAAACTGAACACGATGATGTTAGTAATGATGATAATATGCCTGCTATTCCTGAGGGTTATCTTTTTAATGTTGAATCTACTGAAGCTATTCTTGCTTGCCAGGATAGTCTTGAACGTAAGAGGTTGCTAGTTAAATGGAGTAAAGAATCTTTTAGAGGTAGGATGAGACCCGACCCTGCTTTTGCTACTTCACCTTTCTGTGTTCCCGATCAGGATTATTATGATTTTTCTGTTGATCCAGATATAATTACTTTGGTTGAATCTGATTCTTTTTATGGCTATGAATCTGACACTATTGTGGCACATCTTCGTAAGTTAGATGATATAGCTGCCATGTTTACTAGTAATGAGAGATCGCGCTACCTTTATTTACTCAAAATATTTCCGTTCTCATTAAAGGGTGATGCTAAGATATGGTTTAATTCTCTTGATCCTGGTTGTGTGCAAAGTCCCCAGGATATGATTTATTACTTCTCTACTAAATATTTCCCTGCTCATAAGAAACAAGCTGCTTTGAGGGATATATATATAATTTTGTGCAAATTGAAGAAGAGAGTCTCCCACAAGCTTGGGGGAGGCTTCTCAAGTTACTTAATGCTTTGCCTGATCATCCTCTCAAGAAACCTGAAATATTTGATATCTTTTACAATGGACTAACTGATGCTTCCAGAGATTACCTGGATAGTTGTGCTGGTTCTCTTTTCAGGGAAAGAACACCGGATGAAGCTGAAATTTTATTAAATAATATGTTGACAAATGAAAATAATTGGGCACTTCCTGAGCCAACTCCCGAGCCAGCTCCAGAGCCAATTACTGAGCCTATTCCTAAACCAACTCCGAAGAAGAGAGGTGTTCTATTTCTCAGTCCCGAAGATATGCAAGAGGCAAAGAAATCTATGAAAGAAAAAGGTATTAAAGCTGAAGATGTTAAGAATTTACCTCCTATTGAAGAAATACATGGTCTTAATTTACCGCCTGTTGAATAAGTACATGATCTCAATTAATTATTTACTGAAGAACCTCCCGATATCCCGACACAGGAAGTAAAGGTAAATTCTCTCTATAGATATTATAAAGCTGAAGTCCCTCCTACTAAAATTGCTAGTCAGTGCTTGGATGAGTTTGATAACTTTATATTTAAACAAGATGACTTTAATGCTTATTTTGGTAGACAATTAAAACATAATACCTTTATGATTAAACGGTTGAGTGATTATATGGCTGATATTAGAGGTGAACTTAAACTTGTGAGCAAACATGCTTCTATGGTTACAACTCAAGTAGAACAAGTACTTAAAGCTCAGAAAGAAATACTTAATGAAATGAATAGTAAGAAAAATGATTATGCTGTTAGAGTGGCTACTAGAACTGGTAGAATGACTCAGAACCTTTGTATCCTCGAAGGCCACCCTAAGAGAATCGAGCAAGATTCTCGGAGAAATAATATTGATGTACCTAGTTCTTCTAAGAGGAAGAAAAGAAAATGATAGAACTGTGCAAACTTCTAGTGAACCTATTGCTGAACCACCGATAATCCAAATGATATCCCTATGTCCGATGTGAAACACAATCTGGTAATGAACATGAACCTAGTGGAAATGTCAATGATAATGTTCATGATGATGCTCAACCTAGTAATGATAATGATGTAGAAGTTGAACCTCTTTGTTGATCTTGATAACCCACAATCAAAGAATCAACGTTATGATAAAAGAGACTTTGCTGCTAGGAAACATGGTAAAGAAAGTGAACCATGGGTTCAGAAACCCATGCCTTTTCCTCCCAAACCATCCAAGAAAAAGGATGATGAGGATTTTGAGCGCTTTGCTGAAATGATTAGACCTATCTTTTATGTATGCGATTAACTGATGTGCTCAAAACAAATCCTTATGCTAAGTATATGAAGGATATCATGACAAATAAAAGAAAGATACCTGAAGCTGAAATTTCCACCATGCTTGCTAATTATACTTTTAAGGGTGGAATACCAAAGAAACTTGGAGATCCAGGAGTACCTACTATACCATGCTCCATTAAAAGAAATTATGTTAAAACTGCTTTATGTGATCTTGGAGCCGTGTTAGTGTTATGCCTCTCTCTTTATATCATAGACTTGACTTGAATAAGTTGACACCTACTGAAATATCTTTGCAAATGGCTGATAAATCAACTGCTATACACAGCCGGTATTTGTGAGGATGTGCCTGTTGTGGTTGAAAACGTTACTATTTTAACGGACTTTGTTATTCTTGATATTCCCGAGGATGATAGTATGTCTATTATTCTTGGAAGACCTTTCCTTAATACTGCAGGGGCTGTTATTGATTGCAACAAAGGCAATGTCACTTTTCATGTTAATGGTAATGAGCACACGGTACACTTTCCGAGGAAACAACCTCAAGTTTATAGTATCAACTCTATTGGAAAAATTCCATCGATTATATTTGGAGGTTTTGAATTTCCTCTCCCTACTGTCAAGAAGAAATATGATATACTTATTATTGGGGATGTCCATATCCCCGTTGAGGTAACATAGTGTTATTCGAAATTTCTCCGGTTTCATGTTAATCGGAATGAGTTTGTTAACAAGACTTGATCAACCTTGTTAGTGGATTCTTTTGATGAGCATGAGATGGATGAAACTAGAAGCACAACCTTCTCGTACCCTCTTTATATTTTCTGTTATTTAGTAGAAATAAAGTAAAATAGTATTTTTCCGTCTGCTTCCGACTTATCAGGCAATATAAAAATATCCCAAAATAAAAGTCCTCGAATGCCATGCCAATTTAATATGATTTTTTCGAATATTTGAGGATTTTAGTGCAAAATTACATGGGGAGCTGCCACCTGGCCACGAGGGTGGAGGGCGCGCCCTACCCCCCTGGGCGCGCCATCCTGCCTCGTGGGCCCACGGTGGCCCTCCTCCACTTATCCCTGCACCCATCTTCTTCCTCTGTCTCACACAAACCCGAAAACCAACTCAAGCTCGTGTTCCAGCAACTTTTGCTGCGATTTTCGATCTCCTTGCTCAAAGCAACTCTCGCAAAACTGCTTGGGGAGATTGTTCCTTGGTATGTGACTCCTCCATTGGTCCAATTAGTTTTTGTTCTAGTGCTTTATTCATTGCAAATTTGTGCTGCATAGGTGACCATGTTCTTGAGCTTGCATGTCAAATTTATATGGTTCCAAGTAGTTCTAATGCTTGATATATGCTCTAGGCACTTGTATGAGTAGTTGCTATCAATTTTATTGAAGTTGGTTCACTTTTGTTTGAAGTTACTAAAAATTTCAGGTTGTTTCAGAAATAATGAAGAGACTTTTGAGGGGCTCGTCGAGCCGAAGCTCTAAGGAGAAACAAAAGGAAGAAGAACAGAAGCCCAAATTTAATTTGCCTCGTATCGTGGAGGTTCGGCCGTGTGAATGGCCTTCCAATGACTTATTGAGGAGAGCCGGGATTTATGAGGATTTCTATCTATTAATTGAGAACACCGGCCTCACCAACTTCCTCCGCGACCAACGTCATCAGTATCTCTTACTCACAAATACTTTTGTGCAGAACTTCTACTTTTTCCCTAAGAAATCACCTCCAACAGTAGAGTTCCATTTATATGACGTTGTTAAGGAGATGACATTAGCTGAATTTTGCGAGGTTTGCAAAATACCTTTTGAGGGCACCTTAGATGAACCACACCGTAATGGAGTAGAAGCTTTTATTAGCACTATCACCGTGGGAGAAACCAGAAAGGTTTCTGATGCAAGAATTACTAGCATACATTTTCCTGTTTTGCGCTACTTTGCCTTATTTGCTAGTCGTTGCTTGATTGGTTGCGGGAACTGTGGGAACCTTAGCATTCCTGATATCATTATTTTGTTCCATGGTTTATACCGCAATAACTCTATTAGTATGGGTGGAATTGTTGCTAGACAGTTAAGTCTGAACCGTACTAAAGGCCCCATCTTTGGAGGTATTTATGCTTCGCGCCTAGCTGAATATTTTGAAATACCTATTAGGCATGAGGAGAAAGAAGAAACAGCGCTGCCCCGTGCTTATTTAGATTATAAGAGTATGCTAGCGCATGATTTTCTTGTTAAGAGTCGCGAAGGGGAGCTTAAATATAAATTGTACTTTGATAAACATCACCCTGAGACTATTACTTTGCCTGCTCCCTCTTTGTTTAACTTGTCTACAGGTTCTTACATTGTTCCGTGGGTGGCTGTTCAAGCCTATTGGAATCCTGCACCAGCCCCGGAACCGGAGCCACAAGATGAGCCTCCACGAATGTCTGTTTATTCTTGGGATCCTGAGGCGGTTGCCACCAAAGATAATCGAGTCCTCTTCATCACATTATGATCCCAACTATTCTCACACAAGATGACCCCAGCTACACCTACGGGTATCAGCCAGGCTATCCCTGGCAATAGACCAACTTAGGCCAAAAGCCTAAGCTTGGGGGAGTACGTATTTCTCACCGACATTACATTTATGCTCACACACACTCATTGCTAGATGTCGGTGCTCATACTCTTTCACTGTAATATCCATGCTAGTTTATTTTCTTTTTCCTGCTTTCTTCTTGTGTGTTTAATAAACCTTAGAAAAACCAAAAAATTAGTAGTAGTTTATTTCCTGCTGTAGTAGTAATAATTAAAAAGAAAACCAAAAATATTTCCTATTCTTCTTTTGCTTGTTGGGAGCTTTCTCGTGTAAATAGTTTTTATTTCTTTTCCTTTCTTTGGGGGTCGAGAAGACCATATTGAAAATGCTTAGTGGCTCTCATATGCATGATCGTTTATTTAACTTAGAGCCCATATTACTTGTCTTCTCTCTTGAGTTGAATTCTTGCAGATTCCAGCTTAGTCCAATGCACGTGCACTCTTATTATTATACACACCGTTCGGTCGTGCAAGTGAAAGGCAATAATGATGATATATGATGGACTTATTGGGGATGAGAAAAGCTGGTATGAACTCGACCTCTTGTTTTTGTAAATATGATGATTCGTCGTTCCTGATTCAGCTATTATGAAGTAAACATATTTGCAATGACATTTAGAGATTATAGTTGCTTGTGCCATGCTTGATTAGCTATGAGTTATAATGGTTTACCTTGCGTGCCAACATGCTATTGAGATGATTATGATGCGGTATGATAGGATGGTATCCTCCTTTAAATGAATTGAGTGACTCGACTTGGCACATGTTCACGCATGTAGTTGAATCAAATCAACACAGCCTTCATGATATTTATGTTCATGGTGGATTATATCCTACTCATGCTTATATTTGGTGTAAATTAATTTTAATGCATGTTTACGATGTTGTCGCTCTCTCGCTTGGTCGCTTCCAGCCTTTTGCTAGCCTTCACTTGTACTAAGCGGGAATACTGCTTGTGCATCCAAACTCCTTAAACCCCAAAGTTGTTCCATATGAGTCCACTATACCTTCCTATATGCGGTATCTACCTGTCGTTCCAAGTAAATTTGTATGTGCCAAACTCCAAACCTTCAAATGAAATTCTGTTTTGTATGCTCGAGCAGCTCATGTGCAACTAGGTTTGCCTATATCTTCCATGCTAGGTGGGTTATTCTCAAGAGGAGTGGACTCCGCTCCTCATTCACGAGAAAGGGCCGGTAACCGGGATGCCGAGTCCCATGATCCAAAAAGATCAAAGCAAATCAAAATAATTAAACAAAACTCCCCTTGGGACCCGTTGAATGTTGGAGGCACTCGTTGTTTCGAGCAAGCCATGGATTGATGCTTGTGGAGGAGGGGGAGTATAAACCTTTACCATTCTGTTTGGGAACTGCCTATAATGCATGTAGTATGGAAGATACAGCCATCTCATAGTTGTTGCGTTGACAGTGAAAGTATGCCGCTCAAAATATAATTTATCTCTATTTTAAAATCAAGCTTTGGCACCTCTACAAATCCCTGCTTCCCTCTGCGAAGGGCCTATCTATTTACTTTTATGTTGAGTCATCACCCTTCTTATTAAAAAGCACCCGCTGGAGAGCACACTGTCGTTTGCATTATTATAATTGGTTTATATTGGGTATGACTTGACTGGATCTCTTTTACCATGAATTACAATGTTTAGTCAGTCCTTGATCTTTAAAGGTGCTCTGCATTTATGTTTTGCGGTCTCAGAAAGGGCTAGCGAGATACCATTTCGTTATATCATGTTATGATTATTTTGTGAAAGTGTTGTCATCCGAGTTTTATTATTATGGCTTGCTAGATGATTATATTATTGATATGAGTAACTGTGAGACCTACGTGTTATTGTGAGTATGGTTAGTTCATAATAATTGCTGAAACTTGAATGCTGGCTTTTCATGTTTACAACAACAAGAGCAAACAAAGTTTGTAAAAGTTTTTCTTTTTCTCTTTCAGTTTGTCAACTGAATTGCTTGAGGACAAGCAAGAGTTTAAGCTTGGGGGAGTTGATACGTCTCCGTCGTATCTACTTTTCCAAACACTTTTGCCCACTTTTATGATTTGAATGGAACTAACCCGGAGACGCTGTTTTCAGCAGAATTGCCATGGTGTTGTTTAATGTGCAGAAAACAAAAGTTCTCGGAATGACCTGAAAATCCACGGAATATCTTAGAATAAATAATAAAAAATCCTCGACAAAGATGAAGACCAGGGGGCCCACACCCTGTCCACGAGGGTGGGGGGCACGCCCCTCCCCCCTGGGCGTGCCCCCCTACCTCGTGGGCCCCCTGGATGCCCTCCGACGCCAACTCCAACTCCATATATTGGCTTTCGGGGAGAAAAAAATCAGAGAGAAAGTTTCATCACGTTTTACGACACGGAGCCGCCGCCAAGCCCTAATCTCTCTCGAGGGCTGATCCGAGTCCGCTCGGGCTTCGGAGAGGGGATTCGTCGCCGTCATCATCATCAACCATCCTCCATCACCAATTTCATGATGCTCACCGCCGTGCGTGAGTAATTGCATCATAGGCTTGCTGGACGGTGATGGGTTGGATGAGATTTATCATGTAATCGAGTTAGTTTTGTTAGGGTTTGATCCCTAGTATCCATTTGTTCTGAGATTGATGTTGCTACGACTTTGCTATGCTTAATGCTTGTCACTAGGGCTCGAGGGCCATGATTTCAGATCTGAACCTATTATGTTTTCATGAATATATGTGTGTTCTTGATCCTATCTTGCAAGTCTATAGTCACCTACTATGTGTTATGATCCGGCAACCCCGAAGTGACAATAATCGGGACCACTCCCGGTGATGACCATAGTTTGAGGAGTTCATGTATTCACTATGTGCTAATGCTTTGTTCCGGTTCTCTATTAAAAGGAGGCCTTAATATCCCTTAGTTTCCAATAGGACCCCGCTGCCACGGGAGTGTAGGACAAAAGATGTCATGCAAGTTCTTTTCCATAAGCACGTATGACTATTTACAGAATACATGCCTACATTACATTGATGAAATGGAGCTAGTTCTGTGTCACCCTATGTTATGATCATTACATGACGAACCACATCCGCATAATTATCCATCACGATCCGGTGCCTCACGAGTTTTCCATATACTGGTTTACGCTTATTTACTTTTCCGTTACTCTTTGTTACAATCACTACAAAAATACCAAAAACATTACTTTTGCTGTCTTTACTTTTGTTACCGTTACCACCACTATCATATTACTCTTCTCTAAACACTTTGCTGCAGATACTAAGTTTCCAGGTGTGGTTGAATTGACAACTTAGCTGCTAATACTTGAGAATATTCTTTGGCTCCCCTTGTGTAGAATCAATAAATTTAGGTTGAATACTCTACCCTCAAAAACTGTTGCGATCCCCTATACTTGTGGGTTATCAATGTGCAACATGGTCACACAATCTACCATTATCGGATCGTCACCATCTACCCAGGTATTCCATTTTTTAACCCTCTCGCCTTCTCTTTCATTGTTGTACTAGTACTCTACTTACGTACTAGTAGGAGTACTTTTTACCTTGGAGGACGCGTATAGCTAGCTAGGCCCTTGAAGACTTGAACCCACTAGCTGCCACCATTTTTGTTTTTTTCCATGTCTTACTATCTCATCCATGTAGCCAAGAGTGGCTATATATAATAAGCCAGTTATTTTACTTCCTCTATATCGGAGTAGTACTATTTGCTGCACAGTATTACTGACCGCCATATTTGAGCACAACATTTTTATGCATGGACCTTGACTATGTACGTCACCATGTGTCCATATCTGAGATGCCGCGTGTACCAGATGAACGGCTCCGAGTTCGACCCCCGTGATTCTACATGGGTGCCGAGGAACACTCTTGGAGAGTACTCGCTTTTCATTGGGGACAACTACCCCATTGTGAAGCGGATGCCACCTTCCGTGCACGACATGGAAGGCTTGCCTTTCATGAAGCATGGTTGTGTCTTCAGTGCGCACTGCCGGATGAATGATATGCTGGGACACACTATCCTTGATTTTTGCCGCTTCAGCTTGGATGCGTCTCCATCGTGTGGAACCGAACTAGAAAGCTGCAACAATGATTCCCGTTGCCCACCGCTATGGATCGTGCCATCCATAAAGAACACCTGGGACTGGAACCTGGGGGAGGACATTAGCCCATCTATAACGTGTAAGTGGAGTATGGTAAATTGTGAATGGTAGCGCAGTGAATATATGTAGACTAGTAATGCACAAAATTTATCACATGAATTGGAGATGAACTTGTGTGGCATACTGGCATTTGTCCTTGAGAATTTATTACTAGTAAATGTGTTATGTGTACGTGCAACTTGTGTGGTTGTTGCATGGGCTCCAACATGCTCTTTGAGAAAAAAAGGTGGCACAACTTTGGATATACGTGACGTGGCAACATCATACAGTAGCATCGTTCGCTATAGTTGTAGTACGCTCCTAGTAGGACGATAACTCCTATAAAACCTTGCGCTTGGCTCTTTGCCTCTTCGGGAGGTTTAACAGTTCGTACTCGTGTGAACCTTGCACTTGGCTCTTCACCTCTTCGGAAGGTCCAACAATGATGATACTAAAGTACATTATGCTTCTGGCAATCTGACACCGATTGAACTGCTGCACGTCCACCGCGAGGGCGAGGGCGAGGGAGAGGGCGCTGTAGTCAAAACCCTCTCCTCATCCTGCTATGGTAGAATATGAGTAGGCCTTGTCATATCTGTTTTCCTCTCATTGTTACATAATGTTTGAGCCATGATATATTGCTAGAATATGAAAGCCATTGGCTTATTTTTTTAACTTGGGGTATGATTATGACCACGTCATTGCAATTCTCTGTCTATGATATGTGTCACTGTTATAATAATCTTAATTCCACACATACTCTGAATATGATTGTTTATTTTTGTCCTTTTGGTCTCTAGTTTGAATTGTTGCAGCAGACGCAAATGCGCTGGCCTTCATGATTCCAGGACCTGGAATCATACCAGCCGATGGGTGGTGGTTTATCGCTCGTTCAGCTGACGGTGGTAATTTGATGCTCATTTGCACGTACCAAATTGACCAAACCATTTCATCAAACCACATGCAGTACAATGCTTGGGGCGTTCGTGACATTGATGGCTATGGCTGCTTCGTGTTCGAGAAAGATCCCACCTCCGTTGGGCCAGGCGTATTCAACTGGAGGCGGGTTTACAGCCTCGGCAACCACTCCATGTTCCTCGGGCTCAATTATCCGATCATCCAACCAATCATCGATCATATCACTGGCGATGATTACCGTGCTATGCAACTTCCATTCGCCAGGGGGGGACTGTGTGTACACATCATACCATGGGTTTCATGAATCACCATATCCAGAGATTCGTCGACATAGCTTGTTGCCAGATAATCTTCAGTGTGTGAAAGGCATCAAGATTCCATGCAATGGATGGATTTTGCAAACCCGACGTGCGGCGATGTGGTTCATGCCAACAGCAAATATGCACAACTTGATTCGTACTGATATCTAGACTGAGCCATGTATTCTGCTGCTGTAGCACGACCCTCTTTTGTTGGATATTATGTACTGTTTTTAGTTTGAAGCACTCCTCTGGTTTGAAGGATAGATACTTTCTGGGATAGAGTGCATCCTAACTCACCTCCGCAGGATGTACTGATAATGATGATGGAGATGTTGTGCAGTATATATATATAGTGATGCTATTCATCATCCAGGGTGCAGAATAGGTTATTCTTCACCCGAGGTAATCTTACGTTAAGTTCATAATTAAATTACATTTGAAATTCAAATAGTTACATTTCTATTGATTCACTACGTAAAATTTGGCATAAGAAAATAAAAATATAGGTCATAAAACAAGAAAAATTGCAGTTTATGTATATTTTACACTATGTTTTTACGTTTGTAATTTTATGTAACATAAAATATTTTTTAGGCGATTATATGTTTTCTTACACTTTCTTTTTACGTCGGAAAAAAGACAAAACTTACGGAACATAAAATTACGGTGTATTGATAGTAAAATAGAGGGGGGGGGGTGAAGAATAACTACTCCTCACCCAGGGTGATGAATAGTCGGCTTCAAGTGCGTACTTGTTAGTTAAACCTATGGTTAAAATGTGACACTAAATATGACTAGTAAGTAGTACAGTAGCAGTACTAGTATACGTCGGTCAAATTATTCATCATGTCCACACATTGAATTGACGTGACAACACGCTGCGCGTGAGGTGACACAAGAATCCTGGCGGCATGTTCAGGTATTCTGGACTTCAGATTTGGAGTACCACTTATCTGTCGAAATCTTTCATCATTCACTTAAAACAGTCAATTGATCATACATTGAGTACCATATAACTGGAATTAACCAATGCAAGTCGAAGAAGGATTGGCCGGTGCTGCCGGCTAGCGTCAAGTTCGATCCCACGGATCAGGAGCTGATCGAGCACCTTGAGGCCAAAGTGAGTGCTGACAGCGCGAGATCTCACCCTCTCATCGATTTGTTCATACCAACAATCGAGAGCGAGCATGGCATATGCTACACCCATCCTGAGAAACTTCCAGGTAAGACACCGATCGGCCGCCTACTTGCACAAACATATTCCTTTGTTTATAGCTCTATTTTTCTTTTTAGACGCAGACCTGGTGAAGCAATTAAAATTTGACAGTTAATAAAAAGTGAAACAAGTGACGCAACATGCCAAAGATGTTATGAAAATGCCAACTCGTACACTAAAGCCTTTATTCGACAATCTGCAGGTATCACAATTTGAGTGGCCTAAGCAAGCATTTCTTCCAGCGCAATTCCTGTATGCGTTCAAAAGGGCAGGTGGACGCGTCGCAAGATCTGATCAGAGTCACGGCATGCACGCGATGTGGCACAACACCGCAATACCTTGCCGGTGATGGTCAACGGCCGCGACGGGCAGCAAAAGGTTTTGGTGCTGCACACCAACAAGAACTTCCACCAGACGACCAATCGGGTGATGCACCAGTACCACCTCGGGACCTGGAGCAAGAGAAGGAGCGAGAGCTGGTCCTCTGCAAGATTTTCTACCAGACGAACACTAGGGCCAGGAGTAAAAATATTATACGTTAGTTTGGTATTGGTACTTGTACTGCCTTGTCGTCCACAAGTTGGTATTGTTGTTAACGATCTTTTGGTATGAACTTGGCATTTGCTTCCAACCATCATGCGGAGGGTCAACGTGGATATAAAGCTGAATCATTTGCTTCAAAACTAATTTTCAGGCACCTAATTTTTATTTGATGGGTAGCATAAGCACCTGTCGTTCGAATTCCCAGTTCTCCAAATTTTTCGAAACAAGTGCATGCACTTATTATCACGATGAATGTCGGAGTAATGGGCCACAGGTAGCCTAACCCGAGTCCCTGAACCTTTCAAGACATCGGGGCCGGCTGCGCCCCTCAGGACATCAAGATGAAGCGCCGCCTTCTGATGGCCGGCTGGCCCAAGCGGCCGGCTGCCAGAAGGCGGCTAGGCTCCAGAAGGCGGCGCCAAGACAGGCAGGTGGGGCTCTGTTCCCACGACGGCCTGTCAGTACGGCTTGCAAGTGGCGGGCCCTACCACGCAGCGAGAGCCCGAAAGACGGCAGAAGCCCGACCAGTCAGACCTGAGGGAGGCTGGTTTCCAGCAGGCGGCCTGTTCCTTCCTCGGGGCCCATGCATCATTAACCAGATGAGACACGGTGTGGCTACAGTGATCTCCCACCAGGCGGCGGGACTGTAGCCACGCTCCCCTGACCAAGCATGCGTCATTAGCATCACGGCTACAGTAATCAGCAGCCGGCAAGACCCGCGAACGGCGGGAGCAGCCTGTCAGCTCCGTACCGGATCAGGCGGCGAGGCCCACCAGGCGGCGGGACCCAGCTGCCGGCGGAGAAGCCGGCGACCAGAGACACTGACAGCTGGGTCCTACACCCGGCTGGATTACCATTGTACCCCTAGGGGGGTAGGCCTATGTAAACCCCCCAGGGCACCCATGCAAAGGGTTCCCAACCTGTTAGAACTAGACTCATACCTAGAGGAAGAAGAGAGCATGCCTGCCTTCTTCTACCTCTAGCATACAGCTCAAGGAGGACCATTGTATCCACTAGTACCTTAGTGATCATGCGGAGACCCCGCACAGCAGGTGCCCAGAACCTGGGTAAAGTGCACCGGAGTTCGTGTCTACGCCTCATCCCGCTTCCAGGCACCGGCGACGTTCTACTCGCTCCCACCATGATAAGCCATCCATTGGCATATGTCGCACCCAACCCCCGACATTTGGCGCCCACCATGTGGCGAGGTGCACCGTCTCCCGGAGACCTGTTCTGGATGGGAACCTTGTTCCTTCCTGGCGAGCGCAGCCAGCCCGGCACGCCAGACGGCGTCTGCGCCGACGCGCTGCACGGCGCGGAGGTCGCCTATGCGGCGAGCTGCCTCGCCGATCTTGTTGGCGAGATTCACCTCTCGACGAGCCCACGTCTGATGCGGGCACCGACGGCCTCGAGAGCCGCCTCGTCAGCCTCCTCGATCAGCTCCACGTCGCCAGCGAGCATGCTGTGGATTTGGAATCAGTTGGCTCCACCGACCCGATGCTTGTTGACTCCGACACGGCGTCGCTTGACGCGTTCCCCACCAACGTGGTGGTCTACGACGAGCCGCTTCCTCGCACGAACAGCGGTGGAAGCACTGTCACGGAGGTGCTCGTCATTAGCCACGGCGAGCACTCTAGTAGAGGTGTCCAGGACCCGTTGCAGGTGGCGCTGCAAGACCTGACTACGCCCATCCCGGAAGATGCCGACGCAGAGACGCTGGAGGCACGCTGTGTCCAGCTCGTCGAAAGCGCCAGCCGGCTGGCCAGCATGAGATGCCTTTCGGAGGCCTACCAATGTGAGATGGACCGTGCCGTCGGCGGCACGCCGGCTCCTGGTGGGCCTAGCCGCATCGGCCTCATCCAACAGCGTGGCGCAACCATCGCCAACATGTTCGGGATAGAACGTCCCGTCTATGCCATGCCCGTGGAGAACATATGAGCTGCCGAGGCGGCAGCAGACGAGCTAGACAAGCTCAAGGGCGACGAGCGTCGCCACATGACGGAGCGCGTCCAGCAGCTCCTCGACGCGGCTTCCGAGCAGCAAGGAGCCGGTTGCCGCGTTGAAACGCCCAACCGGCAAAATGACGACCCGCCTCCCTGCCAAGAGCAAGGCGCGACATCTCAGACGCCGACTGGTGGCGCCCGCGACAGAAGAGACAAGGAGCTGGCTTCCAGCCGCAGCCGGACTCGCATCACCATCGAGCGCGACCAAGACGGCCGCCCAAGAGCAGTGGAACAACGGGAAGATTGTCCACCTGCCCCTCCTCCTCGCAGGGAGAGGCGCGCTTCCCCACCGCCTGTTGACCACCCGACACTCGGCGACCGCCTTGGTCGCCGAGAAGGAGTCGGAGAGAATGACGCCCACCACCGGATGGACCGCCTCAACCGATCCCTGGCACTAGAAGAAGAAGACGAGCTGGGTCCGCCTTGTTTTGGCCCCCGCATCCGAGATGAGCCCTTCCCCAAAGGGTTCACGCTCCCGAGAGATACGACCAAGTACACCGGCTCCGTGATGTCGGAGGACTCGCTGGTCGACTACTCCACAACCGTCAGCATCGCCAACGGCAACAAGCACGTTGCCGTGAAATACGTTCTGCTCATGCTCTAGGGAACAACCCGGACATGGCTGAACAGCCTGAAGCCCCGTAACATCAACAACTGGGTTGATTTCACTGAAGCCTTCATCCGCAACTTCACCAGCACGTAAAAGCGTCCGCCCAAGCCTCGCCATCTCTCCTTATGCGTCCAAGGCCCCAACGAGTCGACTCGCGACTACCTCACGCGCCGGGCCGAGCTGCGAAACTCCTGCGAGGGCGTGCACGAGGTGCAGGCCATCGAGTACTTCACTGTCGGGTGACGAGAAGGCACCCTCCTCAAACACTGGCTTCTCTACGACGAGCCGGCGACCCTCGATGAACTGCTGATCATAGCGGACAAGTACACCACAGCTGACTCCTCCATGAAGGCGGAAATCCAAGTTGACGCGTCTGGCAAAGTGGCTCCTCAAGCTCCTCGGACTCCGACTGGCGACACCAGTCGGCGTCAGCAACCGAATGACAACAAGCGCAAGGCCACGCAGCCGTCTTCCACAAGTCGGCAGGTGGCAACAGTCGAAGATCAACAGCCAGAAGGGCAGCCTCCACCCAAGCGTCAGAAGGGCGGCAAGCCCAACTGGTTGCCCGCCTTCTCGTATGAACAGACTCTTGATGCACCCTGCAAGTTCCACAGCGGTGCGAAGCCGTCCAACCACACCACTCGGAAATGCCCCTGGCTCACCATGATCGCCAAAGGTGATGGACTCCTGCCTCCTCCGCCTGCCGGCCCGCCGCCTCCTCCTCCCCAGCAGCCGGTTGCTCGGTCAGTCGGCGCAGTAAAAGATGAATATCCTAAAGAGCATGGAGCTTATGTCGTGTTCACCAGTGTGGCCGACGACAAGCACAATAGACAGCAACGGCAACAAGAAGTGAATGCGATAGCATCAGAGACCCCCGAGTTCATGCATTGGTCTGAGAAGCCCATCGGCCGGAGCGGAGTTGACCACCCGGAGGTGATGCCCAATCCCGGTTCTTATGCCCTGGTTTTGGATGCCACTTTCTCCACGGAGAGGTGGGCTGCTCGCTTCTCCCGAGTCCTGATAGATGGCGGCAGCAGCATCAACATCCTGTACCAAGATACTATGGAGAAGTTAGGAATCAAACAGAGGCAGCTTCAGCCCAGTCGGACTGTATTCCATGGCATAGTTCCAGGCCTTTCCTGCTCACCAATAGACAAGACCCAAATAGATGTCCTCTTCGGAGACAAATACCACTTTCGCCGAGAGCCGGTCTGGTTTGAAGTAGTGGACCTTGAGAGCCCTTATCATGCACAGCTTGGCCGGCCTGCTCTGGCCAAGTTCATGGCGGTCCCCCACTATGCCTACCTAGAGATGAAGATGCCAAGCACCAAGGGAATCCTAACCATAACTGGGGACTACAAGAAGTCGTCCGCCGATGCAGCAGACAGAAGCCGGCTAGCCGAGTCCCTCGTGATCGCGGCTGAAAAACGGCTCCTTGACCGGGTTGTGGCAATGGTAGGCAAGCAGCCGAAAATATCACCCAACCCCAAGGAGTCGGAAGCTGAGGGCTTGTTCAAGCCGATGAAAGAAACAAAGAAGATACCATTGGACCCGGAGCACCCAGAGAGGCACGCTGTCATAGGTGCGAACCTTGACAACAAATAGGAAAGCAAGCTCGTCGATTTCCTCCGTGAGAATCTCGACATCTTTGCATTGTCTCCCAAGGACATGCCGGGTGTTCCGAAGGATTTCGCCGAGCACAAGCTACATGTCCGACCTGATGCCAAGCCAGTCAGGCAGCCCTTGCGCCGCCTGTCAGAAGAGAAGAGTTGTTGGAGAAGAGATAGCCCGGCTTCTGGCAGCCGACTTCATCATGGAGGTGTTCTTTCCAGAATGGTTAGCCAACCTAGTCCTTGTACTAAAGAAGAATAAGCAGTGGTGCATGTGTATTGATTATACCAGCCTCAACAAAGCTTGCCCCAAAGACCCATTTGCTTTGCCAAGAATCGACCAAGTGAA
Source organism: Aegilops longissima (assembly GCA_021605205.1). Lineage (NCBI taxonomy): Eukaryota > Viridiplantae > Streptophyta > Magnoliopsida > Poales > Poaceae > Aegilops > Aegilops longissima. The sequence continues at coordinate 254,266,451 of CM038677.1, read as the reverse complement.
AGACTCAACAGCCGGATGCGAGCTGTTGAGCTTATTGGATGCATACTCAGGGTATCATCAGATCAAGCTGAACCCGGCCGGCAGGCTGAAGACCGCCTTCATCACGCCATTCGGAGCCTTCTGCTACCTGACCATGACGTTCGGCTTGAGAAATGTCGGCGCCACGTTTCAGCGTTGCATGCAGAAGTGTCTCCTCAAGCAACTCGGCAGAAACGCCAACGTCTATGTGGGCGATGTTGTGGTGAAGACGGAGAAGCGTGGAACGCTTCTAGAAGACCTCAAGGAGACCTTTGAAAACTTGCGCCGCTTTCAGATCAAGCTCAACCCGGAGAAATATGTCTTTGGGGTACCAGCCGGCCAGCTTCTTGGCTTCCTGGTCTCAGAGCGCGGCATAGAATGCAATCCTATGAAGATCAAGGCCATCGAGAGGATGGAGGTGCCCACCCGACTGCTGGACGTGCAAAATTCACCAGCTGCTTGGCATCCATCAGCCGTTTCATCAGTCGGCTGGGCAAGAAGGCTCTTCCCCTGTACCAGCTCATGAAGAAGACCACTTTTTTCGAGTGGAACGACAAGGTGGATGAAGCTTTTCTCCATCTCAAGAAGATGCTGACCACTTCGCCTATCCTGGAGGCTCCGACTGCTAAGGAGCCCATGCTTCTCTACATCGCCGCCACTAGCCGGGTGGTCAGCACAGTCATAGTTGTGGAACGCAAGGAAGAGGGCAAAGCACTGCCAGCCCAGAGGCCGGTGTATTACCTGAGTGAAGTGTTGTCCGCCTCCAAGCAAAACTACCCCCACTATCAGAAGATGTGCTACGGCGTGCACTTCGCCGCCAAGAAGCTGAAGCCATACTTTCAAGAGTACCCAATCACTGTTGTCTACACTGTACCTCTTGCTGAGATCATTGGAAGCCGAGATGCTTCAGGCCGAGTGGCCAAATGGGCCATAGATTTGGCCCCATACACCATCTACTACCAGCCACACACCGCCATCAAGTCCCAAGCACTGGCCGACTTCCTCGTCGACTGGGCCAAGACCCAGTACCTGCTGCCAGTGCCAGACTCCACCCATTGGCGGATGCACTTTGATGGTCCCAAGATGCGCACCGGTTTGGGAGCCGGCATCATCCTCACCTCTCCCAAAGGCGACAAGCTCAGATATGTGCTACAAATCCACTTTGCCGCCTCCAACAATGTTGCTGAATACGAAGTGCTCATACACGGGCTCCGACTTGCCAAGGAACTCGGCATTCGCCGGATCCTGTGCTATGGTGATTCCGACTTGGTGGTCCAGCAGTCGTCTGGCGACTGGGACGCCAAGGATGCAAACATGGCCAGCTACCTCTTTTTCGCCCGGCAACTCAGTGGATACTTTGAAGGGTGCGAATTCCTCCATGTGCCAAGAAATGACAATGAGCAAGCAGATGCCTTGGCACGAATCGGCTCCACCCGGAAAGCAATACCAGCCGGCGTCGCCCTACAATGCCTCCTCAAGCCGTCTGTCAAACCGTCACCAGAATCAGACTCCATCTTCGTGCCGGCTCCTCCTGAAGCAGTCGGATCCGACTTGAGGACCCCAGCAGCCGGCGCGGGAACTTCGGAAGGCGGCTCGGGGACTGCAGCAGTCGCACCCGGCCCGAGGACTTCAGAACCCGGCCCGGGGACTGCAGCAGTCGGCCTGGGGACTTCATCGACTCAGCAAGCGGCAGCTGACTCCAACCCGCCGCCTCCCAGCTCAACCGCCCTCGTGCAAGTTGCAGTTTTGGCAGTCGAAGAAATAGCAGCACCTTCATGGGAACAACCCATCCTCAACTTTCTGGTGAACAAAGAGATGCCTACTGATGAGATATCGGCCCGGCAAGTCCAACACCGGGCAGCAGCGTACACCATTGTCAACAGAGAACTTGTGAGGCGCAGTGTCACTGGTGTGTACCAGCACTGCATGGAGCCAGAGCAAGGTCAAGCAATCCTCAAAGATATCCACCAAGGCGAGTGTGGCCACCACGCGGCTTCAAGAGCACTTGTTGCCAAATCTTTCTGCCATGGGTTTTTCTGGCCGACTGCTCTAGAAGACGCCAAAGACTTGGTCCAGAAATGCAAAGGGTGCCAGAAGTTCCGCTCCAAGCCATATCAGCCGGCTTTTGCACTCAAGACCTTCCCCATTGCCTGGCCCTTCGCTGTCTGGGGGCTGGATATGGTGGGACCATTCAAGACAGCACGCGGCGGCATGACTCATCTGCTTGTCGCGGTGGACAAGTTCACCAAGTGGATAGAAGCAAAACCAATCAATAAGTTGAATGGTCCGACTGCTGTGACTTTCATCTCCGACATCACCATCCGGTATGGCATACCACACAGCATCATCACCAACAACGACACGAACTTCGCCAAAGGCGCCTTGGCTCGTTTCTACGCGACACAGGGAATCCGACTGGACTTAGCGTCCGTTGCCCATCCGCAGTCAAACGGCCAATTGGAGCGAGCAAACGGCCTCATTTTGTCCGGCATCAAGCCCTGACTGGTCGAGCCTCTTGAGCGTTCGGCCGACTGCTGGCTTGACAAGCTATTGGCCGTCCTCTAGAGTCTGTGCACAACTCCGAACAAGTCAACTAGCTTCACGCCTTTCTTCCTCGTCTGTGGTGCTGAAGCCGTCATGCCGATGGACATAGAATTCGACTCCCCTCGAGTCACCATGTACACCGAAGAGGAGGCAAAATAAGCACGAGAAGATGGCGTCGATCTTCTGGAAGAGGGCCGGTTGTTGTCACTCAGCCGGTCCACCATCTACCAGCAGAGTCTACGCCGATACTACAACCGGAAGGTCAAGCCAAGATCCTTCCAAGAGGGAGACCTTGTGCTCCGGCTGATCCAGCGAACAGCCGGCCAACACAAGCTCTCGGCACCTTGGGAAGGCCCCTTCATCATCAGCAAGGTGTTGGGCAATGACTCCTACTACCCGATCGATGCTTAGAAGCCTCGAGCACGCAAAAGAGACGACTCCGGCAAGGAGACAGAGCGTCCATGGAATGCAAATCTCCTTCGGAGATTTTACAGTTGATGCAGTATGTACCACGCTACCTTTTGTATTAAGTGTGAAGACTCCAGGTCCCCCGAGAAGAGCTCGGGGACTGCCCTCTTTTATCTATATGATAAGTATTATGCCCATGAATGTGTTATCTCATTATTCTGACTGGCACCGGGTTCGACCAGTCTGCCCCTGGCTCGCCGCCTTGTACTATGTAACGCTTCCTGCAGCCGGACAAGTAATGTGTTGGCACCTAAGCCCTCTCCTACCAAAGCCGCAGCTCGCAGAGCGGCTGTCTGGTAGGCGGGAGTCAAAGGCAGAAAGGGCGCCCACATGAAAAATGGCTAAGGACCCAAAAGCATGTACATAGTTCAAGCCGGCTTCCCACCTCACCGACCGGCTGCTGAGCAGCCGGCCGACTGGCTTCTACTTAAATTGCTAAATGCTCTAAGCGGCTAAGTACTTGCCTTCCCGAAAGTGGCTAAGTACTTGACCCAGCCATAGTCCGCAGAGCGGCTGTTTGGCTGGCAAGACGGCAACTGAGGGAGGGCGGCAAAGGAAAAAGGCCAAGGAGCAGAAAGCAAGAAGAGATAGAACTCGGCAAAAATATTCACATATCGAAAGGCCCTTGGCCAACAATCAACAGAAGTTTGAAATACACCCCGCGGGTGGAATTGTGCGAAGTTAACAAAGTTTGTTGAGACTGATAAGCAGGTAAAAACAAAAGATAAATTGGCAGCCTAGGGAGCAGCAGTCGGGTTTGGCGGAACGGTGGAGTCGGCGCTGCCGGTTGGTGGAGCGGCCGGTTGGTCAGTCTCCGCTTGGTCGCCTTCAGCAGCACTCGGCTCGCTCGGGCGTGGCTCGTTGATGGAGGCACGGTCGAGCTGAGGCTGGCCGTCCGCTTCAACCTCTGGCGCTTCCTCTTCACCTTCCTCGTCATCCTCGTATTCTCCCTCGTTGCTGGAGTCGATCACTTCAGCCGAGTCCTCGCCATCCTCCGGCTTCAGCCCGAACCACTCTGGTGGCGCCTCGGCACCATTCCCAGCCAGCTCCGGGACGAAGATGCTGGTGTTGGTGTACTCGGCGATCGCTGCCGCCCGCTTGATGAGATCACGCTCCACCGCCACCAGCTCCTCCTGGGCCTGTTGTCGAAACGTGGTCAACTGGGCTAGATTTAGCCCAGGATACCACGCCTTGACAAACTCCAAGGCCCGGCGTGCTCCAGCCCGGGCCGAGGAACCCTTCCAAGCCTCAAGGCGGCTGGCCGCTACCTCCAGCCAATCGGCAGTCCGACTGGGAGTGCGCGGAGCCGGCATGTCTGGCCACAGGGCGGAGATCGCCTGGGCGCTGACACGCTGAAGACGGTGCAACATCCGATGAGCCGGCCGAAGACGGGCCTGGATGCTGAGAAACTGTTCACTAAGGGTCCGGGGGCGTTGGCAGCAATTTGCGCACCTTCTGCCCTTCGCTCTTCGCGATCAGCCTCGATGGCCTATTTGGCAGCGCCAGAGTGACCAGGGAAGAAGTCTGCTCAAACAGAAAGCAAAAGAGCCAAAGTTAGAAACAAGAAGCCGGCTTTTTCAGCAGCCGGCGACTTGAAGAAAGAAAAAAGAGGGAAGCTTACCATCAACCATGTCTTCAATCTCGCCGAAGCCGGCAGTCAGCAAAGCCTCCTTATCGGTCCAGACGGAGCGTTCGGTCTCGAACTCAGCAAGGAGACCGGCCTCCTTTTCGTCCGCCTCTTTCTGGGCTTTCTTGAGAAGCTCCGCCTACTCCGCTAGTTGCGTGACCAGCCGGTCATGCTCCTCGGCCAGTTTGCTGCAGTCTGCCTCCTTGGCATGCAGCGCGGTGTTGGCTTCGCCCAGCTGCTGCTGCTGCAGGGCGGCGTTAGCCTCTGCAAAAGTATAAGAAGAAAAAGACATCAACAATCAGCAATAAGAGGCACAGTCCCGGGGAGATCCGGCCCGACTGCTCAGCAGTCGGCCCGAATCTCGGGGACTACAGCCCGCGGGTGCGCCAACGCGCCCCCGCAGAGAAAGAGGTTATCAATATCAACAAAGAAGAAGAACAGTTGCCGGGGAGATCCGGCCCTACTGCTCAGCAGTCGGCCCGAATCTCGGAGACTACAGTCCGCGGGTGCGCTAGCGCGCCCCCGCAGAGAAAGAAAACAAGGACTTACTCCGGCTCTCCGACAGGTCGGCGGTCCGTTTGTCCAGATCTCGGAGGCGACCGCACGGAGGTTATGGTAGTCCTATGAAAGATATCAGGCAATGTTAGTACTCGGAACTTGCCAGTTAAAGTTCCGAGGCGCCTGCTCAGCAGCCGGCCCGAAACTTGGGGACTACACACAGTGGGTGCACTGGCGCGCGCCCACAGAGAAGTACCAAAAATCAAAGATGAAGAAGTGAGAAGCATACCCGGATGGCTGCACGCGATTCCAAGAAGGCCGTATTGCACCGCTTCAGAGCGTCGGCCTCGGCGCGGAGCTTACCTTGGACGTCCTAGATCACCTGATTCAAAGGGCCCGTCCTGCCTCCCCGCACCCAGTCAGCGGGCGCGGCGCTGGTCGCTTCAGCATCAGGGATCGATGAGCTCGCGGCGCTGGCTTCCAGCGGCCGTGGCACTAAGGCCGCTTTTGCAAGGTGACGGCGTGTTGGTGCGAGGGCCCCAGGAGTCGGGCCCATCACCATCTCGTCTCCGGCTGGTGGCACCGGCGGGTCAGCCGGTTGCTTGTCCCGCGCTCCTTTGGAAGGCGGTGGCGGATGCACGACTACGTCCGGCATGACAACGTCACCGCCCTCCCTCTCCATGATCGGGTGCTCATCGCCGGCTCCTCCAGTCGGCACCGTGAACTCTGGTGGAGGCGGTGCGGAGTTCAAAGGAACGACGAATAGCGGCTTGATGACCCACAAGTATAGGGGATCTATCGTAGCCCTTTCAATAAGTAAGGGTGTCGAACCCAACGAGGAGCAGAAGGAAATGATAAGCGGTTTTCAGCAAGGTATTCTCTGCAAGTACTGAAATAAGTGCTAACAGATAGTTTTGTGAAAGGATAAATTGTAACGAGCAACAAGTAAAAAAGTAAATAAAGTGCAGCAAAGTGGCCCAATCCTTTTTGTAGCAAAGGACAAGCCTGGACAAACTCTTATATAAGGAAAAGCGCTCCCGAGGACACATGGGAATATCGTCAAGCTAGTTTTCATCACGTTCATATGATTCGCGTTCGGTACTTTGATAATTTGATATGTGGGTGGACTGGTGCTTGGGTGCTGTTCTTACTTGAACAAGCATCCCACTTATGATTAACCTCTATTGCAAGCATCTACAACTACAACAAAAGTATTAAGGTAAACCTAACCATAGCATGAAACATATGGATCCAAATCAGCCCTTATGAAACAACGCATAAACTAGGGTTTAAGCTTCTGTCACTCTAGCAACCCATCATCTACTTATTACTTCCCAATGCCTTCCTCTAGGCCCAAATAAAGGTGAAGTGTTATGTAGTCGATGTTCACATAACGCAACTAGAGGCTAGACAACATACATCTCATCAAAATATCGAACGAATACCAAGTTCACATGACTACTAATAGCAAGACTTCTCCCGTGTCCTCAGGAACAAACGTAACTACTCACAAAGCATATTCATGTTCGTAATCAGAGGGGTATTAATATGCATAAAGGATCTGAACATATGATCTTCCAGCATCAACTACAAGGAGTAATCAACACTACTAGCAACCTACTAGCACCTATCCCGGACATGGAGACAAGAATTGGATACAAGAGATGAACTAGGGTTTTGAGATGAGATGGTGCTGGTGAAGATGTTGATGGAGATTGCTCTCTCCCGATGAGAGGAGCGTTGATGATGACGATGGCGATGATTTCCCCCTCCGGAGAAAGTGTCCCAGCAGAACAGCTCTGCGGGAGCCCTAGATTGGTTCCGCCAAGGTTCCGTCTCGTGGCGGCGGAGTTTCGTCCCGAAAGGTTGCTTATGATTTTTTCCTCGATGAAAGACCTCATATAGCAGAAGATGGCCATCGGAGAGCCAACAGGGGGCCCACGAGGCAGGGGGCCGTGCCCTGGGGGGTAGGGCGCGCCCCCACCCTCGTGGCCAGGTGGGTCCCCCTCTGGTGTACTTCTTCCGCTCAATATTTTTTATTATTTTCCAAAAATGACTTTCGTGGAGTTTCAGGACTTTTGGAGTTGTGCAGAATGGGTCTCTAATATTTGCTCCTTTTCCAGCTTAGAATTCCAGCTGCCGGCATTCTCCCTCCTTATGTAAACCTTGTAAAATAAGAGAGAATAGGCATAAGTATTGTGACATAACGTGTAATAACAGCCCATAATGCAATAAATATCGATATGAAAGCATGATGCAAAATGTACGTATCAACTCCCCCAAGCTTAGACCTAGCTTGTCCTCAAGCGGAAGCCGATAACGATAATATGTCCCCATGTTTAGAGGTAGAGGTGTCGATAAAAATAAAATACGGACATGAGGGCATCATGATTCTTTTCATAACAGCAACATATACGGATATTGTCATATGATTTCTTATGCTCAAGTAATAATCTATTCACAAAGCAAAGTATTAATCATAAACTTTATTGAGAACTAACAAACTATAATCTCAGTCATTGAAGCAATTGCAATTTATCATAACATCAGTAAGAGTCTATGTCAGAGCTTAATAGCAAGTCCACATACTCAACTATCATGTAGTCTTTCATAATTTCTAACACTCACGCAATACTTGTGGTTACGGAGTTTTAATCGGACACAGAGAAAAATAGGGGCTTATAGTTTCGCCTCCCAACCTTTTACCTCAAGGGTAATGTCAACAACAATAACTCATGCTCCCCTACATCCAATTATATATATCTATCAGGATCTTTCAACATACTGTGCTTGCCAAAGGATAAAATGAAAAAGGGAAAGGTGAGGATCACCATGACTCTTGCATAAGGTAGAGGATAATAATAAAAGATAGGCCCTTCGCAGAGGGAAGCATAGGTTGCCATGCGCTTTTATGGTTGGATGCACAAAATCTTAATGCGGAAGAATGTCACTTTATATTGCCGTTTGTGATATGAACCTTTATTATGCAGTCCGTCGCTTTTATTTCTTCCACATCACAAGATCGTATAAAGCTTATTTCCTCCACACCAATCGATCATACATATTTAGAGAGCAATTTTTATTGCTTGCACCGATGACAACTTACTTGAAGGATCTTACTCAATCCATAGGTAGATATGGTGGACTCTCATGGAAAAACTGGTTTAAGGGTTTTTGGAAGCACAAGTAGTATCTCTACTTGGTGCTGAGAATTTGGCTAGCAAGAGGGGGAAAGGCAAGCTCAACTTGTTGGATGATCCATGACAACATACTTTATCTCAGATATAAGAAAACATAACCCATTACGTTGTCTTCCTTGTCCAACATCAACTCTTTAGCATGTCATATTTTAATGAGTGCTCCTAATCACAAAAGATGTCCATGATAATATATTTATATGTGAAACCTCTCTTTCCTTATTACTTCCTATTAATTGCGACGATGACCAAAGCTATGTTTGCCAACTCCCAACAACTTTTAATCATCATACTCTTTCTATGTGAAGTCATTACTCTCAATAAGATCAATATGAACTCTTTATTTCTTTTTATTCTTTTCTCTTTTCTTTTACTCACTCAAGATCATGGCAAAATAATCAAGCCCTTGACTCAACACTAATCTTTATTATATATAGCTCACGGACTCGATTACATAGAGAGATTATAAAGCAAAACTCAAAACTAGATCATGCCATAAACTTTATTCTACTAGATCAAGATACTACTAATAGGATCAAACTAAGAAAAATGGTAAAGATAGGAGTGTGATGGTGATACGATACCGGGGCACCTCCCCCAAGCTTGGCAGTTGCCAAGGGGAGTGCTCGTACCCATGTGATTATATCTCCTTCTTTGTTGTTGGAGAAGGTGTTGTTGATGATGCGGTAAATTGTGCCTTCAGCTTCTCCATATTATAATTGAGGAGAGCAATTTCCTCCTTTAAATCATCGACCTCCGATTCCAGCTTCAAGATCTTGTTACATAAATCTTCTTTGCTTTTCTGTTGAAAACGAGAAGGAATAGATCGATTGTTAGATAGTTTAGCCCTCTTAGGGAGACTAGACTTCTTGAACTTCACGTGCATATCCCCATGTTGAGGTAGATGGACTTCATCTTCATCCGAGCTCGTATCCTCCTTTCTCTTAGGTTCATAGTCCTCCTCTTCCTCCGTAGTCCAACCACAATGCTCCACATCTCCATAGACTTTAGGATTTGCAAGGTAATCAGCCACATAACTTTCTCCTTCCGAGTCCTGGGACGACATGTTGCTCTAATCTGCAGCAGCAACAGCTCAAAACAAAAACAGAGGATAATTGCATGATACAGGAGTCAAAACCTTCGGGAGGTTATATAATGAATTTTTACCGACAAAAATGCGTATCATGCAGGAAAACGGAGTCCGGAAGGCACACGAGGTGCCCGCGAGGTAGGGGGGCGCGCCTAGGGGGGTAGGGCGCGCCCTCCACCCTCGTGGGGCCCTCATGTCCTTCCCGGACTGCTACTTATTTTTCTATTTTTCTAAATATTCCAAAACAGAGAAATATTCCTTTAAAAACTGTTTTGGAGTCGGTTTACTTACCGTACAACATACCTATTCCTTTTCGGAGTCTGAAACATTCTGGAAAGTGTCCCTTATGTATTCCTCCAAGGTTACGGTTTCAATAACATTGTTTTCAACATTTATAGGACTACCTGAGATATAATGTTTAATTCTTTGACCGTTCACCACCTTCGGATTCGTGCCTTCGAAGTTGTTGATTTTTATGGCACCGGAACGATAGACCTCCTCGATAACGTAAGGGCCTTCCCATTTGGATAGAAGTTTTCCTGCAAAAAATCTTAAACGAGAGTTGTATAGCAATACATAATCACCTACATTAAACTCACGCTTTTGTATCCTTTTGTCATGCCATCTTTTAACTTTTTCTTTAAACAACTTGGCATTTTCATAAGCTTGGGTTCTCCATTCATCAAGTGAGCTAATATCAAATAACCTCTTCTCACCGGCAAGTTTGAAATCATAGTTGAGCTCTTTAATAGCCCAATAAGCCTTATTTTCTAGTTCGAGAGGTAAGTGACATGCTTTTCCGTAAACCATTTTATACGGAGACATACCCATAGGATTTTTATATGCAGTTCTATAAGCCCATAATGCATCATCAAGTTTCTTTGACCAATTATTTCTAGACCTATTGACAGTCCTTTATAAAATTAATTTGAGCTCTCTATTATTCATTTCTACTTGACCACTAGATTGTGGGTGATAAGGAGATGCAATTATATGATTAACATCATATTTAGCAAGCATTTTATGGATAGCACCATGAATAAAATGTGAACCACCATCAGTCATTAAATATCTAGGGACTCCAAATCTCGGAAAAATAACTTCTTTAAGCATTTTAATAGATGTGTTATGATCAGCACTACTAGTTGGAATAGCTTCTACCCACTTAGTAACGTAATCAACAACAACTAAAATATGTGTATATCCATTAGAGGCAGGAAAAGGTCCCATATAATCAAAACCCCAAACATCAAACGGTTCAATAACAAGTGAATAATTCATGGGCATTTCTTGACGTATACTAATATTACCAATTCTTTGGCATTCATCACAAGACAGGACAAACTTACGGGCATCCTTGAAGAGAGTAGGCCAATAAAAACCGTATTGCAATACCTTATGTGTAGTTCTGTCTCCAGCGTGGTGCCCTCCATAAGCTTCGGAGTGGCACTTGCGTAGGATCTGTTCCTGTTCATGCTCAGGTACACAATGTCTAATAACACCATCTAATACTTCTTTATAAAGATGTGGGTCATCCCAAAAGTAATGTCTCAAATCATAGAAGAACTTTTTCTTTTGCTGGTATGTGAAACTAGGTGGTATAAATTTAGCAACAATGTAATTAGCATAATCAGCATACCACGAAGTACTACGAGAAGTATTTATGACATTTAATTGCTCATCAGGAAAGCTATCATCAATAGGTAGTGGTTCATCAAGAACATTCTCTAACCTAGACAAGTTGTCTGCAACGGGGTTCTCAGCTCCCTTTATATCAACAATATACAAATCGAATTCTTGTAGCAAGAGAACCTATCTAATAAGTCTAGGTTTAGCATCTTTCTTCTCCATAAGATATTTAATAGCAGCATGATCAGTGTGAATAGTTACTTTAGAATCAACAATATAAGGTCTGAACTTATGACAAGCAAATACAACTGCTATGAATTCTTTTTCAGTAGTAGCATAATTTCTCTGAGCATTGTCTAGAGTTTTACTAGCATAATGGATAACATTTAATTTCTTATCAACTCTTTGCCCTAGAACAACACCTACAACACAATCACTAGCATCACACATAATTTCAAAGGGTAAATTCCAATTAGGTGGCTGGACAATAGGTGCAGAGATCAATGCTTTCTTAAGTATTTCAAATGCTTCTACACAATCATCATCAAAGACAAATGGTATATCTTTTTGTAATAAATTAGTCAGAGGCCGAGAAATTTTCGAGAAGTCCTTAATGAACCTCCTATAAAAACCGATGTGACCAAGGAAACTTCTTATACCTTTGATGTCCTTGGGACATGGCATCTTTTCAATAGCATCTACCTTGGCTTTATCAACTTCAATACCTCTTTCGGAAACTTTATGCCCCAAGACAATAACTTCATTAACCATAAAGTGGCACTTTTCCCAATTCAAGACAAGATTAGTTTCTTCACATCTCTGCAAAACTTGATCAAGATTGCTCAAGCAATCATCAAAAGAAGTTCCATAGACGGAAAAGTCGTCCATGAAAACCTCACAAATTTTTTCACAGAAGTCAGAGAATATAGCCATCATGCATCTTTGAAAGTTAGCAGGTGCATTACATAAACCAAAAGGCATACGTCTATAAGAAAAAGTACCAAAAGGGCATGTAAAAGTAGTCTTTGATTGATCCTTGGCTGACACAGGTATTTGAGAGAAACCGTAATAACCATCTAAAAAACAGTAGTGTGTATGTTTGCATAATCTTTCTAGCATTTGATTGATAAAAGGTAAGGGGTAATGATCTTTCTTAGTAGCCTTATTTAATTTACGGCAATCAATTACCATCCTATAACCTGTAAAAATTCTTTGCGGAATCAATTCATCTTTATCATTAGGAACAACAGTAATACCTCCCTTCTTAGGGACACAATGGACAGGACTTACCCACTGACTATCAGCAACGGGGTAAATTATACCTCCCTCTAGAAGCTTTAGTATTTCTTTTCTTACCACTTCCTTCATTTTAGGATTCAGACGTCGTTTAGGTTCACAGACCAGTTTGGCATCTTCTTCCAAATTTATTTTACGTTGACATAGAGTGGGACTAATGCCCTTAAGATCATCAAGAGTATATCCAATAGCAGCACGGTGCTTCTTCAGGGTTTTCAATAATCTTTCTTCTTTGTGCTCTGAAAGGTTAGCACTAATAATAACAGGATATATCTTCTTTTCATCAAGATAAGCATATTTAAGATTATCAGGCAACGGTTTAAGCTCAAACAGGGGATCACCCTTGGGTGGAGGAGGATTCCATAGGATTTCAACAGGCAAATTGTGTTTCAGAATAGGTTCCTGTTTAAAGAATACTTCATCTCTTTCCCTTCTTTCATTCATAAACATATCATTTTCATTATCTAGCAAATATTGTTCTAAAGGATCACTAGGAGGTACGACAATAGAAGCAAGACCAATAATTTCATCTTTACTAGGCAATTCTTCTTCACGGTGTTGTCTACTAAATTTAGAGAAGTTAAACTCATGAGACATATCACCCAGAACAATTGTAACAACATTCTTTTTGCAGTCTATCTTAGCATTAACAGTGTTCAAGAAGGGTCTACCAAAAATAATGGGACAAAAGCTATCTTGTGGGGAACCAAGAACAAGGAAATCAGCAGGATATTTAGTTTTCCCACACAAGACTTCAACATCTCTAACAATTCCCATTGCTGATATAGTATCTCTATTGGCAAGTTTAATTGTAACATCAATACCTTATAACTTGGCAGGTGCAATTTCATGCTTAATTTCTTCATATAAAGTATGCGGTATAACACTAGCACTAGCACCCATATCACATAAGCCATGATAACAATGATCTCCTATTTTAACAGAAATAACAGGCATGCCTACCACAGGTCTATGTTTATCTTTAGCACCGGGTTTAGCAATTCTAGCGGTTTCACCGCAGAAATGAATAACATGCCCATCAATATTATCAGACAAGAGATCTTTAACAATAGCAATACTAGATTCAACTTTAACTTGCTCAGGAGGTGTATAAGTTCTAATATTTCTTTTACGAACTACAGTTGAAGCTTTAGCATGACCCTTTATTCTAACAGGGAAAGGTGGTTTCTCGACATAAGAAGTAGGAACAATAGGATCATTATAAGTGACAGTCTTTTCTTAAACTTTAGTAGGTGCAGATACTTTTACTTCTATGGGAGGATGATATTTAAACCACTTCTCCTTGGGGAGATCGACATAAGCAGCAAAAGATTCACAGAAAGAAGCTACTATCTCAGAGTCAAGTCCATATTTAGTGCTAAATTTACGGAAAACATCGGTATCCATAAAAGACTTAACACAATCAAATTTAGGTGTCATACCTGACTCCTTACCTTCGTCGAGGACTCAATCTTTAGAGTTGCGTTTAATTCTATCCAATAAATTCCATTTGAATTCAATAGTATTCATCATAAAAGAGCCAGCACAAGAAGTATCGAGCATGATGCGATTATTCTCAGAAAGCCGAGCATAATTTTTTTGAAGAATTATTTCTTTTGAGAGCTCATGGTTGGGGCATGAATATAACATTGATTTAAGCCTCCCCCAAGCTTGAGCGATGCTTTCTCCTTCATGAGGCCAATATATATATATATATATATATATATATATATATATATATATATATATATATATATATATATATATATATATAAATTAGCGATCACGATGAACAAGATGCATAGGATAATACTTCTGATGAAATTCCAATTTCATTCTTTTATAGTTCCATGATCCCGTATCATCACATAGCCTATACCAAGTCGATGCACTCCCTTCAAAGATAAAGGGAAGATCTTCTTCCTAACAACATCATCGGGTATACCTGCAAGCTTAAATAATCCACAAACTTCATCCACAAATATTAGGTGCTCATCATGATGCTTTGTTCCATCTCTTGTAAAAGCATTAGCTAGGAGTTTTTCTAACTTACCCGAAGGAACTTCCAAGGGAACATTTTCATTTTCAGTAGGTTCAGTAGGTTGAGGAGCAACTCTTTGCTCTACTGGTCGGGGTGAAGATACCCCGAACAAACCCCTTAGAGGATTACTTTCCATAGTAACAAGTGACAGTAAATTTCAGCACACTATATAAATTTTTCCTTACCAAATTCCACCTACCAAAGGCGCTTCACTCCCGACAGCGGCGCGAGAAAAAGAGTCTTGATGACCCACAAGTATAGGGGATCTATCGTAGTCCTTTCGATAAGTAAGAGTGTCGAACCCAACGAGGAGCAGAAGGAAATGATAAGCGGTTTTCAGCAAGGTATTCTCTGCAAGTACTGAAATAAGTGGTAACAGATAGTTTTGTGAAAGGATAAATTGTAACGAGCAACAAGTAACAAAAGTAAATAAAGTGCAGCAAAGTGGCCCAATCCTTTTTTTAGAAAAGGAAAAGCCTGGACAAACTCTTATATAAGGAAAAGCGCTCCCGAGGACACATTGGAATATCGTCAAACTAGTTTTCATCACGTTCATATGATTCGCGTTCGGTACTTTGATAATTTGATATGTGGGTGGACCAGTGCTTGGGTGCTGTTCTTACTTGAACAAGCATCCCACTTATGATTAACCCCTATTTCAAGCATCCGCAACTACAACAAAAGTATTAAGGTAAACCTAACCTTAGCATGAAACATATGGATCCAAATCAACCCCTTATGAAGCAACGCATAAACTAGGGTTTAAGCTTCTGCCACTCTAGCAACCCATCATCTACTTATTACTTCCCAATGCCTTCCTCTATGCCCAAATAATGGTGAAGTGTTATGTAGTCGACGTTCACATAACACCAGTAGAGGCTAGACAACATACATCTCATCAAAATATCGAACGATTACCAAGTTCACATGACTAATAATAGCAAGACTTCTCCCGTGTCCTCAGGAACAAACATAACTACTCATAAAGCATATTCATGTTCATAATCAGAGGGGTATTAATATGCATAAAGGATCTGAACATATGATCTTCCACCAAATAAACCAACTAGCATCAACTACAAGGAGTAATCAACACTACTAGCAACCTACTAGCACCAATCCCAGACTTGGAGACAAGAATTGGATACAAGAGATGAACTAGGGTTTTGAGATGAGATGGTGCTGGTGAAGATGTTGATGGAGATTGCCCTCTCCCGATGATAGGAGCGTTGGTTATGACGATGGCGATGATTTCCCCCTCTCAGAGGGAAGTGTCTCTGGCAGAACAGCTCTGCTGGAGCCCTAGATTGGTTCCGCCAAGGTTCCGCCTCGTGGCGGCGGAGTTTCGTCCCGAAAGGTTGCTTATGATTTTTTCCTCGACGAAAGACCTCATATAGCAGAAGGTGGCCATCGGAGAGCCAACAGCGGGCCCACGAGGCAGGGGGGCGCACGCTGGGGGTAGGGCGCGCCCCCACTCTCGTGGCCAGGTGGGTCCCCCTCTGGTGTACTTGTTCCGCTCAATATATTTTTTATTTCCAAAAATGACTTCCATGGAGTTTCAAGACTTTTGGAGTTGTGCAGAATAGGTCTCTAATATTTGCTCCTTTTCAGCTCAGAATTCCAGCTGCCGGCATTCTCCCTCCTTATGTAAACCTTGTAAAATAAGAGAGAATAGGCATAAGTATTGTGACATAACGTGTAATAACAGCCCATAATGCAATAAATATCGATATGAAAGCATGATGCAAAATGGACGTATCACGGCTCCTGGCGGCGTGCGGCTTCTTCAAGCCCTTCTTCGCGGCGGCATCAGCCTCGGCCTCCGCCAGCTTCTTTAGCCTGGCGGCCTCCGCCTTGTCTGCCTCTTCCTTCTCCAGGCGGGCGGCCTCCTGCTCCTCACGCGCCTCACGCGCGTTTCGTTCCTGCGCCCCCTGGAGGTCGGCCGCAGGATCGATTCCCCAGCTTGTGGTGGAGGTCTCCGCCGACCCGATAATGCAGGCGGCGACCGACTTCTCAAGTGAGAGCGGAGCCCTAAGTCAAGAAGACGAGGAGAGGAAGCTCAGATAGAATCAAAAAGAAAAGAAAGCACGAGAAAAAGATGCTTACACCGACACCATGGGAGGCGCCTTCGGGAGCTTCTGAAATTTGGCCGCCTTCGTGGCAGCCTCCTTCTGCCTGGTCGCAGCGGTCGGGTTCTTGGCCTTCTTCGGCGCGCTGCGGAATAAGGCGGCGCCCTATTTACACTTTCGCATGCCGCCTCGATCAGTCGGCTTGGCGGAGGGGCCCACGTCCGCCTTGCCGACGCCTCGTGAAGGGCGCGGCTCGTCCTCCTCCTCCTCCTCGAAGTCGTCCGGCCACGTCTCGACGCCGCCCCTCTCTTCGGAGCCGCCAGCTCCATAGCCGCCGCCTGTGGTGTCGTCCTCCAACGCGGATGCCCCCAGGTCAGGGTCGTCCACGTCGCTTACAGCTCGGTCCGGTGCGTAGGGGCCGCCCGCCCCCACGATGGCGGCCGTCGCCTCAGACATGTAGATCTGTTTCAAAAAGAAAGTAAGAGGCCGACTGGTCGATACAACAAGATGGAATCAAGATGAAGCACGAAAGAGGGAAAAGGTTGAAGAGCTTACGGCAGGCGGCGGCTCCACGCGGGAGTACGGATTCTTGCCGAACCGCCAGGACCCCTCCAGCTTGAGGTCGGAGATCTCGTTCACCAAGTTCGCCACTTCAGCAGCCGACATCTCCTTGGTAGTCAGCCGGCACGGGTCGCGATGCCCGCTCATCCGGCTAATCAAGTGAGTCCGGCCTTGGAGCGGGAGAACCCGGCACGCGACGAAGGCGACCAGCAAGTCGGACGCGTTGAGGCCTTCGGCTTCGGTCAGCACCCGGAGTCGGTTGATGGCGGCGGCTCCGTCTGCTGACACAAGCTTCGGCTTGTAGCCCCAGTTGGCCCGAGGCTCAGCCGGTGGGCCGGCTTCATAGGCCGACAGGTTGATGAAGTCGACAGCCGGGTCGACATTCTCCACATAGAAGTAAGATTGCTGCCACATCTTGACCGACTGTGGCAGCTTGATGGCGGGGAAGACATTCTTCGGCGGCGGCCGGCGCACCGCGACGAAGGCACCACACTGGGCCGCCTTCTCCCTGGCAGAGGTGCCCAGCTGGGTGTAAAAGAACACTCCCCACAACTCGATGGTGGGGAGGATGCCGAGGTAGCCTTCGCACATCATGACGAAGGCGGACAGAAGCATCACGGTGTTGGGCGTGATGTGATGAGGTTGGAGATTGTAGAACTCGAGGAACAAGCGGAGAAAGCTGCTCACCGGCAGGCCGAAGCCGCGGATGAAGTGCGAGCAGAAGACGACCCGCTCGCCCTCCCCCGGGGCCGGCGAAATCTCCCCCGCAGGAGGCACGCACGCCTTCACGTAGCCCGCGCCGGGAAGGCGCCGTGTGTCGCGGAGAAAGGCGATGTGGTCCTCGTTGACATTCGACCCGTCCCAGTATCCTCCCCGCTCGCGCGCCATGAAGAGCTTGACGAGGAAATGGCGCGGCGGGGGAACTGGGGATCGGAGCAGGGCCAAGAGGGCTCGGGCGGAAGAGCTCGACGGAGACGAGCGGTGGCAGCACTCCGGCGGAGCTCGGGGGTGCTGCCGCGAGAGGAGGAAGAAGGAGGCAAGAATGGGGTAGGAGGGCGCGCGAGCTCCGCCGCTCCCCCTCCTCCCCCTACTTATAGCAGACGGGCTATGAAGCCGAGGGGGCGGGCGTGGGATCGTGGGATTAACTGTGCCCACGACCCCACGTCTCCGAGTTTATCGCGTGAGTTACTGCATGCAGTAACTCCGCGGAGAAGCTCAACCGGCCGCCTCGACCGCAGCGGATCCGCTCGGGTGCCGAGGCCCGGTGGTGGCGGGCCCAGCCTGCTGTCGCGTCCCATCGCGCACGTGGGCTGGCAGGCTGGCCCGGTTGGCTGACGCCATGTGGCATGCCTATAGCTAGCGGCGGGCCTGGAGGCTTCGCTAGCATGCCACCTATTTCCCGCCGTTGCGTTCGAAGTTTCGAACAAATCCGACTGGACGTGGCCAGCTCCCTCCTGGCGGCTTGCCAGGAGTCGGATGAAGCTTCCGTCCAGAGCACCCGGAGAAGGAAACTGATGAGGCTCCTTGGACCCTTATCCGCGGCGCCTCACCAGCTTCGGGGACTACTGTCGGAGTAATGGGCCAAAGGTAGCCTAACCCGAGTCCCTGAACCTTTCAAGACATCGGGGCCGGCTGCGCCCCTTCGGACATCAAGATGAAGCACCGCCTTCTGATGGTCGGCTGGCCCAAGCAGCCGGCTTCCAGAAGGCGGCTAGGCTCCAGAAGGCGGCGCCAAGACAGGCCGACTTCTTGCAGGCGGCCTCCAGAGAAGCCGGCTCCTAGCAGGCGGCCCACGGCGCCCTCAGAGTCTGTGCCCCCATTAAGAAGACAAGACAGGGTGAGGCTACAGTGTAGCCCATCACCCCGTATCTGAGATCGGGCGTGGCCACGGTTCGTCCGTCTGGTGAAATCTCCGCCCGGCGTGGCACTATTGCCATTCCACCCCTGACGTCACTGCTGGCAGGCGGAGCCCTGTTCCCACGACGGCCTATCGGTACGGCTTGCAAGCGGCGGGCCCTACCAGGCAGCGAGAGCCCGGAAGACGGCAGAAGCCTGACCTGTCGGACCTGAGGGAGGTCGGCTTCTAGAAGGCGGCCCGTTCCTTCCTCGGGGCCCGTGCACCATTAACCAGATGAGCCACGGTGTGGCTACAGTGATCTCCCACCACGCGGCGGGATTGTAGCCATGCTCCCCTGACCAAGCATGCATCATTAGCATCGCGGCTACAATAGTCAGCAGCCGGCAAGACCCGCGAACGGCGGAAGCGGCCTGTCGGCTCCGTACCGGACCAGTTGGCGGGGCCCACCAGGTGGCGGGACCCAGCTGCCGGCGGAGAAGACGGTGACCAGAGACACTGACAGCCGGGTCCTACACCCGGCTGGATTACCATTGTACCCCTGGGGGGTAGGCCTATATAAACCCCCCAGGGCACCCATGCAAAGGATTCCCAACGTGTTAGAACTAGACTCATACCTAGAGGAAGAAGAGAGCCTGCCTGCCTTCTTCTACCTCTAGCATACAGCTCGAGGAGCACCATTGTATCCACTAGTGCCTTAGTGATCATGCGGAGACCCCGCAGATCAGGAATCGGGGTGTTATCTCCTAGGAGAGCCCCGAACCTGGGTAAAGTGCGACGGCGTTCATGTCTACGCCTCATCCCACTTCCAGGCACCGGCGACGTTCTAATCGCTCCCACCATGATAAGCCATCCATTGGCATATGTCGCACCCAACCCCTGACGTTGAAAAAACAATATCCCTGCTGCATCCCAGTTATCAGTCTGTACTTGTAGAATTCTCTCGTTTATTGAGCACATATATTGTTTTTTCAGGTCGAGCAAGTTTCAACTGGGTTGTAGACTGCCTAGGCTTGGTTTTGTTTTTAATAGGCCCAAGCCATGACGAAAACGGGGCACAAAGATCCAGCAGATATCTACTGGCCTCTGGCCCGCCAGCGTTAGTTATATTTTGTATTAAAAGTTCCGGAGGCAGTTTCTTTAATGAATCAAACACACAGCCCAGTTCTATTTTCCTCTTGAAACGCATGTCCTACATCCGTTTTCTAATCTCTACCTATAGTTTTACTAGTTCATATACACGTATCATTATATTGAAAATACATAAAGTTCCCTTTTCATATTTACATCCTTATTTTTGTTCTTGTTTTCCCTCCCAGCGCTAATTTTTTTACCACTCGTTTTCCCTTAAACCAACTCAATTGTCCCACGTCTTATTTGCTTACAAAAACAAAATGATTTTTTTTGGCAAATCAATAAGTTCTTAAAAAATGTTTATCATTTCAGGATTACAAAAGTTCGGACTCCACGGAAATATGGAAAATAGGGTTGAACTTTTTCACCATGGTCCTGGGTAGAAATTGGGCTGTAATAAATTACTTAAGAATTAGCAAATGGGCTGCAAATTATTTAAAATAGCAAATGGGCTCTATGTTGTCTGCCACAGATTTGGAGGCTGACTTGTGGGCCTACTAAGTTCATGCATACACAAGGTTTCTCAAAACAAAAACTTAGTCAACAATCGACTCTACCAGCGTCAGACCGTTAGATGTCAATCTAACGGCAATCGTGCTTCTTCAGTCTCTGATCTTCCTGCCCCAGCCGCCCAAACCAGCACCATCGAAACCGCTTGCTCCCGCCTCCCGAGGCCAGCTGTGTTGCCGGGCAGGACTCACGGCCCCATCATATACTCGCATCCCTGGCCTGTCTATCCCTCTATTCACCCACACCTCCTATTATGTTCCGACGATGGCAGCCGAACCAGTCAACCCTCGTTGTAACGCCCTCGATGCGGATATATCTCCCACGTGTCGAAGCACGACTTAGAGGCATAACTGCATTGAAAGCAATGTCGCAAGTGAGGTAATCTTCACACAACCCATGTAATACATAAGGGAAAAGATACATAGTTGGCTTACAGTCGCCACTTCACACAATACATAAATAAACATCCATCATCCAGATTACACTCAAGGTCCGACTACGGAACCAAAATAAAAGAAGATACCCCAAATGCTACACAGATCCCGATCGTCCCAACTGGCTCCACTCTGATCATCGGGAAAAGACACATAGTAACGACCACGTTCCTCGTCGAACTCCCACTTGAGCTCGGTTGCGTCATCTGACCGCATCGTCGGCACTGCAACTGTTTTGGTAGAATCTGTGAGTCACGGGGACTCAGCAATCTCACACCATGAGATCAAGACTATTTAAGCTTATAGGAAGGACATGGTTGTGAGGTGGAGCTGCAGCAGCGACTAGCATATATGGTGGCTACATTCGCAAAAGAGAGCGAGAAGAGAAGCAAAGCACGGTCGTGAAGCTAGTAGCGATCAAGAAGTGATCTGAACTACTTACGTCAAACATAACTCCAACACCGTGTTCACTTCCCGGACTCCGCGAGAAGAGACCATCACGGTTACACACGCGTTGATGTGTATTTTAATTAAGGTCAACTTCGGGTTTTCTACAACCGACATTAACAAATTCCCATCTGCCTCATAACCGCGGGCACGGCTTTTGAAAGATAATACCTGCGGGGTGTCCCAACAGCCCATAATAAGCTCTCACGGTCAACGAAGGATATTCCTTCTACCGGAAGACCCGATCGATCTCGGAATCCCGGACTACAAGACATTTCGACAAAGAATAAAACAAGACCAGCAAAGCCGCCCGATTGTGCCGACAAATCCCGATAGGAGCTGCACATATCTCGTTCTCGTGGCACATCCGAATAGGTCAGCCTACGAGTAAAACCAAGCCTCGAGTTGCCCGTGGTGGCCCCGATCTGCCTGTTCGGGCCAGCACTCGAAGGAGCACCGTCCGGGGTTAAAATAAAGATGACCCTCGGGCTCGCGAAAACCCGGGGAAAAAGGCTTAGGTGGCAAATGGTAAAACCAATGTTGGGCCTTCTTTGGAGGAGTCTTATTCAAAGCGAACTGTTAAGGGGTCCCATAAATCACCCAACCGTAAGGAACGCGAAATCAAGGAACATAACACCGGTATGACGGAAACTAGGGTGGCAAGAGTGGAACAAAACACCTGGCATAAGGCCGAGCCTTCCACCCTTTACCAAGTATATAGATGCATTAATTATAGCAGATATATTGTGATATCCCCAACAAGTAAACATGTTCCAACAAGGAACAACATCTCCATGTTCCAACAAGGAACAAACTTCATCTTCACCTGCAACTAGCAACGCTATAAGAGGGGCTGAGCAAAGCGGTAACATAGCCAAACAACGGTTTGCTAGGAAAGGTTGGTTAGGGGCTTGACATGGCAATATGGGAGGCATGATAAGCAAGTGATAGGCATCGTAGCATAGGCATAGCAAAAGAGCGAGCATCTATCAAGCAAAGATAGAAGTGATTTCGAGGGTATGGTTATCTTGCCTGCAAAGTTCTCAGAGTTGTCGAAAGCTTGATGCTCGTAAGCGTTCTCAACAGGTTCCTCGTTCACGTACTCGTCTCCCGGCTCTACCCAAAGCAAGAACACAAGCAAAGGAACCACAATAAGTCATGGTGCAATGCACAAGCAACATGATGCAAAACATGACATGATATGCGAGATGTGATATGCAATGCGTATGCGTGCTCCGGAAGGAAAAAAGATGAACCAGGAATTAACTTGGCAAACCAAGTATGCCGCTGGAAAGGTGAGATGATTTCGGTTGAAATCGATATAAAGATCACCGGAATCGGATGCACGGTTTGCAAATGACAAGCAAAACAAGAATGGCACAAATCTGCCATTAACAGCATGATGCCACATAGGAAGCAACAAGAAATTAAGCTACTGCACCAAAACGTAGCAACAAAGCATATGGCAGTGATCTACTCAAGATGCGTGACAAAAGATGAACACTGAGCTACGGCTAAATCACATCATAACAGGTCCAAACAAGCATGGCAATAGTGCAAAACATATCAGCTTCACAGACTTAGAGAAAATACTGAACATGGCAGAATCAGCATCAGGAAGCAATGTTCAGAGCAAGCAAACAACATGCTACAGGAACTTATAATAGCAAAACAAGGCATGGCATGAATCTACTCAAAGCATAGAACAAAAGTCCCTCACTGACCATGAGCCAAAGGGATCATAAAATGCAATAGCACCCATGTCAATATAGCAAGTTTCGTTAACAGATTCAGTAACAGGGCATGACAAAAACAGATAACAAGTAGGCATGTTTAAGAGCTTGATGCACTCACTACAGAGCATTACATGATAAACTAAGCATACATCCAGCAAGAAGACATGGCATAGAAGATATACATGGCAAGAACAACACCATAGCATGCACGGATCAACTACAACAACCTTGGCAAAATTGAATAACATGTAAACAATCTGCCAGGAAACATTTTATAGCAAAAGTAGAGGTCGATTGACTCAAGCTATGGCACTCCATAATTGCAAACAAAGGCATGGATGGACAGAGCATAACCATATGTTAAAAACATACTTACTGAAGTATCTCAAAATATGCATGGATCTCTCTGTAGCATCAAGTTAACATGGCATAAAAATATCAGCAAAACAGGGGCTGAAATCAGCAACATCATGAGGCCTAGTTTGCATGCTTGTGCTAGTCACCACAGAGATCACAAAAATACATGGCATACACCCCTAGAAAGATGGCATGGCATATTACAAAACACATGTAGGACTCAAGTTCATAGGATGCACACATCAATCATGGCAAAAATGACAAAAGTGCATGTTCTGATAATAATCTGAAACTAACATCACATAGCCCTCTTCTAACAGCATTTCGGGCATCAAGATGAGCTCAAATGAAAATGATGCAATGAGATGAAATGATCTACTCATCGAGGCGAACAATTCGGTATGCTATACGTCCCAAACGGAGCCACGGTTACAGAGTTATGGCATGATGAAAATGCAACAAATTAATCACAGAATAAAGACTTAGGCTATTTCGGGGGGAGGAGAAAGTCAACCGAGGTGGATCTCGATCCAGATCCGGCGCGGGGCGGGTTCACCGGCGGCGGCTCGGGGCCGGGGAGGAGAGGAAGGAGAGGCCGGCCGGAGGGAAGCCGCAGGGCCGGTGGCCGGGCGGCGGGCGGCGGGGCCGGGCACAGACACGCGATCGAGGCGGGCCGACGGGCCGGCCGGGCGGCGGAGCGAGCGAGCGGCGGCCCAGCGGCCTTGGCGGCGGGCGGCCGGGCAGGAGGGCCCAACACGGGTCCGCGGGCGGGCTTCGGGCGGCGGCGGCGTGGCGGGCGGCGCCACGTGGCAGCCCGCGATTCGTCCGGCGCAAGCGGCGGATGTCCGCCTCGCCGGACGTGTCGGCGCTGTGAGGAATTCGCTAGGGTTAGGGGGAATTGATCCGGATTTGGGGAGGAGGCATATTTATAGGTAGAAGGAGCTAGGAAGCTCCAAATGAGGTGTAGTTTTCGCCCACACGGTCGTGATCCGACGCCGGAGAGCATGGAAGTGACTTAGATGGGTTATTGGGCTGTTTTGTAGGGGTGTTGGGCTGCAACTTAAAAGAGGCCTTTGCGAGAGTGCGGTTAACCGTTGAGTACCAAACGAGCTCCAAATGACCAAACTTGACAGTGTGGTCTACGGTGGTATACCAAGGTCACTTGACAAACCTCGGTCCATTCCGAGAAAGTTTAGTACCCGCTCACGGAAAAACGTAAAAGGGGACGCCGGGGAACATAGGAGTGCCGGATTGCAAAACGGACAACGGGGAAAGTGCTCGGAATCATGAGACGAACACGTATGCAAATGAGATGCACATGATGACATGATATGAAATGCATGACATGGACAAAATGCAAAAATGAAGAAAACCCAACCACGGAGGGAATATCATATCACAATGCCGAAAATGGCAAGAGTTGGAGTTACAAATATGGAAAGTTACATCCGGGGTGTTACAACACTCCACCACTACAAGAGGATCTCGTCCCGAGATCTAGGACTGAAAGAACTCCGGATATTCGGAACGGAGGTGATCCTCGCGCTCCCAGGTGGCTTCTCGGTCGGAATGGTGTGACCACTTAACTTTCAGGAATTTGATTGACTTGTTGCGAGTCTTGCGCTCGGTTTCTTCAAGAATAGCAACGGGGTGCTCATGATAAGAGAGATCTTCTTGGAGGTCAATTTCTTCGTTGATAGTGCGCCAGAGTCTTGAAGAATTTGCGAAGCTGTGACACGTGAAACACATCGTGCGTCGCGAAGTTGGACGGAAGCTCGTTGATAGGCGAGATCGCCTCTTTTGCCAATGATCTTGAAAGGACCCACGTATCTAGGGGCAAGCTTCCTTTGATACCGGGCGGCGAGTGCCTTTCATTGGGGAGACGCGAGGTAGACATGGTCTCCGATTTCAAAAGCCACATCACGGTGCTTGTCATCATAATAGCTCTTCTGGCGCAATTGCGCGGCTTTGAGATTCTCACGAATGACTTTGCACATTTCTTCGGCTTCTGTGATCAAGTCGTTGCCAAGAATTTGGCGTTCACCTGTCTCGGACCAATTGAGAGGAGTGCGGCACTTTCTGCCATAGAGAATTTCGAATGGGGCCTTGCCCGAACTCGCTTGGAAGCTGTTGTTGTAGGAGAACTCGGCATATGGAAGACAATCTTCCCATTTCATACCGAAAGAGATGACACAAGCCCTGAGCATATCTTCAAGGATTTGATTGACTCGCTCGACTTGGCCACTTGTTTGAGGATGGAAAGCTGTGCTGAAACGAATGTTGGTGCCCATGGCCTTCTGAGAAGAATCCCAGAACTTGGAGGTAAAGATGCTGCCACGGTCTGAAGAGATCAATTGTGGAATGTCGTGCAAGGAGACAATCCTGGATGTGTATAGCTCTGCCAACTGAGCTGCTGTGATAGATTCTTTGATTGGAAGAAAATGAGCCACTTTAGTAAGCTTGTCAATGACAACGAAGATAGCATCATTTCCACGCTTGGACTTAGGAAAACCAGTCACGAAGTCCATCTCGATATGATCAAACTTCCATTCTGGAATAGCAAGAGGTTGAAGGAGACCAGCTGGTCGTTGGTGTTCTGCTTTCACTCTTCAGCAGACATCACACTCATTCACGAATTGAGCAATTTCTCGCTTCATTCGAGTCCACCAATATGACTGCTTGAGGTCCTGGTACATCTTCATACTTCCAGGATGAATGGATAGAAGGGAATTGTGTGCCTCATTCATAATGACTTTACGTAGATCACCCTTAGGAACCACAATCCGGTCCTCGAAGAAAAGAGTATCTTTGTCATCAATGTGGAAGCACTTGTATTTGGAAATGCCCTTGTCGATACCACGTTTCACCTTTTTCACCATGGTATCCATGAGTTGAGCCTCACGAATCTGATCTTCCAAAGTAGGAGAGACTATGAGGTTGGCAAGAAAGCCTTGAGGAACAACTTGAAGATTCAGCTTGAAAGCTTCACAAAGATCCGGTTGGAAGGGCTTGAGGATTAAACTGCTGCGATAAGCCTTCCCGCCAAAGCATCTGCAATCACATTGGCCTTGCCTGGAGTATATTCAATACTTGGGTTGTACTCTTGAATCATTTCGACCCATCGAGTTTGCCTGAGGTTGAGGTTCGGTTGAGTGAAGATATACTTGAGGCTCTTGTGATCGGTGAATATGTCCACTTTCCTTCCCAACAAGAGATGTCTCCAAGTTATCAATGCATGGACAACTGCCGCCAACTCAAGATCGTGAGTGGGGTAGTTCTTTTCGTTGGGCTTCAGCTGACGAGAGGTATAGGCCACAACTCTCTTCTCTTGCATTAACACAACACCGAGACCTTGAAGAGAAGCATCACAGAAAACTTCGAATGGCTTGGATTCATCAGGAGGAGTCAAGACAGGAGCTGTGACGAGTTTCTCTTTGAGGGTATTGAAAGCAACGTCACACTCAGGAGACCAGACATACTTCACATGCTTCTGGAGGAGGTTGGAAAGAGGCTTTGCAATCTTAGAGAAATTCTCAACGAATCTTCGGCAATAGCTTGCAAGACCAAGAAAACTGCGAAGGTGCTTGGCATTCTGAGGAGGTTCCCAATTCACAACTGCAGACACCTTCTCAGGATTAACAGCGATGCCCTTGGCGGAGATGATATGACCAAGATAAAGCACTTCATCAAGCCAAAATTCACATTTGGAAAACTTCGCATAGAATTGATGCTCTCTGAGCTTGTCTAGCACCAATCGCAAATGTTTGGCATGATCCTTCTTATTCTTGGAGAAGACCAAAATATCATCGAGATACACCAAGACGAACTCATTGGTGTAGGGGTTGAAGATGAAGTTCATCATCCGAGAGAATGTTGGAGGAGCATTGACAAGGCGAAAGACATGACAAGATATTCATAAGAACCAAAGCTTGTTCGAATCTTGTCTTGGGAATATCTTGTTCACGAATGCGAATCTGATGATAACCCATACGAAGGTCAAGCTTGGAGAACACTTTAGCACCTTTGAGTTGCTCGAAAAGCTCATTGATGTTGGGAAGTGGATACTTGTTCTTGATTGTCTTCTTATTCAATGGGCGATAATCGACGCAAAGTCGGTCCGTGCCATCCTTCTTCTCGACAAAAGAACACCCCAACCCCAAGGAGATGAACTCGGTCCGATCAAACCCAGACGCTCTTGTTCATCGAGCTGCTTCTTCAATTCCTTCAGCTCATCAGGTCCAAGCTTGTATGGACGCTTGCAAACAGGTTCATGCCGTGCTCAAGATCGATAACTAATTAAAGCGGCGGTGAGGAGGCATTCTGGAAGCTCTTCGGAAAGACATCTTGGTACTCACAAACGATCGGAATCGAGAGATAGCATCCAATTCGCCCTTCTCATTGAGAGAAAACAACCGAATGGTTTCATCACGAGCGGCATAGATGATCACCTCATTAGAAGAGTGTGTCAATTGAATTTCCCTGGCAGCACAATCAAGCTGAGCTTTGTGCTGAGAAAGCCAGTCCATCCCGAGAATAAGATCAATATCCGAGTCACCAAGGACAATTGGTTTAGCCAGAAATCTATAGTCGCCCATCTTGATACCGACATTCGGAACCAACTTGTAACGCCCTCGATGCGGCTATATCTCCCACGTGTCGAAGCACGACTTAGAGGCATAACCGCATTGAAAGCTATGTCGCAAGTGAGGTAATCTTCACACAACCCATGTAATACATAAGGAAAAAGATACATAGTTGGCTTACAGTCGCCACTTCACACAATACATAAATAAACATCCATCATCCAGATTACACTCAAGGTCCGACTACGGAACCAAAATAAAAGAAGATACCCCAAATGCTACACAGATCCCCGATCGTCCCAACTGGGCTCCACTACGATCATCGGGAAAAGACACATAGTAACGACCACGTTCTCGTCGAACTCCCACTTGAGCTCGGTTGCGTCATCTGCACCGCATCGCCGGCACTCGCAACTGTTTTGGTAGAATCTGTGAGTCACGGGACTCAACAATCTCACACTCATGAGATCAAGACTATTTAAGCTTATAGGAAGGACAGGGTTGTGAGGTGGAGCTGCAGCAGCGACTAGCATATATGGTGGCTACATTCGCAAAAGAGAGCGAGAAGAGAAGCAAAGCACGGTCGTGAAGCTAGTAGCGATCAAGAAGTGATCCTGAACTACTTACGTCAAACATAACTCCAACACGTGTTCACTTCCCGGACTCCGCGAGAAGAGACCATCACGGTTACACACGCGATTGATGTGTATTTTAATTAAGGTCAACTTCGGGTTTTCTACAACCGACATTAACAAATTCCCATCTGCCTCATAACCGCGGGCACGGCTTTGAAAGATAATACCTGCAGGGTGTCCCAACTTAGCCCATAATAAGCTCTCACGGTCAACGAAGGATATTCCTTCTACTGGAAGACCCGATCAATCTCGGAATCCCGGACTACAAGACATTTCGACAGCAATAAAACAAGACCAGCAAAGCCGCCCGATTGTGCCGACAAATCCCGATAGGAGCTGCACATATCTCGTTCTCAGGGCACATCCGGATAGGTCAGCCTACGAGTAAAACCAAGCCTCGAGTTGCCCCGTGGTGGCCCCGCAGTCTGCCCGGTTCGGGCCAGCACTCGAAGGAGCACTGGTCCGGGGGGGGGTTAAAATAAAGATGACCCTCGGGCTCGCGAAAACCCGGGGGAAAAAGGCTTAGGTGGCAAATGGTAAAACCAATGTTGGGCCTTGCTGGAGGAGTCTTATTCAAAGCGAACTGTCAAGGGGGTCCCATAAATCACCCAACCGTGTAAGGAACACGAAATCAAGGAACATAACACCGGTATGACGGAAACTAGGGTGGCAAGAGTGGAACAAAACACCAGGCATAAGGCCGAGCCTTCCACCCTTTACCAAGTATATAAATGCATTAATTATAGCAGATATATTGTGATATCCCCAACAAGTAAACATGTTCCAACAAGGAAAAACATCTCCATGTTCCAACAAGGAACAAACTTCATCTTCACCTGCAACTAGCAACGCTATAAGAGGGGCTGAGCAAAGCGGTAACATAGCCAAACAACGGTTTGCTAGGAAAGGATGGTTAGGGGCTTGACATGGCAATATGGGAGGCATGATAAGCAAGTGATAGGCATCGTAGCATAGGCATAGCAAAAGAGCGAGCATCTAGCAAGCAAAGATATAAGTGATTTCGAGGGTATGGTTATCTTGCCTGCAAAGTTCTCAGAGTTGTCGAAAGCTTGATCCTCATAAGCGTTCTCAACAGGTTCCTCGTTCATGTACTTGTCTCCCGGCTCTACCCAAAGCAAGAACACAAGCAAAGGAACCACAATAAATCACGGTGCAATGCACAAGCAACATGATGCAAAACATGACATGATATGCAGATGTGATATGCAATGCGTATGCGTGCTCCGGAAGGAAAAAGATGAACCAGGAATCAACTTGGCAAACCAAGTATGCTGCTGGAAAGGTGAGATGATTTCGGTTGAAATCGATATAAAGATCACCGGAATCGGATGCACGGTTTGCAAATGACAAGCAAAACAAGAATGGCACAAATCTGCCATTAACAGCATGATGCCACATAGCAAGCAACAAGAAATTAAGCTACTGCACCCAAACGTAGCAACAAAGCATATGGAAGTGATCTACTCAAGATGCGTGACAAAAGATGAACACTGATCTACGGCTAAATCACATCATAACAGGTCCAAACAAGCATGGCAAAAGTGCAAAACATATCAGCTTCACAGACTTAGAGAAAATATCAACATGGCGGAATCAGCATCGAGAAGCAATGTTCAGAGCAAGCAAACAACATGCTACAGGAACTTATAATAGCAAAACAAGGCATGGCATGAATCTACTCAAAGCATAGAACAAAAGTCCCTTACTGACCATGAGCCAAAGGGATCATGAAATGCAATAGCACCCATGTCAATATAGCAAGTTTCGTTAACAGATTCAGCAACAGGGCATGACAAAAACAGATAACAAGTAGGCATGTTTAAGAGCCTGATGCACTCACTACAGAGCATTACATGATAAACTAAGCATACATCCATCAAGAAGACATGGTATACAAGATATACATGGCAAGAACAACACCATAGCATGCACAGATCAACTACAAGAACCTTGGCAAAATTGAATAACATGTAAACAATCTGCCAGGAAACATTTTATAGCAAAAGTAGAGCTCGATTAGCTCAAGCTATGGCACTCCATAATTGCAAACAAAGGCATGGATGGATATAGCATAACCATATGTTAAAAACATCCTTACTGAAGTATCTCAAAATATGCATGGATCTCTCTGTAGCATCAAGTTAACATGGCATAAAAATATCAAGAAAAGCAGGGCTGAAATCAGCAACATCATGAGGCCTAGTTTGCATGCTTGTGCTAGTCACCACAGAGATCACAAAAATACATGGCATACACACCTGGAAAGATGGCATGGCATATTACAAAACACATGTAGGACTCAAGTTCATAGGATGCACACATCAATCATGGCAAAAATGACAAAAGTGCATGTTCTGATAATAATCTGAAACTAACATCACATAGCCCTTTTCTAACAGCATTTCGGGCATCAAGATGAGCTCAAATGAAAATGATGCAATGAGATGAAATTATCTACTCATCGAGGCGAACAATTCGGTATGCTATACGTCCCAAACGGAGCCACGGTTACAGAGTTATGGCATGATGAAAATGCAACAAATTAATCACAGAATAAAGACTTAGGCGATTTCGGGGGGAGGAGAAAGTCAACCGAGGTGGATCTCGATCCAGATCCGGCTGGGCGGGTTTCCAAGCGGCTTCGGGGGCCGGGAGGAGAGGAAGGAGAGGCGGCGGAGGGAAGCCGCAGGGCAGTGGCGGGCGCGACGGCGGTGGCCGCGCGATGGCAGCCGAGGCGGGGCCGACGGGCCTGGGCGGAGGCGGCGATCGAGGCGGCGGTGGGCAGCTGGCGGCGGGCGGCGGGCGGCGGCGGAGCGGCGCGGAGCGCGGCATGGCTGGCCAGCGGCCGGGCCGGAGGGCCCCTGACGGGCACATGGCTTCGGCTTCAGCGGCAGCGGCGCGCCACGTGGCAGCCCGCGATTCGTCCGGCGCGGGCGGATTTGTCCGCTCGCCGGACGTGTCCGGCGGCGCGGAGGGGGAATTTCGCTAGGGTTAGGGGGGAATTGATCCGGGATTTCGGGGGAGGAGGCATATTTATAGGTAGAAGGAGCTAGGAAGCTCCAAATGAGGTGTAGTTTTCGCCCACACGGTCGTGATCCGACGACGGAGAGCATGGAAGTGACTTAGATGGGTTATTGGGCTGTTTTGTAGGGGTGTTGGGCTGCAACTTAAAAGAGGCCTTTGCGAGAGTGCGGTTAACCGTTGGACTACCAAACGAGCTCCAAATGACCCGAAACTTGACAGGTGGTCTGCCGGTGGTATACCAAGGCCACTTGACAAACCTCGGTCCATTCCGAGAAAGTTTAGTACCGCCACGGAAAAACGTAAAAGGGGCGGCCGGGAACATAGGAGTGCCGGATTGCAAAACGGACAACGGGAAAGTGCTCGAATCATGAGACGAACACGTATGCAAATGAGATGCACCTGATGACATGATATGAAATGCATGACATGGACAAAATGCAAAATGAATAAAAACCCAACCACGAAGGGAATATCATATCACAATGCCGAAAATGGCAAGAGTTGGAGTTACAAATATGGAAAGTTACATCCGGGGTGTTACACTCGTACTCTCCACCGCATGAGCAGCCTCTGTTGTGTCTTCCCTGGCTCCATGTCGTTCCCTTCGTACGCCTCACCGTCCACTACACCACGCACCAGACTTCCCTAAGGACGTTTGTTGGGAAAAGGTCACTATTGCCGACCCACAGTCAACCATGAAAATTTCTAACGGACTGTGGGTCGGAAAAACACTGTACCGTGACCTACAGTGGTCGGGAATGCTACCACGTGTACCGTCCAAGTGTCGTTTGGGAATTCTTTTATGGCCCATGGACCATCGGTCGGTAAATAACTCCGACCAACAGTCCGATGCTATGGGCCTTTGGGGCGCGAACAGCCAAATTTTTCAGCGCGAATAGCCGGCCCAACCCGCGAATTTTTTCTCCCAAAATCAACAGACAATCACACCGCGCACACATCAGCCAAATCCCTAGCTTTCCTT
The DNA here is from genome assembly GCA_021605205.1 of Aegilops longissima. Taxonomy (NCBI): domain Eukaryota; kingdom Viridiplantae; phylum Streptophyta; class Magnoliopsida; order Poales; family Poaceae; genus Aegilops; species Aegilops longissima. The sequence goes on along the minus strand of CM038677.1, from coordinate 254,233,695 downwards.
TGTACGCATTCATTCCCCATGCCGGTCAATCTCCGCGCCGCCGCCTCCACACCAGCCGATCTCCGCGCCGCCGCCTCCACGCCGGTCGATCTCCACGCCTCCGCCCCCACGCCGGTCGATCCGCGCGCCTCCCACCGCCGCTCGACGCCGACCGGGGCTTCCTCCAATCGATCCCCAGCCTGTCCCACCGCCGCCCAACGCCATCGATCTTGCCCCTCCGGCCGTGGTGAAGCACTCCCCGGAGGTGCTGCTGCTCGTGGTGTCCAACCCCGTCGACGTCCTCACCTACCTCGCCTTGAAGCTTCCAGGGTTGTGTTCAAGGTAAGCGGCGTCATCTGCTCCCCGTACCAACCTCGATGTCTCCGGGATCTGGTTCCTCATCAACGAGCCCTCCTCCATCAACGCTTGGGGACGTGCAGGGTAACTTACTAGGCCCGGATCCATCCATGAATCCATTGGCCTCTTGCTCCCCGGATGAAAATTTCTCAGGTTCATAGAGATACTTTACGAGTATTTGTTTTTTTCGAAAGTCTAACTTGTCACTAATCTGTTTGATGGTTTCCAGGAGAAGGGAGCATATGTAACAGACCTTCCAGATACTCTTCGTGTTACTGATTTTCTCATAGAAAATTCTTCATTGCCATATATATTTTCTGTTGACATACCATTAAGCATCAGTACTGTATTTTGATTCTTTTTCTCGATTATAGAAGATGTTATTTGTCCAGCCTATACTCATGTTTAATTTCCCCAAAGTTTGCTTCCTTATTTTCTTTCCCATGTAATTATTATGTAGTTATTCTACATTCTGCGTAGTACTAATCAGATTCAAGGCAGTAGTTATATCATTGATTAGTTGTTGCAATTTCTGCTACATATATATGTAGATTTGTGAAAGTATTTCTAAACATGTTACCAGGTTTAATGGAAGAAATCCTACAAATGAAATAAGAATAATGTTAGGTAAGGTGTCGGGGTGTCCTGCCTCCTCTGTTCAATTTACACCGCTTCAAAGGTGTCCTCACATAATAAATCTAAATTAAATAAAGTCGATATATTATTATATCTTCGGACCAAATGATCTCCGTGTTATGAATATTTATCTACAATAGTATGTCCTTAATCAAAATTCCACGATATTAAATGATGGAAGTAGTAGAATCTTCATTGCGGTGTTTTATAGTTTCATTTATCGAGATAATACTGCTTGAAAGTATTCTAATTCCACCAAGGGTGAATGAATTTTAATCAGGAGTGTTGTGCTGCAGGATTCCCTGCCCACCCCAGCATCCCCTTCAACCCCGAACCGGTTTACTGTTACACCTCTGCAACCTTACAGGCTGCCACAGTCGATGCAGCAGCTAGCAGCAGGGCCCATTGTCGTCACCGCGCATCCCAGGTTCATCTGCTTGCTGCTGTTTCGGCCATCGCTGAAACCAACCAGGAGTTAGTGGACTCAAAGCACCAAGGTATAATAAGCTTTCTTCTTCATAGGTCATCACTTCCTAATCCTAATTCAGTTCACTACATAATCCTAGTTCACTTCATAGGTCATCACTTCGTAATCCTAGTTCAGTTCACTTCATTATTTCTTTTATTTTAGTAATGGGGCATCATATTATTAAATATTTTTGTTCTCTACACAATAATGAAAACTAGGTATTTGGAGGTTTTCTTCTCTGCTTTTGCATAACTCGACATGCAATTTGTTCCATGCCTTTTCTTTTCTGGAAGCAACCAAGATATATCATACATGAGGGTGTTACCCACTATTACTCTCAAGAGAGTCTAGATTAGGACATCAGCTTGTTAGAACTCTATCAATGATGTTGTATTATGACGCAGATCTACTAATCAATGATGTTGTATTATCGAGAATTTGTCGTACTAGTAGCTTATTCCATGATGCGATCGCTAATATAGCTTATCGCAAAATATTTTGAACCAGGTTGGTCACAATTGTTAGTTTGTTAATGGCTTCATGTATGCAGCTCAAGCGCCTCTCCTTCATCAGGTAAAATGTCAACCTAAAAATCGTCTAGGAAGCAGGGTACATCCCCAAGAGCCCCAATTGCAGGTAAATATAATAAAAGACAACTCTGTAACTTTCTAAGCAACACACGAGTACAAAATTGTTGTATGCAGAAGTGATGCTAGACATGCTTGTGTTTTTTTGTGTATATTAATCTGACGGAACTATATGACCCTAATGATGGGTCTTGGATGCACTACTTTAACCTAAAGTTTAACCTGAAGAGCATCTTATTTGTACCCTGTTTCCAGAATATTTTAAATATCTGAATGTTATGACAAATGAAATCAAACCATATCTTGTACCATTGGTGGTTTAATGTCTCCATTTTTCCCATTCGAGTGGCCTCATAGTTTTCTCAGCAAGAAATATGATCTGGAGAAGCAAATGCCAAATTCATCTGTTCGGGCTAAAGTTGCAAAAGTAACTAGAAGTGATCATTTTTCTGTGCACCAGCTCTCTTCTAGTAGAACACAATCTATACTGCTGGTTTTTCATGTTTGTTTGCAGTTAGACAATTATCACTATATATTTATATAAATGTATATTGATACTTCTTATATTTATATTAAGGACCCCTGGGTTCATAGTTACTGTACACCTTCTACTCAATATTTGACAGAGTAACAAAAGATGGTTGATAAATATGTTGCTCTGAACCTTGGCTTATTAAGTGGCGGCGCTTAGAAGATGAGCACTCCACCAGGCTGTTTGTAGTAAACAACTTTGGCGATGCTCACGACAGGTAGTGACGCTATGTGATGGTGTCGAGCGTTGGGTAGGAAAGCAGAACATCATCAACTCTGCCTCACCTCTTCCACTAGTGTTGTCCGATGGTAATTTTACTTGTATCCTTCCTATTGATGTACTGTAGTGTAGTCTGATTCTTTTGATTTTGCTTTTTTATTAGTTTTGATTCATGTTGGGAAAAGTTCTAATTAGCTCATATGATTTTGCACTAAATGGAAAGGTAAAACTATGTGGTTAAGTAGTATTTTGGTACTTCCTCAAAAGAAGGTTGTATTTTGGTAGTACTCTGTTTTGGAGAAGCTTTTATATGTAATTGGTGTTAGAAATGTATTTTGTAAGCAGACAGGATCAATATGCTTAACATGATACAAATTGCAACTTGTGGTCGTACTTTGGTATTTCAAAAGTAAAATCATATCATTTTGTAGCCCCCCTCCCCCCTGAAATTTTTGTTCTGATTTTGAAAAATAGGAAACCTAGAGAGGCTAGAGTTTGTGCAATGTAACTGCTAATATGTTCTCTGAGAAGTGTTCCAGAAGCAGATGCAGAATATTAACTCGGGATTTTTACTTGCAGATGTTCAAGCTGGAGGATGTTCTGCAATGAGATATAGAATGAAGGCTTTGATGTCAAGTACGAGAACGATGCAAGGATGTTGGTGGAAGGCTGTGAGGATGGGTATGTAGTTGCCCACTACAAGGAGCCAAGGCAGATGATGTGCCTCTTAGAAAAATTCCAGTAAACAACACTAGGAATTTTTACTCTCAAACAATGAACCATAATGTCTCCTCTATTTCATTAGTTACATCAGTTTATAGGAAACTTGGATGGTCATTGGTTCATAACATACGCACTATTTATATGTAAAAATTAATGAATGCGTGTTATAATTGTTTGGTTCTGATATATTATTCTTGGTCGACATGAATGTTACTATTGTGAATTATGTAACTTGATTGATGTTCTGATGGTAAAGTGAAATGTAGCTATGTGAGGGGAAACAGAAGATTGTCCATCGTCTGGGAAAGGCCCATGAGGCCAAACGGTATGTTGGTCGGGAAAGATTACCCTGTCTGGTAGTCGGTCGGGAAAGGTCCATGGTAGCCTTGTCAAATAGTCGGTTGGGAAAGATTACCCTATCAGATGGTCGGTCGGGAAAAGCCCATGACAGCCCCAACAGACTGTCGGTCGGGAAAGGCCTGTGGTAGGCCCAACAAATTGTTGGTCGGGAAAGATACTCCTTGGCCAACAAGCAGTCGGTCGGGAAAGATATGTCGGTCGGGAAAGGGCTTTCCCGTCTGGACTTTCCCCAACAGACCTTGTTGGTCGGCAATACTTTTTCCCGATCGACTGTTTGTTGTTATAACTTGTATTCCCAGCCAACTTGGCTGTCGGGGATGCAGTGTTGTGGTGTAGTGGTCGTCCACCGCCCTGGTGCTCTCAGCGTGGCGTGGTAAACGTGGTCAACGAACGACATCCATCGGAAGTGGACTGTACGTGGAGAGGCTGACAGTTGGGTCCACCGCCGCACACAAGGAAATGCCTCCTTATTACGCGCAAAATAATGATTCCTCCACCTGACATCTGGGACCCGCCGGAAGGGCCTCTGTATTTCGTGAAAAAACGTTCCCCGGCGATGTGTCGACTCCACCAACTATATCTTCGCATGCAAGGAAGTGCCTCCTTATTGCGCACAGAAAAATGAATACCCCCTGCCATCTACGACCCACCACAGTGGGAGGCTGACCTGTGGGCCTACTAAGTTGACGCGTACCAAGGGCTTTGTCAACTTAGTCAATATAAATGATTCTAGTTGCAGTGACGGTACGATGTCCATCCAACGGCCATAGTGCTTCTTCAACCTCTGGTTTTCTTGCTCCAGCCGCCCAAAGCAGCGACGGTCGTGCCGCATTCTCCTGCCTCCCGTGGCCGGCTGTGATGCCACGGAGGCCTCACCGCCCGTACTACTCCCACCGCTGGCCAGGCCATCCCTCTACTCACCCACACCCCCTGTTATTCTGCGGCAACGACAGCCTCACACCGCAGCCAAACCAAAGAACCTCGACTCTCTCTGCGTGGGCATCCACCGCGTCTTCCCCGGCTCCGCGTCATCCCCTTCCTAGGCCTCGTCGTCGTCCACCGCCCTGGTTCTCTCGACGCGGCGTGGTCAACGTGGTCAAGGAACGACTTCCATCGGAAGAGTACTGTACGTCGAGAGGTTGACAGCTGGGTCCATGGCAGCCGCAAGGAAGTGCCTCCTTATTACGCGGAAAATAAGTATTCCTCCACCTGACAGCAGGGACCCACCGGACGGGCCACCGTATTTGGGGAAAAAAACGTTTCCCCTGACTGCTGGGACCCACCGGACGGGCCACCGTATTTCATGAAAAATGTTCCCCCCACTGTCAGCTTGGACCCACCGGAAGTGCCTCCTTATTATGCACAAAAAAATGAATACTTCCCCTGCTAGTTGGGACGCACCTTGGTGGGAGGCTGACTTGTGGGCCTACTAAGTTGACAGGGACAGAGTGCTTTGTCAACTTAGTCAATATGAACGATTCTAGCTCCAGTGACCGTACGATGTCCATCCAACGGCCATAGTGCTTCTTCAACCTCTTTTCTTCTTGCCCCAGCCGCCCAAAGCAGCGCCGGTCGTGCCGCGTGCTCTTGCCTCCCGTGGCCGGCTGCGATGCCGCGGAGGCCTCGCTGCCCCCTACTACTCCCACTGCTGGCCAGGCCATCCCTCTACTCACTCACACCCCCTGTTATTCTGCGGCGACGATAGCCTCACACTGCAGCCGAACCAGTGAACCCTCGTACTCCTCTCTGCGTGGGCATCCACTGCCGCATATTCCCCGGCTACGCGTCGTCCCCTTCCTAGGCCTCGCCGTCGTCCACCGCTCTGGTGCTCTTGGCACGGCGTGGTCAACGTGATCAAGGAACGACTTCCATCGGAAGAGTACTGTACGTGGAGAGGCTAACAGCTGGGTCCACGGCAGCCGCAAGGAAGTGCCTCCTTATTACGCGGAAAATAATTATTCATCCACCTGACAGCAGGGACCCACCGGACGGGCCATCGTATTTGGCAAAAAAAACGTTTCCCCCTGATTGCTGGGACCCACTGGACGAGCCACCGTATTTCGCGAAAAAAACATTCCCCCCGCTGTCAGCTCGGACCCACCGGAAGTGCCTCCTTATTACTCACAAAAAAATGAATACTCCCCATGCTAGTTGGGACCCACCTTGGTGGAGGCTGACTTGTGGACCTACTAAGTTGACGGGGACGGAATGCTTTGTCAACTTAGTCAATATAAACGATTCTAGCTCCAGTGATCGCACGATGTCCATCCAATGGCCGTAGTGCTTCTTCAACCTCCGGTCTTCTTGCTCCAGCAGCCCAACGCAGCGCCGGTCGTGCCGCATGCTCCTGCCTCCTGTGGCCGGCTGTGCTGCCGCGGACGCCTCACTGCCCCCTACTATTCCCACCGCTGGTCAGGCCCTACGGCAACGGTAGCCTCACACCGCAGCCGAACCAGTGAACCCTCGTACTCCTCTCCGCGCGGGCTTCCACTGTCGTGTCTTCCCCGGCTCCGCGTCGTCCCCGGCTCCGTGTCGTCCCCTTCCTAGGCCTCGCCGTCGTCCACCGCCCTGGTGCTCTCGGCGCGGCATGGTCAACATGGTCAAGGAACGACTTCCATCGGAAGAGTACTGTACGTGGAGAGGCTGACAGTTGGGTCCATGGCGGGCACAAGGAAGTGCTTCCTTATTACGCGCAAATAATTATTCCTCCACCTGACAGCAGGGACCCACCAGACGGGCAACTGTATTTTGCGAAAAATATGTTTCCCCCTGACTGCTGGGACCTACCAGCTACATCTTCGCACGCAAGGAAGTGCGTTCGGGCAAAAAAAAAACGATTCGCCCCCCTGACTGCTGGGCCCCACCAGCTACATCTTCGCATGCAAGGAAGTGCCTGACAGTCGGGACCCACCTGGTCGAAGCGTACGTAGCGTTGTCATTCTGGTCGCGAACGTGTACATACATACTGGTCGATGTAGAAGCGCGCATGTGTCGTAGTAGAAGCGCGCACGTAGCATGTACATGTACGTACAACGGCCAGGGTGCAAGGAAATAAATACGGCCACGTACGTACATACGGGCGGGGTCTCGAACGCCTACTCGCGCATACGTACGACCAGGGCTCGTGTACATGGCTGGGTTAGAACAGAGAAACTACGTCGTCCTCGTGTTCAAGGGGAGGCAACGGAATGCCTCGTGTTCATTGGGAGGCAATGGAACGCGTGGGAGCCAACCGGCTTGGACGGAACAACCGATGGAAACGAAGCATGGCGTACCGCAGAATGGAGGAAATGGCCTTGTGTTCGACCGACCACGTTCAAAACGGGATCCTTTTCATCGGGAGGGGTCTGACGTACCGCAAAACGGAGGAAACGTACCTCCTACGGTCGAAACGGGGGTCCTGTTGATTGGGAGGGGTGTGGCATACCGCAAAATGGAGGAAACAGACTTGTGTTGGAGCGCCACGGTCAAACGGGGTCCTGTTCATCGGAGGGTGTGGCGTGCGCAAAACGAGACTACACGGATATCGTTCATCTCCACCGTCGACCCTCCACCTCCACGGCTCATCGCTCATCCATCGTCGACCTTCTCCAGCCTCCACCGCGATCGCTCATCCACGAGCCCTGCTCATCCAACCTCCACTAGCGCTTACTCCACCGCCATCGCTCAACCAGCCCTCTCCACGGGCTCTGCTCAACCACCCTCCACGGGCCACCGCTCATCCAGCCCTTCACCGCTCATCGCTCATCCAGCCCTCCACAGGTCGCCCTGTTCATCCACCCCTTCACCGTCTCATGCTCATCCAACCTCCACGGGTCGCCCTGCTCATCCAGCTCTCCGTGGGTCCTGTTCATCCAGCCCCAACCGCTCGACGATCGGGGTCCTGTTCATCCAGAGGCAACACCACGGGGTCCTGTTCATCCACCCCCACCGGGAACTGTTCATCAAAACCCCTCAGCAATGCTCACTGTCCATCCAGAGGTAGCATCGATCGGCTTCAGTTAGCAGCAGTAGCGATGGAATCGCTCGATCGGGTTCAGTTAACAGCCATCGATCGATCGCTCGGGTTCAGTAACACGTAGCCTGCAGTGCAACCGCTCGGGTTCAGTTAGATCCCAACGCCTTGCTTGGGTTCAGTTAGAGCCCAACACCTCACCCACGCGCGTGCGTGTACGAGAGAAATGCGCATCGCTCGGCCCCGACCACCCACCGTAACCAGGAACACCCCGATATTTTCCTCGCCCTCGCTTCTACCATGGTTTTTTCCGTCATGGACGGCCCAAAGAATGTCATGCAGCTGCGTCTCCGGCCCGCCCAGGATGAAAAGCCCATTTTCTGTCATGATTTTTTGTCATAGAAGTAGGAGCCCACCACATCTATGATGATATCGGGTTTTGTCACAATTATCGTCATAGAAGTGTCATAAGTATGACATAATTTTTTTTCGTTCGACCCTAAATGTCACGGATGTGTCCTTTTTGTAGTGGATATTTGGGGAGCAAGCTAGTGTGCTTGACACGCCAGATGTGGGCTGTAGCCGACGCACCTTCTCGCATAAGCCATAGGCATACTATACACCGACGATGCTCCAGGATATTTTGTACTGCATCTCACACGGTTGGTGATAATAAACTGTGTGGGATCTACTTGATTTTTCATCTTGATTTGAATTACATAATGGGGTCAGAGGGGCATTGGACGATGTTTGAATTGCTAGACATTTTATCTGCAGTGAACATGCAACTATATGTGTGTCGTAAAAGAATTGGAATTATCCAGGGTTCATTTGGACATTTTATACATTAAATTGGTTTTCTAGCCATTTCAGGTGCACAATTCAAAATTAAACTACATGCATATGCTCCAGTGCACCAACATGGGTTGTAAAATCATATATGTGTCCATGGGTTTATGCTTATGTCCCATGCAAGAAATGGGGATGAATTTCGAACACCACGTCACCGTGGCTCTCCAGAAAACATCGACGTACTTGCTTTTGTAATTCTAGTAAATCCAAAAGTCGTCAGAAATTCATGAAACTTGGCATGCTATCATGCAGCGGCATCAACATGTTGTGGTAAATTTTTGTCCCATTTGGGGCAGGTTTGGGTATAAGCTTATCAGAAACCAGAGCTTCTCACAACAAGTGTGATGGTTTCGGTAGGGAACGTCCGTTGCCTCTTCTCGATTTCAATTTTTTTCCTAGTGTCAACATAGAACAACAGGAGTGTTGTGTCAATTTTTTGGATTTTTCAGGGTTCACTTAGACATTTTTATACATTAACTGAGTTTTCTATGCATTCATGTGCATAATTCAAATTTAAACTGCAGGCACATGCTCTAATGCATATAAATTAGTTGAAAATTCAATTTTGTGTCCTTGGTTGCATGCTTAGGTCCCATGCAAGAAAAGAGAATGAATGTCAAACACCCTGCGACCGTCACTCGGCCGCAAACATTGAGATACCTGGTTTTTAAATTCTAGTAAATCCAAAGCTCATCTGAAATTCATGAAACTTGGCATGCTATCATGGAGCGGCATCAACATGCCGTGATAAATTTTTTGTCCCATTTGGGGTAGGTTTCGGGACATGCTTCTCACAAACCAGAGCTTCTCACAACAAGCCTGATGGTTTCAGTAGGGAATGTTCACCTTTTGGACGAAACAATATCCATTGCCTCTTCTTGATTTCAATTTTTTTTCCTAGTGTCAATGTAGAACAACAGGAGTGTTGTGTCAATTTTTGGGATTTTTCGGGGTTCGCTTGGACATTTTTATACATTAACTAAGTTTTCTATGCATTCATGTGCATAATTCAAATATGAACTACAGGCACATGCTCTAATGCATATAAATTGGTTGATAATTCAAATATGTATCCTTGGTTGCATGCTTAGTTCCCATGCAAGAAGTGGGAATGAATGTCAAACACCCTGCCACCGTCACTCGGCCACAAACATTGAGATACCTAGTTTTTAAATTCTAATAAATCCGAAGCTCATCTGAAATTCATGAAACATGGCATGCTATCATAGAGCGGCACCAACATGCCGTGGTAAATTTTTTGTCCCATTTGGGGCGGGTTTGGGATATGCTTCTCACAAACCAGAGCTTCTCACAACAAGCCTGATGGTTTCGGTAGGGTACGTCCCACCTTTGGGGATGAAACGATATCCATTGCCTCTTATTGCTTTCAAAAAATTTCTCGTGTCAACATAGAACAACATGAGTGTTGTGTTAATTTTTGGGATTTTTCAGGGTTCGCTTGGACATTTTAATGCATTAACTGAGTTTTCAGTGCATTCATGTGCATAATTCAAATTTGAACTACATGCACATGCTCTAATGCATATAAATTGGTTGAAAATTCAAATATGTGTCCTTGGTTGCATGCTTAGGTCCCATGCAAGAAATGTGAATGAATGTTAAACACCCTGCCACCGTCACTCGGCCGCAAGCATTGAGATACCTGGTTTTTAAATTCTAGTGAATCCAAAACTCGTCTGAAATTCATGAAACTTGGCCTGCTGTCATGGAGCGGCATCAACATGCCGTGGTAATTTTTTTTGTCCCATTTGGGGCAGGTTTAGGTATATGCTTCTCACAAACCAGAGCTTCTCACAACAAGCATGATGGTTTTGGTAGGGAACGTCCCACCTTTGGGGACTAAATGATATCCATTGCCTCTTATCGCTTTCAAAAAATTTCTCATGTCAACATAGAACAACAGGAGTGTTGTGTCAATTTTTGGGATTTTTCGGGGTTTGTTTGGACATTTTTATGCATTAGTTGAGTTTTCAATGCATTTATGTGCATAATTCAAATTTGAACTACATGCACATGCTCGAGTGCATATAAATTGGTTGAAATATGAAATATTTGTCCTTGGGTGCATTCTTAGGTCCCATGCAAGAAACGGGAATGAATTTCAAACACCAGGGCGCCGTTGATTGCTGGAAAAATGTTGAGATACTTTGTTTTTAAATTCTAGCAAATCCAAAACTCGTCTGAAATTCATGAAACTTGCATGCTATCATGGAATGGCGCCCAGCATGCTGTGGTATTTCTTATGTCCATTTTGAGAGAAGGCGCACTCGAATAACAGCCAACAATTGCATTTTGAAACAAATAGCTGCCACTCTAACATCGCAAATGTTTGTATAATTCAAATCGTGTGTGTTATGTTAACCATTCACGTGACGACACGTGTCTTCATTTTAACAGCTATAGGAGGTGCCGTGTGGACAACTACTTGACTGAACGGGAGGCGTGCGAGCGCAATCCGGTGCACAGGCTGACCGAGAGGCGTGCAAGCTGTCCTCCAATGCGCAGGCTCACCGGGAAGCGTGCGAGTTGTACGCTGCGTAGGCTCACTGGGAAGCGAGTCATTTGACTTCCATGGCCGCCCGCCTTCCTCTCCATTAATGGCACCCGAGCCGCTGCTTAATATCGGCGGCCTTACTGTTCGCCTCCCATTCCCTCCCCTCCCTCCCGCAGACCTCCACCAACGCCATGGCGCAGAAGGATCGCCTGCCACTAGTCTTCAAGTTTGGTGAAGTCGACCCCGAGCTGGAGGAGATAGAAAATAAGGAGGAATGGGGCCTCATGGACATGGCCCAGAACGAGCTTGCCGCGGCGGTTGCTGCCCGCGCTCCCGTCCCAGCTCCCATCCCCGCGCCCGCGCCAGCGACCATCCCCGTAACATTGACGGGCTGGTCGCTGAGCACTATCGCCAAGCACTATCGCAGAGCTGGAAGCTGCGGGCATCAACAAGGTCTCCACGGACCCGCATGAGCTCGTGTACATGCCAGGGCCAGCACCCGTGCCCATGCCCGTGCGCGCCCCTCCACCCACCGCGGCGCCGGTCCCCGTGCGTTTGGATGCACCCACCGTGCCCGTGCCCGTGCGCGCGCCCTCCTCAGCGACATGGGCGCCGCCGTCGACCGCTACCTCTCAGTGCCGCCAGCTGCCGTCCTCCCGCGCCCCGCCCGTCGATCGCACGACAACATGATGTTTGATTTACAAGTGAAGAACATTCTGTGCTGCATTGAAGACTTCAACAACGACGTCCCGGAGGACGACGACAACGACAACGACGGCACGACACGCCGCCTCAGCCGCCGTCGGAAATAGTTTTTTTCTTGGGTTTAATATTGTATCTCGGTCATATGAATATAAATTCGCAGTATGACTGAATGAAAGATATGGTTTGTGCGAACTTGCATTTTTCTCTCTTAATGTACAGTCTTACCAAACGATTTCTTTTGAAAAAAAACGCCAATGGTTTTTAAATATAAAACACTCATCGCAAACGTTTTAGTTAGAACACCCGTATGCAAACCGATAGCTTCCCAAGGAAGCCAAGGGAAAATGTGCCGAGCAAGATTTGTGCAGCTCTTGATCGCAAACGTTTTAGATAGGACACCCGTATGCAAAGTGAGAGCATGATTTGTGCATCTCTTCAACGCAAACTGTTCTTTTGGATGACCCATGTGCAACCACTTACAAACAATTTGGTAAGATTTGCATCTTTCATATTGGGTATGTTGCCATTTGTCAAACTGAAAAGATTGACATTTGTTGATCTAGTAACATTGCCATTTGTCAACCTTGTAACACTGCGATTTGCCGAAATATGAAGCTAAAAATCACTAGCAATATCTAATTTTTGCAACTAATTAAAATTCAGTAATTAAGCATTGATTTCATTCATAGATTAAACAATCGTTCTTTATACAAACAGTTCAACTCGACAGCTGAACCGACAAAACTTTTCACCAATTATTGCCAACCATGTACTGAAATAGCTAGTTCTACTTTATATACTAGCTAATTTTAAGTTTGTTGTATAGTTCCACCACATCTATAGTAAGATGAACTGAAAAAATAGCCCCTAAATACTACTACTATGGAGGGGCTTTGTACTACTTCCGGCAGCCTCTCCTCTGTCGAGCACTCAGTAAGAGGCAGAGGAGGAGGAGCCAACCGACGAGCTGGACAACTGCAATACGGTGCCTGCCGCTGCTGCACCTTCAGCGACGCTCACCTCGAACGCCCTCTGCTGCTCCAGACGACCCCTATCGAAGCGGTGGTTCTCCTCGTAGATCTCCTGATTCCTCGACTCTGAGGCGGCGTGTGCTGCAGCCACAGCGGCGGTAACGCTCTTTGCATGCTCGACGAGGCGCTCCTCCTCCTCCTCCTCCCGCAGGAACACGGTGTAGCGCGCAACGTCACTGACGCACGTGCAGGCATCCGCCTCCGCCTCCCGCCTTTGGGCGGCGATGGCAGAGTGGGTGATGACTCCGATGGTCGATGGTGGCTAGCAGCCACGACCACCACCTCCCTCCTTCGGGCCGCGGTGGCGGAGCGGGTGATGGCCATGGTGGCCGGCAGTGGGGTGGCGGCCATGACGGCCACCTCCCGCCTTCGGGCCACGGCGGCGGAGCGGGTGATGGCCCTAGCTTTCGACGGTGGTGTGGCCGCAATGGCGGCCGGCAACAGCTGCCGATGGGCAGCGGCGGCGGAGCGTGTGGTGGGTGTTCCGCGCACACCCAACAGGGACGCCACGTGCACTACACTACGCCGTGGACTGCACCGCCGCCGCAGTGTAACCTCCAAGCTGGAGCTGTCCTCTGATGACGGTGGAGTGGCTGAGCAATGACGACGGACAGGTGCCATTGGCGATTGTGGGAGAAGCAGATGAGATAAGCTACAGGAAGGGAGGGGAAAATGCGACGCAGGACTCGCCGGACGTGAGGGTTTATATAGTAGGCCGGTAAACATTGGGATTTTGGGGGATTTCACCGAGTCGGGCGGGAAGCTTGCGCGGGAACCTGCGAGGTTGCGCGTGAACAGGCTCACCGACGATTCATTGGTGCCACCATTTGGCCAAAAGAACGCCCCCGCGCGCAGCGCAAGCTTGCGCTGTAAGCCGTCTATGGCAGCGGTGTGACAAGACATGCGAGAGGAGGACGAAAGGCCACGTACACATACGGTTAATAAAAAACGTTTGTGATTTAATTACCTACTATATCCCCGTCCTGGTTTATAAGTAGGATTTAACTAATAAAATACGAACACATGTTGCCAATGATTATATAGTTGGATTCGTATTTGAACATAGTTTCCAATTGTATAATTTTTATAACATTCATTAACATTTTGTTGGTTAAATTTGAGGGCATAGTATGGCACAGAATATAAAGGTGACTATAGACCAAGATGGATGTAGTAGCAGACGTCCACTCTCTATGCAGCGACGCAACTGTCGGCCGACTTGTAGGCGACCATTTCCTGCAAGTTCAACTGCTCTATGCGTGTAGTTGCTTGTGGTTGAGGCGGCCACAACGCGCTCTGCTCTCGTGTCCCTCCGGGTGCTCTGCCCTCGTCCCTCCATGCGTGCTGCCAGTGTTTGGGGCCGGCGCACGAACACACACGTTCGTGTGCATGCGGCTGCTCTAGGCGCGACGTGACAATGCAGTTACCCGTTGCAAAAACTGCCATGCGGACGCATAGAGAATCCAGGCCGCCCGGCCCCCATTTATTCCTGCGGCCATTTACCTTCATCTCTCGCGTCACATGACACAATAAGCACACCCACGATGACACATACAGAGAGGACATCCAGCGGTTCCAATGGCGATCCCCGTGGCTCCAATGGCGCTCCCTGCGGCTGATGATGACAACGGCGGGTAGTTCACCATACCTCACATAGTGGACACCCACGTGAGGGAGAAGGCCCTCTTGATGGTTATCGGCGTCCTGGGAATGGGGGTACCCAGACTTGCCTGCCTGCGGCCCAGGGTGTGGCTCCACCAACGGCCTGGTACGGCCCATCTTCAGCAGCAACCACTCAAGACCCTCGCGAGGGGCCAAACCTCGCGAGGCGGACGACACCAAGACCTCCCGGGGGCAGCCTCACTAGGTTGGCTCCCGAGGAGCGGAGATATCTATGCAAGGGGCACCTCACGAGGTTCACATGACAACCGAAGCCAGGCAGGCGCCAGCGGGCGCAGAGTGCCAGCTTCCTCTTTGGTGCTAAAGAGGAAGGTGCAGGCGAGGAGTCCCAAGGTATCAGGCAAAGGTTTCCATATCGGTGCAACAAGATCAAGACCAGCAGGACGGCAGGACAGAGGTCACCGTGGAGCCCACAGCTGCATCACCACCAGAGCCTTTGGCAGGCGAAGACCACCTTTTTCCAGGATAACTTGTACTAGTCGTCTCTCTTCAAAATTGGCCGTTGTGGGATCCCTTCCCGCCTAACATTTGGGAAGAGGACCAGGGCCTCTATAAATAGGACTAGCCACCACCGTAGTCAGGGATCGGCTCATCTTGGATCAGATCCACTCCACCAAGGCCATCTCACTAGCTCATTGAGCGCAAGAACACCTCTCCGCAGGAGGCTTTTCATCCACTATACTTGTTCATCCTTAGCCCACGAGGCAATCCACCACACCACACTGGAGTAGGGTATTACACCACAACGGTGGCCCGAACTGATATAAACTCTCATGTCTCTTGTTCCTTGGGTTCGGCAAGCTAGGCCTTGACATCTTGCGTAAGTGAGCTAGGAAGATAGAGATCTTCATGCGCACCCCAGAGTTCGAACCTCAAGGGTTTTTGCCGGAACCCCGAATCCGACATTTGGCATGCCAAGTAGGGAGGCGCCGAAGCTTCGCTCCTCCACCAGCTTCACCTCTCAGCTCGGACCCCATGGTCGGTGCCGCTCCTCCGACTGGACCGACGGACGCCCGCGACGGCGCCATGGGGCTCAGGGCTCTCACCCGCGCCTTACAACGGGTGTAGTGGTGGCACAAGTTCAGGCCGGAGACGCCACCCCGCTATGACAGTGCGGCGGATCCGTCGGCCTTCCTGTTGGCATACGAGGAGGCCATTCTGGAGGCTGGAGGCGACGACAAGGTCATGGCCAACTGGTTCCCCATGGCCCTCACAGGAGCGTCGTGCGCCTGGCAGCTCAACCTGCCAGGATCCTCTGTGGCTTCTTGGGAGGAGCTGCGCGGCCTTTTCGTCACACGCTTCACAGCGCCGGCGCCCGTCGCTGTCACGACCCTCCTCAGCGGCTCACAGGCACCACCCTCAGACCGCCATGTCAAGAAGTTCTTCCGCCAGATCGACACCGCCTCTGTGTAGCAGGGAGCCCCTCCAGGATGGGCGGCTGATACATCTCCAACGTATCTATATTTTTTTATTGTTCCATGCTATTATATTATCTATTTTGGATGTTTAATGGGCTTTAATATGCTCTTTTATATTATTTTTGGGACTAACCTATTAACCTGAGGCCCAGTGCCAGTTTTTGTTTTTTTTGCCTATTTTAGAGTTTCGCAGAAAAGGAATACCAAACGGAGTCCAAACGGAATGAAACCTGCGATGATCTTTCTTGGACCGAATGTAATCCAGAAGACTTGGAGTAGAAGTCTGGAACTCCACGAGGCGGCCATGAGGCGGGAGGGCGCGCCCAGGGGGGTAGGCATGCCCCCACCCTCGTGGGCCCATCGTAGCTCCACCGACGTACTTCTTTCGCCTATATATACTCTTATACCCTAGATCGATCAGGGAGAGCCACGAAACCAATTTTCCACCGCCTCAACCTTCTGTACCCGTGAGATCCCATCTTGGGGCCTTTTCTGGCAATCTGCGGGAGGGGGAATCGATCACGGAGGGCTTCTACATCAACACCATTGCCTCTCTGATGAAACGTGACCACAGACCTTCGGGTCCATAGTTACTAGCTAGATGGCTTCTTCTCTCTCTTTGATTCTCAATACAAAGTTCTCCTCGATGTTCTTGGAGATCTATTCGATGTAATACTCTTTTGCGGTGTGTTTGCCGAGATCCGATGAATTGTGGATTTATGAACAAGATTATCTATGAATATTATTTGGTTATTCTCTGAATTCTTATATGCATGATTTGATATCTTTGCAAGTGTCTTCGAATTATCGGTTTAGTTTGGCCTACTAGATTGATCTTTCTTGCAATGGGAGATGTGCTTAGCTTTGGGTTCAATCTTGCGGTGTCCTTTCAAGTGACAGTAGGGGCAGCAAGGCACGTATTGTATTGTTGCCATCTAGTTTATAAAGATGGGGTTTATATCACATTGCTTGAGTTTATCCCTCTACATCATGTCATCTTGCCTAATGCGTTACTCTGTTCTTATGAACTTAATACTCTAGATGCATGCTGGATAGCAGTCGATGTGTGGAGTAATAGTAGTAGATGCAGAATCGTTTCGATCCACTTGACATGGACGTGATGCCTATATTCTTGATCATTGCCTTAGATATCTTCATAACTATGCGCTTTTTTATCAATTGCTCGGCAGTAATTTGTTCACCCACCATAATACATGCTATCTTGAGAGAATCCACTAGTGAAACCTATGGACCCTGGGTCTCTTTCTTATTATATTGCATCTCTTTTATTTACATCGCATCTCGTTTACTATTTTGCAATCTTTACTTTCCAATCTATACAACAAAAATACCAAAAAATATTTACTTTACTATCTTTATTAGATCTCACTTTTGCGAGTGACCGTGAAGGAATTGACAACCCCTTCATCGCGTTGGTTGCAAGGTTCTTGATTGTTTGTGCAGGTACTAGGTGACTTGTGCATTGTCTCCTACTGGATTGATACCTTGGTTCTCAAAACTGAGGGAAATACTTACGCTACTTTGCTGCATCACCCTTTCCTCTTCAAGGGAAAACCAACACATGCTCAAGAGGTAGCAAGAAGGATTTCTGGCGCCGTTGCCGGGGAGATCTACTCCAGTCAAGACATACCAAGTACCCATCATAAACTCTTCTCCCTCAAATTACATTATTTGCCATTCGCCTCTCGTTTTCATCTCCCCCACTTCTGAAACGATTTTCGAAAACCTTTGCCTTTTCTTCGCCCTTCTTTCGTTCGATCTTGTGTTACCATGTGCCTTCTCTTTGCTTGCATCTTCACTTGCTAAGAGTTTATGGATCCCCATCCACTTGCTAATCTTCTTAAGAGATCCAATTATGATGAACCTATTGCTAATGTGTTGAGTGCACTAGATTATCTTTATGGAGTTTTGCTTGAAATCCATGAATCCGGAAATTGTGATGAAGTGCTTTATAAAGTGATTCATGATAGATCTTTGAATAAAAAGCATTATTGCAATGATGTTATTATAAATTCTATTAATTTCAATTGTGCTAATAATATGCAAAACCCTAAGCTTGGGGATGCTAGTTTTGCTATGTCGACTACTTGTTCCAATGATCATGATTGGGGTGATTCTTCTTATGATCTTAAATTTTTTATTTAAGCCCCATGATGAATATGAGATTGATAATAATGTTTGCAATAATATTGAAAGTGGGTTTTGAAGAGTGTCAACTTTAGATCCCACATATTTGGATAATGTTCAATCTTATGAAGTTTTTTGATAAAAGTGGGTTCGGAGAGGTCATGACTTTAGTTGATAATAATCCCACTATTTTGGAATAGTGTCAACTCTGCAAGCATGTGGATGATATAGAGAATATGTTATGTGATAGCTATATTGTTGAATTTGATTATGATCCTACATGTAATTATTATGAGAGAGGAAAATATGGTTGTAGAAATTTTCATGTCACTAAATTTCCTCTCGTTATGTTGAGATTGCTATTGTTTCTTTCTTCTTCCTTGCATATGCTAGATCTTGCTGGTCTTGCTAATTTGTTTTCCTATAAAATGCCTATGAATAGGAATTTTGTTAGACTTATATGTGATTTTCACATGTTTTATGATGCTCTCTTTTGTTTCAATTACTATCTTTCATGTGAGCATCATTAAAATTATCAATGCCTAGCTAGGGGCGTTAAACGATAGCGCTTGTTGGGACGCAACCCAATTTTATTTTTGTTCTTTGCTTTTTGCTCCTGTTTAGTAATAAATAATTCATATAGCTTCTTTTTAAATGTGGTTTTATGTTTAATTAATGTTTGTGCCAAGTAGAACCAATAGGATCTTCTTGGGTGATAGTTCTTTGATCTTGCTAAAAAAGACAGAAACTTTGTGCTCATGAAAATAATTGTTATAAAATGTTAATTATTTTTGCAGAAGATCAATATACAAATTATCCAAGTTTACCTATTTTTAAGAATTTTTGGAGTTCCAGAAGTATTCGAACAAATCAGATTGCTACAGATTGTTCTGTTTTGACAGATTCTGTTTTTTGTGTGTTGTTTGCTTATTTTGATGAATCTATGAGTAGTATCGGGGGTACGAACCATAGAGAAGTTGGAATACAGTAGGTTTAACAACAATATAAATAAAGAATGAGTTCATTACAGTACCGTAAAGTGGTGGTTTATTTTCTTATACTAACGAAGCTCATGAGATTTTCTGTTGAAGTTTTGTGTTGTGAAGTTTTCAAGTTTTTGGGTAAAGATTTGATGGATTTTGGAATAAGGAGTGGCAAGAGCGTAATCTTGGGGATGCCCAAGGCACCCCAAGGTCAAATTCAAGGACAACCAAAAGCCTAAGCTTGGGGATGCCCTAGAAGGCATCCCCTCTTTCGTCTTCGTCTATCGGTAACATTACTTGAGGCAATATTTTTATTCACCACATGATATGTGTTTTGCTTGGAGCGTCTTGTATGATTTGATTCTTTGATTTTTAGTTTACCACAGTCATCCTTTCTGTACACACCTTTTGGGAGAGACACACATGAATTGGAATTTATTAGATTACTCTATGTGCTTCACTTATATCTTTTGAGCTAGATAATTTTGCTCTAGTGCTTCACTTATATCTTTTTAGAGCACGGTGGTGGTTTTATTTTATAGAAATTATTGATCTCTCATGCTTCACTTATATAATTTGAGAGTCTTTTAGAACAACATGGTAATTGCTTTGGCTATAAAACTAGTCCTAATATGGCATCCAAGATGGGTATAATAAAAACTTTCATATAACGTGCATTGAATACTATGATAAGTTTGATGCTTGATGATTGTTTTGAGACATGAGGATGGTGATATTAGAGTCATGCTAGTAGATTAATTGTGAATTTGAGAAATACTTGTGTTGAGGCTTGCAAGTCCCGTAGCATGCACGTATGGTAACCGTTGTGTAACAAATTTGAAGCATGAGGTGTTTCTTTGATTTTCTTCCTTATGAGTGGCAGTCGGGGACGAGCGATGGTCTTTTCCTACCAATCTATCCCCCTAGGAGCATGCGTGTAGCGCTTGGTTTTGATGACTTGTAGATTTTTGCAATAAGTATGTGAGTTCTTTATGACTAATGTTGTAACGCCCCGAGACCGACGCTTCAGAAGACTTCCATATTTTTGTGACCTCCGTGTGTTTTCATTTGTGCTTGCTCTATTTATTTTTGCATTGCATCATGTCATCATGCCAGCTTGTCATTTAATTTTTAAAACCTCAACTAAATAAATTGCATAGATCTTTTGATCTATTTAAATCGAGGGAATTCACATGGTGATTTCTCTTTATAACATATCCTCCTAATATTTATGGAGCTATTTTAAATATTTCACTAATTTGGAATTCACCGTAACTCACTTGCAAGTATCCCAATGCCTTTGTTATCTTAATTCTTGGTCTCCAACCTTGCCATATATTCTTTCATCATTTTCCGGAGCTCCACCAAAAATCTCAACATTTTGGACCTTCCCAACCTCACCTCCTATTCAAACCATTTGAATTTAAATCAAATGAGTTTGGATTTAAATCTCTCAATCATGGCCTTTTCTATTTTCTCGAACAAGCACATTTTTGTGAGTCCGGAAAATTATCCGCGTCCAACTTCTTCCCTAACCTCCCTTTCTTTTCTTTCTTATCTCTGTTTTTTTCTTTTAGAGTGAGAGAGAAGAGAGCCAGCCCACCGGCCTCTTGGGTCTCGACCATCTAGGCCGCCCATTCAGCAGCTAGCCTAGGGCCCAGCCGCGCCCACTGTTAACCCTAGCCTCACCACACTCTCCCGATCCCAAGCTCTCTCCTTCGTTTCTCCCCAAGCGCCGCCTCTCAGGGAGAGAGAGGAGCAGAACCTCGCACCGCCTCCCTATGCTTCTCCCACAAAGCTCCACCACGCCGGCGACCCTCCGACCGCCTTTGCCGCCTTCCCGCACCCTTCTCCTCCCGACTTCTCCTCGCCCGCCTCGTCTACCCAGCGCCGCCACCACCAGCTCCTTCGCGGATCTCTCCTCCGTCAGAGCCGCAGCAGCAACTGCTGCACCTCCCGATGCCATCTCGTGCTCGCCCGACCCGATTCGCTGCCATCGCAAGTCCCGCCGGATCCAGCCCCTTGTATCACGCCAAGTCCATCTGCTGCTCCCTCGCTTCGCGCGCGGTCGCCGCCCTCCACGCCGTAGGAGCGCTTAACGCCACCAGACGCCGTCCCGCGCCCAAGCTCCTCCGCCCCCCGCGCCGGAAGCTGCTTCCCGCGCCTCTGCATCGATCTGCCAGAGCCGCATGTTGTCGGATCCCGTCCTTGTCGTCTGTTGGCTTCCCGCGGCAACCAGGAACGACCAAGGATGCCTTCGTGGATTTTGCCAAGTTCACCTGATGCCTAGTACGACTACAGGACCGGAACGCCAAGTACATGGATACACCCAGTTCTGCTTCGAACGTGTACGACTACGCCCGGTGATGCGACAAGTACCCCGACACCGTGTACATCTACACCGCCAAGACCGGACCGACAAGTACCTCGATGTCATGTGTACCACTACCGTCGCCCCGAAGTCGTTGGATTCTTCAAGTACCTCCCTGAAAACGAACGTGTACCACTACTTCCACTACCGCCGCGAGAACGACTACTTCCCTCGACATTTGTGAACCGCCTCGAAATGCATGTTTCGAAGGTATAACCCCGAGATGACCTTCCGAGAACTAATGTATGTTGTATGTGATGCTCGTGTTTGCACCGTGTCCGAATTGTCACTTGTTTCCATGCCACTAACCCGTGGGAACCCGGTAGTCGGGAGCACCCCACCATCTCTAGCATGTTCCGCACATCCGCACGCTTCCTTTTGCACCGGTATCTCCATGAGCTACTGTAACATCCCAAAATTCTAAATTTTGGAATGTTGTAATAAATAAATAGTTTTGATTGATTGATTGTTTGTTGTGTGATTTATTGTGTGAAATTGAGTGAAATTTGAAACTTTCTGAAAGTTGAATGAGAGGGAATGAAATGACTTTGCCAAACTTCCACCTTGCATTTATGATCTCCATGAATTCAAATTCTTTTCATCACAAAACCCTGGAGAGAAGATGACATGACTTCTTCCATTTATTTAAATGACAAGGGGTGTTGAAAATATTTGAATTTCATTTGGAAAATATTTCCAATTCTGAAACTTTATGCAACTCAATGATTTTCACGAGAGAAGATAAAATGACTTCTTCAAATTAAATGAAATATGAGTTGGGAGTTTTAAAAGAATTAAATTCAAAGTTCTTTTGAATTTATTTCCAATTTGGAGTTATTTGAGTTTTATTCAAATTATTTTCTCCAAAACAAAATATATAGAAAATAGGGTAACATGATTCCCTATGTCGAAAATTGGAGAGAAATTAATTTGAAGTCATTTTGGTATTTTAAAATGATTTTTATTGGATTTTATTGGACCGGTAGCACTGTGTGAATTATTAAAATTTGTGTGTATTTTATTTGAAGATAAAATAGTGTTCATGTTGTAGAAAATCTTTTTCTGAAAATTTTGATATATTATATGCTTATATAAAATTTTTATTTATTTCTGTTTTGTTGTCTCTGTCAAAAAAAAGAAAAATTTTGTTGCGCTCACGGGCCAAGGGCCAAGGCCCAAGGCCAAGCAGCGGCCGGCGGCCAAGGCCATCCACCGCACGCACCTAGGGAGCCAGGAGCCAAGGTTTTATTCTTTTACAAATCCTAGTAGGATTTGATCCTGTTCGTTATTCCGCTTATTCCGATTTGTTTCTAGATCTTTTCCTTTTGTTTCCTAATCCTAGTCTATTTCTTGTCCCCTACCCAAGAAAAGCCCTCCCTCCCCACTATAAATACCCAAGCACCCCCTCCAACACATCAAACCAACACCTCTCCTCTCCTCTCCTCTCCGCTCCTCTCCAGCAGCAGAAGAGTGCAACACCACCGCCCGCCAAGTGCCGCCGCCACCTCGACCTCTCCTGAGGTTTATATGATCTCCTCTCCACCGTCCCGTGATCTCCTTTCCTCTAGGAGAAACCGCAACATCGGATCCGATCTTCTTCCCCAACTCCGACGACTACTCCGGTGAGATCCATGAAATCCCGTAATTCATTTTTTTCAAAAAATA
Organism: Aegilops longissima; assembly: GCA_021605205.1. NCBI lineage: Eukaryota > Viridiplantae > Streptophyta > Magnoliopsida > Poales > Poaceae > Aegilops > Aegilops longissima. The sequence continues at coordinate 254,210,510 of CM038677.1, read as the reverse complement.
GCAATCTTAGAAAATTCATATCTTTTAGAGTTTTTAGTATTTTTGAGTGATTCCAATTGCTATGTGTCACAAATTTGCTGAAGTTTCTGTTAGTGTCTCTGGATTTCAAATTTGAGTAGTTTAAATTTGAATTTGATAAATTTTGTTCAGATTAGTATTTTGGCCATAACTTGAGTTTAAAAATAGGTTTTTAATTAATTCTTTTTGCTCCTGGTCTCTAGGACCTTTGTTTATCCAGTAGTATTTAGTATTTTATTTCTACGTTAATTTAAATTAGGTTTTAGCAAAACTGTACTGTTTTATTATTAGTTCTGTTTTAGCTTTTTCTTTATTGTTTTTATTAGTTTTAAATTATTTCTTTTTGTCACTTTTGACAAAATTAGTTGTGTTTCTGTTAGACAACAGGAGAAAATTTATTTTTATTTTAAAAAAATTATTTTCCTTAGTTTTGTATGAAACCTTCTATAGGTCATAGTTAGAGTTTTATAAAAGCTTTTATTTGTTTCTTTTTGCAAATAAAATTTTATGTAAAAAATACTTTCTGTTAAATTAGTTATTTTACATTTTATTTTCTGTTAATTTATTATTTTAGTATTTTAATTGTTGTTAAGTTTTTACTTACGGCAAAACTATATTAGATGTTTGTAGCAAAGTCATAGATCTTCGTTAGTAGTTTTTCTTTGTAGTTTTATTTGAAGTTTCTTTTGATTTTGTTTGAGTTTTATTGTCGATTTTCCTTGCTGTTTTGATTGTTATTTCGAGTGCTAAAATTGTTTGCTAGGATGTTTGCTTATGTGAATGCTATGTTTGACTATATAGATTTTCAACGGAGTGACGATTAGTTCTACCAAGTCATTTTCTGACAGCGTTATTATCTTCATCAAGTATTACCAGGCAAGTTCACTTTGACCATGCTTTCAGACCTATGTTTTATTGCATTTAGTGGCATCTTTGCAACAACCCTCCAAAGAGTGATATTGAATCCTTGTAGTTGAGTAGTATGCATGAGGTAGGAACCCATCACCCTGTTACCAAGCCCGGACGTTATTTATTTTAATGCTACGCTATTGTAGAAGGGGTTGGTATGAGTGCTCGGAGTGGTGTGAGAATGGAGGATCTACGCCAATGACGATAACTCCATGATGGAATCTGCAAGGACTGCATCTTCAAGGCCTCAAGACTTCAAGACTCGAGACAAGAATTCAATACACACCATCGGGTGAAGGATGGTTGACGGCACCTGGAGAAACCAGTGGTTGGCCGGGATGCATGGAGAAGCGCCATGACATCTTGCGGAAAGCTTCACCCAGACTCAAAGAGACGGAAGAATACTTCATGCCCGAAGCTTACTCTGCAACCGCAAGTCACTATGGGCTCGCTTGGTTGACCTTAGTTGTGACTCTGGCTGGGGCGGTGCTAGCAGATGTAGAACTACGGTAGGATTGGATGAGCACCGACAAGTGGTCGAGGAACTCTTCGAAGACCATGTTTGATCGCCTTGTTCTCAAACACCCTGAAGTGCGAGAACGTAAAAGAGGGATCGAATCTTGCGGGTAAAGTGTACAAACCTCTGCAGAGGGTTTAAACCTAATCGATTAGCCGTGTCCCGATTACGGACAATTTGAGCATCCGACTTGGATCTATCTCGAACTCTCAACACCGGATTGATAACTTAATTGTGGGCAACTTATGATGATTTTGGGCTATGAGACATCGGTTGGCGGAACCATGTCATGATAGAAAACTCCATAGTACAGACTTCATTTATTCCTTTGATGTAGGGAAAATAAAACCAGCTTTTACGCAAAAACCCCTGCATACGAGCCACAAAGCCATATTGCATATAGTATAGTTTTATCATCTGTTCTTATATTGTGATCTTGCCGTACATTCAATGTACTGACCTACACGGCTGCAACGTATCATGTTGCGTATACTTTCTTCCGACGAGTAAGAATACGGTGCAGGTTACGGTCTACACTCAACCTGCCGATGGCGTTGATGGGACTCCACACCGATTACTTGTTTCACTGAGACTATTGAGGTATATATCAGTTTTACGTTATTTATACATGTGATTGCACTTTGATATATACATTGATGTACTGTGTGTGCCAGCATACTGATCCAGGGATGGCACGGATACACAGAGGCTTGACCGTCTGAGGTCGGGTCGCTACAGCTACCGGAACCGATATGTTGTTGTGACATCATTTTCGGATTCGTTGCCGTGGCACCCGTTTCATTCCGCCATGGTGACCAAATGCTCCTTATCATCTTCATGTCAACGTTTTCATAAAATTGCATAAAACTTGCATATGTCATCCGCATCATGATAACAACAATTAGAATGGTTAAAATTGTTGTTTGCGTTAAATTGCTAAATAACATATGGGGATTTCCGGAATTGTTGTTTGTTGTTCCGGCCTCATTTAAACTTGCCTAAATAGTTAGTTTACTTATGCTTCACCTCTTGCCATGTTTAACAACATTTAATATTGTTGTATACATAAATGAGAGAGAACTAAATATTTGATGTGGTGTTTTGTCAATATGCAACTCGTTGCATATTGAGCTCCACTTAATTTGTAGTGTTGTTTGTCGCACTTTGCCATGCCATGAGCCTTTAAAAACGGACATGCATCATTCTTGTTTGTGCATCATGCCATGTTCATGTGATGGTTGTTTACTATGTTGTTTGTTTCTTTCCGGGTTGCTTCTCTCGTTAGCTTCGGTTTCGTTCTGGAGTTGTGAGGATTCGTTCGACTACTTCCGTTCGTCTTCTTCATGGACTCGTTCTTCTTCCTAGCAGGATTTCAGGCAAGATGACCGTCACCTTGGATCTCATTACTATCATTGCTATGCTAGTTGATTCGTTCTATCGCTATGCTGCATTACCTACCACTTGCTGCTCAAGCCTCCCAAATTGCATGATAGCCCCTAACCTTTGTCACCCTTCCTAGCAAACCGTTGTTTGGCTATGTTATCGCTTTTGCTCAGACCCTCTTATAGCGTTGCTAGTTGCAGGTGAAGATGAAGATTGCTCCATGTTGGATTATGTTTATGTTGGGATATCACAATATCTCTTATATTATTAATGCATCTATATACTTGGTAAAGGGTGGAAGGCTCGGACTTATGCCTGGTGTTTTGTTCCACTCTTGCCGCCCTAGTTTCCGTCATATCGGTATTATGTTCCCGGATTTTGCGTCCCTAACGCGGTTGGGTGATTTATGGGACCCCTTGACAGTTCGCTTTGAATAAAACTCTTCCAATGAGGCCCAACATTGGTTTTACCATTTGCCCCACTCTAGCCCTTTTTCCCTTGGGAGTCGCGCCTCAAGGGTCATCTTCATTTTAGCCCCCGGCCAATGCTTGTCTAAGTGTTGGTCCAAACTAGAGCCACTTGCAACGCCACCTCGGGAAACTTGAGGGCTGGTTCTAGTTGTATCGTCATCGCTCATCCGGTCGTGGCTCGAGACGAGATACGCTGCTACTATCGGGATGTCGGCACGCCGGGAGGTCTTGCTGGTCTTGTTTTATTGCTGTCGAAATGTCTTGTAGCCGGATTCCGAGACTGATCAGTCTTCCGGGAGAAGGAATATCCTTCGTTGATCGCGAGAGCTTATCATGGGCTGTTGGGACACCCCGCAGGTTTGAACTTTCAAAGCCGTGCCCGCGGTTATGTGGCAGATGGGAATTTGTTAATATCCGGTTGTAGCAAACTTGAAGTAAACCCTTCTAAAATACACCAACTGTGTGTGTAACCGTGAGTGTCTCTTTCGGGGTTGATCGAGAGGAGAACACGGTTTCTGGGTTATGTCTCGACGTAAGTAGGAGTTCAGGATCACTTCTTGATCATTACTAGTTGACGACCGTTCCTTTGTTTCTCTTCTCGCTCTCATTTGCGTATGTTAGCCACCATATATGCTTAGCCGCTGCTGCAACCTCACCACCTTACCCCTTCATTTCCCATTAAGTTTTGCTAGTCTTGATACCCATGGTAATGGGATTGCTGAGTCCTCGTGGCTCACAGATTACTACACCACCAGTTGCAGGTACAGGTTTGCGATGATCATGACGCGAGAGCGATGTTGCTTGTTTTGGAGTTCTTCTGCTTCTTCGATCAGGGGATAGGTTCCAGGTCAGCAGCCTGGGCTAGCAGGGTGGATATTGTTTGAGTTTCTGTTTATGTTTCATCCGTAGTCGGATGTTGATCTTGTATGTTATATTGTTGTATTCATGTGACATTGTATGTATTGGATGTATCCCCACTATTATGTAATGTTGATGTAATGATATCCACCTTGCAAAAGCGTCTTCAAGATGTGCTTCTATCCTTGGTGGGACCTTCGAGTTCCTTTAGGATAGGGTCGCATCTTGGGCGTGACAAGTTGGTATCAGAGCCTCGACCGACCATAGGAGCCCCCTTGATTGTTGGCCGTTGTTGAGTCTAGAAGAAAACTATTTTGAGTCTTAGGATTATATATATCGGAGAGTAGGATTCTTTTTATTCCTCAGTCCCTTCGTCGCTCTGGTGAGGCCTCCTGACGTAGAAGTTTTGTCTCTTCTCTCCTCAAATTTCACTAAATTTTTTTTAGGATCACGCGGGTATCTTCGAATCGTTCCGATGGTTTTGTGACGAGAACATTGTTCTTGGTGCCTATTGACATTTAGGGGTTGTGGCAGTGTCCCGGGGAGTTGAGCTCCGAGGTGTTGTCGTCACAATTTTATCGTTGCAGTTCTGGAATACCTGAGCTTTGCCGACATCGAAAATCTCTTTTGTACAGTTGTTGGTGAGATAACCCCGATAACCCAGTACTGGGGCTAGTTCGGGAGTATTGCCATAACTTGTATAACGGATGCTTTTCGAAGGTTGAGGTACACGATTTCCGGAGTTTTCTTGGTTATGTGTTGAAGGATGGATACAGCTGGATCTAGGTATTGTTAGTTTGGGTGATATATTTTGTGTCCCCTGTATCCCCAACACTAGATTGCATAACCAGAAAGTTTCGGGAGTTTATAGGTGGGAATTCCAGTAGCTCCTAGAATATCTTTCCGACAGATGCATGATATGAGATTGGGTAAATCTCTATCATATGTATTTGTTCCAGCTTATTTCTGCAAGCCACTCCTTCGTTTTGTTTTAAGTTGTGGTATTCGAGTTGCTTCAATGTCAAATGTTGAATCCATACCTTTCCTAAACGGTGTTCTCATATTGCTATGTGAATACTAATCCTTCTTGATCATCGAGGTCGTCATGTTAATTCTTTTCCCAACCGGTGTGCTTCTCTTCAAGTGGATCCGATCATTTCAACGTTTGCAAGATCAATTCTAAGTTTTCTCAAAGGTGTTTGTTTCATCCGTCCCAAGTTGTTTTTGTTTTCCCACCCTCCCACCCTTTTCTTCAAGGACTCAGATTTCTTAATCAAATATCCATCGTATGGATGTGAAGTCTCTTCATTCTTTTCCTCAATGCTCTTATCCGGTGATTCTCATGAAGATGCTAAAGGAAGCTCCAAGTTTATCATCCTTTGTTCTCTTATCTTCCCCGGTGGAATCAATTCAAGCTTTGTCGATCATATCCTTTTCCCTGTTTGAAATTTTTTCCCATACCGGTGCACCTCATAATCTTTCAGTTCTTGTTATTCAATTGTTCCGGAGTGTTGAAGATATCTCAGAAGATTCGCATTTTCATTCCAGATCCGTTCAAGTTATTCTGAGGTTGTTATCTCATTCAAGCCATTTAATTCTACCGGTGCAATATTTATTTCAAGCAATCCTTCAACGATGTTTCTTTCGAGTGGGCCCTAACCCACGTGTCTTTTCCTGTGATCTTACCCGACTCTTCTAATTTTCCTGAACTATTCTCAAATTCTTTTCAAAGTTTGACGAAGAATGGGTTATCATCAGTCATATGTCTTTCTCCAAGATCTTTCAAATTCTTTCCATCGTTGGTTCAACCTTCCGAATTTTCATCCCAGAGTATCTCAACAATTCACGGTGGTTTCTCATTGTCATTCTCAACATTTGAAGACCGAAGAAGAGTTTCTCTTAAATCTTGCTCCATTCACTTCAAGATTCATGGTTCTAGCTTGATGCCATACTCTCATAATTGTTTTCGATTGTGGGAATTCTTTTCACCCATCCGGAGCATTTCATGAGTTGTTTCCATTTCTTTCCTCTGAAGGCCATCATGTCATAATTCCTCATTCCCAGCTTTCAGCTCTCGTTCTCTAAATCTTACCGGTGCATCATTCAAGTATTATCTAATCAGTTCATGATCTCTTCATTCTCTTGTATCTAAATTCTCTCAAGCATCTTCATTCGTTTTCCCATTCTTCCCGGTGATTTGTGCCTTTGCTATGTTCATTTTCAATTCTTATGGTGGTTCGTTCAAGATTTCACTTCCTTCGTTATCATATTAATTCATTCGTTGTTTCCAAATTCCACCGGTGGTTCCATCAATACCTTCTCCAAGTTTACGCTATATCTCTTTTAATCCTTTCTACGGGAATAAGTAGTATGCCAAATCCATTGCTTGTCATCAATTTAATTTGATGAAGGATAAGCATACAATAAATCTTATTCTTATTTCCTCGAGTTGATTAATTCTTTTCTTCCGGAGATTGTTCATGATGAAGTAATTCTAGTTAACTGTTTTCATCTTTTCTTTTCCGAAGTTCCAAGTCCTCTCGGTTATCTTGTCGCGAAGCTCCATCTAAATTATTGCAAGGCTTCACCTTGTGTTTTCAACTTCTCTTTCTTTCTATCATCCTTTTATTACCGGAGTTCTTCATGGAGGCTCTACATGGTGGTTCATCAAGGATTCTTTTCATTCTTCAATTGTTCTTCAAGATTTCTCTTGAAGTTAAGATCAGCCAAGCGATACTCTAAAAATAAACATGGTGTTCAACACATGTCTTGTTTTGAGGAGTTCAAGTATTCTTCTTCTTGCATTCCAAAGTGCAATTCTTTCTACCTTATCTTTTAAGGTGGTGTTATGTCACTCTTGACAATTTCCTTCATGTTTCATGATTCATATGTTGTCAAGAATGAGGTATTTTAAATCCATCATTTTCTCTTCGTTCAAGAGATCTTTTCAACCAAGAAATCTTTTTGTTGGAATTATATTGGGTTATATTTCACCTACAGCCTTCCCTAAGGATTGTTGCTAGTTATGGTGCTTATAAATGACCCAAGTTCTTCATTTGTCCTCCCGGTGAAATAAGTTTCTCGTCTCCTTGTTGATATCAATCCAGTCATTTGTTTACGTTGGTGGCAGAAGCTCACCTCATAATTTTGAGGTTTTTTTCCATAAGCCCACTACAAGCTTATCCTTTCGTTGTTGGTTTTCCAACAACTCCGTTCTAACCTTCTTGGAAGGGTGCTTCCAAGATCATTTGTGGCAGAAGTTGGCATTTTCTTCTCCATTCCTTTATTCTAATGATCCAACTTCTATTTCTTCTTCCGGAGGCATGGTGATGTTGCTCTCTTCAGTCATCATCTCGAATTTGGAGGATCGTGTTCTTTTCTTGCTTATGCACTTAATGGAGTGGTTTCAATGTCTATCTTGTCACTTAAGCTCTTCTTTCTTGCTGTATTCATTGTTCCTTGTTCCTCTTGATGAACGGAGTGTTTTAAATTGTGTTCACCTCCGTCGTGTCATTTCTTCAAGCTTTGCGACCTCTCAAGGTTCTTTGGTTTCACTCGTTTGTCAAAAAAAAACAACTTTGTTTTACCTCTTCCTCTCCCGTTTCTCTTCGGTGCCATCCTAGATCTCGGGACGAGATCCTCTCTTAGTGGTGGAGTGTTGTAACGCCCCGAGACTGACGCTTCAGAAGACTTCCATATTTTTGTGACCTCCGTGTGTTTTCATTTGTGCTTGCTCTATTTATTTTTGCATTGCATCATGTCATCATGCCAGCTTGTCATTTAATTTTTAAAACCTCAACTAAATAAATTACATAGATCTTTTGATCTATTTAAATCGAGGGAATTTACATGGTGATTTCTCTTTATAACATATCCTCCTAATATTTATGGAGCTATTTTAAATATTTCATTAATTTGGAATTCACCATAACTCACTTGCAAGTATCCCAATGCCTTTGTTATCTTAATTCTTGGTCTCCAACCTTGCCATATATTCTTTCATCATTTTCCAGAGCTCCACCAAAAATTTCAACATTTTTGGACCTTCCCAACCCTCACCTCCTATTCAAACCATTTGAATTTAAATCAAATGAGTTTGGATTTAAATCTCTCAATCATGGCCTTTTCTATTTTCTCGGAACAAGCACATTTTTGTGAGTCCGGGAAAATTATCCGCGTGTCCAACTTCTTCCCCTAACCTCCCTTTCTTTTCTTTCTTATCTCTGTTTTTTTTCTTTTAGAGTGAGAGAGAAGAGAGCCAGCCCAGCCGGCCTCTTGGGTCTGAACATCTAGGCCGGCCCATTCGTGCAGCTAGCCCAGGGCCCAGCCGCGCCCCGCTGTTAACCCTAGCCCCTCACCACACTCTCCCGATCCCCAGCTCTCTCCCTTCGTTCTCCTCCTGGCGCCGCCTCTCACAGGGAGAGAGAGGAGCAGAACCCTCGCACCGCCCCTCCCCTATGCTTCTCCCGCTGCAAAGCTCCACCACGCCGGCGACCCTCCGACCGCCTTTGCCGCCTTCCCCGCACTTTCTCCTCCCGACTTCTCCTCGCCCGCCTCGTCTACCCAGCGCCGCCTTGCCAGCTCCTTCGCGGATCTCGCCTTCTCGAGCCGGCAGCAGCAATAGCTGCACCTCCCGATGCTATCTCGTGCTCGCCCGACCCGATTCGCTGCCACTGCAAGTCCCGCCGGATCCAGCCCTTGTATCACGCCAAGTCCATCTGCTGCTCCCGCTTCGCCGCGGTCGCCGCCCTCCACGCCGTAGGAGCGCTTAACGCCACCAGACGCCGCCCCGCGCCAAGCTCCTCCGCCCCGCGCCGAAGTTGCTTCCCGCGCTCAGACGATCGCCAGAGCCGCATGTTGTCGGATCCCGCCCTTGTCGCCTCGTTGTTGTACTCGCCGACCCTTGTCGCTCGTTAGCTTCCCGCGAAACCAGGAACGCCCAAGGATGCCTTCGTGGATTTCGCCAAGTTCACCGGATGCCTAGTACGACTACAGGACCGGAACGCCAAGTACATGGATACGCCCAGTTCTGCTTCGAACGTGTACGACTACGCCCGGTGATGCGACAAGTACCCCGACACCGTGTACATCTACACCGCCAAGACCGGACCGACAAGTATCTCGATGTCGTGTGTACCACTACCGTCGCCCCGAAGACGTTGGATTCTTCAAGTACCTCCCTAAAAACGAACGTGTACCACTACTTCCACTACCGCCGCGAGAACGACTACATCCCTCGACATTTGTGAACTGCCTCGAAATGCATGCTTCGAAGGTATAACCCCGAGACGACCTTCCGAGAATGAATGTATGTTGTATGTGATGCTCGTGTTTGCACCGTGTCCGAATTGTCACTTGTTTCCATGCCACTAACCCGTGGGAACCCGGTAGTCTGGAGCACCCCACCATCTCTAGCATGTTCTGCACATCCGCACGCTTCCTTTTGCACCGGTATCTCCATGAGCTACCGGAACCGATATGTTGTTGTGACATCATTTTCGGATTCGTTGTCGTGGCACCCGTTTCATTCCGCCATGGTGACCAAATGCTCCTTATCATCTTCATGTCAACGTTTTCATAAAATTGCATAAAACTTGCATATGTCATCCGCATCATGATAGCAACAATTAAAATGGTTAAAATTGTTGTTTGCGTTAAATTGCTAAATAACATATGGGGATTTCCGGAATTGTTGTTTGTTGTTCCGGCCTCATTTAAACTTGCCTAAATAGTTAGTTTACTTATGCTTCACCTCTTGCCATGTTTAACAACATTTAATATTGTTGTATACATAAATGAGAGAGAACTAAATATTTGATGTGGTGTTTTGTCAATATGCAACTCGTTGCATATTGAGCTCCACTTAATTTGTAGTGTTGTTTGTTGCACTTTGCCATGCCATGAGCCTTTAAAAACGGAGATGCATCATCCTTGTTTGTGCATCATGCCATGTTCATGTGATGGTTGTTTACTATGTTGTTTGTTTCTTTCCGGGTTGCTTGTCTCGTTAGCTTCGGTTTCGTTCTGGAGTTGTGAGGATTCGTTCGACTACTTCCGTTTGTCTTTTTCATGGACTCGTTCTTCTTCCTAGCGGGATTTCAGGTAAGATGGCCGTCACCTTGGATCTCATTACTATCATTGCTATGCTAGTTGCTTCGTTCTATCGCTATGCTGCGTTACCTACCACTTGCTGCTCAAGCCTCCCAAATTGCATGATAGCCCCTAACCTTTGTCACCCTTCCTAGCAAACCGTTGTTTGGCTATGTTACCGCTTTTGCTCAGCCCCTCTTATAGCGTTACTAGTTGCAGGTGAAGATGAAGATTGCTCCATGTTGGATTATGTTTATGTTGGGATATCACAATATCTCTTATATTATTAATGCATCTATATACTTGGTAAAGGGTGGAAGGTTCGGCCTTATGCCTGGTGTTTTGTTCCACTCTTGCCGCCCTAGTTTCCGCTATATCGGTATTATGTTCCCGGATTTTGCGTCCCTAACGCGTTGGGTGATTCATGGGACCCCTTGACAGTTCGCTTTGAATAAAAGTCTTCCAAATGAGGCCCAACATTGGTTTTACCATTTGCCTCACCTAGCCCTTTTTCCCTTGGGAGTCGCGCTCAAGGGTCATCTTCATTTTAGCCCCCCGGCCAATGCTTGTCTAGTGTTGGTCCAAACTAGAGCCACTTGCAGCGCCACGCCGGGAAACTTGAGGGCTGGTTCTAGTTGTATGCATCGCTCATCCGGTCGTGGCCTGAGACTAGAAACGCGCGGCTACTATCAGGATGTCGACATGCCGGGAGGTCTTGCTGGTCTTGTTTTATTGCTGTCGAAATGTCTTGTAGCCGGATTCCGAGACTGATCGGGTCTTCCCGGGAGAAGGAATATCCTTCGTTGATCGCGAGAGCTTATCATGGGCTGTTGGGACACCCCCGCAGGTTTGAACTTTCAAAGCCATGCCCGCGTTATGTGGCAGATGGGAATTTGTTAATATCCGTTGTAGTAAACTTGAAGTAAACCCTTCTAAAATACACCAACCGTAAAGCGTAACTGTGAGTGTCTCTTTTCGGGTTGATCGAGAGGAGAACACGGTTTCGGGTTATGTCCGACGTGAGTAGGAGTTCAGGATCACTTCTTGATCATTACTAGTTGACGACGTTCCTTTGTTTCTCTTCTCGCCTCATTTGCGTATGTTAGCCACCATATATGCTTAGCCGCTGCTGCAACCTCACCACCTTACCCCTTCCTTTTCCATTAAGTTTTGCTAGTCTTGATACCCATGGTAATGGGATTGCTGAGTCCTCGTGGCTCACAGATTACTACACCACCAGTTGCAGGTACAGGTTTGCGATGATCATGACGCAAGAGCGATGTTGCTTGTTTTGGAGTTCTTCTGCTTCTTCGATCAGGGGATAGGTTCCAGGTCGGCAGCCTGGGCTAGCAGGGTGGATATTGTTTGAGTTTCTGTTTATGTTTCATCCGTAGTCGGATGTTGATCTTGTATGTTATATTGTTGTATTCATGTGACATTGTATGTATTGGATGTATCCCCACTATTATGTAATGTTGATGTAATGATATCCACCTTGCAAAAGCGTCTTCAAGATGCGCTTCTATCCTTGGTGGGACCTTCGAGTTCCTTTAGGATAGGGTCGCATCTTGGGCGTGACAAATGTTGAGTCCATGGATTATACGCACTCTCACCCTTCCACCATTGCTAGCCTCTCTAGTACCGCGCACTTATCACCGGTACCATAAACCCACCATTTACCTTCCTCAAAACAGCCACCATACCTACCTATTATGGCATTTCCATAGCCATTCCGAGATATATTGCCATGCAATTTTCCACCGTTCTGTCTATTATGACACGCTCCATCATTGTCATATTGCCTTGCATGATCATGTAGTCGACATCGTATTTGTGGCAAAGCCACCATTCATAATTTTTTCATACATATCACTCTTGATTCATTGGACATCCCGGCACACTGCCGGAGGCACGCATATAGAGTCATATTTTGTTCTAAGTATCGAGGTGTAATCCTTGAGTTGTAAATAAATAGAAGTGTGATGATCATCATTATTAGAGCACTATCCCATGTGGGGAAAAAAAGAAAGGCCAAAGATGCCAAACAAAAAAAGGTGAGAAAAAGAGAGAAGGGACAATGCTACTATCCTTTTTCCACACTTGTGATTCAAAGTAGCACCATGATCTTCATGATAAAGAGTCTCTTATTTTGTCACTTTCATATACTAGTGGGAATTTTCATTATAAAACTTGGCTTGTATATTCATATAATGGGCTTCCTCAAAATGCCCTAGGTCTTCGTGAGCAAGCAAGTTGGATGCACACCCACTTACTTTCTTTTGTTGAGCTTTCATACATTTATAGCTCTAGTGCATCCGTTGCATGGCAATCCCTACTCACTCATATTGATATCTATTGATGGGCATATCCATAGCCCATTAATACGCCTAGTTGATGTGAGACCATCTTCCTCCTTTCTGTCTTCTCCACAACCACCACTCTATTCCACCTATAGTCCTATGTCCATGGCTCACGCTCATGTATTGCGTGAAAGTTGAAAAAGTTTGAGAATACTAAAGTATGAAACAATTGCTTGGCTTTTCATCGGGGTTGTGCATAATTTGAACATTTTGTGTGACGAAGATGGAGCATAGCCAAACTATATGATTTTGTAGGGATGAACTTTCTTTGGCCTTATTTTGAGAAGACATGATTACTTAGTTAGTATGCTTGAAGTATTATTATTTTTATGTCAATATTAGAATTTTGTCTTGAATATTTCAGATCTGAACATTCATGCAACAATAAATAAAATTACATTGATAATTATGTTAGGTAACATTCCACATAAAAAATTCTGTTTTTATCATTTATCTACTCGAGGACGAGTAGGAATTAAGCTTGGGGATGCTTGATACGTCTCCAACGTATCTATAATTTTTTATTGTTCCAAGTTATTATAATATCTGCTTTGGATATTTAATGGGCTTTAATATGCTCTTTTATATTATTTTCGGACTAACCTATTAACTGGAGGCTGTCGGATTTCGGGTTCCGGCAAAACCCTTGAGGTTCGAATACTTGGGTGTGCACGAAGATCTCTCCTCCCCCTAGCACTCTCCCTCGCCGCGATCTCAAGGCTCAGCGCGTCGAACTCGCAGAACAAAGGGACACAAGGTTTATGCTGGTTCGGGCCACCGATGTGGTGTAATACCCTACTCCGGTGTGGTGTGGTGGATTGTCTCTTGGGCTGAGGAGGAACAGTTACAAGGGAAGAACAGCCTCCTGAGGAGGGGTGCTCTTGTGCTTGGTGAGTTTGTATGGATGAGGATGATCTGAATGGCCCTGGATCAGTTGCCTCCTACTGTGGTGGCTATCCCTATTTATAGTGGCCCTGGTCCTCTTCCCAAATGCTGGTGAGAAGGGATGCCAAAACGGCCAAATTTGAAGGGAGACAACTAGTATAAGTTATCCTGACTAAAGGTGGTCTTCGCCTGCCAAAGGCTTTGGTGATGACGCCGTCTTGGGCTCCACGGTGACCTCTGTCCTGCCGTCCTGCTGGTCTTGGTCTCGTTGCACTGATCTGGAAATCTTTGCCTGATGCCTTGGGACTCCTCAGCTGCGCTTGCCTCTTTAGCACCAAAGAGGAAACGAGGACACTGCGCGCACTGGCGCCCGCCTTGCCCCGGTCGTCATGGCTCGCGTCACAGAAACCTCACGAGGTGCCCCTTGCCTTGATCTCTCCACCCCTCGCGAGCCAGCTTGGTGAGGCCGCCCCCGAGGAGGTATTGCACCGTCCGCCTCGCGAGGCCAGGCCCCTCGCGAGGGTCTTGAGTGTTTGCTGGTGAAGATGGGCCGTACAGGGCCGCTGATGGAGCCACGCCGTGGGCCGCAGGCAGGCAAGTCTACAGACCCCCACTCCTAGGACGCCAACAGTAGCCCCCGAGCCCAAGGCGCGCTCGGACTTGGCTTCGAGGCGAAGCCAAGGGGCAAGTGCGGAGCGCCACGGGCCCCAATAGCCTGCGGCCTCGGTTGACCCATGGCGATTGACTGGATGTGGGCATCTCCACTTCCCCACGCTGCCTCGACAATTGCCTGACTTGACGAGTCCCTGCTGAAAGCAGAGTAAAATCATCATTACCTGTGATCATGGGGATTACTGGTTGGCCTTCTCGTGCTATAAATGAGGGGGGGGGGAGGGGCGGAGCCCTCGTCGCTCATCTCTTCCTGCTCCGCTCGCTTCTTTCTCCCTTGCTTCATTGCTAGTAGCGACACCCATGGCGCCTGCAAAGAGGTTCTCGACCGCAGAAAAAGGGAAGGCCTACCAGGAGGGGCCCCGCTCATCGCCGCCTAAGAGGGGGCGCGACCATCCCCGTAAGCACACCCGCGTCCCCCGTCGTGGCCCCTCGCGGCCGCGGCGGCGCCTCTTCACACGGTGGGGGTCGCCCAGGTCGTGGCAGCCCCATCAATGAAGGGAGGCGCGCCATGGTCGCGCGGCCTCCCCGGCCGAGCTTCCACTCGGAGGAGGTGCTGCCGGAGTTTGTCGTGTGGTCCGAGAACCCGGCCAGCACCTGGCTTCAGCTCCTGCACTTCTTTGCCGGCGAGCTGCCAGCCACGGGTCCAGGCGGTCTCTGGCTGCAGGCTGACGGCTGCTGCAGCAAGGCTTCATGGGTCGCGGTCGAGGTCTCCGTCGCGGGCAACGCAGCCCTGGCCCGCGGCTGGCAGACGTTTCCCCGCGCGCGCAGCCTGGGCCGGTGGTGCACCCTCCATTTCAAGTACGATGGCAACGCGACCCCCTATGTAAGGGTGTTCGGGGAAGATGGTCGCCTCGTCGGGTGCTGCCCCGAGGACAATGACGGCGGTAAGGTGCTCAGCCTCGGCGACGGCCGCGATGAGGGTGAAGGCGGGCTTGTACTTGGTGCCGGCCATGGCTCATCCAGCTACGGCGACTCTTCTTCCGGCGACGGCTCCAGCAGCGGCGGCTACGACCAGCCGCCACGCCCGCTTCGAGGGTGGCAGCGGGTCATCTCGTCTCCATGCCCCAGTGAAGCGCGTGGAGGGGTCTGGCTGAGCCTAGGAGAGCGCCATGGGCCCGTCCTCGCGAACTGCCGCGGGGGCACGCGCCACTTTTGTTTTGTTCTTCCTTTTCTTCCTGCATTAAGAGAGAGACAAGTATGGGGCCCCGCAGGGGCGTGCAACGAACCATGATTTCCAAGTTGCTATGCTATGTTATCATTCCTGTGTCATGTTGCAGCATCGATGTTTTATGTAGGCGCGTAAAAATAACTTAGCTTGACGCGCTTGAAGTAGTTTCTGCCTCGTGAGGCGCGCATTTCCCAGTACCTGGCGAGGCCTCCTTGTCCTGGGAGGCGCCTAGTGAGGGAGTCCTGGATTAGGGGGTATCCGGACAGCCGGACTGTGTACAACGTCCGGACTATGGAAGCGTGAAGATACAAGACTCAAGACTTCGGCCCGTGTCCGGATGGGACTTTCCTTGGCGTGGAAGGCAAGCTTGGCGATCCGGATATTATATTTCCTTCCTTGTAACCGACTCCATGTAATCCCTAGCCCTCTCCGGTGCCTATATAAACCGGAGAGGTTGGTCCTTAGAAGGGCGATCACAACTACAATCATACCATCATAGGCTAGATCTTAGGGTTTAGCCTCTACGATCTCGTGGTAGATCTACTCTTGTACTACCCATATCATCAATATTAATCAAGCAGGAAGTAGGGTTTTACCTCCATCGAGAGGGCCAGAACTTGGGTAAACATCTGTGTCCCTCGCTTCCTGTTACCATCAGCCTTGACGCACAGATCAGGACCCCCTACCCGAGATCCGCCGGTTTTGACACCGACATTGGTGCTTTCATTGATAGTTCCTCTGTGTCATCGCTGTCAGACTCGATGGCTCATCTCATTGTCAAGGATGACATTACTTCAGAGGGGGCTCTGGCTGTAGGCCAGACGCTCCGGCTCAGCGGCTTTATCATGGCCGCCCCATCGGCGGTGGCGCTGACGATGACTTCTCGGGTCATCAATCATAACCTTCGCATCAGTTCGGAACTTGCCGAATAGATGGATCCAGTGGAGCTTTCCTCCCTTAACGAACTCTTGGATCGCATCACCATTCTGGGAGTCGCTACAGACTGCGAACGGATTGGGCTTAAACCCGACCAAAGGGACATCTGGTCCCCGCCGGCCACCCATGAGATAGTGGTAGTGGAGGAACCACACGCGGATCGCCCCTCAACTTTGAGGATAAGTTGTGTTCGGATCACCGAACTCCTTGAGCCAAAGACCTGCTCAAAGGAAAACCTGACCCAGGTCCCGGACTTAGAATCGGGCATCGGACTGAAGAAATTGGGCACCCCGAATCCTGAGCTGTTTAGCTCGGGACCGCCCGTGCCCTTGGGCGTTAGATCAGATCAAAATTCGGACTCTAAACTAGACCTAAAATGTCTCTCCCGCATCAAGCAAGAGCCCCAGGAAACTGTACATCGCTACTGGGCCAGATTCCTCCTTGCGCTTAACAAGGTCAGGGACTGCCGCGAAGAGAACATGGTCTCACTTTTTTTTGCAAAAACTGCACGGACGAAGGACTCCTCAATGCAATAAGCCGCCGCGACGTAGTACGCTTCGCGGACTTGGCGACCATAGTACGGAAGTACTGTGTGATGGAGAGCGCTTGGAAGACCCAAACAGAATTTTGGGATAGTATTGCTCTCGCCAAAACCTTTGTCTGAACCAAACGAACGGACTCTCGTAAGGCGTCCGACCCAACCCCCAAGAAACCAAAGCTCACTCCAGGGCGGAGATCCGTATTGGAAGGATGGCTCGACGGGCCATGTAAGCTCCACAGTACTCCGGATACAGCACCTACTCATAGCCTTAAGGCATGTTGGATACTCCGTCAGGTGGCAAAAAGTGGCGAGGATCTCCTTGTGGGCCATAAAGCGGAACAACATCCCGCCAGCGAACACAATACGGTACTAACAGTCTTTGAGACTTTCGCCTCAAACAATAGGCGCAAGCGATCTCGCCGAAGCTCCGCTGAAATTTACCGTGTGGCAAAAATAAACCCTTGGAACGACACTCGCTATAACTTTTAATGCCGTTGATGAACCTCGATCCCGGCTGTCCGCACCAACCGCCTCGTCCTTAGTCCGATTGTAGATGGCTTCGTGCTCACCAAAGTACTCATGGACGGCGGAAGCGGATTAAATCTGATTTATGAAGTAACGCCAAGAAGATGGAGATTGATAAAGCCGATTGAACGGCGCGGCATGACCTTCAGGGAATTATCCCTGCTCGAAGCGCGGCAGCGGGAAAAATCACACTCGATGTGGTATTCGGTACCCCGGAGAATTATAGGTCCGAGGAAATCACATTCCAGGTGGCTCCTTTTAACAGCAGATACCACGCCCTTCTAGGGCGGGGCGCGTTTACAAGCTTTCAAGCTGTACCCCATTATGGGTGCATGAAGCTTAAAATGCCCGGACCCAATGGAATCATCACTCTAGCCAGTGATCCGGACGTTGCACTTCACGCTAAAAATAATATCACAGCTCTAGCCTTGGAGGCATTATCTGAAGCCCTAGCAGCGGAAGAGTTAACAACACTGCGGGCCACTGTGGACAGGGACGACGTGATACTAGACAAACGACCCAAGTCCACTTCATTCAAACCTGCAGACGAGATAGTCAAATTCCAGGTCCACCCAACGGACCCCAAAAAGACAGCTTCCATCGGGACGCAGCTGAGCCCCACGATTGACGCCGCACTACGAGATTTCCTACGCGAGAATTGGGACATTTTTTCCTGGCACCCATCGGACATGCCGGGCATCCCACGCAGACTGGCCGAACACAACCTCAATATTCTAAAAGGATATAAACCAGTCAAGCAGACCCTAAGGCGATTCTCAGAGCCTAAACGACAGGCAATGGGGGAAGAGCTAGCCAAGCTACTCGAGGCCGGATTTATCAGAGATATCAAACATCCGGATCGGCTGGCAAATTTGGTGATGGTGCCAAAGAAGGATAAATCCTGGCGCCTATGCGTCGATTTCAAAGACCTCAACAAGGCTTGCCCCAAGGATCCCTTTCCCCTCCCTCGCATCGATCAAATCATCAATGCCACAGCTAGACACGACTCGCTGTGTTTCCTCGACGCATACTCTGGATAACATCAAATAAAGATGGCAGAGTCTGACCAAGCTGCAACAGCTTTCATAACGCCATATAGCCCTTTCTGCTTCAACACTATGCCTTTCGGGCTCAGGAACGCCGGTGCAACCTACCAACGCATGATTCATACATGCCTGGAAATGCAAATCGGCAAAACAGTGGAGGCATACGTGGACGACGTGGTCATGATAACAAGACACGTCGAAACCCTAATAGACGACTTGAGGCTTACATTCGACAATCGCCGGATATACGACATCAAGCTGAATCCGGAAAAATGCGTTTTTGGCGTCCCCTCGGGGAAGCTACTCGGCTTCATCATTTCCAACAGAGGAATCGGGTTAATCCGCAAAGATTCGAGTTTCATCACGCTTGGCTATACCAACAGACCTCAAGCACATCCAAAAACTAGCCGGATGCGTGGCTGCTCTCAGCCGCTTTATCTCCAGGTTAGGAGAAAAGGCACTACCGTTTATCGCCTTCTTCGGCGCACCGAACACTTCGTATGGACGGATGTAGCCGCGGCCGGATTGGACCAAATAAAGACCTTATTGGCCAGTAATCCAGTATTAACAGCGCCGAATATCGACGAACCTATGATGTTGTACATAGCTTCAACGCATCAAGTCGTAAACGCAGTGCTCGTCGTTGAACGAGAGGCCGACGGATACAAATACCCGCTCCAGAAGCCGGTCTACTACGTGTCCACGGTCCTAACCCCATGCAAATCCCGATACCCACACTAACAAAAAATAGCATATGCGGTGTTCATGGCATCCCGGAAGCTACTGTTGGAAATATGCCCTAGAGGCAATAATAAAAGTGTTATTATTATATTTCTTTGTTTATGATGATTGTCTTTTATTCATGCTATAACTGTATTATCCGGAAATCGTGATACACGTGTGAATACATAGACCATAACATGTCCCTAGTGAGCCTCTAGTTGACTAGCTCGTTGGTCAACAGATAGTCATGGTTTCCTGACTATGGACATTGGATGTCATTGACAACGGGATCACATCATTAGGAGAATGATGTGATGGACAAGACCCAATCCTAAGCATAGCACAAGATCGTAGTTCGGTTTTGCTAGAGCTTTTCCAATGTCAAGTATCTCTTCCTTAGACCATGAGATCGTGTAACTCCCGGATACCGTAAGAGTGCTTTGGTGTACCAAACGTCACAACGAATCGGGTGACTATAAAGGTGCACTACAGGTATCTCCGAAAGTGTCTGCTGGGTTGACACGGATCGAGATCGATTTGTCATCCGTGTGACGAGAGGTATCTCTGGGCCCACTCGGTAATGCATCATCATAATGAGCTCAAAGTGACTAAGTGGTTAGTCACGGGATCATGCATTACGGTATTTAGTAAAGTGACTTGCCGTAACGAGACCGAACAAGGTATTGGGATACCGACGATCGAGTCTCGCAAGTAACGCATCGATTGACAAAGGGAATTGTATACGGGTTTGATTGAATCCTCGACATCGTGGTTCATCCGATGAGATCATCGAGAGTATGTGGAGCCAACATGGGTATCCAGATCCCGCTGTTGGTTATTGACCGGAGAGGCATCTCGGTCATGTCTGCATATCTCCCGAACCCGTAGGGTCTACACACTTAAGGTTCGGTGACGCTAGGGTTGTAGAGATATTAGTATGCAGTAACCCGAAAGATGTTCGGAGTCCCGGATGAGATCCCGGACGTCACGAGGAGTTCCGGAATAGTCCGGAGGTAAAGATTTATATATAGGAAGTCCAGTTTCGGCCACCGGAAAGTTTTGGGGTCACCGGTAGACAGAAGGGACCACCGGAAGGGTCCCGGGTCCACCGGTGGGGCCACCTATCCCGGAGGGCCCCATGGGCTGAAGTGGCGTGGGAACCAGCCTGGTGGGCTGGTGCGCCCACCCAAGGGCCCAAGGCGCCTAGGGTTGGAAACCCTAGGGGACCGTTGCTTCAGGGGCATGCGCCCGGTTGAAACCCTAGGGGCGTTGCCCCAGGGGGCATGCGCCCCCGGTTGAAACCCTAAGGGGCCGTTGCCCGAGGGCCGCCCCCCATCTAGATGGGATCTCCAGGGGCATGCGCCTCTAGCCCCTATATATAGTGGAGGGAGGAAGGCAGCAAGACCCGCATCTTGGCACCTCCTTCCCCTTGCTACACCTCCTCCTCCCGCAGACGCTTGGCGAAGCCTGCCGGATCCTGCTGCATCCACCACCACGCCGTCGTGCTGCTGGATCTTCATCAACCTCTCCTTCCCCTTGCTGGATCAAGAAGGAGGAGACGCCACGCTGACCGCACGTGTGTTGAACGCGGAGGTGCCGTCTGCTCGGCGCTAGGATCTCCGGTGATTGGATCACGACGTGTACAACTACCTCAACCCCGTTCTTTGAACGCTTCCGCCGCGATCTACAAAGTGGTATGTAGATGCATCTCCCATGACTCATTGCTTAGATGAACTCATAGATGGATCTTGGTGAAACCGTAGGAAAATTTTTAATTTTCTGCAACGTTCCCCAATAGTGGCATCATGAGCTAGGTCTATGCGTAGTTCTCTTTGCACGAGTAGAACACAATTTAGTTGTGGGCGTGGATCTTGTCAATTTACTTGCCGCTACTAGTCTTATCTTGCTTCCGCGGTATTGTGGGATGAAGCGGCCCGGACCAACCTTACACGTACGCTTACGTGAGACCGGTTCCACCGACTAACATGCACTAGTTGCATAAGGTGGCTGGAGGGTGTCTGTCCACTTTAGTTGGAGCGGATTCGATGAAAAGGGTCCTTATGAAGATTAAATAGAAGTTGACAAGATCACGTTGTGGTTATTCGTAGGTAAGAAAACGTTCTTGCTAGAACCCAATTGCAGCCACGTAAAAGATGCAACAACAATTAGAGGACGTCTAACTTGTTTTTGCAGCAATTGACATGTGATGTGATACGGCCAAGTTGTGATGAATGATGAATGACATATTGTGATGTATGAGATCATGTTCTTGTAATAGGAATCACGACTTGCATGTCGATGAGTATGACAACCGGCAGGAGCCATAGGAGTTGTCTTTATTTTTGTATGACTCGTGTCATTGAAGAACGCCATGTAATTTACTTTACTTTATTGCTAAACGCGTTAGCCATAGAAGTAGAAGTAGTCGCTGGCGTGACAACTTCATGGAGGCACAATGATGGAGATCATGATGATGGAGATCATGGTGTCATGCCGGTGACAAGATGATCATGGAGCCCCGAAGATGGAGATCAATGGAGTTTTATGATATTGGCCATATCATGTCACTACTATATAATTGCATGTGATGTTTATTATGTTTATACATCTTGTTTACTTAGAACGACGGTAGTAAATAAGATGATCCCTTACAGCAATTTCAAGAAGTGTTCTCCCCTAACTGTGCACTGTTGCTAAAGTTCGTCGCTTCTAAGCACCACGTGATGATCGGGTGTGATGGATTCTTACGTTCACATACAACGGGTGTAAGACAGATTTACACACGCAAAACACTTAGGGTTAACTTGACGAGCCTAGCATGTACGCATACATGGCCTCGAACACGGAGACCGAAAGGTCGAACACGAGTCGATAGAAGATACGATCAACATGAGAATGTTCACCGACGATGACTAGTCCGTCTCACGTGATGATCGGACACGGCCTAGTCGACTCGGATCGTGTATCACTTAGTGAAGGAAATATGCTCTAGAGGCAATAATAAAGTTATTATTTATTTCCTTATATCATGATAAATGTTTTTTATTCATGCTAGAATTGTATTAACCGGAAACATAATACATGTGTGAATATATAGACAAACAGAGTGTCACTAGTATGCCTCTACTTGACTAGCTCGTTAATCAAAGATGGTTATGTTTCCTAACCATGAACAAGGAGTTGTTATTTGATTAACGGGATCACATCATTGGTTGAATGATCTGATTGACATGACCCATTCCATTAGCATAGCACCTGATCGTATAGTTTGTTGCTAGTGCTTTTCTTCATGACTTATACATGTTCCTATGACTATGAGATTATGCAACTCCTGCTTGCCCGAGGAACACTTTGGGTGCTACCAAACGTCACAACGAATCGGGTGATTATAAAGGTACATTACAGGTGTCTCCGAAGGTACATGTTGGGTTGGCATATTTCGAGATTAGGATTTGTCACTCCGATTGTCGGAGAGGTATCTCTGGGCCCTCTCGGTAATGCACATCACATAAGCCTTGCAAGCATTGCAACTAAATGTGTTAGTTGTGAGATGATGTATTACGGAACGAGAAAAGAGACTTGCCAAGAACGAGATTGAACTAGGTATTGATACCGACGATCGAATCTCGGCAAGTAACATACCGATGACAAAGGAACAACGATGTTGTTATGCGGTCTGACCGATAAAGATCTTCAGAGAATATGTAGGAGCCAATATGGGCATCCAGGTCCCGCTTATTGGTTATTGACCGAGAGGTGTCTCGGTCATGTCTACATAGTTCTCGAACCCGTAGGGTCCGCACGCTTAACGCTTCGATGATGGTCATAATGAGTTTATAAGTATTGATGCACCAAGGTTGTTCGAGTCCCGGATGTGATCACGGATATGACGAGGAGTCTCAAATGGTCGAGACATAAAGATTGATATATTGAAGCCTACATTTGGACATCGGAAAGGTTCCGAGTGAAATCGAATTTATCGAGTACCGGAGGTTACCGAACCCCCGAACTACATGGGCCCATAGTGGGCCTTGGAGGAAAGGAGAAGGGCCAGCCCTAGGTGGTCGCTTCCCCCTTCCCTAGTCCTATTAGGACTAGGAAAGGTGGGCCGCCCCCCTCTCTCTCTCTCCCTCCGGGAATCCTATTCCAACTAGGATTGGGGGAGTCCTACTCCCGAGGGAGTAGGACTCCCTTGCGCGCCTCCTCTCTTGGCCGCCACCTCCCCTTGGCTCCTTTATATACGGGGCAGGGAGCACCCCAAAACACACAAGTTGATTTCCTTAGCCGTGTGCGGTGCCCCTTCCACCATATTCCACTTCGGTCATATCGTCATGAGCTTAGGCGAAGCCCTCGCTGGAGAAGTCATATCGTCGCGAGCTTAGGCGAAGCCCTGCGCCGGTGGAGCATCATCATCGCCACCACGCCGTCAGGTCGACGGAACTCATCCCCGACACTTTGCTGGATCGAGTCCGGGATCGCCATCGGGCTGAACGTGTGCAGAACTCGGAGGTGCCGTGACGCTCGGTGCTTGGATCGGTCGGTCGTGAAGACGCACGACTACATCAACCGCGTTGTTATAACGCTTCGCTTTCGGTTCACGAGGGTACGTGGACGGACACTCTTCCCGCCGCTGCTATGCCATCACCATGGTCTTGCGTGATCGTAGGAAAATTTTTGAAATTACTACGCTCCCCAACAAAGGCATCCGAGCCTGGTTTTATGCGTTGATGTCATATGCACGAGTAGAACACAAGTGAGTTGTGGGCGATACAAGTCATACTACCTACCAGCATGTCATACTTTGGTTCAGCGGTATTGTGAGATGAAGCGCCCGGACCGACATTACGCCAGACGCTTACGCGAGACTGGTTTCACCGCTGTGAGCACTCGCTGCTTAAAGGTGACCGGCGGGTGTCTGCTCTCTCACTTTAGTTGAACTGAGTGTGGCTACGCCCGGTCCTTGAGAAGGTTAAACGGAGTCTATTTGACGAAGTATCGCTGTGGTTTTGATGCGAGGTAAGAACGGTTCTTGCTCAGCCCGTAGCAGCCACGTAAAACTTGCAACAACAAAGTAGAGGACGCCTAACTTGTTTTTGCAGGCATGTTGTGATGTGATATGGTCAAGACGTGATGCTATATCTTATTGTATGAGATGATCATGTTTTGTAACCGAAGTTATCGGCAATCGGCAGGAGCCATATGGTTGTCGCTTATTGTATGAAATGCAACGCCATGTAATTGCTTTACTTTATCACTAAGCAGTAGCGATAGTCGAGAAGCAATAGTTGGCTAGACGACAACGATGCTACGATGGAGATCAAGGTGTCGCTACGGTGACGATGGTGATCATGACGGTGCTTCGAGATGGAGATCACAAGCACAAGATGATGATGGCCATATCATATCACTTATATTGATTGCATGTGATGTTAATCCTTTATGCATCTTATTTTGCTTTGATTGACGGTAGCATTATAAGATGATCCTTACTAAATTATCAAGAAGTGTTCTCCCGAGTATGCACCGCTATGAAAGTTCTTCGTGCTGAGACACCACGTGATGATCGGGTGTGATAGGTTCTACGCTCAAATACAACGGTGCAAAACAGTTGCACACGCGAATACTCAGGTTATACTTGACGAGCTATGCATATAAGATATGACCTCGAACACGGAGACCGAAGGTCGAGCGTGAATCATATAGTAGATATGATCAACATATTGATGTTCACCATTGAAACTACTCCATCACACGTGATGATCGGTCATGGTGTAGTTGATATGGATCACGCAATCACTTAGAGAATTGAGGATATTTTTCTAAGTGGGAGTTCTTAAGTAATATGATTAATTGAACTTAAATTTATCATGAACTTAGTCCTGGTAGTATTTTGCAAATTATGTTGTAGATCAATAGCTCGCGTTGTTGCTTCCCTATGTTTTCATATGTGTTCCTAGAGAAAATTGTATTGAAAGATGTTAGTAGCAATGATGCGGATTGGATCCGTGATCTGAGGTTTATCCTCATTGCTGCGCAGAAGAATTATGTCCTTAATGCACCGCTAGGTGACAGACCTATTGCAGGAGCAGATGCGCACGTTATGAACGCTTGGCTAGCTCAATATGATGACTACTTGATAGTTTAGTGCACCATGCTTAACGGCTTAGAATCGGGACTTCAAAGACGTTTTGAACGCCATGGACCATATGAGATGTTCCAGAATTGAAGTTAATATTTCAAGCAAATACCCGAGTTGAGAGATATGAAGTCTCCAACAAGTTCTATAGCTAAAAGATGGAGGAGAATCGCTCAACTAGTGAGCATGTGCTCAGATTGTCCGAGTACTTCAATCGCTTGAATCAAGTGGGAGTTAATCTTCCGATAAGATAGTGATTGACAGAATTCTCTAGTCACCATCACTAAGTTAGTAGAACTTCGTGATGAACTATAGTATGCAAGGGATGACGAAAAGATTCTCGAGCTCTTCGCGATGCTAAAATCGGCGAAGGTAGAAATCAAGAAAACATCAAGTGTTGATGGTTGACAAGACCACTAGTCTCAAGGAAAATGGCAAAGGGAAGAAGGGAACTTCAAAAGGAACGGCAAGCAAGTTGCTGCTCGAGTGAAGAAGCCCAAGTCTAGACCTAAGCCCGAGACCGAGTACTTTTGCTGCAATGGAACTGGTCATCGAAGCGGAACCACCCTGAATATTTGGTGGATAAGAAGGATGGCAAAGTGAACAAGGTTATATTTGATATACAGGTTATTGATGTGTGCCTTACTAGTGTTTATAGTAGCCCCGAGTATTTGATACTGCTCGTTGCTAAGATTAGTAACTCAAACAGGAGTTACGAATAAACAGAGACTAGTTGAAGGGAAGTGACGATGAGTGTTGGAAGTAGTTCCAAGATTGATATGATCATCATCGCACACTCCCTATACTTTCGGGATTAGTGTGGAACCTAAATAAGTGTTATTTGGTGTTGAGCATAAATATGATTTGATCATGTTTATTGCAATACGGTTATTCATTTAAAGAGAATAAATTGTTGTTCTGCTTACATGAATAAAACCTTATATGGTTACACACCCAATGAAAATGGTTCATTGGATCTCGATCATAGTGATACACATATTCATAATATTGAAACCAAAAGATGCAAAGTTAATAATGATAGTGCAACTTATTTGTGGCACCGCCGCTTAGGTCATATTGGTGTAAAGCGCATGAAGAAAACTCCATGCTGATGGACTTTTGGAATCACTTGATTATGAATCATTTGATGCTTGCGAACCGTGCCTTTTGGGCAAGATGACTAAAACTCCGTTCTCTAGAACAATGGAACAAGCTACCGACTTATTGGGAATAATACATACCGATGTATGCGATCCAATAAGTGTTGATGCTCGTGGCAAGTATCGTTATTTTCTGACCTTCACAAGATGATTTGAGAAGATATGGGTATATCTACTTGATGAAACATAAAGTCTGAAATAGTTGAAAGGTTCAAAGAATTTCAGAGTGAAGTGGAAAATCATCGTAACAAGAAAATAAAATTTCTGCGATCTGATCGTGGAAATGAATATTCGAGTTACGAGTTTGGTCTTCAATGAAAACAATGTGGAATAGTTTCACAGCTCACGCCACCGAAACCACAACGTTATGGTGTGTCCGAACGTCAGAATCTGTATTTTATTATGATATGGTGCGATCTATGATGTATCTTACCGATTTACCACTATCGCTTTGGGGTTATGCATTAGAAGACAGCTGCATTCACGCTTAATAGGGCAACCATCTAAACCGCTGAGATGACACCGTATGAACTATGGTTTAGCAAGAAACCTAAGCTGTCGTTTCTTAAAGTTTGGAGTTGGGATGCTTATGTGAAAAGGTTTTCACCGATAAGCTCGAACCCAAATCGGAGAAGTGCGCCTTCATAGAATACCCAAAAGAAAATGTTGGGTACACCTTCTATCACAGATCCGAAGGCAAGTTTTTGCTAAGATGGATCCTTTCTAGAAAAGAAGTTTCTCTCGAAAGAAGTGAGTGGGAGGAAAGTAGAACTTGATGAGGTAATTGTACCTTCTCCCTTATTGGAAAGTAGTTCATCACAGAATCAGTTCCAAAGTGATTCCTACACCAATTAGTGAGGAAGTTAATGATGATGATCATGAAACTTCAGATCAAGTTGTTACCAAACCTCGTGAGGTCTTCCAGAGTAAGATCCGCACTGAGTGGTACGGTAATCCTATTCTAGAAGTCATGTTACTAGACCATGATGAACCTACGAACTATGAGGAAGCGATGATGAGCCCAGATTCCGCGAAATGGTTTGAGACCATGAAATCTGAGATGGGATCCATATATGAGAACAAAGTGTGGACTTTGATGGAGTTGCTCGATGATCGGCAAGCCATGTTATATAAATGGATCTTCAAGAGGAAGACAGATGCTGATAGTAGTATTACTATCTATAAAGCTCGACTTGTCGCAAAAAGGTTTTTCGACAAGTTCAAGGTGTTGACTACAATGAGATTTCCTCAATCAGTAGCGATTCTTAAGTCTGTCCGAATCATGTTAGCAATTGCCACATTTTATGAAATCTGGCAAATGGATGTCAAAACTACATTCTTTAATGGATTTATTAAAGAAGAGTTGTATATGATGCAACCAGAAGGTTTTGTCAATCCTAAAGGAGCTAACAAAATGTGCAAACTCCAGCGATCCATTTATGGACTGGTGCAAGCATCTCGGAGTTGGAATAAACGCTTTGATAGTGTGATCAAAGCATATAGTTTTATACAGACTTGCAAAGAAGCCTGTATTTACAAGAAAGTGAGTGGGAGCACTACAGCATTTCGATAAGTATATGTGAATGACATATTGTAGATCGGAAATAATGTAGAATTATTCTGCAAAGCATAAAGGAGTGTTTCAAAGGAGTTTTTCAAAGAAAGACCTCGTGAAGCTGCTTACATATTGAGCATTAAGATCTATAGAGATAGATCAAGACGCTTGATAAGTTTTTTCAATGAGTACATACCTTGACAAGATTTTGAAGTAGTTCAAAATGGAACAGTCAAAGAAAGAGTTCTTGCCTGTGTTACAAGGTGTGAGATTGAGTAAGACTCAAAACCCGACCACGGCAGAAGATAGAAAGAGAATGAAAGTCATTCCCTATGCATCAGCCATAGGTTCTATAAAGTATGTCATGTTGTACTGATCTATTGCATACCCTACCACTAAGCTTGGCAAGGAGTGCAATAGTGATCTAGGAGTAGATCAATGGACAGCGGTCAAAATTATCCTTAGTAGAGTAAGGATATGTTTCTCGATTATGGAAGTGAAAAAGGTTCGTCGTAAAGGGTTACGCCGATGCAAGTTTTAACACTAATCTAGATGACTCGAGTCTCAATCTGGATACATATTGAAAGTGGGAGCAATTAGCTAGAGTAGCTTCGCAAGAGCATTGTAGACATAGAAATTTGCAAAATACTTACGGCTCTGAATGTGACAGACCTGCTGACTAAAATTATCTCACAAGCAAAACATGATCACACCATAGTACTCTTTGGGTGTTAATCACATAGCGATGTGAACTAGATTACTGAATCTAGTAAACCCTTTGGGTCTTGGTCACATGGCGATGTGAATTATGGGTGTTAATCACATAATGATGTGAACTATCGATGTTAAATCACATGGCGATGTGAACTAGATTATTGACTCTAGTGCAAGTGGGAGACTCAAGGAAATATGCTCTAGAGGCAATAATAAAGTTATTATTTATTTCCTTATATCATGATAAATGTTTTTATTCATGCTAGAATTGTATTAACCGAAACATAATACATGTGTGAATATATAGACAAACAGAGTGTCACTAGTATGCCTCTACTTGACTAGCTCGTTAATCAAAGATGGTTATGTTTCCTAACCATGAACAAGGAGTTGTTATTTGATTAACGGGATCACATCATTGGTTGAATGATCTGATTGACATGACCCATTCCATTAGCATAGCACCTGATCGTATAGTTTGTTGCTAGTGCTTTTCTTCATGACTTATACATGTTCCTATGACTATGAGATTATGCAACTCCCGCTT
The DNA here is from genome assembly GCA_021605205.1 of Aegilops longissima. Lineage (NCBI taxonomy): Eukaryota > Viridiplantae > Streptophyta > Magnoliopsida > Poales > Poaceae > Aegilops > Aegilops longissima. Next base: position 254,181,297 of record CM038677.1, on the reverse strand, counting down.
GCCCGAGGAACACTTTGGGTGCTACCAAACGTCACAACGAATCGGGTGATTATAAAGGTACATTACAGGTGTCTCCGAAGGTACATGTTGGGTTGGCATATTTCGAGATTAGGATTTGTCACTCCGATTGTCGGAGAGGTATCTCTGGCCCTCTCGGTAATGCACATCACATAAGCCTTGCAAGCATTGCAACTAAATGTGTTAGTTGTGAGATGATGTATTACGGAACGAGAAAAGAGACTTGCCAAGAACGAGATTGAACTAGGTATTGATACCGACGATCGAATCTCGGCAAGTAACATACCGATGACAAAGGAACAACGATGTTGTTATGCGGTCTGACCGATAAAGATCTTCAGAGAATATGTAGGAGCCAATATGGGCATCCAGGTCCCGCTATTGGTTATTGACCGAGAGGTGTCTCGGTCATGTCTACATAGTTCTCGAACCCGTAGGGTCCGCACGCTTAACGCTTCGATGACAACATAATGAGTTTATAAGTATTGATGCACCAAGGTTGTTCGAGTCCCGGATGTGATCACGGATATGACGAGGAGTCTCAAATGGTCGAGACATAAAGATTGATATATTGAAGCCTACATTTGGACATCGGAAAGGTTCCGAGTGAAATCGAATTTATCGAGTACCGGAGGTTACCGAACCCCGGAACTACATGGGCCCATAGTGGGCCTTGGAGGAAAGGAGAAGGGCCAGCCCTAGGTGGTCACAAGCGCCCCTTCCCCTAGTCCTATTAGGACTAGGAAAGGTGGGCCGCCCCCTCTCTCTCTCTCTCCTCCGGGAATCCTATTCCAACTAGGATTGGGGGAGTCCTACTCCCGAGGGAGTAGGACTCCTTGGTGCGCCTCCTCTTGGCCGCCACCTCCCCTTGGCTCCTTTATATACGGGGCAGGAGCACCCCAAAACACACAAGTTGATTTCTTAGCCGTGTGCGGTGCCCCTTCCACCATATTCCACTTCGGTCATATCGTCATGAGCTTAGGCGAAGCCCCGCGGGAGAAGTCATATCGTCATGAGCTTAGGCGAAGCCCTGCGCCGGTGGAGCATCATCATCGCTACCACGCCGTCGTCTTCGACGGAACTCATCCCCGACACTTTGCTGGATCGGAGTCCGGGATCGCCATCGGCTGAACGTGTGCAGAACTCGGAGGTGCCGTGACGCTCGGTGCTTGGATCGGTCGGGTCGTGAAGACGCACGACTACATCAACCGCGTTGTTATAACGCTTCGCTTTCGGTCTCACGAGGGTACGTGGACGGACACTCTTCCCGCTCGTTGCTATGCCATCACCATGGTCTTGCGTGATCGTAGGAAAATTTTTGAAATTACTACGTTCCCCAACACTTAGATGACTAGAGGGATGTCTAATCTGAGTGGGAGTTCATTGTAATAATTTGATTAGATGAACTTAATTATCATGAACTTAGTCTAAAACTTTTGAATGATATGTCTTGTAGATCAAATGGCCAACGCCATGTCAACTTGAACTTCAACGCTGCTCCTAGAGAAAACCAAGCTGAAAGATGACGGCAGCAACTATACTGGACTGGGTCCGAACTTGAGGATCATCCTCATAGCTGCCAGAAACAATATGTCCTAGAAGGACCGCTAGGTGACGCTCCGTCCCTGCAGAACCAAGACATTATGAATGCTTGGCAGTCTCGTCTGATGATTACTCCCTCGTTCAATGCGGCATGCTTTACAGCTTAGAACCGGGGCTCCAAAAGCGTTTTGAGCATCACGGAGCATATGAGATGTTCGAGGAGCTGAAACTTGTTTTCCAAGCTCACGCCCGGGTCGAGAGATATGACATCTCCGACAAGTTCTACAGTTGTAAGATGGAGGAAAATAGTTCTGTCAGTGAGCACATTCTCAAGATGTCTGGGTTGCACAACCGTATGACCCAGCTGAATATTAACCTCCCTGATGAGGCGGTCATTGACAGAATCCTCCAGTCGCTTCCACCAAGCTACAAGAGCTTTGTGATGAACTACAATATGCGAGGGGATGGTAAAGACCATTCTGAAGTATTCTCTATGCTGAAGTCAGCCGAGGTTGAAATCAAGAAAGAACATCAAGTGTTGATGGTCAATAAGACCACTAAGTTTAAGAAGGGCAAGGGCAAGAAGAACTTCAAGAAGGACGGCAAGGAGGTTGCCGCGCCCGCTAAGCAAGTTGCCGGGAAGAAGTCAAAGAATGGACCCAAGCACGAGACCGAGTGCTTTTATTGCAAGGGAAGGGTCATCGAAGCGGAACTGCCCCAAATACTTAGCGGACAAGAAGGCCGGCAACACCAAAGGTATATTTGATATACATGTAATTGATGTGTACCTTACCAAGACTCGTAGTAACTCCCGGGTATTTGATACGGTGCCGTTGCTCATATTTGTAACTCACAGCAGGAGCTGCGGAATAAGCGGAGATCGGCGAAGGGCGAGGTGACGATGCGCGTCGGGAATGGTTCCAGAGTCGATGTGATCGCCGTCGGCACGCTACCTCTTCATTTACCCACGGGATTAGTTATAAACCTTAATAATTGTTATTTGGTGCCAAGTTTGAGCATGAATATTGTATCTGGATCTTGTTTAATGCGAGATGGCTACTCATTTAAATCCGAGAATAATGGTTGTTCTATTTATATGAGAGATATGTTTTATGGTCATGCTCCGATGGTCAATGGTTTATTCTTAATGAATCTCGAGCGTAGTATTACACATGTTCATAGCGTGAATACCAAAAGATGTAAAGTTGATAACGATAGTCCCACATACTTGTGGCACTGCCGCCTTGGTCACATTGGTGTCAAGCGCATGAAGAAGCTCCATGCTGATGGACTTTGGAGTCTCTTGATTATGAATCATTTGACACATGTGAACCATGCCTCATGGGCAAGATGACCAAGACTCCATTCTCTCGAACAATGGAGCGAGCAACCAACTTGTTGGAAATCATACATACCGATGTATGTGCGGTCCAATGAGCGTTGAGGCTCATGGAGGATATCGTTATGTTCTCACTCTCACAGATGACTTGAGTAGATATGGGTATGTCTACTTGATGAAACACAAGTCTGAGACCTTTGAAAAGTTCAAGGAATTTCAGAATGAAGTAGAGAATCAACGTGACCGAAAGATAAAATTCTTGCGATCGGATCGTGGAGGAGAATATTTAAGTCACGAATTTGGTACACACTTAAGAAAATGTGGAATCGTTTCACAACTAACGCCGCCGAACACCTCAACAGAACGGTGTGTCCGAACGTCGAATCGCACTCTATTGGATATGGTGCGGTCTATGATGTCTCTTACTGATTTACCGCTATCATTTTGGGGATACGCTCTAGAGACAACTACATTCACTTTAAATAGGGCACCGTCTAAGTCCGTTGAGACGACACCGTATGAATTATGGTTTGGGAAGAAACCTAAGCTATCGCTTTCTAAAAGTTTGGGGATGCGATGCTTATGTCAAGAAACTTCAACCTGAAAAGCTCGAACCCAAGTCGGAAAAATGCGTCTTCATAGGATACCCTAAGGAAACCGTAGGGTATACCTTCTACTTAAGATCCGAGGGCAAGATCTTTGTTGCCAAGAACGGATCCTTTCTGGAAAAAGAGTTTCTCTCGAAAGAAGTAAGTGGGAGGAAAGTAGAACTCGATGAAGTACTACCTCTTGAACAGGATAGTAGTGCAGCTCAGAAAATGTTCTGTGATGCCTACACCAACCAAGAGGAAATTCATGATGATGATCAAGGTACTTGGATCAAGTTGCTACTGAACTTCAGAGGTCCACTAGGACACGCTCCGCACTGTGAGTGGTACGGCAACCCTGTCTTGGAAATCATGTTGTTAGACAACAATGAACCTTCAACTATGAAGAAGCGATGGCGGGCCCAGATTCCAACAAATGGCTAGAAGCCGTGAAGTCCGAGATAGAATCCATGTATGAAAACAAAGTGTGGACTTTGACCGACTTGCCGATGATCGGCGAGCGATAGAAAACAAATGGATCTTTAAGAGGAAGACGGACGCGGATGGTAATGTCACCATCTATAAAGCTCGACTTGTCGCTAAGGGTTATCGGCAAGTTCAAGGGATTGACTACGATGAGACTTTCTCTCCGTGGCGAAGCTTAAGTCCGTCCAATCATGTTAGCAATTGCCGCATACTATGATTATGAGATATGGCAGATGGACGCCAAAACAGCGTTCCTTAACGGATATCTTAAGGAAGAGCTGTATATGATGCAGCCGGAGGGTTTTGTCGATCCTAAGAACGCTAACAAAGTATGCAAGCTCCAACGATCCATTTATGGGCTGGTGCAAGCATCTCGAGTTGGAACATTCGCTTTGATGAGATGATCAAAGCGTTTGGGTTATCTGCACTTATGGAGAAGCCTGCGTTTACAAGAAAGTGAGTGGGAGCTCAGAGCATTTCTCATATTATATGTAGATGACATACTTCGATGGGAAATGATATAGAATTCTTGGACAACATTAAGGCCTACTTGAATAAGTGTTTTCAATGAAGGACCTTGGAGAAGCTGCTTATATATTAGGCATAAAGATCTATAGAGATAGATCGAGACGCCTCATAGGTCTTTCACAAAGCACATACCTTGATAAGATTTTGAAGAAGTTCAAAATGGATCAGTCCAAGAAGGGTTCTTGCTCAGTATTGCAAGGTGTGAGATTGAGCTCAGCTCAATGCCCGACCACGACAAAAGATAAAGAAGAGATGAGTGTCATCCCTATGCCTCAGCCATAGGATCTATTATGTATGCCATGCTGTGTACCAGACCTGATGTAAACCTTGCCGTAAGTTTGGTAGGAAGGTACCAAAGTAATCCCGCAAGGAACACCGGACAGCGGTCAAGAATATCCTGAAGTACCGAAAAGGACAAAGGACATGTTTCTCGTTTATGGAGGTGACGAAGAGCTCGTCAGAACGGGTTACGCCGACGCTAGCTTCGACACAGATCTGGATGACTCTAAGTCACAAACCGGATACGTGTATATGTTGAATGGTGGAGCAGAAGCTGGTGCAGCTGCAAGCAGGGCGTCGTGGCGGGATCTACATGTGAAGCGGAGTACATGGCAGCCTCGGAGGCAGCGCATGAAGCAATTTGGGTGAAGGAGTTCATCACCGACCTAGAAGTCATACCCAATGCGTCGGGGCCGATCAAACTCTTCTGTGACAACACCGAGCTATTGCACTTGCCAAGGAGCCCAGGTTTCACAAGAAGACCAGGCACATCAAGCGTCGCTTCAACTCCATCCGTGAAAACGTTCAGGATGGAGACATAGAAATTTGCAAAGTACATACGGATCTGAATGTCGCAGATCCGCTGACTAAACCTCTCTCGCGAGCAAAACATGATCAACACCAGAACTCTATGGGTGTTCGATTCATCACAATGTAACTAGATTATTGACTCTAGTGCAAGTGGGAGACTGTTGGAAATATGCCCTAGAGGCAATAATAAAAGTGTTATTATTATATTTCTTTGTTCATGATGATTGTCTTTTATTCATGCTATAACTGTATTATCCGGAAATCGTGATACACGTGTGAATACATAGACCATAACATGTCCCTAGTGAGCCTCTAGTTGACTAGCTCGTTGGTCAACAGATAGTCATGGTTTCGACTATGGACATTGGATGTCATTGATAACGGGATCACATCATTAGGAGAATGATGTGATGGACAAGACCCAATCCTAAGCATAGCACAAGATCGTGTAGTTCGCTTTTGCTAGAGCTTTTCCAATGTCAAGTATCTCTTCCTTAGACCATGAGATCGTAACTCCCGGATACCGTAAGAGTGCTTTGGGTGTACCAAACGTCACAACGTAATCGGGTGACTATAAAGGTGCACTACAGGTATCTCCGAAAGTGTCATTGGGTTGACACGGATCGAGATCGGATTTGTCACTCCGTATGACGGAGAGGTATCTCTGGCCCACTCGGTAATGCATCATCATAATGAGCTCAAAGTGACTAAGTGGTTAGTCACGGATCATGCATTACGGATGCGAGTAAAGTGACTTGCCGGTAACGAGACTGAACAAGGTATTGGGATACCGACGATCGAGTCTCGCAAGTAACGCATCGATTGACAAAGGGAATTGTATACGGGTTTGATTGAATCCTCGACATCGTGGTTCATCCGATGAGATCATCGAGGAGTATGTGGGAGCCAACATGGGTATCCAGATCCGCTGTTGGTTATTGACCGGAGAGGCATCTCGGTCATGTTCAGATATCTCCGAACCCGTAGGGTCTACACACTTAAGGTTCGGTGACGCTTAGGGTTGTAGAGATATTAGTATGCAGTAACCGAAAGTTGTTCGAGTCCCGGATGAGATCCCTGACGTCACGAGGAGTTCCGAATGGTCCGGAGGTAAAGATTTATATATAGGAAGTCCAGTTTCGGCCACCGGGAAAGTTTTGGGGGTCACCGGTATTGTAGCGGGACCACCGGAAGGGTCCCGGGGGTCCACCGGGTGGGGCCACCTATCCCGGAGGGCCCCATGGGCTGAAGTGGCGTGGGAACCAGCCCCTGGTGGGCTGGTGCGCCCCACCCAAGGGCCCAAGGCGCCTAGGGTTGGAAACCCTAGGGGACCGTTGCCCCCCGAGGGGGCATGCGCCCCCGGTTGGAAACCCTAGGGGGCCGTTGCCCCCGAGGGGGCATGCGCCCCCGGTTGGAAACCCTAAGGGGGCCGTTGCCCGGGGCCGCCCCCCATCTAGATGGGATCTCCAAGGGGGCATGCGCCCCCCTAGCCCCTATATATAGTGGAGGGAGGAAGGCAGCAAGACCCGCATCTTGGCACCTCCTTCCCTTGCTACACCTCCTCCTCCCGCAGACGCTTGGCGAAGCCCTGCCGGATCCCTGCTGCATCCACCACCACGCCGTCGTGCTGCTGGATCTTCATCAACCTCTCCTTCCCCCTTGCTGGATCAAGAAGGAGGAGACGTCACGCTGACCGTACGTGTGTTGAACGCGGAGGTGCCGTCTGCTCGGCGCTAGGATCTCCGGTGATTGGATCACGGCGTGTACAACTACCTCAACCCCGTTCTTTTGAATGCTTCCGCCGCGATCTACAAAGTGGTATGTAGATGCATCTCCCATGACTCGTTGCTTAGATGAACTCATAGATGGATCTTGGTGAAACCGTAGGAAAAATTTTAATTTTCTGCAACGCTCCCCAACAAAGGCATCATGAGCTAGGTCTATGCGTAGTTCTCTTTGCACGAGTAGAACACAATTTAGTTGTGGGCGTGGATCTTGTCAATTTACTTGCCGCTACTAGTCTTATCTTGCTTCCGCGGTATTGTGGGATGAAGCGGCCGGACCAACCTTACACGTGCGCTTACGTGAGACCGGTTCCACCGACTAACATGCACTAGTTGCATAAGGTGGCTGGCGGTGTCTGTCTCTCCCACTTTAGTTGGAGCGGATTCGATGAAAAGGGTCCTTATGAAGGGTAAATAGAAGTTGACAAGATCACGCTGTGGTTATTTGTAGGTAAGAAAACGTTCTTGCTAGAACCCAATTGCAGCCACGTAAAAGATGCAACAACAATTAGAGGACGTCTAACTTGTTTTTGCAGCAATTGACATGTGATGTGATATGGCCAAGTTGTGATGAATGATGAATGACATATTGTGATGTATGAGATCATGTTCTTGTAATAGGAATCACGACTTGCATGTCGATGAGTATGACAACCGCAGGAGCCATAGGAGTTGTCTTTATTTTGTATGACCTGCGTGTCATTGAAGAACGCCATGTAATTTACTTTACTTTATTGCTAAACGCGTTAGCCATAGAAGTAGAAGTAGTCGTTGGCGTGACAACTTCATGGAGGCACAATGATGGAGATCATGATGATGGAAATCATGGTGTCATGCCGGTGACAAGATGATCATGGAGCCCCGAAGATGGAGATCAATGGAGTTTTATGATATTGGCCATATCATGTCACTACTATATAATTGCATGTGATGTTTATTATGTTTATACATCTTGTTTACTTAGAACGACGGTAGTAAATAAGATGATCCCTTACAACAATTTCAAGAAGTGTTCTCCCTAACTGCACACCGCTGCTAAAGTTCGTCGCTTCTAAGCACCACGTGATGATCGGGTGTGATGGATTCTTACGCTCACATACAACGGTGTAAGACAGATTTACACACGCAAAACACTTAGGGTTAACTTGACGAGCCTAGCATGTACAGACATGGCCTCGAACACGGAGACCGAAAGGTCGAACACGAGTCGATAGAAGATACGATCAACATGAGAATGTTCACCGACGATGACTAGTCCGTCTCACGTGATGATCGGACACGGCCTAGTCGACTCGGATCGTATCACTTAGATGACTAGAGGGATGTCTAATCTGAGTGGGAGTTCATTGTAATAATTTGATTAGATGAACTTAATTATCATGAACTTAGTCTAAAACTTTTGAATGATATGTCTTGTAGATCAAATGGCCAACGCCATGTCAACTTGAACTTCAACGCTCCTAGAGAAAACCAAGCTGAAAGATGACGGCAGCAACTATACGGACTGGGTCCGAACTTGAGGATCATCCTCATAGCTGCCAGAAACAATATGTCCTAGAAGGACCGCTAGGTGACGCCCGTCCCGCAGAACCAAGACATTATGAATGCTTGGCAGTCTCGTCTTGATGATTACTCCCTCGCTCAAGGCGGCATGCTTTACAGCTTAGAACCGGGCTCCAAAAGCGCTTTTGAGCATCACGGAGCATATGAGATGTTCGAGGAGCTGAAACTTGTTTTCCAAGCTCACGCCGGGTCGAGAGATATGACATCTCCGACAAGTTCTACAGTTGTAAGATGGAGGAAAATAGTTCACAAGGAGCACATTCTCAAGATGTCCAGGTTGCACAACCGTATGACCCAAATGAATATTAACCTCCCCGATGAGGCGGTCATTGACAGAATCCTCCATCGCTTCCACCAAGCTACAAGAGCTTTGTGATGAACTACAATATGCGGGGATGGTAAAGACCATTCCTGAAGTATTCTCTATGCTGAAGTCAGCCGAGGTTGAAATCAAGAAAGAACATCAAGTGTTGATGGTCAATAAGACCACTAAGTTTAAGAAGGGCAAGGGCAAGAAGAACTTCAAGAAGGATGGCAAGGAGGTTGCCGCCCCTGCAAGCAAGTTGCCGGAAGAAGTCAAAGAATGGACCCAAGCCCGAGACTGAGTGCTTTTATTGCAAGGGAAGGGTCATCGAAGCGGAACTGCCCCAAATACTTAGCGGACAAGAAGGCCGCAACACCAAAGGTATATTTGATATACATGTAATTGATGTGTACCTTACCAAGACTCGTAGTAACTCCCGGTATTTGATACCGTGCCGTTGCTCATATTTGTAACTCACAGCAGGAGCTGCGGAATAAGCGGAGACCGGCGAAGGGCGAGGTGACGATCGCGCTCGGGAATGGTTCCAGAGTCGATGTGATCGCCGTCGGCACGCTACCTCTTCATTTACCCACGGATTAGTTATAAACCTTAATAATTGTTATTTGGTGCCAAGTTTGAGCATGAATATTGTATCTGGATCTCGTTTAATGCAAGATGGCTACTCATTTAAATCCGAGAATAATGGTTGTTCTATTTATATGAGAGATATGTTTTATGGTCATGCTCCGATGGTCAATGGTTTATTCTTAATGAATCTCGGTTTAGTATTACACATGTTCATAGCGTGAATACCAAAAGATGTAAAGTTGATAACGATAGTCCCACATACTTGTGGCATCGCCGCCTTGGTCACATTGGTGTCAAGCGCATGAAGAAGCTCCATGCTGATGGACTTTTGGAGTCTCTTGATTATGAATCATTTGACACATGCGAACCATGCCTCATGGGCAAGATGACCAAGACTCCATTCTCGGAACAATGGAGCGAGCAACCAACTTGTTGGAAATCATACATACCGATGTGTGCGGTCCAATGAGCGTTGAGGCTCATGGAGGATATCGTTATGTTCTCACTCTCACGATGACTTGAGTAGATATGGGTATGTCTACTTGATGAAACACAAGTCCGAGACCTTTGAAAAGTTCAAGGAATTTCAGAATGAAGTAGAGAATCAACGTGACCGAAAGATAAAATTCTTACGATCGGATCGTGGAGGAGAATATTTAAGTCACGAATTTGGTACACACTTAAGAAAATGTGGAATCGTTTCACAACTAACGCCACCGAACACCTCAACAGAACGGTGTGTCCGAACGTCGTAATCGCACTCTATTGGATATGGTGCGGTCTATGATGTCTCTTACTGATTTACCGCTATCATTTTGGGGATACGCCTAGAGACAGCTACATTCACTTTAAATAGGGCACCGCCTAAGTCCGCTGAGACGACACCGTATGAATTATGGTTTGGGAAGAAACCTAAGCTGTCGTTTCTAAAAGTTTGGGGATGCGATGCTTATGTCAAGAAACTTCAACCTGAAAAGCTCGAACCCAAGTCGGAAAATGCGTCTTCATAGGATACCCTAAGGAAACCGTAGGGTATACCTTCTACTTAAGATCCGAGGGCAAGATCTTTGTTGCCAAGAACGGATCCTTTCGGAAAAAGAGTTTCTCTCGAAAGAAGTAAGTGGGAGGAAAGTAGAACTCGATGAAGTACTACCTCTTGAACAGGATAGTAGTGCAGCTCAGAAAATGTTCTGTGATGCCTACACCAACTAAAGAGGAAATTCATGATGATGATCAAGGTACTTGGATCAAGTTGCTACTGAACTTCAGAGGTCCACTAGGACACGCTCCGCACTGTGAGTGGTACGGCAACCTGTCTTGGAAATCATGTTGTTAGACAACAATGAACCTTCGAACTATGAAGAAGCGATGGCGGCCCAGATTCCAACAAATGGCTAGAAGCCATGAAGTCCGAGATAGAATCCATGTATGAAAACAAAGTGTGGACTTTGACCGACTTGCCCGATGATCGGCGAGCGATAGAAAACAAATGGATCTTTAAGAGGAAGACGGACGCGATGGTAATGTCACCATCTATAAAGCTCGACTTGTCGCTAAGGGTTATCGGCAAGTTCAAGGGATTGACTACGATGAGACTTTCTCTCCGTGGCGAAGCTTAAGTCCGTCCAATCATGTTAGCAATTGCCGCATACTATGATTATGAGATATGGCAGATGGACGCCAAAACAGCGTTCCTTAACGGATATCTTAAGGAAGAGATGTATATGATGCAGCCGGAGGGTTTTGTCGATCCTAAGAACGCTAACAAAGTATGCAAGCTCCAACGATCCATTTATGGGCTGGTGCAAGCATCTCGAGTTGGAACATTCGCTTTGATGAGATGATCAAAGCGTTTGGGTTTATGCGACTTATGGAGAAGCCTGCGTTTACAAGAAAGTGAGTGGGAGCTCAGAGCATTTCTCATATTATATGTAGATGACATACTTCGATGGGAAATGATATAGAATTCTTGGACAGCATTAAGGCCTACTTGAATAAGTGTTTTTCAATGAAGGACCTTGGAGAAGCTGCTTATATATTAGGCATCAAGATCTATAGAGATAGATCGAGACGCCTCATAGGTCTTTCACAAAGCACATACCTTGATAAGATTTTGAAGAAGTTCAAAATGGATCAGTCCAAGAAGGGTTCTTGCCAGATTGCAAGGTGTGAGATTGAGCTCAGCTCAATGCCCGACCACGGCAAAAGATAAAGAAGAGATGAGTGTCATCCCTATGCCTCAGCCATAGGATCTATTATGTATGCCATGCTGTGTACCGACATGATGTAAACCTTGCCGTAAGTTTGGTAGGAAGGTACCAAAGTAATCCCGCAAGGAACACCGGACAGCGGTCAAGAATATCCTGAAGTACCGAAAAGGACAAAGGACATGTTTCGTTTATGGAGGTGACGAAGAGCTCGTCAGAACGGGTTACGCCGACGCTTAGCTTCGACACGATCTGATGACTCTAAGTCACAAACCGGATACGTGTATATGTTGAATGGTGGAGCAAGAAGCTGGTGCAGCTGCAAGCGAAGCGTCGTGGCGGGATCTACATGTGAAGCGGAGTACATGGCAGCCTCGGAGGCAGCGCATGAAGCAATTTGGGTGAAGGAGTTCATCACCGACCTAGAAGTCATACCCAATGCGTCGGGCCGATCAAACTCTTCTCGTGACAACACCGGAGCTATTGCACTTGCCAAGGAGCCCAGGTTTCACAAGAAGACCAGGCACATCAAGCGTCGCTTCAACTCCATCCGTGAAAACGTTCGTGATGGAGACATAGAAATTTGCAAAGTACATACGGATCTGAATGTCGCAGATCCGCTGACTAAACCTCTCTCATGAGCAAAACATGATCAACACCGTAACTCTATGGGTGTTCGATTCATCACAATGTAACTAGATTATTGACTCTAGTGCAAGTGGGAGACTGTTGGAAATATGCCCTAGAGGCAATAATAAAAGTGTTATTATTATATTTCTTTGTTCATGATGATTGTCTTTTATTCATGCTATAATCAGTATTATCCGGAAATCGTGATACACGTGTGAATACATAGACCATAACATGTCCCTAGTGAGCCTCTAGTTGACTAGCTCGTTGGTCAACAGATAGTCATGGTTTCGACTATGGACATTGGATGTCATTGATAACGGATCACATCATTAGGAGAATGATGTGATGGACAAGACCCAATCCTAAGCATAGCACAAGATCGTAGTTCGCTTTTGCTAGAGCTTTTCCAATGTCAAGTATCTCTTCCTTAGACCATGAGATCGTAACTCCGGATACCGTAAGAGTGCTTTGGTGTACCAAACGTCACAACGAATCGGGTGACTATAAAGGTGCACTACAGGTATCTCCGAAAGTGTCTTGGGTTGACACGGATCGAGATGGATTTGTCACTCCGTATGATGGAGAGGTATCTCGGGCCCACTCGGTAATGCATCATCATAATGAGCTCAAAGTGACTAAGTGGTTAGTCACGGATCATGCATTACGGTGCGAGTAAAGTGACTTGCGTAACGAGACCGAACAAGGTATTGGGATACCGACGATCGAGTCTCGGGCAAGTAACGCATCGATTGACAAAGGGAATTGTATACGGGTTTGATTGAATCTCGACATCGTGGTTCATCCGATGAGATCATCGAGAGTATGTGGAGCCAACATGGGTATCCAGATCCCGCTGTTGGTTATTGACCGGAGAGGCATCTCGGTCATGTTCAGATATCTCCGAACCCGTAGGGTCTACACATTTAAGGTTCGGTGACGCTAGGGTTGTAGAGATATTAGTATGCAGTAACCGAAGTTGTTCGAGTCCGGATGAGATCCCGGACGTCACGAGGAGTTCCGGAATGGTCCGGAGGTAAAGATTTATATATAGGAAGTCCAGTTTCGCCACCGGAAAGTTTTGGGGTCACTGTATTGTAGGGACCACCGAAGGGTCCCGGGTCCACCGGTGGGGCCACCTATCCGGAGGGCCCCATGGGCTGAAGTGGCGTGGGAACCAGCCTGGTGGGCTGGTGCGCCCACCCAAGGGCCCAAGGCGCCTAGGGTTGGAAACCCTAGGGGACCGTTGCCCAGGGGCATCGCCCCTGTTGGAAACCCTAGGGGCCGTTGCCCCCGAGGGGCATGCGACCCTGGTTGAAACCCTAAGGGGCCGTTGCCCGGGCCGCCGCCCCATCTAGATGGGATCTCCAAGGGCATGCGCCTAGCCCCTATATATAGTGGAGGGAGGAAGGGCAGCAAGACCCGCATCTTGGCACCTCCTTCCCCTTGCTACACCTCCTCCTCCCGCAGACGCTTGGCGAAGCCCTGCCGATCCTGCTGCATCCACCACCACGCCGTCGTGCTGCTGGATCTTCATCAACCTCTCCTTCCCCTTGCTGGATCAAGAAGGAGGAGACGCCACGCTGACCGTCACGTGTGTTGAACGCGGAGGTGCCGTCCGCTCGGCGCTAGGATCTCCGGTGATTGGATCACGACGTGTACAACTACCTCAACCCCGTTCTTTTGAATGCTTCCGCTCGCGATCTACAAAGTGGTATGTAGATGCATCTCCCATGACTCGTTGCTTAGATGAACTCATAGATGGATCTTGGTGAAACCGTAGGAAAAATTTTAATTTTCTGCAACGTTCCCCAACAGCTACGACACTACTTTCAAGAGTGTTCGATCACGGTGGCCTCCGAAGTACCACTCAATGACATAATAAATAACCGCGATGCTACGGGCCGGATTGCCAAATGGGCTATTGAGCTCCTTCCGTTCGACATAACGTACAAACCACGGCGGGCCATCAAGTCACAAGTGTGGGCTGACTTCGTCGCTGAATGGACAGAAGCCGAACTCCCTAAAGTGTACGGCGCATACTCAAACTGGATCATGCACTTCGTCGGCTCTAAAATGCTGGCCGGATTGGGAGCAGGTGTAGTCCTGACATCTCCCACCGGCGACACTGTCCAGTACGTCCTCCAAATATTATACACAGACTCCAACAATGCAGCCGAATATGAGGCTCTGTTGCACGGTCTTCGGATGGCAGTCTCTATGGGCATTCAATGCCTAGAAGTGCGCGGGGACTCAAACCTCGCAATATCACAGATAAACGGAGATTTTGATGCCAAGGACCCGAAAATGGTGGCCTACCGTAATGCGGTTCTCAAAATGTCAGCCCGGTTCGAGGGGCTCGAATTCCACCATGTGGCTCGAGAAAACAATCAAGCGGCGGATGTCCTCGCTCGCATCAGTGCTAAACGCGACCCTGTCCCACCTAATATATTCTTGGAACGGCTGTTCAAGCCATCCGTAGTATGGGAAGGGGAGTCCGGCAATACTAGCACGGATCCGAATACATCCCCAGATTCCGAACCTCAGACATAGTCGGAGGTTCTACACCCGAAATAACGTCCTCGGCCCATGAAGTCATGGCTGTAATTGCCCCGTGGACCGAGCCCTTCTTGGCCTACCTAAATAGGCAGGAGCTCCCCGAAGACCAAAATGAAGCACGCTGCATTGTTCGGCGTTCTAAAGCTTAGAAGGTCTATGAAGGGGAACTCTACAAGAAAAGCGCTACCGGAGTACTACAAAGATGCATCTCCAAAGAGGAAGGGCGGCAGCTCTTGGCTGATATCCATGCCGGCCTGGGCGGGCACCAGACCGCGGCTCGGGCATTAGTCAGCAAGGCCTTCCGTACAGGCTTCTATTGGCCAACGGCCCAAGCGGATGCACAAGACCTTGTCCAACATTGCGTCGGTTGCCATCTCTTTGCCAATCAGAGTCATATGCCCCCTACCGCTCTCCAAACAATCCCCATAACTTGGCCCTTTGTGGTCTGGGGGCTGGATATGGTCGGACCTCTTAAAGGGGGAAGGCATAAGAAGAAATACTTATTAGTCATGGTGGAAAGATTCACCAAATGGATAGAAGCTAAACCAATCAAAATGGCTGAATCCGGACCAGTAATAGACTTCATATCCGGGGTCGTACACCGATACGGTGTCCCCCACGGCATCATCACTGATAATGGCTCAAATTTCATAGCTGACGAAGTGAAAACTTGGTGCACAAAAATGGGCATCAAGCTCGATTACGCTTCCGTCTACCATCCACAAACTAACGGCCAGGTAGAGCGGGCAAATGGTCTGATTATGAGCGGCATCAAACCCAGGCTAGTGCGGTCCTTGACAGAGTCGGATACGCACTGGGTGGAGGAGCTCGACTCCGTACTCTGGGGGCTACGGACCACGCCAAATCGCACCACCGGATACACACCATTTTTTATGATGTACGGCACGGAAGCAGTATTACCTTGTGACATAATACATGATTCTCCACGCGTACGCATGTACGAAGAGAAGGAAGCCGAGTTAGATCGGCAGGATAATTTGGATGCCCAAGAGGAGGAGCGCGATGTCGCAAAAGCCCGTTCCGCATTCTATCAGCAGCAGGCTCGATGATACCAAAGCAG
Organism: Aegilops longissima; assembly: GCA_021605205.1. Classification (NCBI taxonomy): domain Eukaryota; kingdom Viridiplantae; phylum Streptophyta; class Magnoliopsida; order Poales; family Poaceae; genus Aegilops; species Aegilops longissima. The sequence goes on along the minus strand of CM038677.1, from coordinate 254,165,271 downwards.
AGAAGTGCGGGCCAAAACTTACAATATTGGCGAGCTCGTTCTACGACTACCGGAGAAGAAGAAGGACAAACTCAAACCCAAGTGGGAGGGTCCCTTCATCATAGACAAAGTTCTCACCAGAGGAGCGTACCGCTTACGTAATGCATTCGCTAACAGACTCGAGCCGAACCCATGGAACGCGGCAAGACTACGGAGATTCTACGCCTAGCGCCGAACACAGTGTTCATTTCCTAACCCCTCCCTTTTAGTTATGGCCCATCCCCTTTTCCTTTCTCGACCTTTTTCTCTCTTCACACAAAGTATTCAATACAGTGCGGATTTCCAGATCACTCCGGCTGCACTAAGTGTGTAAGCAATACCTGGGGGCTTCCTATACGGAAGCTAAAAATGATTACTCACATGGCTTTCTGCCCGTCGCATATGCATTCTTTTTCCATATGTGCCTTTTCTTCACCATTATATGCATCGATATGACTAAAGATGTTGCCAAGCTGGGTTGCCTGGCTCTTGTGTTTATGCCCTACGTTCTCGTTAATTCGGCTAGGGCATAAGGGGAGCACCTCTGCGATTGTTACTGCCGGTTCAGCCGGATGTGTACCTCAGACTGGGTGAAGCCGAAAGCTAGCTGCCTTAAGAGAATATTCAGTCGGTGAACAAAAGTTGTATTCGCTTATCATAACATAAATCCCGTAAGTCTTGTATCCTGCGCCATCGTCGCAGATCCGGACATGTGCATCGTCATGCATGCGCACCCAGGAAAGGAACCCTAATGGAACTATTCTCTCTGGAAGATGTTTCTTACTATCCATGTAATATAACATAACTAGTTGGGTACTTGTCTGTTCAAGCACTTATGACCCCTACCCCTTGTTTCCACGCATACCCCGGTTTTGGCTGAGCGGGTATTCGGACACACCCCGGACTATAGGACCCGGGGGCTGAAGCGAAAAGGTCCGCCATGACAAATGATTTTAATCCGGCTAGGGGCTAATCATGCCCATTAAATTACACAGTCATTTGGACTGATTACATTCCTCTTCTATACCGTCCAACAGGTGAAAGTGCGTTATATCGACTAGAGGGGGGGTGAATAGGCGATTTTTATGAATTCTTCACCGAGGAATTTGCCGGTGAGGAAATTCCTTAGCGAAGAAATACTTGCAGCGGAATAAGTACTCAGAAGTAAGCATAACAGATTACAAGCATTGTCATCATGATGAAATGAAGACAATCACGAGTACGTAAAGCGTAATCACAGGATAACACAGATGAAGACAAACAGATCAAGAAATTGAACTGAGGAAATTGAGAAAGTCTTCACCAAAGTCTTCAAACACAGATATGAACAAACACTCAACACAAGAATGAGTAAATGAAAGGGTTGAGGAAATAGAACCAGTTAGGTTGGTGAAGACAATGATTTGGTAGACCAGTTCCAACTGCTGTCTCGGCTTGTACGTCTGGTTGGAGCGGCCGAGTATTTAAACTCGAGGACACACAGTCCGGAAACCCAGATCCTTGAGCACGCAGCTCAGACACCAAGTCCTCACCGTATTCTCCTTGAACTAAGGTCACGCAGACTCGCCCAATCACTCGTGGTAAGTCTTCAGCGACTTCCAAACCTTCACATACTTGGTCACTCGGCGATCCACAATTCCTCTTGGATGCTCTAGACCTTGACGCCTAACCGTCTGGAAGAAGCACAGTCTTCAAAGGTAAAAGCGCCGGATCCACGCAGGATCAATTTCTTCATGATGCTCAATCACTTTGGGTTTGTTGGGGTTTGGTTTTGGGTTTTCCTCACTTAATGATTTTCGCCAAAGTCCTCGGAGGATGGGTTGCTCTCAAATGACAAGTGTCAAGTTCTCTCGAGCAGCCAACCAACTAGTGGTTGTAGGGGCGGCTATTTATAGCCTAGGGAGCAGCTCGACATGATAAGACATAAATGCCCTTCAATGATATGACCGTTAGGTGGATAAGATATTTGGGACAGTCAAGCAAGAAGACAAGAACGGTCGGAAATTTGAATATCAAATTCCTCGTATATCATGTTCCTCATCGTGTAGGCAATTCCTTTGGCGAATTCCTAACTCCTCGCCGAAACAAATTCTCAAATACCGTAAGAGCTTCGTCTCACATCAAGAAATTGACTGAATCTGTATGAGATTTCCAAAGGCTTCACTCAAGGGTTTGGTAGGTGTAGGATTTTGAGTTGAGCATCAAATGGAAATTTTTCCTTAGTATTTCCTCGACCCCCTTTAACAGTACGGTGTTTCCTATGACTCAAGAAAGAGAAAATGAAACTAGGAAAACAAAAGTCTTCACGCTTCATGTTCCTCAAATGAATACCAAGTCCTCAAGGTCACACCAATTTCTTCACTTTCAAAGTCTTCAGAAAGTCTTCAGAATATCAAAGTCTTCAGTTGAAGAACTTCATTTTTAGGGGTCAACTTTCTCTGTAAATATCAAACTCCTCATAGACTTATAGACCTGTGTACACTCACAAACGCATTAGTTACTTAACCTATAAGTCTTCAATACACCAAAATCACTAAGGGGCACTAGATGCACTTACAATCTCCCTCTTTTTGGTGATTGATGACAATATAGGTTAAGTTTTCAACGGGGATAAACATATGAAGTGTAAATACTGATAATGAGGAATTTGATTGCAAGATATAGAAGAACTCCCCCTGAAGATGTGCATAGTGAGGAATTTGCTTTTGAGGCAATGCACATTTGAAGAATTGAATCATGGAGCTCTCCCCCTATATCTTGTAATTCAAACACGCATTCAATCATATAATATGAAGAATTTGAAATGCATGATGAAATATGGTGCTTGATGTTATGCAATGTAACGCATCAAGAGTATCAGAGCCCAAAGGCTAAATCGATTAGCTATGAAGATTTTCAAGGAGCTCACGAGAATCAGAGCATAACTACTGTAATCAGAGCATAGAGCAAGAGCATAATGCATCAAATGTATCAAAGCACCATCGGGTTTAAGATTACAACTCGATCCAATAAAAGGTTTCGGAAAAACGAGAGTTGTAACTTAATAAAATACTGTATATAGACAAAAACTAGACCCGCTTGAAGACTAACTCAAATTTCTCCCCCTTTGTCATCAAATGACCAAAAGGATCGAAACTGAGGACTAACGCTCTTGAAGAATATCAAGTTGAAGACGGAGCGCCAGCATTGTTGGGGTTGGTTGTCGAAGTAGGACCAGCAGCAGTATCTTCCAAATCTTCATTTTCATCAGTGTTGCGAGATGAAGAATAGGAGCTGGCCACCAAGGAAGGAACTTTGACCTTCTTGAATTTCTTCTGGAGGAGGTGCGACCACCAAATTCTTCCTTGAGTCCCATTGATGTCGGTTCTTCTTCACCGTAGACATGTGAAAGAACAGCCCAAAGCGCTTGAAGGTTTCATGAAGGTAGTAGTGGTTTTTCTTCACCGCATTGTGTGTTGAGGTCATGTTGTAAAGAAGAGTACCAAACCGACGCTTGACCCACTTATGATTGCGATCAACCTTCCGATGAAGACCGAGGAGTAATTCACGATCAGTCATCACCACAGGTGCGATAGCTTGAGGACTTTGCTTGACTGAGGTATTTACGGCTGAGTCATGTGTGGCAGAGTCATCATTGGTGGAGTAGGATGCTGCTTTGCGAAACTGTCCATCCAATGGATGAATGCCTTCATCTATCACAGCAGTAGCCTTGCCCTTTTCATCAGCCCAGGTAACTGTCCGTTTGAGGACTTCAATCGGGGGCAGATAGCTGCAGTGGTTCAAAGTATCAGCCTTTTAATTTAGTGAAGACCTTGACCTGATGAATCTCATAATCCAAGGCGCATAAGGCTTCAGCTCAAAAGGTGACATGGCAATGTTAGCCAGAGTCCTCATGAAGAAATCATGGAAATTGACGGGAACGCCATGGATGATGTTGAAAAGCATATTCTTCATGATGCCAACGACTTCTTCATCGCTCGAAGTCGTGGCCTTTGATAGGACTCATAGTCTTCGCCAAAATTCGATAGACTGTCCGAGGCATGTATAATAATTCCTTGAGGAGGAATTTGGTTCTTGGGGCCTGCCTTGGCTTCAAAGGCTTCATCAAGACTTGCATATAGTGATTTGAAAGTTCTTTTCTTCGAGATACGACGTGCACCATCAAGCGGAGGATCGAGTGGTAGGGCACGGCAATTCACTTGTCTGGTGCCTTGTAGTGAGTGTTTTCAGTCATCCAATCTAAGACCCATGAATTTACGCCTTCAAAGATCTCCGTGATGTGCGGTGTTGCATAAAACTCAAGAATTAGCTCTTCATTCCATCCACGTATATCGAGTGCAAATTTAGAAGTCCTGCATCGTGAAGAACACCGAGGACTGGCTCAAAGCTTCGGCAGCGACTCCATATCCACATGAGGAATATGAGCATGATCAAGATTTTGTCCTTGTTGAAAAGCACCGAGGAATAGAAGTTGGCTTGGCTGGCAGTCCAAAAGCGCCTCTTCCTAATGCGAGCGTAATCATAAGGATTATATTCAAGAAGAACACGTGCTCGGCAAAGAAATCTTCAGCCTTGAACTTTTGCTTGGTTGAGAATGGATTCTTTTGCTTGGGCAGAGGGGTGTCAGTGAGTTGCATCACCACCTCAGGAACCGTAAGTTTCAGGTTCTTCAGGCTGAGGAATTTCTTGTTCCTCAACAGGTGCAGTCTGAGGATTAGCAGCAGCAGCAGTTTCATCAGCACTAGTGGCTGGAATTTCTTCATGCACAGAACCAGTGGGTTGATTTTCTTCAGAGTCCATTTGGACTGTTTGAGCAGGGGAGTGAGGAACTTGTTGGAGCGGGGTGAAGAGAGGAGTATTGGGATGCTGACTTTCCCAAAAGTCATCATTTATCACTGGAGTGGTGCATCCAATATCCACATCTTCATTTTCAATTTCCTCAGCACCAGCTTGAGGAATTTCATAGTCTGATGAGGAAATAACTGGGGTTGAAGGGATTGCTTCCACTTCAATTTCTTCATCAATTTTCTCTGACGAAGCAGCAGATTGATGTTCTTCATCAGATCCGATTGGGATCTCATAGTCTTCTCCAAAAGGAACAACTTCCTTTGATGGTATGGAGGTAATTGGAACAGCCTCAATTGGGTTTTCAAATGAGCTGGTCATTGGTTTCATCTTCTTCGCAGCCGAAGAATCTGACGCAGCTGATGCTTTCCTTTTCTTCACAGCAGCTCGTTCCGCAGCTTTGGTTTTCTTCACATCAGAAGCAGATGGAAGAATTGGAGTTGGAGTTGGTGCAGGAGGAGCTGAGGAATTTGGTGCAGTTTCTTCAGGAGCAACTGATGCAGTTCCCCTGTCTTGAGCAATTTCTTCAGGCGCACCACTAGTGGGTGCCCTGGCAGTTTCTTCAGTGGTGGAATGGGATCATCAGCCTGAATCAGCATTTTCTTCAGCAGGTTGAACGTCATCAGCGGTGCTGGCATTTTCTTCAAGAGGGCTGAGCCGAGGCTCCACTGAGGAATTTCATGTTGCAATCGGGCAGCAACACTTGTGAATTTCTTCGTCAAAGTTGACAAATCTGGTCTTGGCTCCTTGCCAATCAGCATGGTATGAATCAAGTTTTGCTTTGAGGTCTTGAATTTCAGTTTGACTTGGAGAAGCTCCTCGGTGTCATCTTGACAACATTTTCTTCAGAACTTCTCCTTCCTGTATTGAGCCTTTTGATTTCCCTCGCCTTCTCAAACTTCCATTTTTCTTCAGCGATGAAGTGAGTCAACATGACTTTGACCAGTGTCGATGAACATCAAAGTAGGGGTATTGGGATCATTGTGCCGTAGATCAATAAAGTCGAGGACTTTCTTCGATCCAATAGTAGTGGCACAGATGTACCTTTGGTTCTAGCGGCCCTTACTTGACGGTCTCTGATGATTTCCGCAAGTTCTTCATCAGACGCTTCATCATCAGATGGTACATGGAATGCAACCAGTTTCTTCTTTGGACTTGGCCGAGGACCTCGTCCAGCTGTTGCTTTGGTCTTCAGCTGAGCCGGGCCAGATGAAGAAATGGGAGCAGCTGAGGAACTTGCAGAAATGCCTGAGGCAATTGAAAAACCAGTGGTCCTTTGACATGTAGCTAGGTGTACAGGAACTGAAGGTTTTGACGGAGCTGTTGAGGACTTTGGTGGAACGACAGCAGTGTGAGGAAATTGCTTGGAGGGTGCTGCTGAGGAACTTGGCCGTGAGGGCGCAGATGGTGAAGCACTTGGCTTATGAGCAGGCTTCTTTTGCATTGATTTCCTCGGTTTGACCGAGACCTCTGTGGCAGTGGCAGCAGTAGAATCCTCATTGAATTTCTTCACAGCTTCCTTTGCTTGCTTTGCCAATTTTGCTTGGCGTTTAGCCCATTCATCAGGAAAGTCCTCACCTCGTTTGATGCTTGTGGGATCAGCTACTTGGCCAGGTGCCAAAGGAGCTCTTGGGCATGGAGGATTTAAAGCGAATTTCTTCATGTACTTAGGAGTTACATATCTGTATTCCTTCCATTCCCGTGCCCATCTCCATTCAATCTTCTGAATACGCACCTTGCGTTGATTTTTTCTTTCTTCATCCGGAGTGCAGTAGTCAGCATATATTTCCTCAGGGATTTCAAACGTTGTCATAACCTCAGGTTTCTTTCCTCCTTCCGGGGCCTCTTACCGGCTGCCATTTTCTTCAGGTTGAGGAAATTGAACAATTGAGTTTTCTGAAGAAGTATGCAGTTTTTCTTCGAGGAACGCTGCAAATGAGTTAAGTTGATGAGAACCTAGGGATTCAGCAGCGGACATTTGTACCTGTGAACAGAGTATAGGTGCGAGGAATTTGGAGAGGTCATATGCTCTCGTAAGGTTTTTCAAAAGAACAAGTTTTGAGGATTTTGACCAGATGAGTTTTGAAGAATTTCACTAAGCGTTTTTGTCTTAGGTTCCAGAGTTGTATAGATCGAGGATCCACACAATTGAGGAATCTTGAAGAAAATCATTGCTTAGAGAAATGAATCAAGAGATTTGAGGTGTTCATATGTGTGAAGAATTTGAAGAATAAACACCTTTGAAGAATTTGAAGAAGATTTGAGAATCAAAGCGAGTAATAAAAGTTACTTTTAATTTACCCGAAGTGAAGAACACGACGAACTGAGAAGAACAGTTGGGAAGTTCGTCCGTTCAGATCTTCCACGCCCTAACTTGGCAGAGGAAATCAGCTACGGCGACGGCGGAGTGAAGATTTCCATGTCGGCGCGAGTATCGTCGGCGAAGAGGTCAAGGCTGTGAAGCTTTTCCTCACCGGCGACGATGGAGTAGCGGCGGCGCTAGGGTTTGAGGAGCTCGAGCGGGAGAGAGAGGTCGAGCGGAGTAACAGAGTGAGGAAGGGGAGAGGGGTATTTATAGACACGGTGAAAAACAGATCGCCCGAAGATTTAGGACGAACATGCCCCTGACTGTTTCCCTTCTCACGACATGTGTCACCCACGTACTGTGTAGTGGAGATCGTGTACGATCGTGGGTGAATAAAGTAATGCATCATGGGATGCGGAACGGTTTGAGCGGTAAAAGCGAAGGTTTGGATAAGATTAGTTTATAAAGTTCCGTTCGCAATTTCTTCAGCTGTCAAGGACACAAGGAAGATTTTGAACGAGTTTCAAAGTAGAACGCACATGAAGAATTTGTGAATGGATTGGGTTGAGTATAGCATAGAGGGGGAAGGGTCCGATCACATTCACTTAGCATAAAAAGCGACTTGAAGAAATAGCCATAAGTGAATGCTGTAGAGGACATAAACCCATATATATATATAGCCAATGAAGAAAGACGACGGAAACAGTGAAGATTTTGCAAAGTTGAAGAATTTGAAAAACTGAAGAATTTCAAAACTGAGGAAAAACTCAAATTGAAGATTTTCAACTTTGGTGGTGGCGTGACCCACCGTATAAGAATGATGATTTCAGACACCGCGCATAATTGTCGAGGGTTCGAGAATCAAATTCTTCATTAATTTCTTCACACTAAGAGTGTTATTCTTCATTGATTGAAGAAAACGCTTCTTCATGTGTTGCACATCTAAGTCATCAATTTTGCATAAGTGTTAGGATGTGTGTCCTTTTCAAAGAACATTCAAGATTCTAAGATATTTAGCTCACACCGCAACTTGCTAAATCTCTTCTCATCCAAGGGCTTAGTGAAGATATCAGCTAGCTGTTCTTCATCTTCACGTGCTCGATGGAGATGTCGCCTTCAACACATGATCACGAAGAAAATGATGACGAATTTGAATGTGCTTTGTCTTCGAGTGCTGAACTGGGTTGTGAGCAATCTTGATGGCACTCTCATTGTCACAAGAGAGAGGCACATTCTTCACGTTGATGCCGTAGTCCTTGAGGGTTTGCTTCATCCATAGTAATTGAGCACAACACGAGCCAGCAGCAATGTATTCAGCTTCCGCAGGGATAGTGATACACAGTTCTGCTTTCTTCGAGGACCAATGACCAAAGATCGTCCGAGGAAATGACAAGTACCAGATGTTGACTTGCGGTCCACACGATCACCAAAGATAGTCGAGTCGAATATCCAATGAGATCAAAAGTAGAGCCCTTGGGGTACCATAATCCTAGTGTTGGTGTGTGAGCTAGATATCAAGAATATGCTTCATAGCCTTATGGTGTGATTCCTTCTGTAGCTTGAAATCGGGCACACATGCAAACACTAAGCATTATATCTGGCCTAGATGCACATAAGTACAATAAAGAACCAATCATGGAGCGGTATACCTTGTGATCAAGTCAATACTATTTTCATCAAGGCATAGATGGCCATTTGTGGGCATAGGAATTTTGACGCCTTTGCAATCTTGCATGCCAATTTCTTCGGACATCTTTGAGGTATTTCTCCGAGATATGAATATGCCATTGTGTTGTTGATTTAATTTGAAGACCTAAGAAGAATTTCAACTCTCCCATCATAGACATTTGATATTCTTCACTCATCATATAGGCAAATTCATCACTATAACGTTGGTCAAGACAGCCAAAGATAATATCATCAACATATATTTGGCACACAAACAGTTCACCATCATAAGATTTAGTAAAAAGAGTAGGATCGAGTGAACCGGTGTGAAGCCATTCTTCACAAAGAATTCCTTCAATGTATCATACCACGCCGAGGGGCTTGCTTGAGGCCATAGAGGGCCTTATTGAGTCTCAAGACTTTGTCGATTCTTTGGATCTTCAAAACCTGGGGTTGAGCAACATATACTTCTTCCTCAAGCTTACCATTGAGGAATGCACTTTTCACATCCATTTGATATAAAGTGATATTGTGATGGTTAGCATAGGCGAGTAATATGCTAATAGACTCAAGTCTAGCGACAGTGCAAAAGTTTCATCAAGTCAATTCCTTCAACTCGTGTAGCCTTGAGCTACTAGTCGTGCCTTATTCCTCACCACAAGACCATTTTCATCTTGCTTGTTGCGGTAGATCCACTTTGTGCCAATGAAATTATGCTTGAGAGGATCTGGACGTTTGTTGAGCTCGAACTGATGTAATTCTTCTTGCATGGCCTGAATCCACTCCGGCTCCAGAAATGCTTCATCTAACTTAGTGGGCTCTGTGATAGAGACAAAAGCGTAGTGCCCACAAAAGTTAGATAAATGCGAGGCTTTTGAGCGTGTGAGAGGACCTGGCGCTTTAATGTCATCGATGATCTTCTCCACTTGTACTTCTTTTGCAACGCGAGGATGAGCTGGTTGTCTTCGAGGCATTTGATCATTTTCCTCAAACCATTTTCTTCAGATTATCTTCAGTGCATCACCTCGACGTTCTTCACAGACAGAATGAATTCTTCAGCAGTTTCTTCAAGAGGGATGACATCCTCGCTTGCCTTTTAACCCGATAGAATCCTCAAAGCCTGGTTCGCCTAACACGTAGGTAGGTGCTCTTTTGCAGCCATTAGTTTCATCGAATCCGCACATCTACAAAGGTCAACAATCTTGTGAAGAGCGATGTTGAAGACTCAGAGGTGTGCGAGTCCTTTCCATAACCAAGCATAAAACCCTCATGTGCTTTCGTGCAAATTTAGAGGTGTGGTGAGGATCTCTAATCCAGCATTTAGCAATCAAGACTTTGAAATAACTTACATTGGGTTTCTTGTCGCTGAGGAGTTCATAGGCGTCTTCTTGAAGAATTTGTGAAGATATACTGTTGATGATGTGGCACGCAGTGTCAATTGCTTCAATCTAGAAACGACTGGCGCTTTGTATTCATCAAGCATAGTGCGAGCCATCTCAACAAGAGTTCTGTTCTTGCGCTCCACGACGCCATTTTGCTGCGGAGTATAGGGAGCAGATAACTCATGAGTAATACCAAGTTCATCAAGATAATCCTCAAGACCGGAATTCTTGAACTCAGTTCCATTGTCACTCTTGATGTGCTTGATCTTCACACCAAAGTTAGTTGAAGCCCTCGAGGAAAATCGTTTGAAGATTTCCTGCACTTGATTTTTGTAAGTAACAATGTGTACCCATGTGTAGTGAGAGTAATCATCAACAATAACAAAGCCATATAGTGATGCTTCATTAACGACAGCTGAGTAATGATTGGGACCAAAGAGGTCCATGTGAAGCAATTCGAAGGGACGAGTAGTGGTCATGATAGTCTTCACTGGATGCTTGGCCTTGGTCATTTTTCCAGCTTCACAGTTCGTGATAGGTGATCCTTGAGGAATTTGACATTCTCAATGCCAATGACATGCTTCTTCTTCGCAAGCGCAGTAAATTCCTCATGCCTGCGTGACTAAGTCGCCGATGCCATAGCCAGCCTTCAAGCTTTTGCAAGTAGGCACACGGCTGGTTGTGGTCCCAGAGAGAAGTCAACAATATACAAGTCTCCTCTCCTAAAGCCTTCAAGACTTTGGAATTGTCACTTCCATAATCACAACACAACGATATTTGCCAAAGATAACAACCATATCAAGATCACAAAGCATTGAGACCGACATGAGGTTATATCCTAAAGACTCAACAAGCATGACTTTGTCCATGTGCATGTCCTTAGAGATAGCAACCTTACCAAGTCCCAATACCGACTTTTGCCTTTGTCAAGAAAGATGATATGCTTCAGATGTGACGGTGATAAGGAGCATCCATCAATAGATTCTTGTCACCAATCATGTGATTTGTACATCCACTATCGAGAACCCACTCGGTGGTTTTGGGTTGATCATCCCGCAGATGAATTAGTATAACTTACGATCTCATATACTTCATCGGTGAAGAATATGATATCAAGTTCATCGATGAATTTCATCACCAAGATTCAGATAAGCAAGATGAGGACGTGTGAAATGAAAGTTCATTTCATCATGATTAGCTCGGCCTTTCGTGCAATTTTGTCGTGCCCCAAAGAAATTCTTCAGACGTTAAGGCACGCCCGAGACCTGACCCTGCAGAAGAGATTAGTTCTTTTCTTCACCACCCACATCTGAAGGGGTGGCAAAGAGTTCATCATTCTGAAAGCACCATACGAGAATGGTGGCATAGAGGCCAAACCATTTCGCTTCACATAAGAGGGGTTAGGTAAGCATATGAATAAGCGAGAAATTCTTCGAGGACTTATGAACATATTGGTTTGAAGAATAATGCACATATTCATAGCCCTTAGCTCTACCCTGTGAAATGAGAGTTGTTAGCACGATGATAATCATATGAGGACTTTGATCCTTTTGAGGAATTTGATCCACGTGAGGAATTTGATCCATATGAGGACTTGGATCCATATGAAGAGTTTGGTCCATATGAAGAATTTGATCTGGGGTTCCTATTCTTCACAGGTGGTGTCATGAGGACATTCACCAAGACTTTCAAGGCACTTCTTGGGAACCCAGATTTTCTTCATAGGGGAACCGCTCCTGCAGCTTAGTGCCAACATATCTAGCAAATACTTCACCATTCTGATTTTTGAACAGTTTATAGTTGAGTCAAATGACTCATCGCAGAATGAGGAAATTCACATGTGAAGCCAGATAAGGTAGATGGATCAATCGGAGGTCCCTTTGCAGAACCCATGAGGTTTTGGGATACCGCTCAGCTTCTAGTACGCTCCATCAAGATTGAGTTTCCTCTCAAAGGCAATACCCTCTTTCCTAGGGTTCCTATTGAGGATCTGCTTTTAAGCACATCACAAAGAGTCTGATGCCCTTTGAGGCTTTTGTACATGCCTGTCATGTACAATTCCTTCAGCTGCATCGTCAAGGATACTAGCAATGTCCTCGATGAGGAATTAGTGATAGCAGAGGCAGGTGAAGAATTTGTAACAGTTGAAGCATTTGAACATTCAGGTGAAGAATTAGCGATTCACGCTCAATGCACTTTAAGCATGGAGGAACAAATTCTTCTTGAGAAGCGCTGATTTGTTGAGCAAGTAATGAATCGCGCCCTTCAAGATCTTCATAACTCGCCTTAGCTTCTCAAGATCTTGCTTTCTTTGAAGAAATTCATAAGAAAGTTTCTCATGATCGATAAGAGAGTGTTATGATGACCTTGAAGGCTGTCAAGCCTAGATCAAGTCTCTCAAGATTTTCAATGAGCTTGAGTGCGATCCATTTCTTCACCTAACATATCATCACTCTTATCTAGCATGTTTTGAACCTTTTCAAAAGCCCTTTGTTGTTTTATAGCAATCTTAGCAAGTTTAGAGTAGCTGGGCTTGAGATCCTCATCAGATTCATTTTCACTAGATTCAGAGGAGGTGAAATTGAGTACCTTGGCACCTTTTGCCATGAAGCAATAGGTGGGAGCGTAGTAATCATTTTCCTCATCAGGCTTGTCGGCGGAGTCAGTTTCTTCAGTGTTGAAGATGGACTTGCTAACATAAGCAATAGCAAGAGCCAGACTAGCCACACCAGATTCGGATTCTTCAGACTCCTCCACTTCCTCATTTTCCTCAGATTCAGCTTCAGAGTCCATTTCCTTGCCAATGAATGCCCGAGCCTTTTTGGAGCTGCTCTTCTTGTGAGAAGAAGGTTTTGAGGATTTTGATGATGAAGATTTTGATGATTTCTTTTTCTTCTTCATGTCATTAGAACTGTAATCCTTGTGTTTCTTCTTTCTTAATTCCTTTTCCCACTGAGGACAATCTTGGATATAGTGACCAGGTTTCTTGCATTTGTGACAAAGTCTTCTCTTATAGTCACTAGATGAGGAATCACCGCTTCTTGAGGATTTTCCAAAGCGACCACGCCTTGAGAATTTCTGAATTTCTTCACGAGCAGTGCTAGCTCCTCGCCAAATTCTTCAGATCTCCTAGGCTACTACCGATTCTTCACTCTCGATTCGGACACAGCCTTGGCCTTCGTGGCACGTGTTTTTCCATAGCCGTAACCATAGAGATCTCTTTTTTGAAGTCGGAACTCGTGAGTATTTAGCCTTTCGAGGATATCAGCAGGATCAAGAGACTTGTAGTCAGCTCGTTCTTGTATCATCGCGCGAGTATCAAATGAGGAATCAAGCGATCTTAGTAATTTCTTCACCACCTCATGGTCGGTGATGTCATGGCACCCAAAGCTTGAAGCTCATTTGAGATGTCAAGAGGCGATCAAGGTTTGTTGAACATTTTCGTTGTCGAGTCTTTTGAAGCGTTGAAGAGATTCCAAGAACATCAACTCGAGAGTCACGCTGAGTTGAAACACCTTCATTTACTTTGGACAGCCTGTCCTGTATGAGTTTGGCAGATTCCAAAGCACTCACTCTTCCATATTGACCTTTGCTCGATGGCCACATATGATATTCTTCGCTTGAGAATCGAGTTGCTTGAATCTCTTCACATCAAGATCATTCGAGAAGGTGTGACCGAGGAAACACCTTTGTCACAACATACCGTAGATCGTTGTCAATTGCTTCAAGATGCATTCGCATTTTGTTCTTCCAAGAGGGGTAGTCCGTCCCATCAAAGGTAGGACACCCTGCTGAGACCTTGATCATACCTGCGGCCGACATAACTAAAACTCCGGTGGTTAAACTAAATCACACGTAACAAGGGAGTACCTTGCTCGATACCAATTGAAAGTGCTATATCGACTAGAGGGGGTGAATAGGCGATTTTATGAATTCTTCACCGAGGAATTTGCGGTGAGGAAATTCCTTAGCTAAGAAATACTTGCAGCGGAATAAGTACTCAAAGTAAGCATAACAGATTACAAGCATTGTCATCATGATGAAATGAAGACAATCACGAGTACGTAAAGCGTAATCACAGGATAACACAAGATGAAGACAAATGATCAAGAAATTGAACTGAGGAAATTGAGAAAGTCTTCACCAAAGTCTTCAAACACAGATATGAACAAACACTCAACACAAGAATGAGGAAATGAAAGGGTTGAGGAAATAGAACCAGTTAGGTTGGTGAAGACAATGATTTGGTAGACCAGTTCCAACTGCTGTCTCGCTTGTACGTCTGGTTGGAGCGGCTGAGTATTTAAACTCGAGGACACACAGCCCCGGACACCCAACCATCGAAAGCACGCAGCTCAGACACCAAGTCCTCACCAGATTCTCCTTGAACTAAGGTCACGCAGACCTCGTCCAATCACTCATGGTAAGTCTTCAGCGACTTCCAAACCTTCACATACTTGGTCACTCGGCGATCCATAATTCCTCTTGATGTTTCTAGACCTTGACGCCTAACCGTCTGAAGAAGCACAGTCTTCAAAGGTAAAAGCGCCGGATCCACGCAGGATCAATTTCTTCAAGATGCTCAATCACTTTGGGTTTGTTGGGGTTTGGTTTTGGGTTTTTCCTCACTTGATGATTTTCGCCAAAGTCCTCGTGAGGATGGGTTGCTCTCAAATGACAAGTGTCAAGTTCTTCTCGAGCAGCCAACCAACTAGTGGTTGTAGGGGGCGCTATTTATAGCCTAGGGAGCAGCCCGACATGATAAGACATAAATGCCCTTCAATGATATGACCGTTAGGTGGATAAGATATTTGGGACAGTCAAGGCCAAGAAGACAAGAACGGTCGGAAATTTGAATATCAAATTCCTCGTATATCATGTTCCTCATCGTAGGCAATTCAAGACCGGCGAATTTTAACTCCTCGCCGAATAAATTCTCAAATGACGTAAGAGCTTCGCTCGCTCACTCAAGAAATTGACTGAACTGAATGAGATTTCCAAAGGCTTCACTCAAGGTTTGTAGGTGTAGGATTTTGAGTTGAGCATCAAATGGAAATTTTTCCTTAGTATTTCCTCGACCCCTTTAACAAAGACGGTGTTTCCTATGACTCAAGAAAGAGAAAATGAAACTACGAAAACAAAAGTCTTCACGCTTCATGTTCCTCAAATGAATACCAAGTCTTCAAGGTCACACCAATTTCTTCACTTTCAAAGTCTTCGTAAAGTCTTCGAATATCAAAGTCTTCATTGAAGAACTTCATTTTAGGGTCGACTTTTCTCTCAGAATATCAAACTCCTCATAGACTTATAGACCTGTGTACACTCACAAACGCATTAGTTACTTAACCTATAAGTCTTCAATACACCAAAATCACTAAGGGGCACTAGATGCACTTACAACAGGCTATCTAGCTTACAATCATGTTTAGAATACTTAGCGGCTAACGCTACCTGGTCATACACCAGACTAACGGGAATTTCTTGCACATCGGGCCCCGCCGGTCCCACTTCGGCCATATGGTTCAGGTCCAGCTTGTTGTAGCGCGTCTTCACCATTGCCCAGGCTTCTCTTGCTCCTTGCCGGCATGCTGATATCTTCCATAGACAGAAGCGCCGCCGGTCTCCTTGAAGCAGGTCCGCAAGTTCGCCCATGCCATTCGGCAGTAGGCTTGATGGCCACAAAGCCTGAGCAACACCCTGCATCACTTGTCGAGCTCGCCCGTGCAGTCATGAAAGGTCTTGCAGTAAATCATTTGCAGATGAGGGCATCTCCTCCTCAGGGCGACCCATTAACATTCCTGCAAGCAAAATTCTTTCAATATGCTTCCTCGCTTAACTGCATAAAGCAGTTTGTCTAGGCACTTACATCAGAATGCCGCTACGCGAAGCCTCTTGTTCTCCTTCATGGAGTCTCGCCACTTGAGCGCGAGATCTTTTAACTCCACGCCCAGCTGGACTTTGGCATCTTGAAGATCGTTTTCCTCGCCTAACTCGCATAAGAATGCGCCGCCAGCCTCTAGCTGCTTTTTTGAGATGCGATGCATCCTCTCCTACGCCTCCGGATTCACCCCGGATTGTCTCGCAGAATTTTCTAGACTTGTCACATCAGCCATTTACTAACCGGTGCATCCTCGCAATTGTGACAATTGTTACCAGATGAGGGCCTTTGGGGCTCCTCTAATTTGGCAATCGCGCCCTCGCCTCGCCTTGCATCCTCCAGCTCCCGAGACAATTGCTCGCTCTTGTCACAAGGTTGACATGAATTGATCCTTAAAACTGTTGTTTCAACCGCTTCAAGTCTCGTGGGCTACTACACACATGCTTATCAAATTTTCTTACTTGCATATCTTTGGTATATCGTCCGTCGTCAAGCAAGCACGCCTTGAGCATCTCGGATGTATGCGCTTCCTTAATTGAAGGCATTAAATGCCTCTTCGAAAAGATGTTGTTCTGGCACGCCTGCCGGTGCTCGTGGATTCATGGAGCTCTCTACTGAATTCGTGGCTGAGAGCATATCCGCACTCTCTGTTGGAGAGCTATGCGGTGCTGGCCCCTGAACCGCCTCCGCCTCAAGCCGGGCTCGAACTCGGCTGGTGGAGGCGTGATTGGTAGGGTCACCGGATATAGTCCGTTATTCCTCTTCCCGCTGCATACAAAGGGCATTGTCATATTTTAAATTTATAATTATAGGATAGGTCATTGCTTTACCTCTCAGAGCGGTGTGTCAACCTCACCGCCTTCCTCTTGAGCCTGCCCTATCTTGATGCCCGTGGTTGGCGAGTCCCTAGGGGCTCGGGCCCTCACTCCGGCCGTCGTTTCTGCAAATAGAACGATGACTCAAAGGTAAATTATAACACCTGGGGAAGTCCCTTCAAGGATAGGGCTTCAGTTCGCATACACACGAAGCGGGAGCAGTCCAGGTAGTCGGCCGAATGGCCACTAGGGCGGCATCCCACTACGCCTCGATAAAATACCCCGCTGACAAGCTCCATAGTGTTATCCGGATCCACTTTAAGTCCCGCATCTAGGGCCCTCCCATGGTCCTTCTGGTTATGGGAGGCTGAAGATTCCTTCTACAGCCCTCCTTAATTCCTGCCTGTAAGCATTGGTGCAAGTAATCTTAGCGTAAGAACGCTAGAGCAAAGCGGGAAAAGAATGGCAACTTACCCACGCTGGGGTTGTACATGGAGAATCCACGCTGCTTTTTTATGCGGCGAATTCCTCCTCTTCCCTTTGTACAGATCGACAATATCCTTGCTAGAGCGGCAGCGAGTCCGACCTTTACGGCCACAGCGGTGGCGCTGCCTTCCTCGCTGAAATGCCACATGGCTTCCCCGATATTGGAGTGGTTGCACTTCTGCCTTATGCATATCGCCATAACCTCAACTATCGTCATCCGGATTTGGCCAAGAATTTTATCCTGTCCATCAGAGGAATATTTCTCAGATCCTCTTCTTGAGGGCCCCGGGCGCCAGCTTAGGCGCATTTCTGCGGGGCGCTAAGAACTTATGGAGACCTGTCCGGACCGGATCCGAAGGGGACGCTTTTATATAGAACCACTTAAAGGCCAGTTTTCGGTGCCTTTTAGCAGGCCGGACAGGTATCCGTCTCAAAGAATGCGCCATACTTCGCCCCACCCACTTGATATAGGGACTCCCAAAAGGGGGACGAGGCAAAATAGCTTCGCCATAATCCGTAGTGTGGTTCGCAGCCTAAGAACAGCTCGCACTGGGCAACATACCCCACTATGTGCAGAATAGAGGCAGGGGTAAGATCGTGTAACTAGAGGCCGTAGAACTCCAGGAGCCCGCGAAGAAACGGGTGGATAGGGAACCCGACGCCCCTCAGCAGATGAGGGATCATACATATACACTCCTCTGGAGATGGATTAGGAGATCCCTTAGCTTGGCATCCTCCGTCATAAGTGGCTATTCCAGCTCGGACGGAGACCATGAACGCCGGTGGGAGAAACCCTTGGGTTTGTAACTTTGTCAAATGGCTATGAGGAACTAAACACTTCCCAATCCTCGACTTGGAACGAGAAGGGCAAGGTAAGGGCTGCACGGCCGCCATGTTGGAATGGCTTTCATGAGCGCCTGCTGGATGTCGGCTCGGGAGGAGAGTGAGGTTTGATCTGAGAATTCCTGGCCCCTTCAAATAGATGGTTAGCCCGGAGGATCGAGGGTGGCAATGCAAAATGTTTCGGCCGTGATTCGCCGACACGTGAGATGGTCACATCGAGGCACCGGCCGAGGAGCGCAACATTGATTGGAGGCCGGACACTATTGCCGTGAACATGCACTTTGGAGTATTCAGAGAAGGAACCCGCCTCGCAATGTCAAGACAAGATCATGCCGCGGACTCATCGCCATTGAAGCCTGGTTCGGGCTACCGAGGGAGTCCCGGATTAGGGGTATTCTGGACAGCCGGATCGTGTACAACGTCCGGACTATGGAAGCGTGAAGATACAAGACTCAAGACTTTGGCCCGTGTCCCGATGGGACTTTCCTTGGCGTGAAGGCAAGCTTACGATCCGGATATTATATTTCCTTCCTTGTAACCGACTCCATGTAAACCTTAGCCCTCTACGGTGCCTATATAAACCAGAGAGGTTGGTCCTTAGAAGGCCGATCACAACTACAATCATACCATCATAGGCTAGATCTTAGGGTTTAGCCTCTACGATCTTGTGGTAGATCTACTCTTGTACTACCCATATCATCAATATTAATCAAGCAGAAGTAGGGTTTTACCTCCATTGAGAGGGCCCAACTCGGTAAACATCTGTGTCCCTCGCTTCCTGTTACCATCAGCCTTGACGCACAGATCGAGACCCCCTACCCGAGATCTGCCGGTTTTGACACCGACACCTAGGAACAGCAAAAATTCGTTAGGAAACTTTTATTCTTCCGAGTCCTAGTCGCAGGCGCAGCCGGCCATGACCCAGCGCTTCGCATCGCGGTACCGGAGGGGCACCGATTGAGAGAGGTGCGCCAGCTTGCGAGCTCGAGCGAGGGTGCATCGTGAAGAACAGGAAAAATGCTCACGAGGGCACCTGTTTGGCCCCCTCGCGAGGAATGCGGGGGAGAGTACGGGTCAAAACAAGGAACCAAGGGCAGAAATGGAGGCAAAAGGCGACGGAACCAAGCCGGCAAGGAACACCAGAAAGAAAATTTTCATTAAAGAGGGGCAAGCCAACTATGGAAAGCAAATGAAAAGCCGCGTCCGGCACCTAGTCTAGTCTTCTCACCAGCGCGGAGCTAAGTGCTGCCACTAGGACATGGGAGGGAGCCCCCGAGGCCCGAGGACAACACTCCTGAGACTCCGGGGCGTGTACAACCCCACTCATTATTACGTGAGAGTGTCACGAGCAGAGATGGGTAGAACTTTCGGAGGTGCTGGATGTTCCAGGCGTTCTGGATGGGGACCTCGTCCTGCGTCTCTAGGCGCACAGCGCCAGGCCTGGAGACGTGGGCGACCCTAAATGGGCCCTCCCACATGGGCGAAAGCTTATGCAACCCTTTGCTGGAGATCACCCACCTTAGGACGAGGTCACCCACCTCGAGCGTCCTGGAGTGGACGCTGCAACAGTGATACCATCGCAGCGCCTGCTGGTATCTTGCCACCCGAAGCGTGGCTTCGCGGCGGCGTTCCTCCCCCAGCACGAGGTCCACCTCAAGCATGGCGCCCTGCTATACCTCATCAAATGCCAGACCAAGTGAGCGACATGCTTGACCTCGTGAGGGAGAACCGCTTCTACTCCGTAGACGAGGAGAACGGGGTCTCTCCTATTGGCTTGCTGGCGGTGGTGCAGATGGACCACAACACAGATTGGAGCTCATCATGCCAGCCCCTGCCGCATGCCTCAAGCTTCTTCTTGAAGGTCCTGGTCTTGAGGTTTTCAGACCTCCAGCATGCTGCTCGCCTGACCATTGCTCCTAGGGTGTGCCATCAAGCATAGCAGATCTGCTTTCCAAGGTTAGCACAATATGTCTTGAAGAGATTGCTAGTGAACTGCGAGCCGTTTTTGGTGATGATGCGATTAGGGACCCCGAACCGGCTCATGAGACCCTTGATGAACTTGATCGCAGATCCGGCCGGGATGGTGCGGACAACTTCTACCTCCGCCCATTTGGTGAACTTGTTGATGGCGACGTAGAGGTAGCGGTAGCCCCAGGTGCTCGAGGGAACGGGCCTAAGATATCAAGCCCCTAGACCTGCAAATGGCCACGAGAGCGGATGGTCTCGAGGCCCCGAAATGGCCGATGGATCTGCTCATTGGAATTGACAGCCTCGCAGGACTTCACCAGCTCGGGCCACACATTGAGCGCCAGAGGCTGCAGAGAACCCGCTGCGGAATGCCTTGCCGATGAGGGTTCGTGACGACGAGTGGTGTCCGCAAATTCCGCCGTGTATGTCAGCTAGCAACTCGTTCCCCTGTTCCCTGGAGACACAATGCAAGGAAATGTCATTCGCCGCTCTCAGATAACTCACCGTCCCGGATCCAAAGATGTCATGGGCCTGTCGGGCCACGCCCGTGTCCTCCTCTTTCTCTGGTAGCATCCCTTGCGTCAGGTATTCCTTGAACTCCTTGGTCCAGCACCCCTCCTGAGGCTTGAGCGCCAGGAGTAAGTGCGCTCCCGAGGTCGGGCCATAGGCCGGGGCTCCCGAGGAAGCACCGCCCTCGAAAGTGGAGGTGCTACCGACGGCTTGAAGAGCCGCCTCAAGACGCCAGTTCTTGGTGTAGTCGCTGGTTGCTCTTTTGGCGTCGCCGGCCTCCTTGTTGGTGCCACGGGCACGTATACAATTCTAGACCCAGAACTGCTTTTCCATTTTATGCACTCCGCGAGGTATGCCTCCATGTGCTCGCTTGAGGGAGTCCTCGATTAGGGGTGTCCAGATAGCCAACTATCACCGCTGGCCGGACTCTGGACTATGAAGATACAAGATTGAAGACTTCGTTCCGTGTCCGGATGGGACTTTCCTTGGCGTGGAAGGCAAGCTTGGCGATACGGATATGTAGATCTCCTACCATTATAACCGACTGTGTAACCCTAACCCTATTTGGTGTCTATATAAACCGAAGGGTTTTAGTCCGTGAGGACTAACAACAATCATACCATAGGCTAGCTTCTAGGGTTTAGCCTCTAATCTCGTGGTAGATCTACTTTGTACTACCCATATCATCAATATTAATCAAGCAGGAGTAGGGTATTACCTCCATCAAGAGGGCCCAACCTGGGTAAAACATCGCGCCCCTTGTCTCCTCGTTATTTATCCGCCTAGATGCACAGCTCGACCCCTTTACCCGAGATCCGCCGTTTTGACACCGATATTGGTGCTTTCATTGAGAGTTCCTCCGTCGACACCTATAGGCTCGATGGCTCCTTCAATCATCAGCAACGACGCAGTCCAGTGGTGAGACTTTTCTCCCGGATAGATCTTAGTATTCGCGGCTTTGCATCGCGGGCCAATTCGCTAGGCCATCCGGAGCAGATCGAAGCTACGCCCGCCATCAGTCAGATTTGAAGCTTGAACTATACGGCCGATGTCCGCGGAGACTTGATCTTCGACGGATTCGAGCCATACCGAAGCGTGCCGCATCGTCTCGATGAGTACGATCTAGCTCGCCACCAACAAAGGTTCCTGGAGGTCGCAGCAGCGCCCGGCCCGACCCTTAATCCGGAGCCGGTTTCACTTGATCGAGGACGGTTGGTTGGACACCGCCGGGGCTGAAATCTCTACGGCGATTGAGACGTAACACCATCCCTGTCCTTTGCAAAGCTCGTGACTCCTGTGTGCCGGATTCTTTCCGGACCAACCTCCCATACCTCTGCCAATGATCCGACAAGGCCGGTTATGGAGTTCACCGCCATGACATCTTTTAGCACTCGCCTTTGGCGATATCCTGAACTCATTAAAGTCTCTCTTTGTCGTGGGAGCCCCGCCAATCCACGGTCAGAAGGTTGGGATTCAGACGACGAAGAAATTCAACGCCCACCCACCACCCACTTTGTAGCCACTGCCGATGACTTAACAGACATGCTCGACTTCGACCGAGGACTTCGATTATATGGACGACGACGCCGAGACGATTAAGAACCAGCGCCTATAGTGGCACCGGATGGCCACCTCAACTTACGATATATATATATGGTGGACACACCTAAGGGAAGCGATAACGAGGAACGACGAGACGCTGCGAAGAAAAATTCACTCGAAGCAATAAAGCGGCGCGTAAGCGCCACCAAAACCCCACCTCGACAAAGATAGCACCCACACGCACTCCAGCCATAGAGCAGGGTGAGCCGACGATCACTTAACAGGCCAACTTGGACAAACAACCCGCCCCTCGAAGGACAACAGTCCGACGATCTCACGCCGACACGCTATTGGATTAGAAGAACTCCACAAAGAGCTCCTCACTATCGCACGAGCTTGAAAAAGGTAAATAGAGGCTCGTAATAGCGAAGACGACCAATGAGATGGAGTAAATTACTCAACACTGCAGACAAATATGGCGACACCGCCAAGCAAAGAGCTACCCAAAGCGCAAACTACTTCCCCGACCGATGAGGAGGCCTCAGAGCCCCACTATCAAAAAACAAAGAGGCCGCTGGTCGGATAGACGACCACATGGCAAACGAGAGCGCAAGCAGCGCCACACACAAGCCGCACGCGATCCGCATAAGGATTCACACTAAAAGGATGGCCCAGCTTAGATCTATCTACGGGCCAAGGAAACAAGTTCGCGAGCAATACAACACGCCAAATATATTTAACATCACGGCACACCCAAATACAGGCGCCACAGCACCTCTATGTTTCACCGATGAGGTGCCGGACCATGAATTTCCAGCGGATTCAAGCCCGTAAACATAGAGGCATACGATGGAACGATGCACTCGAGTCTGGATTGAGGATTATATCCTCCACATACACATGGCCAGAGGAGATGATCTCCACGCCATAAAATACCTACCCCTCAAGCTCAAAGGGCCAGCCCGACATTGGCTTAAAAGCCTCCCCGAAACACCATTGGTAGTTGGGAAGAGCTTGAGGATGCTTTTCGGCCAATTTCAGTGGAACCTATGTCCGACCTCCGACGCAGATTTATCTAAGTCACATAACCCAACAGCCCGGAGAGTCAGCTCGAAAATTCGGACAGGTTCCTCACCAAAAGAACCAAATAGTCGATCGTCCTGACGCCAAGCCTTAGCAGCTTTTAAACACAACGTCCGAGACTAATGGCTCGCCAGACACCTTGGGCAGGAAAGCCAAGAACAATGGCTGCACTAACAAGCCTCATGACCCGCTTGCATGGGAGAGGATAGCTGGCTAGCAAGATGCAGACCAACAACCAAGTACATCCAAGTCAGATGTGAATGGAAACCACGACGCAGCAAGGACCAGCGCGGATTAAGGGGAACGGTCCAAAGTGCGCAAGCCAACACCGATTCAAAAGCTCATGGCGTAACAATTAAAAACCGCCTTAAGGACAATAGCGATGAGCTATCCAACTTAAACAAAATCTTGGACAAGATATGCCAAATCCACAAGACTCCGGAAGCCCGCAAACCATACCCACAGAGATTGTTGTCTTCAAGTCCGCAGACTAACGCTGAACACAAGGCCTCGACACACCAAGTGAGGATGATGACGAGCACCACAAGCAGAGCCCTGAAAACAAAAGAATTTCCCACAAGAGGTCAAAACAGAAACTTACTTCAAGTAACAAAAGGAAAACAGAGCGGCACCCATTGAATTACGCTACCGCACAATCTACCCCAATGAGTTCCAACACCGTTGTCAAAACCAATTACCTTCGACCATCGTGACTACTCCGAAGTATCCGGACCGCAGGATGGACTGCCTTGATACTAGAACCTATAATCTACGGTCTTCAATTTACGCAAGTCCTAATGGACAGCGGCAGCGATTTAAACCTGCTATATCAGGACACAATCCGCAACATGGGGATAAACCCAAACAGGATTAGCCATAGCAACACTTCCTTCCAAGGAATAATGCCAGCACATATGCCCATTGTACGGCTCCCTACTATTGGAAGTTATGTTCGCTCACCCGACAACTTCCGCCGGAAAAGTTGGTCTTCCACATCGCCCCATTTAAAAGTAGCCATCAAGCACTATCGATGCTAAGCTTTCGCCCGCTTTAACGCAATACCACATTATGCATCTCTTAAACTTAAAATGCCCGGTCCACGAGGCATCATTTCATTAAAGGAATCTGCTGTCCCTCAAGGAAAGAATGAGACTGCCTTAACAAATTTCACACTAATACGGCCTTGCTGGCCAAAAGCGCCTAAAGCTGGTCGTTCGCACTCGGACATGGTTAGGCGAGTCCGCATAAATAAACATGATGTTAACTAGCCGCTGCACTTCTTTACAAGGGGATCCACGATGTACAACAAGAGACAATAAAGCTCAATTTTACTCATTTTTGAATCATACTCTATTTTATTTCCAATTACATTTTAGCGCCGATCTTTTCAAACTAAGTTCCTCTCTTTACAGATGAACGCTGTATATACCCGGCCAGTGATACAAAGACAACGAAGACACAGCGCAGACGCAAGCAGGACCCGCTGTAAGGATTCTTTCAGATTAAGACCCCGCGAAACCTTTTTCACTGCCTCTTGTTGTTACGCATCCCCGGCTCTTATTATAACCGAGGAGGAGGCTGGCATTTTGGCATCGGCCGCACCGAAGTTTGCACGCACTGACACCGTGGGCTTGTTACTAAGGGCATTGTTCGCCCGCTTTATAAAAGACCGAATACCTTAGGGAGTGTTCGGCGTCTCGAAGTTAGGCCTTATATGCATCAGCCCAATCATGTCTTTGGTCAAATGTTGGGTTTGCCTGCCTCGTGTTTTGCTGCCTTACGCTCCATTCTATCGCTAACGCGGCACTGTGGAGAACTATCGCGACAGCCCCGTTCGCCGGGCGAGCACCTCAAAGAGAGTAAGCCAAAACTGACTGTCATGATATAGCGAGAGACTGGTCAACCACTGATGACTCACCGAATGTTTAGAATTCTCCGCATTAACGAAGGACTGCTTTCGGTCCAGCACATACGCACTCGAATTCGGGAGAGTGCGGTGCTCTGTGGGCTATATAGTAGCCCCACCATTGAACTCCTATGGCTAAGTGAAAGTGATAAAGCATTATAGTCCGTTGCCTAGTTTGCTACGCTACCACCTCCTTTATAGGACCAAGACGTTGATTATGTGAAAGCGCCGACTTTTTGTAAACACCCCGCACTATGTGCGTAATGGGCTGAAGTCAAGGCTGCCATCTTTCAAAGTTATATACATATATACATCAACGGCCGCACAGAGGTAGTTTGCTACTTGAAGGCACAAGTATAAAAGTTTTACATTAAATTGAAACGTTGTTTCATAAAATTATACATGTCATTCAAACATAACATCCTTCGAGCATCGCTGCCTTTATTAAACGAGCGCCTTTGGAAGAACTTCCTCAAAATAGCGCCGACCGGTACTCGCTGTCGTCCGAATCTGGGACGCAATATCGTGGCCTTCATCTCAGCCCAAGATGCCTTTGACACGGCATGAGCCATCTGCGCTTCAATACATGCCGACCGCTTCATTGCGCCGATACGCTGTACCGCACTAAGGAATCGCTGCACTAAGCCAAATAACTCTTTGGCTGGGTCCGCCGCCACAAATGAGTCATGACATGCTTCATGGCAAGTCCGGATAATCGATTCAGCTCGCCCATTCGCCAACCGATCGGTCAACGGAAGAGGACGCCCGGACTATGGAATTGCGACCAAAATAGCTCTTCCTTCGCCTTGAAGTGCTCAATCGCGTCCCAGAAGGCCACGCTAAGTCCGATAAGCATCCTCCGAACTCCACAGCTTGTCCAACTGAGCATACTTCGATCCAGATATTTCTCCGCAGCGTAAACGGTTTTCCAGTACCGCAATATCCCCGCCCGACTCAGCCCTCCTTGGCAGCTCTCATAACGGAACGGGCATCCTTGGATTCGGGGTGGCCTTTTTCAGTTCTTCTTGTTCCGCTTTGACGCTTTTTTCAAGAACCTCGAGCGGTCGATAGTATTCTTTAGTTTCAGGCCAAGTCGGCCATTTCTCTTTGCTTCGGCAAGGAGCAGCCCGCTCGCTTTTTTCTTCGCCGCTTTTAAAGCGCCGACATTTCTTTTCGGCTTGTTTTAGCTCGGCAAGTTCCGCCGCAGCCTCTCGACAAAGAAAGCGCAATCGGCGTGATCAAAGCATACAAGTAGTAAGGCATGGGCGCCAAGCCCTTTACCAGTGTAAAGGAGAAGTCACATACCTTGTGACTCGTCAAACCGCTTATTGACCAGCGATGTCCGTGATCCGCTTTGTCAAGTTGCCGCTTTAGTTCGGCAATTCATCAGTCCGCTAGCCATCGGACGCCCCGCCACCTACATAGGAACGGGCGACATGTTAGAATCGAGATTATGATCTCGCACGCCGTCAGCCAGACAGATACCGAGTCTCGTGGGCTACTATCTATACAGTATGATTCTATATGCATAATCGCTGAAGGTACATCATTTTTTCATACTCAAACCTCACAAGAACTTGGCGGTTTTATGCAATCCGCCTCAGCGGATGCAATTCTTTCAATTATTGTAGCCATTAGCGCACGGTGATCTTCGAGATATACGCCGCTCGAGCAGGTCCTTCAGCTCCGACCAAGATGCCGCTTGGCGCCGACCGTCCGCCCCGCAGACTCGGGATAACTCTCCATGACGACACTTCGGGTCGCCTACCGCACGGCCGCCGAGTAGGTGGAGGCGCCGCCTCTATCATCTCCCGGACGAAGATCCTCAAGACGAAGCTCACGAGAAGGGCTGAGATCCGAACTACAAGGTACAATTTCGTTATCTTCGTAAATAAATACAGGATGTTCTTTATTCACAGGACCCTTCTTTTACTTACTTGGCTCATTGAGGGCTGATCCCTTGGGGAAAAGTGCGGCTGGGGTACTTCCCGGCACGGACTTCTTTCGACGAAGACTTCTTTCCCCATTTTGAAGCCTTGGCTTCCGGTCTTCGAAGCGGTCCTCTTCTCCCTTGGAGGGAGGATCCCCGATCCCTCTTCCTTGAAAGCCTCCTTCATGAGGCAGTTGCTTCCCCTGCCCCCTTCGCTTTCTTTAAAAGGCGCGCCTTCAACATCTTGGTCAGATGGGATCCGCGTGGTCTCCGGGAGGGAGCCGACACCTTATCAACTTTGCCCTGCTATCCACTCCTGCTCAAGAAACGGCCCTTTAAAGGGCATATATATGATAAATGAATGAACAACCTGTCCGACATGTGGTTACTTACTTGAGTATCTCGGGTGATTGCAGCTTAGACTCATGCCCCTCGGTCAAGTCCGACACTTCTCTTGTGATCCAAGAACAGTTTGTACATCTCCTTGGGCGCCATACCATAAAATGTTGGAGAGCTCGTGGTCCCTCCGGATTAAACTCCCACAGACGGAGGGGGCGACGCAGGTGGCGTAATACGCCAATCAGCATAACTCGCGCCGCCATGACCAGATTGATCTCTTTCTTGGAGGTCTCAATACAGCCCTGCAATGAGGAATGTCCTTGACGGCCCCCAAATGAGCCCCTGGTTGACCCATGATGCCAGCCACTGGTGGACTCTGAGCGAAGGCGGTGGCGCCACCCATTTGGTGCCCCCGAGCGTGAAATAAAACCACCCTGCCACAAACCAAGCTCGTTTTAAAAGAGCCTCGGCCATGGAGCATTAGCACACTTGCTTATGACCGCCCAAGACACTGCTTGTTGCCCTCGATCATCTTCGCTCCACCTTGAAGGTCTTGAGCCACAATCCAAAGTGAGGGGTAATATGGAGGAAGGCTTCACATACGACAATGAATGACGAGATGGGAGGATGGACTCGGATTCAAGTCATGGAAATCCAGCCCATAATAAAACATGAGCCTCCGACAAAGGGATCCGCCGGGAAGCCTAAACCCAAGGAAGTGAGACACTTGACACCACGCTTACGGGCTCGAGTGGGAATGACCTGCCTTGGAGCAGCAGCCTATATAAATCTCGCCGTTAGATACCGGCGTCATGCAACTTTAGCACATCTTCTTCTGTGACGGAAGAAGACATCCATCGGCCGAGCTGGTCGGAGCCGGACATCGTCGAAGGTCCGAAATGCCTAAATCTGAAGCTGTGGGTGTTAGAACGCAAAGCGCGAGGCGAATTCGATGGAGGGTGGAAAAAAGAAGAGGGCCTTGGTCTCATTATAAAGAGGTTGAATACCAAGAGCCCTCCCCGTGGTCAATTGGGACTCGCCTTCGATAGAGGAGGCGTGCCAACGGGCATGGTTGGGTTACCCACGTCCGTATTGATGAGGATCCCG
Source organism: Aegilops longissima (assembly GCA_021605205.1). NCBI lineage: Eukaryota > Viridiplantae > Streptophyta > Magnoliopsida > Poales > Poaceae > Aegilops > Aegilops longissima. Next base: position 254,136,646 of record CM038677.1, on the reverse strand, counting down.
GAATAAGGGGGCATGATCTATGCTTTGATAAGATGTGCCAAGGAAACCGCCTCACTAAACGCGCTGAGGTGGGACAGTAAAAAACGATTCGAATAAAGGCCTGGCCGTGGTGTGATGTCACGCCGCGGAATACGTCAGTAGATCTGTGGAAAAATTATTCTCTCTACGGTAGTATGTGGAACTTGTTTTGCGTGAGCCGACACTATCCTTGTGTTCAAAATCTTCTATGAAGTATTCGAAGAGGAACCCGCCTTTGCAATGTCAAGACAATATGCGCCTGACCGGACTCGTCATTGAAGCCTGGTTCAGGGCTACCGAGGGAGTCCTGGATTAGGGGTGTCCGATAGCCAAAGTATCACCGCTGGCCGGACTCCGACTATGAAGATACAAGATTGAAGACTTCGGCCCCGTGTCCGGATGGGACTTTCTTGGCGCAAGGCAAGCTTGGCGATACGGATATGTAGATCTCCTACCATTGTAACCGACTGTAACCCTAACCCTATTCGTGTCTATATAAACCGAAGGGTTTTAGTCCGAGGACTAACAACAATCATACCATAGGCTAGCTTCTAGGGTTTAGCCTCTCGATCTCGTGGTAGATCTACTTTGTACTACCCATATCATCAATATTAATCAAGCAGAGTAGGGTATTACTCCATCGAGAGGGCCCAACCTGGTAAAACATCGTGTCCCTTGTCTCCTGTTACGATCCGCCTAGACGCACAGTTCGGGACCCCCTACCCGAGATCCGCCGGTTTTGACACCGACACTCGTCCCTTGGCTCATATACCTTATTGGAGAAGTTGAAGAGGAGCTGCGAGTCACCCCTGATGGTGAGGTGCTTCACCCCTAGGGCCACCAAAGCCATAAGGCCAGCTATGAGGCCTTCGTACTCCGTGATGTTGTTGGAGACCTTCTCGCCCTGCTGGAAGCAGAGCTGCACGGTGTAGTAGAGCTTGTCCTGAGTGGGCGAGATGAGCACCGCTCCAGCCCCCGCGCCCTGGCGTGCAAACGCGCCATTGAAATACATAACCCAGCTGTCAGCGCCACTGCTGCTCGGGAATGGGGTACTCAGATTTGCTCGCTCGGCTTGGCGGCGTGGGTTTCAAGGTGGCCCAAGACGCCCATCTTCATCAAGACAAGCTCAAGACCTCGCGAGGGGCTGAGATTGCTGGGCGGACGACAGAGGCTTCCTGCACAGCCTCACAGTTAGCTCATGAGGAGGCGGAGGGATCAAGGTGGGGTACCTCACGAGGTGCCCATGACGCAAGCCTTTACGACCGAGGCCAGGCGGGTGCCAGCCTGCGCAGAGTCCTTATTCCTCTTTGGTGCAAAGGGGGCAAGCGCAGGCAATAGTATCAAGCAAAGGCAACCATTTCAGTGCAACAAGACCAAGACCAGCAGGACGGCAGGATGGAGGTCATCGTGGAGCCCAAGCCGACGTCACCGTTAGGGTCTTTGGCAGGCGAGGACCGACTTTAGTCAGGATAAGTGTACTAGATGTTCCCCTTCAAAATGGCCAATTGTTGGCGCCCTTCCCGCTCAATATTTGGGAAGAGGCCCAGGGCCTCCCTCTATGAATAGAGCTAGCCACCGTAGAGTAGAGGAGGATTCTGGGAGTAGACGGGGAGATTTGGAGGGAGACTGGGAGAGAGATTTTGGGTAGACTAGAGAGAAAGAGAAGCCATTGAACTCACCCAAGCAGTTCATCACACCAGCCAAGAACAGCCCCTCGCGAGGCTGTTCTTCCTTGTACTATTCATCATCAGCCCCTGAGGCAATCCACCACACCACAAACTGGAGTAGGGTATTACACCATAAAGGTGGACTGAACCAGTATAAATCTCGTGTCCCTTGTGTTGTTCTTCGTGTAGTTTAGATCCTTGCGAGGCGATGAGACGCGGGTAGGCAGGAGGTGTGATCTCCGCATGCACCCCAGAGATCGAACCTTGAGGGTCTGCCGGAACCCGAAATCCGACACTTTCACCTCAAGAAGACATGTGGCATCTCTCCTCTTGAACACCAAGCATCAGAGCGGACGACAGGAAGCCTCCTCAGGCACAGCCTCATCAGGCTGGCTCGCGAGGAGGCAGAGAGATCAAGGCGGGGTACCTCACGAGGTGCCCATGACGCAAGCCATGACGACCACGGGTGCCAGCCCATGCAGTGTCCTCATTTCCTCTTTGGTGCAAAGGAGGCAAGCGCAGGTGAGAGTATCAAGCAAAGGCAGCCGTTTCGGTGCAACAAGACCAAGACCGTCGCAACGACAAGAAGGAGGTCATCGTGGAGCCCAAGCCGGCGTCACCTCCAGAGCCTTTGACACGCGAGGACCAACTTTAGTCAGGATAAGTGTACTAGATGTTCCCCTTCAAAATGGCCAATTGTTGGTGCCCTTCCCGCTCAATATTTGGGAAGAGGCCCAGGGCCTCTGCCTATAAGTAGAGCTAGCCACCATAGTAGAGGCATCTCATCTTAGCTTGATCCAATCCGATCGAGAGCCTAGCCACAAGAACGCCTCAACCTCAGGAGGCCGTTCTTCTCTTGTATTGTTCATCATCAGCCCAAGAGGCAATCCACCACATCGCACACTGGAGTAGGGTGTTACACCACAATGGTGGACCGAACCAGTATAAACCTTGTGTCCCTTGTGTTGCTCTCCGTGTAGTTTTAGATCCTTGTGAGGCGACGAAGTGCAGGTAGGTAGGGAGTGAGATCTCCGCATGCACCCCAGAGTTTGAACCTAGAGGGTCCGCCGAACCCGAACCGACATTTGGCACGCCAGTAGGTGCGCCGAATCCGCTTTTTCTGCCGC